>CP025647.1:17322469-17335633 GCA_003576665.1 Ipomoea trifida | reverse complement strand
GGAGTAGTAATTATACTATCAATGTTGCGTACCATGAAATTTTTGAAAATTCGTAAATTTTTAATATTAAATAATAAATTTGTTTAATCAAATTTTAGAAACGTTTATTGCATTACAATAACTTCGAATAACTTCGATTAAATAATAGCATTAGTTACATTCGCGCATCGCGCGGGTACAATACTAGTAAAGAAGGAAAGAGCAAGGGAAGGCCTTGTGTGCTCTCTAGCTTCTGTTCCAACAAGAATATAAACCCCAGCACCAATGGTTGCTCCAACACCTGATTAGAAGAAGGTCAGGGATAACAAAGCTTTAATTTATATGCTAGAACCAGAAGAGGATGATTCAGATGATGATGAGTATTTCTAACTCATTTTCTAATATCTATTTAGGTGTCTTTTTAAGAAGAGTGTGAAACTCCAATAGCTGTTGCTGGCCATCAAGGGACTGTGCAAATAATAATGAAGCACTTAAGAGAAGTCTACTGGGTTTCCCAGTACACAAAGTTAATGGAAGAAAGCATTTGACAGTGAAAGAGGACAAGGTTTTTGATGAAGCTGAAAAGACTAAATGAATGGACAAGGTGTTACAAAGTTTTTTGTTGTTGCTGGCCATCAAGGGACTGTGCAAATAATAATGAAGCACTTAAGAGAAGCCTACTGGGTTTCCCAGTACACAAAGTTCATGGAAGAAAGCATGTGACAGTGAAAGAGGACAAGGTTTTTGATGAAGCTGAAAAGACAAAATGAATGGACAAGGTGTTACAACATTTTTTAATTCTTTTTTTTTAGGATGATTGGAATTGTGCTCTTAAAGTTGGACTATTAAACTTTGCAGGAAAGAAACAACATGACAGTATCTCATATAATGTGAATGAATGCAGAAACAACAGGAAAGAATGTACACAATTTCCTCCTGTTTCAAGTTTAGAATAATAGGTTTTTCAAATGTAATTAGTATTTGTTTTCTTCTATTAAAAGATGTAATAATAAATATTTGTTGTTTTGTAATAAAAGGTGTATTCTTTTTCCTAAAAAAAACTATGCACATAGTTATATAGTATTATGGAATATTCAATTTTCAGATCATAGATAATACAATATCTAAAATTAAAACTGGGAATAATTTTTATTGATTTAACTTACTGAACTTTATATTTTCAAAACTCCATTGCTTTCTGAACTGAAAGTTCTGCTTATAAAACATATCTCCCACATCCATGCTATGTTGTAAACACCAATTGCAACCTGGATTGTTTAAAACCACAGAGGCACATTAATGCTTATTAATATCTTAATACTAATCACAGTGATCAGATCAATTAAAATTGAAAGCACAATCAATTCATCTAACTCATGAATAAATCAAATTGCATGTTTACAGCTTTTTAAAATTTTCTGGTGATTCAATACATAAATATAAAAATTAAATTTAAACTCATCTTTGTTAAGATATGGTCATTTAGCTTTATAATCTTCACCTGTAAGAAAAATACTGTAAAAAACCTCAGTTATATCATTTCAATGTAAGTAAATCACAACACAATTAACACCCAACCATAGATAAAAAGCCACAGTTCCAATATTAGTTGTAACCTAGATCTCCAGATTCGATTGAGCTTTGCTCTCATATTTAGTAAAAACATATGTAGACTGTAAATTAAGCAATATCTTACCTGATAGGGTCAGATCTTTCGTAATCTTCCATTGAAGACCCTAATTTCTGGCTCGAACTGTTTGTTGTAGAAGGCTTCGATTCATCTTCGTAGTTGGTTGAACCAGTAGAAATGAAATAATTTGCTTGAATTTTGCTTTATATTGTAGCATCCTAGCTTTGATTTCGTATTTGGGTGAAGCAATTAGCGTGGTTTCCATTTTTGGTGTGGGGCGAGGGTTTCAGGCAAAGAATCGGAGGAGATCGACGACGGGAAATCGGGGTTTTGTTTGGGTTTGTCTGGGTGGGTTTGGGTTTATATATGGGGAGGTAATGGGTCGGGTATGGGCCATTAGGATTGGGTTATTATAATGGGCTTTGTATATCTACATATATACATAAATTGATGGATTGTGCTGGTTGAACTATATATATATATATATATATATATATATATATATATATATATATATATATATATATATATATATATATATATATATTAATATAAGCTATTAGATTGGATTTTATGAAATATTTATTAGAAGAATTATATTTATTATGAAATATTTAAATATCAATGTAATTTTATATTATATAGTTCAATTAATATTTAATTGAATTTAGTTCTAATAATAGATTTCGTTTTGTAATTCTTAAAAAATATTTCAACCATTGTCTTGCTATTTATATATATCTCAACTCTCAAGGGCTAGGTTATTGGGTTTGGTTAATATATATTAGTATGTATATACATGGATTGGGCATGTTAACAAATAACTTAAAAGATCGCAAATTTTAATTAGGTGTATGTATTATATTTAACATTTTGAACTATTTAATTGTTAGTACTACAATATCGTATCATCTTCTATACGATTATAAGAGACATGTTGTTGTTAGTAATGTCCTAAGAATAACATATATAGATGCACTAATTCTTAAATATTCAAGATATTTAAACAAAATATCTTAAATATAGAATATATTCTATATATTTTTGTCCATGGTAAATTTTATGTGGTTGCATCAAGAATAAGTCAATCAGACAGCCTCAAAATTTTAGTTTGTGATGAATAAAAAATATTTATACTTCTACTACTAATGTAGTTTACAAATAGTTTTTTTTTTTAATAATTTGTAATACTTTACATAATATCATCTTTTCTTATTCTTATTTTAAAGCAATACTTCATTTTAATTTATATAAAATCACTGTAAAATCAAATTTATAGGTGTTTGATCGATGCAAATAATAGGGAAGACGGGCAAAAACTAGACAGAGATGTATGAGATTTATAGTATCGACGATTGACAAACCTTTAATTTTCTCTTAATATGATTTTTCTTTTGTTTAGATATTAAATATCTTTTACTATTTGGCCCTAAAATATTTAAATCTAACAACATTTCGCTGTCAATTTGTTCGGAATGACCAAAATTGATAAAAATAAAAAAAAAAATTAGGCACCAAAATTGATAAAATTTAAAATTGTGCACCAAAAGTGATAAATCTCAAAAGTCGTGGGACCAAAAGTGAAAATTAATTCATTCGAATGAATCATCAATATTAATTTATATATATATATAACCGTATATATATAACCATATAAAAAATAAACTTCATATTTCTTTATTATATATGAAATTTAATAACATTAATAGTTTTAATAACATAGGATAATGTTAATATTTCAAATAACAAAACTTTGTAAAATACTTAATATTTATTTATATTAAATATAGATCTATTGTATAAGACCAAAGGAAAAATGAACTATTTTTTGGGCTCAAAATTATCTTCAATTGGAAAATTATTTGTGGACTTCCACTTTGCAAGGTGGATTTGGATTCAAAATACATAATTTACATACTAAATATTCACAGTTTATATACTAAATATTCACAATTTACATAATGTTCACAATTTGAATGTGAACATTATGAAATTGTGAATTGTGAACATTTCACTATGTAAATTGTGATGTGCTACCATGCAAGGTAAACCTGAGTCCATGGTATTAGTATTGTATTTAATTAGTAGACAATTAAAATTTAGGTTGAGTTAGATTTTATTTGTGATGAATCAAAACAAAATTGTAATTCTACTATTAATGTAGTCAGGGTCGGTCCAAAGGTTTTATAGGCCCTTGGGCGGAATTAAAATAGGGCCCCTATATGAAAAGTTTATTTCCGGATGATCAATTTGTTTACTTCTTTTTCTTTTTTCACTTCCGGATTAATGTTTTTTAGGCAACATTGTATAAAAACATTATTATTATAAAATCGATCCTAATATAATATAGCTTACAAAGAGGTTTTTAATAATTACTAATTTAGCTTTCAAAAAAAATTAATAATTTATATTTTCAATAATAACATAAAATCAAAAAAAAAAAAAGGACAAGTGTATATGATTGTTATCATATCAACATTTAATATTTCTTTCTAATAATAATCTATGAACAATACGTAATATTTATTTTTTCTAAAATATATACCTATTATATATGACCGTGCATCGCACAGGGTCAACTGCTAGTTATCATATTATGTGTCAACAATTATCAAGTTATTTGTTTACATAATTAGATGTACAGAAACGGTTAAATGTAAGTACAATTTTTATATCATGACTTAGGCCAACCCCATTATTGGGTTCTTTCACATTATTTTTTTAAAAAAAATGGTGATGTGGAAGGGAGAGAATGGAGAAAGAGAAAATAGGAGGGCCTTGCAGGAGGATGGGATTTTGGTCGGGTAATGTGGGTCCCCCACAAAAAACGAGCAGCCACTCTGCTGCTTGCGTGCCCTCTGGGCGCGTTAATAGAGCATTTATATATGTTTTTTTCCTTTCTGCTTTTTCGACTTTTCGTGTTTCATTTTTCTTTGGGATAAGGGTCAAATAGGCCCTCGAATTATAGCTCATTGTGCAATTAGACCCTTAAACTTTAAAAAAGTTCAATTAGGCCCTCAAACTTGTTATTTTGGAGCAAATAGACCCTCAAACTTGTTATTTTGGAGCAAATAAACCCTTGAACTTATTTATGACCTGTAATAGCAGGTCATACACATTTCCGGCGATCCTCCGGCCAACTCCGGCGAAATTCCGACCAAAACAAAAAACAAAACCAACAACCGCCGGCGACCGTGAACCGTTTCACGGTCGCCGCCGGCGTGGCCGGTCGGGATGGCGACCAAACTGGTCGCCATCCCGTGGAGACGGCGACCCAGCTGGTCGCCGTCTCCAGCTTGGTCGTCGTCTCCCACGACCGAGACGACGACCAAGCTGGTCGTCGTCTCCAACTGGAGACGGCGACCAAGCTGGGTCGCCGTCTCCAACTGGAGACAGCCGCTGGTCGCCGTCTCCATGGGATGGCGACCAGTTTGGTCGCCATCCCGACCGCCACGCCGCCGGCGACCGTGAAACGGTTCACGGTCGCCGACGGTTGTTGGTTTTGTTTTTTGTTTGGCCGGAATTTCGCCGGAGTTGGCCGGAGGATCGCCGGAAATGTTTATGACCTGCTATTACAGGTCATAAATAAGTTCAAGGGTTTATTTGCTCCAAAATAACAAGTTTGAGGGCCCATTTGCTCTAAAATAACAAGTTTGAGGGTCTAATTGAACTTTTTTAAAGTTTAAGGGTCTAATTGCACAATGAGGTATAGTTCGAGGGCCTATTTGACCCTTATCCCTTTTTCTTTTTTTGCTTCCCCTTTCCTCTTATGTGGCACCTTAATATTTGTGCAAAAAACAAAACAATTGAGGAAGGCCTTACAATGCAATATGAAACAATTGCGAAACAACTCATTTTTTTAGTAGACCACAAATTGCATAAAATAATACAAAATGAGACAAGTAAGTCCAAAATCCTTATCCAATCCATCTTTCTCTTCTGTCACACATGTAGCACTGGACCTTGTTCATCTTCGTTGTGTATATACATGTCACCAAAAATTCCTTTAAAAAAAAAAAATCAAAATCCGAGAAAAGGAAAACAGTGGCGTAGAAAATGTTGTCGAACGAATCGGGAGGACCGGGACCGAACACGACTTTCGATCTTCCCGAGGAAGTTTTGGCGGTTTTGCCGTCGGATCCATTCGAGCAACTGGATGTTGCGCGTAAGATCACCTCCATCGCCCTGTCCACGCGCGTCTCCTCCCTGGAGGTGGAGTTGGCCACCCTCCACCGCGAGGTCGCCGACAGAGACGCCGCCATTTCCGACCTCCAGTCGCAGCTCGACTCAATTGACGCCTCCTTCTCCGATGCTTCCGATAAGCTTGCCCAAGCTGAGCGAGAAAAGGTTCGATTTTCCGAACTTCGCTTACTCAACTACTCCGTATGAACTTTTTTATTCATTCATAAATTGAATTGCAGGAGAACTTGGTGAAAGAGAACGCCGCGCTGTCCGCCACAGTGAGGAAGCTGAATCGCGATGTTGCTAAGGTATTGGATACCAACTATACTTTTCTTATATAGTCAAAATACTACTCCGTAATATTTAATACTTCACTATAAGAACTTCTTCCAGAGAGGTGTTAAGGATCAAGCTACAATCTCTTAGCCATCCATTGATGGATTTTGCCCTTTACTAGCCTCTGCACAACAATTTTCCCTATAGCACTTGCCAGTCTTTTGCTCTTGCTGGACTCGAACCGAACCCGTGGCTTGACTCTATACCACTTGTTAGGGTCAAGCTTTTATCCCTACGCTAAAAGCTATACTTAGTATTTAAGGGCCCAACTTTATTTTCTTATAGAGGGCCATCACATTTTCGAGAGACAGGGTGGACTTGGCTCTTCAATGGCCTCTGCCCAACAACCCCTAGCCATCAATGTGGCCCTTTACCCGCCTAACAAGAAGGATATTGGAAGAGTCAAGTGATTAAGAAACGAATCACGTACCCTGTTGTTATTAAGCCTTGAGCTTGTATTTATAATTATAAGTTTTATGGTTTACATGGTTGTATCTTATCTGATTTCATTTTATGTGTGATCAACAAACACCATTAACAGTTTTATGTGGAATTATATCATGACCTTTTCCAAGTAAGAGTCTTCAAATGCACTTAACATATACATCTGATTTACATTGATGATTTTGTGATTTTTGGATTTTCCCGAAAATTTGCACCAAGTATGAGTATCAATTGATGCCATTTTACTATATTAGTTGAATTGGTAAGTTTCCCTTTAGCATGTATGTAGTAATAGATTTTGGAAATTTTGTAATGTATGGTTGTTGGACAACTAGCTTGCAACAGAGAAGTGACAGTTGGGCTAACTGTAACTGTGAAACCTTATTCAGCATTTAATTTCTCTTTGGAAGGGTGAACTATTTGAATTTTGTATAGAGGATATGTATGAGTCCTCTTCTAATGTTCCACAGAAGTTGTAAAGTTAGTCTGATGGGGTTCTAGACTGTTAACTGATATTACCATACTCAAGAAAATCTTATGAGCTTTTACAGAATCTATATGTAGAAATTGATGATATTTTTAATTTTGTTAACAAATTGGTAGGCAAAGGCAATACTTTATGAGAAATTTTCCTTTGTTGGGAGGGGGAGGGTTGAATAGCAAGTCCTCCAAGATTACTATATCACATTTTCACCATTATTGATGGTAGTGCCTTGGTTATGTTCAGTACGGAGTAATAGTTTTCTCGAATGCTTGCAGTTGGAAGCCTTCAGAAAGACACTTATGCGGTCACTTCAAGAGGAAGAAGATAACCCTGTGAGTTGGTCAATCAAAGTTCGAGCATTTCATCTTTTCTGCACTTCTATGTTTACTTAGTTATGGGCACTATTAGTTAATCATAGACCTAGTTGAACTGCTGTCTGTAACTTGCTTGCTGATATGATTGTTGAGAAAATGCCTTGATCCCTAATTCCTTATTTAATTATTTAATTTGATTGAATAGGCGGGAGCTGCTGAGGGCATTGCTGCACGTGGACCAGGCCAAATAGGTCTGTCTTTTGTGTAATTTTCTGGTTGTTATTTCATTCTCCATCTGCTTTTTCATCTTAAATGTTGTATAATTTCCTAAAATAGAAACCTCCTTGCTGAACCATAACATGCACTTCACTTTTCTTCTTCAGATAACTCCACTACTGTTCTCAAGCATTTCCCCCCCCTTTTTTTTTTTTTTCCATTGTGTTGGTCACTTGTTTTGTGGGTGTTGGTGGTGGGTTAGATATCTGAGGACCTAAGAGGTTACCTCTTCATCAGACGGTTTTTATATTTCATGTCATTCCCAAAATTCGATGGTTGTGATTTTAGGGTGCTGTTGAAACCTTCCCCTTATATGTAATTACTATTCCACTGACGTTATTTCTATTCTTCAGAAGGGGATGGTACCTTGCCGCCTACAAAACCTCCTTTACGGAGCCAATCGTCTGATAGTGGAAACAATAATACAGAGGATTCTGATACTGAAGGTACGCTACATGTATTGACTTTAAGAGAATAAAATTAATTGAAGTGATATTATGGAAATATTTATAAGTTCACAAGCCCTTATCTGACGTTTAATGCATTGCAGCTTTGAGGCCCCGCATAGCACAAGGCCTGTTGTTAGCATCCCAGACTAGCACCCCTCGGCTTACTCCTCCCGGTTCCCCTCCAAGCTTGTCAGCATCTGTTTCTCCAACACGATCACCAAAACCGATTTCTCCCCCTAGGAGACATTCGATTTCATTTGCAACCACGAGGGGCATGTTTGATGATAGGTCTTCTTTATTTTCATCAATGCCTAGCCAGCACAGTTCAATGTCAAGCTTAGATGCAGGATCACAATCTGGTGAGTTCCCCAGTTTATAACGTTTGATTTAGTTCCTTCTGCTTCCCTAGTGATGGTTGGATGAGGTACCTTCTCAATATGATCTATCAAGCAAAACGCTCTCAAATTTTAATCGGCTGTTTATAAACAGTGATGTGTGCAACATACTAATTACTAGTTTCTGTTCTAACTGTGAGGATAATTCCAAGCCCTTTCTTGGCAATGTTTACCAGGGGAATGAAACCCACATTGGAGAAGTTGACATGTGAATATTATAATTTTCTCTTTTTTCTTCTATTTATTTTGTTTTTAAACATCTGTTTCGTTTGATGGTAGCTGCTAACACTATGTTGGTCCTATATTTTTGGAATGAAAGAATTTTCTAATGGGCTAGCTTCTTTTTGTTTATTTATTAAGTACACAAACTCCGTTTTTGGAGTTGCTACTCATTCCAACTAATGCATATTCTGTACTTCTGCATGATCTGATTTAGCGCGAACTCGAGTTGATGGAAAAGAATTCTTCCGCCAAGTCAGGTTTGCTACCAATACTATTGTTTTTTGTTTTTTTTTTTTCTTCTTCGATCTTTTAATGACTTTGATTATACTGAAATATATATTGTGCCTGCAATCTGAATGCACATCTTCCTCATTCTTTAAATTAATATTTCATATTAACCATATTACACGGTGTAAAGGCTCATGCATAGTGATTCTTCTTGGTCATTTTATAGGAGCCGATTGTCGTATGAGCAGTTTGGTGCCTTTCTATCAAATGTGAAGGAGTTGAATTCCCACAAACAAACAAAAGAGGTACGGCGTTCTTTTACAACTTTGTATTTCATTGCTTCTAGGCATTGATCATGTCTAAATAAGATGGCCGCTTGCTTTGGGAATGCTCTTAGGATTGTTTGCGAAAGGCGGATGAGATTTTTGGTCCAGACAACAAGGATTTATACACCATTTTTGAAGGGCTGATCACCCGCAATGTTCACTAAAATGACTAAACCCCACACCATTTTAGAAGGTTTTCCCACGGCCTGACCTTGCTGTAAAGTGGCTGGGAGGATCTCTAGAGCGAATGTACATGGAATTTCTGATTAAACTGTTTGTTTGTAAAGTAACACGTTACATGTGTTGTACGGAGTATTATTTTTTGCAAATGACTCGCCAACTTTCAACATGACCTTTGGAAGGAACTTGCTTTAATGGGATTTCTTTATTCTTCTCAGAATTCTGCCTTTTGGGTTCATATGAATATTATTTTTTGGAAGAAAACATTGCATTAAATTATTGTCTAAAGACAACACATTACAAATGATGAGAGGAGGGTTAGAAAACCACTCCAAACAACTAGCTATAGAAATAGACTGTCTTGCTAACATATGTGTAGTTTGATTTGCAGATCGTTTGACAAAAATAATAAACACATGAGAAAATTCACTCAATAGTTGTTTAATGTCTTTAAAGATTAAATGAAATGAAGAGATCTCACTCGTTTGTTTGAGACATTGCACCACTTGGACGTGTCAGAAGCAAGCAGAATACATCACATGAAGATGTATAACAGAGGAAGATATTAGAAGAATACAAATAGTTGTTTAATGTCCTTAAGGACTAAATGAAATGAAGAGATCCCACTCGTTTGTTCGAGAGATTGGACCACTTGAACGTGTCAGAAGCAAGCAGAATACATCACATGAAGATGTATAACAAAGGAAGATATTAGAAGAATACAATACTGCATTATTATTGAATAGCCTTTATATATGTGTTAGGAACATAATGTAATAGGTTTTGATGATACCAAAATGTATTTCAGAATTCCCTAAGTCTCGAAGGATAGGAATTTCTTGTAAGTTCGACAAGTAAACTAAAAGCGAAAATACAACCAGGTAACTTGAGCTCAACTCAGAAAATATTTAAGCTTAAGGTAAACTTGATTGAACATTTTAGAAGTTTTCGTGTTGTAAGTTCATAGATAGATCAGAAGAAAGCACGAGACTACACTGGAGGAATAAGGGTTTGCGAGACATCAACTAAGTCTCGAGACATAAGCAGAGTTCGAGAGATAGAGTCTCTTGAGACATCAATCCAGTTCGAGACGTGGATTCGAGACATCAGTCAGTCGAGACATCAACCTGTCTGGTAAACTGACACTTCTCCATTGGACTGAATGGCAGTCAAGGAAGCATGGATAAAATAATCTAAGCTTGGAGAAGAAGAATATCATGGAGATAAAAAGAAGGTGCCTAAAGAATATTATGGGAACTACCGGAAGTGGATGCCACGTCAGAATTCCACAACAAACGGATAGAAGGTGCACCAATCCAAAGTCGGTCTTATTCCCTAAATCAAGGATCATGGGAATATAAAAAGAGTAACTTTTGCCAAAAGTAGTAAGTGGAGCATGAACTCAAGAAAGTGGATTAAAGAATATTCACTACAAAACAAAAGGCTCAAGTTACAAGACCACCACTCCATGGAACATGCTGAAAATATACAAGTCCCATGATCGGCATGGGAGACAGATTTCAAACGGAAGAATTTTCCCTCCAACGGAATTATTCCTTAACTCTCATACATAAGGACGTGAAGACAGAAGGAAGAAAGAAGAGTTAGTGAATTGATTTGAAAAGAGGTGTCTGATTCAAACGTTCAAACTGCAAGTGCTCAATTCGGAATATCATCCTTGATATTCAAATCAGCGAGAAAACACATCTTAGTGTTTTGAGAGAGTTACAAAGCGTAAACTTATACACATCTAGAAGGTGACCAAAGCTGCTCTACATCGACATTGATTCAACGATAGCTTTTGGTCAGATTGGAGTTTGTTACACTAAATTGTGACAACTAAGGTCCTTGCTTTGGATTAAGCGAGAAGAGGCGGAGTAACCTGGCAGCTGTCTAGTAAAGATCCTGAGGCTTGAGGCGGGCTTGGTGATCAAAGCTCAAGTGCTCGAGAGGTGGAGTAACTGGAAGCGGGGAGAAAAACCTAAGGAGAGATCAAATTTACCTCTCGAGAGATCAGCCAGAGTCTATCGAGAGATCAAATTTACCTCTCGAAGAGAAGCAGTCGATAGTTCGAGACGTGGCAGAACTCCAAACAGAATCAGATGATAAAGAAACTACCAAAGAAAAGGGCAACAAGTGAACCACTGACTGCTGGACCTCCTCCAAAAGTTCCAAAGACAACAAACAAGTTAATGGAGGAAGCTAAACGAGCAGAAAACTTAAGGGTCCAGCGTACACTGGAAATGGAAAGAAGGAGACAAGAAGATCAAGAGAGAAAGAAAAATAGACAAGAACAACAAATGGCCAAGGAGAAGAAAGATGAGCAGTTTATAAGAAGTTACAGAATGGGAATCAAGGAAGACACCACAGAATTTCTATCTGCTGACTCTGTTGAGTTGAATGCAGAAGTTACCTCTCAGTTGAATCAACGTGCTGAAGATGTACCGAACATGGATGACTTCTCCAGAGTACTTCGATAGATCAACTGGAGAACAGGTCCGATTGATCAACTGGTTTCGAGAGCAGCAGATATGGTGGCTGAGGAGGACTTTGCTTTAAATTGGTTGAACCTCACCGAAATCCCAGCCAATGAACTGCTAGATCTTGCCCATGAAATGGACGTAACCAGGAGGAATCTTGGTCGATCAGATAAAGGAAAGGGCATAGCGGTTGATGCACAGGAAGTTGAAGCCGAGCCTGAAGTGGATCCTGCAGTAGAAGCTCAATTTCAAGAAGATATCAGGCTCGCCACTGCTTTATCCTTGGGACACCAAGTAGAGGATACGAGAGGTCCAGGAGAAACCTCAGGTGTTGCGAGAGATGATCCTGCAAACCCTATAGCAACAGCCGCGATTCCTCTGTCCCAAGTTAGTGATTCTGCTCTGGATGAACAGGAAGCTCCTTCGAGAGGTGCATCCGAGACCTCTGAAGCACTTGAGGTGGCACCCAACACAGTTTTACTTCTGCCACCACCTGCGTCCACACCATCAACTAACAACGATGAAGCACAGACAGTTTGAGAGGATGAAATACCGTTGCTCCAACTCCCAGGCTTTCCCATTGATATGGAACTGCCATCACCATTCCTACTACCTGATGATACCGCATCAACCTTTGCAGCTAGGATGGTTAATAGAGAAAGGTGGAGTGCACCAACTGCTCTTGAAACGATAGTGATTCCTGACTCACCTGAGCAGACTGAGGTGCAGCCAAATGAGCAACAAGAGCAAAATATTCCAAGTCCTGCTGGTTCGAGAGGTACTGAGGAGGACGATGCGACCATCGAAGGTGGAAACAGGGAAGCACCTGTCGATGCTTCGTCTCCAACCCCACCAGCAGATGACCAAGTTCCCAGCACTGGTTCGAGAGGTGACGTTGAGAGGGAACTTCCATTGGATGGAAAACGGGAAGCGTCCAATACAAAAGATCCCTCCCTGGCTGATCCAATCCCACAAGTTGCTGAAGCTGAGGCTCCAGGTTCGAGAGGTGAAGAGCAAGAAGTGATCCATCCCTTAGGTGGAAACCGGGAAGCGCCTGACATGGAGCTACCTTCGCGCTCTGAACCCAGTGTCCCTGCTGATCCTCAGACAGATACTCGAGAGGTGGGCTCGCAAATGCAAGTCATGGGTGGAAATATGGAAGCACCCAAGTCCCCTCCGATAAAAGGTACTTCTACTTCTCCTTCTACTTCTGACTATGATCAACAGGCCGAGCAAGCT
>CP025647.1:17249918-17318932 GCA_003576665.1 Ipomoea trifida | reverse complement strand
AGCTCGGCTAGTTCATCTCTCGTCTTCTCAGCCTCTGAACGAGCTACAGCAGCATCATCAGCAGCTTTTCGCGCTGCTTCCTCAGCCCATACTGTCTGTTCGAGAAGTTCTTCGTGGCGAGCTTGAGAAGTACTTGTGCCAGCCACGGTCATTGCATGGTTTCGAACAACAGCCAGTATGCGCTCGAGTTGAGCCATCCTCTGAGTTTGATCAGCCATAAATTGACGCATTTCGCCAATGAACACCTTCTCGGCCTGTGGATCAAAATCAGAAGTAGAGGAGAAGTAGTGGTACCTTTCGGAGGGGACTTGGGTGCTTCCTTATATTTCCACCCATGACTTGCAACTGTGAGTCCTCCTCTCGAACTTGTTTCTGAGGTTCAGCAGGAGCACTGGGATCAGAGCTTGAAGGTAGCTCCATGTCAGGCGCTTCCCGGTTTCCACCTGAGGGATGGATCACTTCTCGCTCGTCACCTCTCGAACCTGGAGCCTCAGCTTCAGCAACTGATTGGATCGGATCAGCGAGAGAGGGTACTTCTGTGTTGGATGCTTCCCGGTTTCCATCCAAAGGAACTTCCCCCTCAGCTTCACCTCTCGAACCAGTACTGGGAACTTGGTCATCTGCTGGTGGTTGTGGAGATGAAGGATCGATAGGTGCTTCCCTATTTCCACCTTCGATAGCAACATCAATCTCCTCGGCACTTCTCGAACCAGCAGGACTTGTGTCATTCTGCTCTTGTTGCTCAGTTTGCACCTCAGTTTGCTCGGATGAATCTGAAATCTCAATCGGTTCAGGAGCAACTGGTGCACTCCATCTTTCTCTATCAACCATCCTGGCTGCAAAGGTTGTTGCATCGTCAGTGGGCAGCAGGAATGGTGATGTCACTTCCATGACAATCGGAAAGCCAGGGAGTTGGAGCAGTGGAATTTCACCCTCTCGAACAGTCTGTGCTTCATCTTCATCTGTCGAGGGTGTGGACTCATGCGGTGGCAGTAATGGATCTGAATTTTGTGCCACGTCTTGTGCTTCAGAGGTCTCGAACTCAACTCTCGAAGCATCATCCTGAAAGCCTAGAGCAGAATCTTCAATTTGGGATAGAGGTACTGCGGCTGTTGCTATAGGATCTTCTGAGCAATCTTTTGCAACACCAGAGGTTTCTCCTGGACCTCTCGTCACCTCTACTTGATGTCCCAACGATATAGCAGTGGCTAGTCTGATTTCCGCTCGAAATTGAGCCTCAGCTGCAGGATCTAAATCAGACTCAGCTCCCTCGTCGTGTGCATCAGCTATGCCATTTCCTTTATCAGATCGACCAAGATTGCTCCTAGTCACATTCATCTCATGGGCAATGTTTATTAATTCAGTGGCAGGTATCTCTGTCAGATTTAACCAGTTGAGTGCAAATTCTTCCTCAGCCACCATGCTTGCTGCTCTCAAGATGAGTTGATCAATCGGACCTGTTCTCCATTCAATCCATCGTAGTACTCTGGAGAAATCATCCAAGGTAGATACATCGGCAGCACGATGATCCAACCTAGAGCACACCTCTGCATCTGATTTATCTGATTCAGCAGCCACGATCTCAGTTGTTGATGCACATCCCACTGCTTGTTCATTTATCTCTCGATGACCATCCGAGAAATCATTGACTAACCCAACATCTGCTAAAGTCTGTGTGATGGTTCTCTCAACTTGTGCAGACTCCATGGGCGTTAGTACCACATTTTCAGCTCTATGCACTGGGTCCCTGACCACAGTGCCCTGTTCATCAGCAGCTTCTTGACCCAACACACTTGTACCTGCTGCTGGAATTTCTATCTCTCGAACCACCCCTCGTGGTTCTTCTGTTTCTGCCTGCACTGGATCACTGATCCTAGTGCCATCAACCTCTCGAACCTCCTCTCGAGGTTCAGTCTCAGATTCAGCAGCCCCCACAGCACCATCATCATCAACATTAAGATCCACAAACAAAGCTCCAGACATAGACCTGGTAGGGGGCACTCTCTCAATCTCAGTGGCCAGTGTAGCCTGAGATTCCCCCTGGGCTTGAGCCCTGTCTTCGAACGGTACTTGAATCATCTCAGGTGCCACTTCTCGAACCTGACTGGCAGAAACTCTTTTGGCCTTCTTGGTCCTCTTTGTCAGTGGAACCCTTTTGACCAAATTGCCCAAGGGTTCATCATCAGAGTTAACACTCTCAGATTGGGCTTTCCTTTTGCCCTTAGCTCTCGGCTTAGAGGGAGATGGTGCATCCTTAGCACCTTTACCCTTCGGAGCTTGAGATTTCGTCCTACCCATATAGGTATTTCGATGAATCTCTCGCCCTTCCCTCAATTCTAAGCCCTTTAAACGCAAAATACTCTGAACAACAAAACCAAAACCAACCTTTTTACTAATCAACTGGTTGGCACTGGAAACCGAGCTCTGCACTTGCTGTGATAAGGAGTCAAAAATGATTTGAGCCCAGTTTAGTTTGATGTTGTTCCAGATGGCATGGAGGACTTTGAGGATGTCCAAGTTGATTTCATCAGTTCCAGACACCTTGCCGAGGACGAACTTCATTACCAAATCGGCAGCTATGGCATACCTCTCCTTGAGATGGAATTTGCGGAGGGCAGAAGATGCTCGTTGCGGTGCCGTTTCCAATCGGATTTTGTCCTAGAACATCTGCTTGTCCAGCTCGTAATCCGAGAGGTGCTGGACTGCTTCCTCCGTTGCCTGAAAGTCGAATGCCGCTCTAAGGTCACCCACGGATGTTGTAATGTGGATTTCATTGACGCTGCTCTCGATTGCGCCCTTGGTGACCTTGGCATTTGCAAACCACTCGGTGAAGTCCAAGGCGTGGATGGTTCGATAGTCATGCTCCATATATTTGAGAAGCCCTGCCTTCTCGAACTTCTTCACGACCTTCTTAGCAATTGTTGGGTTCGCAGAGTGAGTAATGAACCCATTTTTGTCAAGAATACTTCCAGCCTTGACCTGTTTTATCTGGGTGCGAATGTGGCGCACCTCCTTCTGGTATGCGTCGGTGGATGATGTTGAAGATGATGAATCGGACGCCATTGTTGAACGATTTAGGTTTTGGAGGGAATGTGTACAGTATTCGGATTTGGGAAATTTTGGGTATTCGTTTGTGTGCTTGAATCCGGGTAAAGAAGATGGGTAAGGCTTTTATATTGCCGGATTTGGGTCGGATATATGTGTAGGGTTGATAATATGGGTTACGGTTGTAATCCGACTCATTTAAAAATAAGCGAAAGATCAGGAATACCCTTTTATAACGGTTAGGTGTGTAAGGTATAGTAAGGGTAAATTTGGGATTGTGGGTGACGGTTTTGAGTGGAGGTTTAAATAAGATAAAACAATTATAAGCATGCTTCCACTATCCGAGATAGAGACCTTAAAACATGGGAAACCGTCAGTAACTGATGGCCACGTGGATGTCATTAAGTTCCAGAAATAGCCGTTCAGCATATATCCGTTGAAGCATAAGTTTTACCTCTCGATGGTAAACTCTCGACTTGCTAGTTTAAGGATCTTCCCCCTGAGTGATTGATCCCTAAACCTCCTTATACCTCCATTTAAGTCTTCCGCTGGTTAAGGATCTTCCCCCTGAGTGATTAATCCCTAACCCTCCTTATTCCTCCATCCAGAGATACTAATAGTCAGTTTGTTATCTTTCGATGTGATCTCTCGAACTACCCTTCTTCGAGACATAACGTTTTGGCTTAAAACTGACAGTGTATCTCTCGAATAACTTTTCGAACACAGATTGCGATAGAGACACAAGATTGATTCATTCAAAAGATGTCACTTAGAACATTTCCTTAAGTTCACTTAGTGATTCCAAAAGCATTACATATGAATCAATATCCTATCAGATTCCAGAGAAACTTATGTTTGGCCTTGCTTAGCCAAAATAGGAATCTATTTAGAATAAGAACTAGCCATCTATATCCTATTCTGACTGAGTAACAGAACTAGAGGTGGCTCGTTCTTCTTGTTCTTCTCTGCCTCTCCGCTGCTGCACTCCTCAGGAGCTCCTTCTCCCTTGGTTGTGAGGAACTTCTTTTCCAGGATGCGCAGCGGTAGGAGTCCTACTTGTGCAAGCATCTCCTCCCGACTTCAATTTCCCATCACTTTGAATCTCCACGCATTTGGGGATCCATTCATTATGGATGGGAATAGGATGCTTGCTTATGATCTTGCTTGGATTATCAGGAAGCTCCGCAATCTGTTCACCCGTCGTTAGATCTGGATAATTTTCTCCTTGGAAATCTTTTGACTTGATTGCTGATTTCCTCCCTCTATAAAAGAACGGTACATCATCTTTTCCTTTCTTCTTCTCCATGAAGAAGTTGATGATATAAACTGAAGAGAAAACCCCTCTATTTATAGCCCAAAAACTCGAAACTGTAGATTCACGGGTTGCCGTATTGAATGACCATTCAATGCTGTGTAACTCCAAAGCTGCCATAAAGTTGATGAAAACGCTCCTCACATGCGAAACAGTGTATGGCACTTAATACAAGGAGATAAGATTTGACCATTCAACCTAATTCTATCATTCCCAATTCTAACCTTAGTTGAGAGAATCGATTTTCACACAAAGCTTTTGTGAAAATATCTGCTAGTTGCTCCTCCGTTGCAATATATTCCAACGTGATATCCTTTTTCTCAACATGGTCTCGAATAAAGTGATACTTTATATCAATGTGCTTTGTCCTTGAGTGCAGTACTGGATTTTGAGTGATAGCAATAGCACTTGTGTTGTCACACATAATTTTCACTTCCTTACATTCAACCCCATAATCCATAAGTTGTTGCTTCATCCATAAAATCTGAGCACAATAACTTCCGGCTGCTACATATTCTGCCTCAGCGGTGCTTGTAGCTATCGAATGCTGTTTCTTGCTAAACCATGAGACAAGTCTCCCTCCTAGAAACTGACATGTCCCTGATGTACTCTTTCGATCTATTTTGCAACCGGCAAAGTCCGCATCTGAATATCCCATAAGTTCGAAAGATCCACCTCTCGGATACCAAAGCCCAACACTTTGCGTACCTTTGAGATATCTAAGGATCTTTTTCGAAGCATTCAAATGACTTTCCTTAGGACTTGCCTGAAATCTAGCACATACACCTACTGCAAAGGATATATCTGGTCTACTGGCAGTTAAATATAGAAGGGATCCGATAATACCTTGATAAGTTGTTTGATCTACCTCTCGACCTTCGCTGTCAACATCGATGCGTAGAGAGGTTCCCATTGGTACTTTGACTGAAGATTTCCCTTCTATGTTGTATTTCCTGAGCAGATCCTTGGTGTATTTCTCCTGGTTGATGAAGATACCTTCCTTAAGCTGTCTGACTTGAAGCCCAAGAAAATAATTTAGCTCTCCCATCATGCTCATCTCGAACTTCCCTTTCATCAACCTTGAGAACTTCTCGCATAGGTCAGGATTGGTGCTCCCAAAAATAATATCGTCCACATAGATTTGCACCAATAAGATATGATCCCCATCCTTAATTCTGAACAATGTTTTGTCCACTAGGCCTTTGGTGAACCCACATTGAAGTAGAAAGCAGGACAGTGTATCATACCAAGCTCTCGGAGCTTGCTTTAAGCCGTAAAGTGCCTTCTTCAACTTGTATACTTTGTCAGCTCCCACGTCCTTCAAGAAACCCGGAGGTTGTTCAACGTACACCTCTTCTTCGAGAAGTCCGTTCAGAAAAGCGCTCTTGACATCCATTTGATATACTTTGACGTCTTTGAAGGCTGCATATGCGAGAAAGATGCGTATAGCTTCGAGACGTGCCACGGGAGCGAAGGTTTCATCAAAATCTATTCCTTCCTCCTGGCAATAACCTTTAGCAACAAGTCTGGCCTTGTTCCTAACTATGACTCCATCCTCATTCATCTTGTTTCTGAAAACCCACTTCGTGCCAATGACGTTCTGATGATGAGGTTTCGGAACCAGTTCCCAGACGTCGTTTCTCTCGAACTGATGAAGTTCCTCTTGCATGGCTTGAACCCAATCTGGATCACCTAGAGCCTCATCAATCACCTTAGGCTCTATTTGAGATAGAAAACAGGCTAGCATGCTCTCTCGATAAGCTGATCTGGTCCTAACTCTGTCACGTACATCTCCAAGCACTTGATCAGCAGGATGACCTCTCAACCATCTTAAATCTGGTTGTGATTCCTCAGTTGATGCCTCTGTTGTTGGTTGAGGTGAAGATTGATCAACTGTTATCTGGATTGGTTCAGTTGATTTAGATGTCTTTTCCTTGCTGGCTTCTTCATCCTCTGATTCTGATTGGAGTTCTGCTACATCTCGAGCTATCGAACTATCGAGAGGTAGATCTGATCTCTCGATAGACTCTGGCTGAATTTCCTCTGGACTTTCAGCTACTTCTGTTGTCCTTGATGGTTGATCTGCTAGCATTCTATCATCAAAAGAGACATGTATGGATTCTTCAACCACCAACCTTCGCTTGTTGAAGACTCTGAATGCTTTACTTATCGATGAGTATCCCAGAAATACTCCTTCATCCGCCTTTTCATCAAAGGCTCTTAGTTGAGTCTTTCCATTGTTGTGGACATAGCATTTGCACCCGAACGTGTGGAAGTAACTTACATTCGGCTTCCTTCCGTTCCACAACTCATATGGAGTCTTTCCTGCTCCTTTCACGATCAAGGACCGATTTTGGGTGTAGCATGCTGTGTTGACTGCTTCTGCCCAAAATCCTTGAGATATATTAGCTTGTGAAATCATGGTCCTTGCTGCTTCCTTGAGAGTTCTGTTCCTTCTTTCAGCAACTCCGTTCTGTTGAGGAGTTCGAGCAGCTGACAGTTGGTGATGAATCCCATTGTCGTTGCAGTAGCTCTCGATCACTTGATTGACGAACTCTCCACCTTGGTCTGACCGGATCTTTAATATCGAGACATCCTTTTCTACTTGCATTTGTTTCAACAAATTTGGCAAGGCGGCTTTTGTCTCGCTCTTCTTGGTTAAGAACACGGTCCAGGTGAATCTTGTGTAGTCATCTACTACCACAAGAGTGTACTTCCTTCCTCTTACACTGGGTGGATCCACTGGTCCAAATAAGTCCATGTGAAGGAGACTTAATGGTCTGGTGGATGATGTCTCGGTTTTGCTCTTGAAAGAGGATTTGATTTGTTTACAACGTTGACATGCCTCACAGATTTTATCCTTTCGAAACGTCACATCTGGCAGTCCTTCCACAAGATTCCTCTTTGTAAGCTTGTTGATGGTTTTGAAGTTCAGATGACTGAGCTTACTATGCCAATCCCAGCATAAGTCTTCCTTGCTCCTTGCTAGCATACATAGGGATGGTTTGGCAGATTTCCAATCCACTATGTACATGTTTCCTTTCCTTGCTGCTTCCAGGACGACTTCGAGAGATTCCTCTTGAATGATTTGACATTTGCTTTTGGTGAAGATTACTTTGTAGCCCTTGTCACAGAATTGGCTTGCGCTAAGGAGATTGAACTTAAGCCCTTCAACGTAGGATACTCCCTTGATCACCAGTCCATTCTTATGGATTTCACCAACAGCCTTTGTATGTCCTTTCTTCTCGTTGTCTCCAAATGTCACCAAGGGACCTTCGATAGGTTGGATGTTCTCTAGCAGCGTTAAGCTTCCAGTCATATGTCTCGAACATCCACTGTCAATGAACCATGTGTCCCTGGTGTCCTGCAAACATATCAAGCAGATTTAGGTACCCAAATTTTGGGTCCTGATGGGTTAGTGAGTTTAGGCATCCATTTATACCTTGGACTCATTACTCCAGGTCTAGGTGCAATGTAGCCATTATATGTTTGATAATCAAAAGGAATGCTAGCAAAGACTCGGGGCCTTTTAGGTACATAAGTTAGCTTTGGTTGAGGCTTGACCTCAGGCTTACGTACCATTCCCTTCATTGCCTGTTTGGTCATATGATACCGTAGAAACTGAACTTTATTCCACGGTTCTTGTTCTTCTGACCAATCATCACTAGATGGGAAGTTTCTGCCTGCCTCCATCCGTGATAACCTACCCCTCTGGATCTCAGACCTTCCATATTTACCCTGAGGTGCATTATATGAAATGTAGCTTTTCTTGTACTTAGAATGGCCTTGCGAGAGATAACTGCATGATCTCTCGATAGCGTTTACCTGGCCATTCTTCGTAGCTTTCCTATTCTTTCCATTTCTGGTGTATAGGGACGGTTTGTGAATAGCTACCCTGGTCCTTACTTCCGGTCCTTTATGACCCTTATTTGGTTTGGGTTGAGATCCTCCATTATTTGAAGTTCCCAAACCTGAGGTCTGTTTATCTTTCGAGAGATTGTTCTGACGGAACCCGAGTCCGGTTCTATCATTTGTGGGTCTATGATCATTTACCATTTTCTCCATAGCTTTGGAGGAATTAGTATATGATGCAATGACCTCTTTAAGATTAAGCTCATTAATCTCTCGAGCTTTGCACTCCTCCTTAAGTCGGATTATTTCAGCTTCTAAGTTGCTTACTTTGAGAGTTAACTCTGAATTCTCTTTCGAGACATTCTTAAGTATTTCTCTTTCAGCAATTAGCCTGCTGTTTTCCTCCAACGTTTTAGCATGAGTGCTATTAGCGATTTCAAGGTTCCTTCTAAGCAATTCCATAGTCTCGAAGGGATCCTCATCGCTTCTAAACGAAGAGACTTGAGAAGTAGAGATAGAACAGCGAGAAGTGGAAGTGGAGGTTACCTCATTATTGATGGCCATCAAGCATTGATCCACCTCTTCTGTAGTGTATAAGCAGATGAGCCCCCTCTCATCCTCTGAGCTGCTGCTGCTATCGCTGGAGCTCGACGTCTCGGACTCCTCGATTGCCTTCTCGAGTTCTTCAGCAACAAGCGCCTTCCTGCGCGGATGATTCTTTGTTCCCTTGAAGCCACCTTGTGCTGGCTTCTCTCTGGATTCCTCCTTTCTTCCGGAATCCCTGCCTTCTTGGCCTTGATACTTACTTACCATAGGGTAAGGGCATTCGGCCTTGAAGTGTCCAGGTCTTCTACAGTTGTAGCAAAGACCTTGATTTTCTTCCTCCGTCCTTCTGGATGTAAATCTTTCATTTTTCCTTCTTGAGGAGGAAGGTGAACTTGTGTTGCTCTCAGGAGTTCTCTTCATGTATTTCCTGAATTTTCTCATGAAAAGAGCAAACTGTTCATCAGATAAAAGATTTGTGGGATTAGTGTCTGACCTTGAAGATGTAGTTGGTTGATCAGCAACCAATGCCACATTTCGTCTGTCCACCACGTCCTCATCTCTCGGAAACATCTCAAACTCGAAGGCTTTGAGATCTCTGAATAGTTGATCGGTTGTGGTGTTCTTTAGATCTCTATGATCTCTCATAGTGATCACCTTCATTTCCCACTCCTTGGTAAGACCTCGCAAGATCTTCAGATTCTGCTCCTTTTGTGGGATCTCCTTATCAAGATCACTGATCTCGATAGATAGCTTCATGAACCGAGATTCCATGCTGTCGATGCTCTCACCCGGTTTCATCTTGAAGTCCTCAAACTTCTTCATTGCCACGGTGAGCTTGTTCTCCTTTTCCTGTTCGTCACCTTCACCAATTAACACCAAGGTATCCCATACCTCTTTAGCCGTTGTGCATTTCCTTACTTTTGGGAAGATGGTCTCGTCTATGGCTCTGAAAAGAATGTCCTTGGCAATGTTGTCCAAGTTGTTTCTCTTCCTATCATCGCTTGTCCATTCTTCCCTAGGCTTTGGAACATACTTTGGTGTGTCTTTGGTTTGTTCTGCAGCAGTGTTGACCATTACGATCTTGACTGGTCCGGTTTTTATAACCTCGGCCATCTCATCGTGGAGGGCTGATAGGTATGCAAGCATGCGCGTTTTCCAGTCATCGAACCTGCTAAGATGAAAAAGAAGATGTCTCGACAACATGCTGTCCATATTAAAAATTTTTATTTCGTGCTTTGAAAAGATTTTAAAAGATTTTCAAAGAAGGATCTCTAGGCAATATAATCAAAGGTTTATATCGATCAGAGAACTTGCTCTGATACCAATTGTTGGTCCCAAGGGGATGGGGTACAAGTCTAGAGGGGGGGGTGAATAGACTTGTATAAGATTTTGCAAATCTTTTCGACCTCTCGTGTGTATTGGACTTAGGATGTTTAGGTCCGATACCTCACAAGATGAAGACAAAGTTTTATGCGCAGCGGAAAATGTTATCCCCTTTTAATTAGCACGAGTTTGAGTTAATTCGAGAAGTGATTATATGTAGTGCAGATCGAGAGTTAGATAGCGAGAGATAAAAGCAGAAAGTAAAAGCGAGAGAGATTTTTAAGTGGTTCGGCCAACCCGCCTACGTCCATTCTTCTTCTAGAAACTCCCTAGAAGGATTGCACTAAAACTTCCCTTTTTAGTACAATATCGAGCGCTTGAGCTTTGATCACGAAGCCCGCCTCAAGCCTCAGGTTTTTCGCCCCGCCTCTTGTTACTCCACCTCTCGAGCACTTGAGCTTTGATCACCAAGCCCGCCTCAAGCCTCAGGATCTTCACAAGACAGCTCCCAGGTTACTCCGCCTCTCCTCAGGTTTTTCTCCCCGCTTCCAGCTACTCCACCTCTCGAGCACTTGAGCTTTGATCACCAAGCCCGCCTCAAGCCTCAGGATCTTCACTAGACAGCTGCCAGGTTACTCCGCCTCTTCTTGCTTAATCCAAAGCAAGGACCTTTGGTTGTCACAGTTTAATGTAACGAACTCCAATCTGACCGCAAGCTATCGTTGAAACAAAGTCGATGTAGAACTGCTTCGGTCACCCTCTGGATGTGTATATTCTTAAGCTTTGTAACTCTCTCAAACACTAAGATGTGTTTGTCTCGCTGTGTTGAATATCAAGGATGATATTCCAAATTTAGCACTTGCACTTTGAACGTTTTTGTTTAGACACTTCTTTTGCTCGCTTAGCTTCGTAACTTAACTCGGTAACTCTCTCTCGTTTGTGTCTTCACGTCCTTATATATGAGAGTTTAGGAATAATTCCGTTGGAGGGAAAATTATTCCGTTTGAAATTTGTCTCCCATGCTGGTCATGGGACTTGAGTATCTTCAGCATGTTCCATGGAGTGGTGGTCTTGCAACTTGTGTCTTTTGTCTTGTAGTGAATATTCTTTAATCCACTTTCTAGAGTCCATGCTCCACTTACTCTTTTAGGCAAAAAGTTACTCTTTTTATATTCCCATGATCCTTGATTTAGGGAATAAGACCGGCTTTGGATTGGTGCGCTTTCTATCCGTTTGTTGTGCAATTCTGACGTGGCATCCACTTCCGGTAGATCCCATAACGTTCTGTAGACACCTTTCCTTATCTCCATGATATTCTTCTTCTCCAAACTTAGATTAAATTAATCCAAGCTACTTTTATTGCCGTTCAGCCCTATGGAGAAGTGTCAGTGTATCGAGACTTAGTTTGGTGTTGCGCCTGACTGATGTCTCGAACTTATGTCTCGAACTGGATTGATGTCTCGAGAGACTCTATCTCTCGATCTCTGCTTATGTCTCGAGACTTAGTTGACGTCTCGCAGACCCTTATTCCTCCAGTGTAGTCTCGTGCCTTCTTCTGATCTGACTATAGACTTACAATACGAAAACATCTAAAATGTTCAATCAAGTTTACCTTACGCTTAAATATTTTCCGAGTTGAGCTCAAAGTTACCCGGTTATATTTTCGCTCTTAGTTTACTTGTCGAACTTACATTGATTCCTATCTTTCGAGACTTAGGGGATTCTGATTTACATTTGGTATCATCAAAACCTATAGCATTATGTTCCTAACAGTTACCTCTCAGTTGAATCAACGTGCTGAAGATGTACCGAACTTGGATGACTTCTCCAGAGTACTTCGATGGATCAACTGGAGAGCAGGTCCGATTGATCAACTGGTTTCGAGAGCAGCAGATATGGTGGCTGAGAGATTGCATCACTTGGACGTGTCAGAAGCAAGCAGAATACATCACATGAAGATGTATAACAGAGGAAGATATTAGAAGAATACAAATAGTTGTTTAATGTCCTTAAGGACTAATGAAATGAAGAGATCCCACTCGTTTGTTCGAGAGATTGCATCACTTGGACGTGTCAGAAGCAAGCAGAATACATCACATGAAATGTATAATAGAGGAAGATATTAGAAGAATACAAATAGTTGTTTAATGTCCTTAAGGACTAAATGAAATGAAGAGATCCCACTCGTTTGTTCGAGAGATTGGACCACTTGAACGTGTCAGAAGCAAGCAGAATACATCACATGAAGATGTATAACAAAGGAAGATATTAGAAGAATACAATACTGCATTATTATTGAATAGCCTTTATATATGTGTTAGGAACATAATGTAATAGGTTTTGATGATACCAAAATGTATTTCAGAATTCCCTAAGTCTCGAAGGTTAGGAATTTCTTGTAAGTTCGACATGTAAACTAAAAGCGAAAATACAACCAGGTAACTTGAGCTCAACTCAGAAAATATTTAAGCTTAAGGTAAACTTGATTGAACATTTTAGAAGTTTTCGTGTTGTAAGTTCATAGATAGATCAGAAGAAAGCACGAGACTACACTGGAGGAATAAGGGTCTGCGAGACATCAACTAAGTCTCGAGACATAAGCAGAGTTCGAGAGATAGAGTCTCTTGAGACATCAATCCAGTTCGAGACGTGGATTCGAGACATCAGTCAGTCGAGACATCATCCTGTCTGGTAAACTAACACTTCTCCATTGGACTGAATGGCAGTCAAGGAAGCATGGATAAAATAATCTAAGCTTGGAGAAGAAGAATATCATGGAGATAAAAAGAAGGTGCCTAAAGAATATTATGGGAACTACCGGAAGTGGATGCCACGTCAGAATTCCACAACAAACGGATAGAAGGTGCACCAATCCAAAGTCGGTCTTATTCCCTAAATCAAGGATCATGGGAATATAAAAAGAGTAACTTTTGCCAAAAGTAGTAAGTGGAGCATGAACTCAAGAAAGTGGATTAAAGAATATTCACTACAAAACAAAAGGCTCAAGTTACAAGACCACCACTCCATGGAACATGCTGAAAATATACAAGTCCCATGATCGGCATGGGAGACAGATTTCAAACGGAAGAATTTTCCCTCCAACGGAATTATTCCTTAACTCTCATACATAAGGACTTGAAGACACAAAGAAGAAAGAAGAGTTAGTGAATTGATTTGAAAAGAGGTGTCTGATTCAAACGTTCAAACTGCAAGTGCTCAATTCGGAATATCATCCTTGATATTCAAATCAGCGAGAAAACACATCTTAGTGTTTTGAGAGAGTTACAAAGCGTAAACTTATACACATCTAGAAGGTGACCAAAGCTGCTCTACATCGACATTGATTCAACGATAGCTTTTGGTCAGATTGGAGTTTGTTACACTAAATTGTGACAACTAAGGTCCTTGCTTTGGATTAAGCGAGAAGAGGCGGAGTAACCTGGCAGCTGTCTAGTGAAGATCCTGAGCCTTGAGGCGGGCTTGGTGATCAAAGCTCAAGTGCTCGAGAGGTGGAGTAACAAGAAGCGGGGCGAAAAACCTGAGGCTTGAGGCGGGCTTCGTGATCAAAGCTCAAGCGCTCGATATTGTACTAAAAAGGGAAGTTTTAGTGCAATCCTTCTAGGGAGTTTCTAGAAGAAGAGTGGACGTAGGCGGGTTGGCCGAACCACTTAAAAATCTCTCTCGCATTTACTTTCTGCTTTTATCTCTCGCTATCTAACTCTCGAACTGCACTGCATATAACCGCACCTCTCGAACTAACTCAAACTCGTGCTAATTAAAAGGGGATAACTTTTCCGCTGCGCATAAAATTGTCTTCATCCCGTGAGGTATCGGAACTAAACATCCTAAGTCCAATACACACGAGAGGTCGAAAAGATTTGCAAAATCTTATAAAAGTCTATTCACCCCCCCTCTAGACTTGTACCCCATCCCCTTGGGACCAACAATTGGTATCAGAGCTCGTTCTCTGATCGATATAAACCTTTGTTTATATTGCCTAGAGATCCTTCTTTGAAAATCTTTTAAAATCTTTTTCAAAGCACGAGATAATTTTTCAATATGGACAACATGTTTTCGAGACATCTTCTCTTTGATCTTAGCAGGTTCGATGACTGGAAAACACGCATGCTTGCGTACTTATCAGCTCTCCATGATGAGATGGCCGAAGTTATATCAACTGGACCAGTCAAAATCATGATGGTCAACACTGCCGCAGAGCAAACCAAAGATACACCAAAGTATGTCCCAAAGCCTAAGGAAGAATGGACAAGTGATGATAGGAAGAGAAACAACCTGGACAACATTGCCAAGGATATTCTCTTCAGAGCCATAGATTAAACCATCTTCCCAAAAGTAAGGAAATGCAAAACGGCAAAAGAGGTATGTGACACTCTATTATTAATTGGTGAAGGTGACGAACAGGAAAAGGAGAACAAGCTCACCGTGGCAATGAAGAAGTTTGAGGACTTCAAAATGAAACCTGGTGAGAGCATCGACAACATGGAATCTCGATTCATGAAGCTATCAATTGAGATCAGTGATCTCGAGAAGGAAATTCCACAAAAGGAGCTGAACCTGAAGGTCTTACGAGGCCTTACCAAGGAGTGGGAGATGAAGGTGATCACAATGCGAGATCACAGGTAGGGGTGGGCATTTCGGTTTTTGGTTCGGTTTTTTCGGTTTCGGTTTCGGTTTCGGTTTCGGTTTGGTTTAAAACGGTTCGGTTTCGGTTCGGTTTTAGACCCTTGAATGTGAACATTTCCTATATTTTTGAACATACTACCAAATAATACATATTCACATAATCAATATCCAAAATCTAAACATTAGAAAACGAAATAGCAAATAAAAGTTCAAACATACTACTAATATCCCAAACTTCAAATATTACAAACTAGAAACATAACATATCCCAAATCAAAAGTCTAATACGATAATACAAACATAACAATTCAAAGTTTCAAATACAATCAACATATCCAAAGTTTAACACCAAAATAACAATTCAAAGTTCAAATAAGTTTTCCAAAGTTTAACACCAAAATAAAGTTCAAACATAAAGTTCAAAGTTATATCTTGTTCAGTTGTTCATCCATCATCACATATCAATATCATGATGTTGCCCTGCTGATTTGCGGATCTCTGTACAACAAAACAAAAGGAAAAAAAACAAGATAAATAATAAAAGATTAAAGCATAAAGTAATATAGTACATTCGTATTAGTATATACTATACATAAATTCATAATAAAATATAGAAATTAGAATTGTCACTTACCTTCAGCAAGCAAATCCATAAACTCAGTTTCTTCTAATATTTGAACAAGGCTTACAGTTGCATCAGATTGGAGTGAAGACCGTAACCAATCTTGTGTCAAAATCAATGCCTCTACCATATACGGTGTCAAAGAACTCAGGTATTGGTCTAAAATACGGCTTGAAGTGCTAAAAGCAGACTCAGATGCAACACTAGAAACTGGAATTGCAAGGATATCACGTGCCATTTCTGACAAGATCGGGAATTTCATACTTTCTTTCCTCCACCATGACAAAATATTAAATTGCATACCCAATCTATTAGGAGTTGGCATTTCAATATTTTCCATCAAATATATATCCAATTCATTTGATGTTTTCTCCACATTTCCCTTTTCACGGACCATATTGGTGTATGTGGTAAAAAGGTTTGGAATTGGCAAAACATCACCAATAGTAACACCAACATCTAAAACCGATTCACTAGTTTGACAAGATTGACTTCCACTTCCACTTCCACCCACACTTTGATTGGTACCTCCACTTGGTTTAGCATGCAATACACTGTATACCTCATACAACTTGCGCAACACCTCCACTATTGCTTCTTTCATTACCATACATTTTGGGGTATCTTTGCCATACAATCTTTCAAAACAAATTGTCACAAAACTCATCTTGCTCCTCGGATCAAGCACACTACTAACAATCAGCAGTTTATTTATCTCAAGCCCCTCCCAATACTTATCAAACTTTTTCTTCATTTCATAAGCCATGGTACTCATATTGACATCTTTACTATTAATGAAAGCATTCAAATTTGCTTCAATAGTGTATATATCAGTGAAACAATGACTAGATGTCACAGTTTTGTATGAAGAAAAAGCTAAAGTTGCATCATAAAAGATTTTCAAGAACTGTACCAATCCAATGACATTGTCCTAATCATTTGATGATGGCGGCCCAACCCTTCTCTTTCCATTTTCATCCTCTTGAAAGTAAGCATCATACAATTTGTCTTCATCCGCCATTCGGTTAAATGCTGTCCTATACTTGAGAGCTGCAGACAACATAAGGTAAGTAGAATTCCATCTAGTATTGCAATCCAAAATCAAACTCCCCCTATTTAGATTCTCTTGCTCTGCACGTATGCAAAATGCTTGAAATCTAGAATTGGATGATCTCACATATTTCACGGCATTTCGAACACTAACCACACTTTTACCCACAACTGACAAACCATCCTTCACAATCAAATTCAAAATATGTGCACAACAACGCACATGCATAAACTCTCCACCTAATATCAACGAATCCTCTCTCCAACACTTCAGTTTAACTTTCAAAAGCCTAATTGCACTATCATTGGCCGATGCATTATCAACTGTGATAGTAAAAACCTTGTTGATACCCCATTCAATCAAACAACTCTCAAGTTCTTTTGCAATTGTTTCACCTTTATGATCAGAAATTGGTTTGAAACTGATAATTTTTCTATGCAATTGCCAGTTCACATCAATATAGTGAGCAGTGATAACCATATAACTGACAGTAGTAGTACTTGCAGTCCATATATCAGTAGTTAAAGAAACTCTAGACTCACTAATCATGCTCTTAAGTAAAGCTTTTTCTTTCATATACAATTCAACTACATCTCTTGTGATTGTTCTTCTTGAAGGGATAATAAATCTCGGACACACAACCTTACAAAATTCCTTAAATCCATCTCCATCCACAAAACAAAAAGGCAATTCATCCATAATAATCATCTTAACAGTTGCCCTCCTACAAGCTTCTTGATTAAACCCAACCGCCACAAGATTACTACTACCACCCTTAACAACACTTGCACTTTCATGTACGGTTAGATTTTGTTGAGTTGCACTATCAAGGTGGTCCTTAAATGCATTATATCTTTGATTATGTGCTTTCAAGCTACTAGTGCCACTAGTTGTTGGACACTTAAACTCTTTATGACAATAATTGCATTTACACTTATCCTTGTTGTCCTCAAATTTAGTAAAGTGATTCCATACCTCCGACCTTGATGGCGTTGGTTTTGGTAGAAGTCCACTTTTTGAACGTTTTCTTTTTTGTCCGACCGATGGTTCAATTGACACATTTGGACTTGGAGTGTCTTGATTACAAGTTGAAGAGTCATCCATCTATAGTTAATATTTAATAAAACAAAAGTTATTACAAATTTATAATTTAAAATAACAATCAAACTACTAAAAATCTAAAACAAAGTTTGAGATTAAAATTCCAGTGGTTCATTGACTGCATTCCAGTGACCGGAATTGAATTCCAGTGAACTGGAATTTTAATTCCAGTTCAACTGGAAATAATTCCAGTCAACTGGAAATAATTCCAGTGACTGGAATTAATTCCAGTTGTCACTGGAATTCTTTCCAGTGAGCTGGAATTTGAATTCCAGTTCACTAGAATTCAATTCCGAACTGGAAATATTTTCAGTGAACTGGAATTTAGGAACCCTTAAATTCAAGAACCCTAAATCAAAATGAAAAAATTTAAAAAATTTCAAAATCCTAGAACAAGAACGAATGAATAATTAAAAACTACAAATGAAAAACTAAAACATCAAAATCATATCCTAAAGGCCTAAAATCAAGAACATTATGCGTAAGTCAAGGCGTAAGCTATAGGATATTAACTAGAAAAAGACTAAGGAAATTTACCTCCGCCATCAAGAGACTTTAGAAGCTGACCAGCACCAGCCGGTCGGAGATGAAGAGAGGTCCGACTTCAGAGTCAGAGATTTGCGTGAGAGTTGCGACGTGCGTGAGGTCGGAGTCGGAGAGCTGCGTGCGTGAAGCCGAGAGGCGAGAATTGCTCTGTCGTGGACTGGAGTCACTGGACTGCCTTAGGGTTTGCCTAATATATTCCCAAATATATATATATATATATATATATATATATATATATATATATATTTGAGTTAATTCCATTTTTGGTCCTAGATTTATAGGTGGCATTCCACTTTTAGTCATTTTTTTTCAAAACATCCACTTTTGATCCTAGTATTATTGTGGCATGACCATTTTTGGTCCTCCATGAATAAAACAATTTAAATTTTGTCAAATATAAGAGCATTTTAGTCTTCAATTTTGATTTTGTTTCAAAAAATAAACATAAAATATATAGCGGGCCAACCTACTGTGCATAAAAAAGATCAAAATGTCATTGTATTTAACGACATTTAACCCGAACCGAAATGCCCAGGCCTAATCACAGGGACTTAAAGAACACCACAACTGACCAACTATTTAGAGATCTCAAAGCTTTCAAGTTCGAGATGTTCCCGAGAGATGAGGACGTGGTGGACAGACGGAATGTGGCACTGATTGCTGATCAACCATCCACTTCCTCAAGATCAGATCCTAATCCCACAAATCTTTTATCTGATGAACAGTTTGCTCTCTTCATGAGAAAGTTCAAGAAGTACATGAAGAAAACACCAGAGAGCAATACAAGTTCACCCTCCTCCTCAAGAAGGAAAAATGAAAGATTTACATCCAGAAGGACGGAGGAAGAGAATCAAGGTCTTTGCTACAACTGTAGAAGACCTCGACACTTCAAAGCCGAATGCCCTTACCCTATGGTAAGCAAGTATCAAGGTCAAGAAGGCAAGGATTCCAGAAGAAAAGAGGAATCCAGAGAGAAGTCAGCACAAGGCGGATTCAAGGGAGAAACAAAGACACACCTGCGCAGGAAGGCACTCGTTGCTGAGGAACTCGAGAAGGCAATCGAGGAGTCCGAGACGTCGAGCTCCAACGATAGCAGCAGCAGCAGCTCAGAGGATGAGAGGAGACTCATTTGCTTATACACTACAGAAGAGGAGGATCAATGCTTGATGGCTATCAATAATGAGGTAACCTCCCCTTCTACATCTCGTTGCTCTATCTCTACTTCTCAATGTTCTTCATTTAGAAGCGATGAAGATCCCTTCGAGACTATGGAATTGCTCAAAAGGAACCTCAAAATCGCTAACAGCACTCATGCCAAAGTTCTGGAAGAAAACATCAGGCTAATTGCTGAAAGAGAAACACTTAAGAATGTCTCGAAAGAGAATTCAGAGTTAACTCTCAAAATAAGCAACTTAGAAGCTGAAATAATCCAACTAAAAGAAGAGTGCAAAACTCGAGAGATCACAGAAAATGATCTTAGAAAGGTTATAGCATCATACACTAATTCCTCCAAAGTTATGGAGAAAATTGTGGATGATCACAGACCTGCAAACGACAGAACCGGTCTCGGATTCCGTCAGAACAGTCTCTCTCGAGAGATAAACAGACCACTGGTTTGGGAACTTCAAATAATGGAGGATCTCAACCCAAACCAAATAAGGGTCATAAAGGACCAACGGAAAAGACCTGAGTAGCTATCCATAAACCGTCCCTATACACCAGAAATGGAAAGTATAGGAAAGCTACAAAGAATGGCCGGGTAAATAATATCGAGAGATCATCTTGTTATCTCTCGCAAGGCCATTCCAAGTACAAGAAAAACTACACTCCATATAATGCGCCTCATGGCAAATATGGAAGGTCTGAGATCCAGAAAGTTAGGATATCACGGATGGAGGAAGCCAGACACTACCCATCCAGTGAGGATTGGTCAGATGTACATGAACCGTGGGATAAACTTCAGTTCCAACGGTACCACATGACCAAACAGGCAATGAAGGGCATGGTGCGTAAGTCCGAGGTCAGGCCTCAATCAAAACTGATCTATGCACCTAAAAGGCCCAGAGTCTTTGCTAGCATTCTTTATGATTATCAAACGTATAATGGCTACATTGCACCTAGGCCTGGAGTAATGGGTCCAAGGTATAAATGGATGCCTAAACTTACTAACCAACCAGGACCCAAAGTTTGGGTACCTAAATCTGCTTGATCTGCATGCAGGACACCAGGGACATATAGTTCATTGACAGTGGATGTTCGAGACATATGACGGGAAACTTAACACTGCTAGAGAACATCCATCCTATCGAAGGTCCCTTGGTGACATTTGGAGACAACGAGAAGAAAGGACGCACAAAGGCTGTTGGTGAAATTCATAAGAATGAATTGGTGATCAAGGGGGTATCCTACGTTGAGGGGCTCAAGTTCAACCTCCTTAGCACAAGCCAGTTCTGTGACAAGGGCTACAGAGTGATCTTCACCAAAAGCAAGTGCCAAATCATACAAAAGGAATCCCTCGAAGTCGTCCTGGAAGCAGCAAGGAAAGGAAACATGTACATAGTGGATTGGAGATCTGCCAAACCGTCCCTATGTATGCTGGCAAGGAGCAAGGAAGACTTATGCTGGGATTTGCATAGTAAGCTTAGCCATCTGAACTTCAAAACTATCAACAAGCTTACTAAGAGGAACCTTGTGGAAGGACTGCTCAAAGTGACGTTTCGAAAGGATAAGATTTGTGAGGCATGTCAACGCTGTAAACAGATCAAATCCTCTTTCAATAGCAAAGCCGAGACATCATCCACTAGACCATTAAGTCTTCTTCACATGGACTTATTTGGACCAGTGGATCTACCCAGCATAAGAGGAAGGAAGTACACTCTTGTGGTAGTAGATGACTACACAAGATTCACCTGGACCGTGTTCTTAACAAAGAAAAGCGAGACAAAAGTTGCCCTACCAAATCTTTTGAAGCAAATGCAAGTTGAAAAGGACGTCTCGATACTAAAGATACGGTCAGATCAAGGTGGGGAGTTCGTTAATCAAGTGATCGAGAGCTACTGCAACGACAACGGGATTCATCACCAACTATCAGCTGCTCGAACACCTCAACAGAACGGAGTTGCTGAAAGGAGAAACAAAACTCTCAAGGAAGCAGCAAGGACCATGATCTCACAAGCCAATATATCTCAAGAATTTTGGGCGGAAGCAATCAACACAGCATGCTACACCCAAAATCGGTCCTTGATCGTGAAAGGAGTTGGAAAAACTCCATATGAGTTGTGGAATGGAAGAAAACCGAATGTGAGCTACTTCCACACTTTCGGATGCAAATGCTATATCCACAACAATGGGAAGACTCATCTAAGAGCCTTTGATGAGAAAGCAGATGATGGAGTATTTCTGGGATATTCATCGACAAGTAAAGCATTCAGAGTCTTCAACAAGCGGAGATTGGTGGTTGAAGAATCCATACATGTCTCTTTTGATGATAGAGCATCGACAGATCAACCATCAAAGTTAAAAGAAGTAGCTGAAGGTTTAGAGGAAGTTCAGCCAGAGTCTATCGAGAGATCAAATTTACCTCTCGAAGAGAAGCAGTCGATAGTTCGAGACGTGGCAGAACTCCAATCAGAATCAGATGATGAAGAAACTACCAAAGAAAAGGGCAGCAAGTGAACCACTGATTGCTGGACCTCCTCCAAAAGTTCCAAAGACAACAAGCAAGTTAACGGAGGAAGCTAAACGAGCAGAAAACTTAAGGGTCCAGCGTACACTGGAAATGGAAAGAAGGAGACAATAAGATCAAGAGAGAAAGAAAAAGAGACAAGAACAACAAACGGCCAAGGAGAAGAAAGATGAGCAGTTTATAAGAAGTTACAGAATGGGAATCAAGGAAGACACCACAGAATTTCTATCTGCTGACTCTGATGAGTTGAATGCAGAAGTTACCTCTCAGTTGAATCAACGTGCTGAAGATGTACCGAACTTGGATGACTTCTCCAGAGTACTTCGATGGATCAACTGGAGAACAGGTCCGATTGATCAACTGGTTTCGAGAGCCAGCAGATATGGTGGCTGAGAGATTGCATCACTTGGACGTGTCAGAAGCAAGCAGAATACATCACATGAAGATGTATAACAGAGGAAGATATTAGAAGAATACAAATAGTTGTTTAATGTCCTTAAGGACTAAATGAAATGAAGAGATCCACTCGTTGTTCGAGAGATTGGACCACTTGAACGTGTCAGAAGCAAGCAGAATACATCACATGAAGATGTATAATAGAGGAAGATATTAGAAGAATACAAATAGTTGTTTAATGTCCTTAAGGACTAAATGAAATGAGAGATCCACTCGTTTCAGTTCGAGAGTTGGAATTTCTTGTAAGTTCGACAAGTAAACTAAAGCGAAAATACAACCAGGTAACTTGAGCTCAACTCAGAAAATATTTAAGCTTAAGGTAAACTTGATTGAACATTTTAGAAGTTTTCGTGTTGTAAGTTCATAGATAGATCAGAAGAAAGCACGAGACTACACTGGAGGAATAAGGGTCTGCGAGACATCAACTAAGTCTCGAGACATAAGCAGAGTTCGAGAGATAGAGTCTCTTGAGACATCAATCCAGTTCGAGACGTGGATTCGAGACATCAGTCAGTCGAGACATCAACCTGTCTGGTAAACTGACACTTCTCCATTGGACTGAATGGCAGTCAAGGAAGCATGGATAAAATAATCTAAGCTTGGAGAAGAAGAATATCATGGAGATAAAAAGAAGGTGCCTAAAGAATATTATGGGAACTACCGGAAGTGGATGCCACGTCAGAATTCCACAACAAACGGATAGAAGGTGCACCAATCCAAAGTCGGTCTTATTCCCTAAATCAAGGATCATGGAATATAAAAAGAGTAACTTTTGCCAAAAGTAGTAAGTGGAGCATGAACTCAAGAAAGTGGATTAAAGAATATTCACTACAAAACAAAAGGCTCAAGTTACAAGACACCACTCCATGGAACATGCTGAAAATATACAAGTCCCATGATCGGCATGGGAGACAGATTTCAAACGGAAGAATTTTCCCTCCAACGGAATTATTCCTTAACTCTCATACATTAGGACTTGAAGACACAAGGAAGAAAGAAGAGTTAGTGAATTGATTTGAAAAGAGGTGTCTGATTCAAACGTTCAAACTGCAAGTGCTCAATTCGGAATATCATCCTTGATATTCAAATCAGCGAGAAAACACATCTTAGTGTTTTGAGAGAGTTACAAAGCGTAAACTTATACACATCTAGAAGGTGACCAAAGCTGCTCTACATCGACATTGATTCAACGATAGCTTTTGGTCAGATTGGAGTTTGTTACACTAAATTGTGACAACTAAGGTCCTTGCTTTGGATTAAGCGAGAAGAGGCGGAGTAACCTGGCAGCTGTCTAGTGAAGATCCTGAGGCTTGAGGCGGGCTTGGTGATCAAAGCTCAAGTGCTCGAGAGGTGGAGTAACAAGAAGCGGGGCGAAAAACCTGAGGCTTGAGGCGGGCTTCGTGATCAAAGCTCAAGCGCTCGATATTGTACTAAAAAGGGAAGTTTTAGTGCAATCCTTCTAGGGAGTTTCTAGAAGAAGAGTGGACGTAGGCGGGTTGGCCGAACCACTTAAAAATCTCTCTCGCATTTACTTTCTGCTTTTATCTCTCGCTATCTAACTCTCGAACTGCACTGCATATAACCGCACCTCTCGAACTAACTCAAACTCGTGCTAATTAAAAGGGGATAACTTTTCCGCTGCGCATAAAACTTTGTCTTCATCCCGTGAGGTATCGGAACTAAACATCCTAAGTCCAATACACACGAGAGGTCGAAAAGATTTGCAAAATCTTATACAAGTCTATTCACCCCCCCCTCTAGACTTGTACCCCATCCCCTTGGGACCAACAATATGCATTACATTAACGCAAACAGGCTAAAAATTTCATAAAACTAGGACAAAAGCTCACTAATTTATTCAACATTCCGTCTCGTAAACTAAAGAACATTCAGTTTAATTACTCACAAACTCCCAGCATATCTTCCCATGTAAAATTGGATTCCTGGATAACTTGATGGCAGAACTATTATCACAGTAAATTGGAGTAGCTCCTTCTTGCTTGAAATTCAGTACTTCAAGCATGTTCCTTAACCAAATTGCTTGGCAAACATAACTAGCTACAGCTACAAATTATACTCTGCTTCTATGGTTGATAATGCAACAATGGGTTGCTTTTTTGAAGACCACGAGATAGCTCCAAAACCAACCGTAAAGACGTATCATAAAGTACTCTTCCTATCATTTATGTCTTCTGCATAATCACTTGTAGAATAAACCATAATTTGCTATTCATTTTAAGTAACGAAGAATCCGTTTCGGAGCCAAAAGATGAATGTCCTTTGGATTTTCCATGTACCTACTTATTAAACTTACAACATGCATAACATTTGTCCTTGTAGCTGTAAAATACATCACAACTCCCTACTAATTGCTTGTAAAGAGTGTGGTCAATTGCCTTCCCTTCTGGATTCTGAACAAGCTTAAGACCCACTTCAGTAGGTGTACTAACCGAGTTGCAATTTTGCATATGAAACCTGCTCAAAATTTCTTGCACATATTTCTTCTGAGAAACAAAATGCCATTGGTGGATTGCACTACTTCCATACCAAGATAATAATACATTAATCCAAGATCATTCATATCAAATTCAAGCTTCATATACTGCTTAAAGTTCTCAAATAAAGCAAGATCATTACTCGTAAAAATAAGATCATCAACATACATACATATGATCAACATCTTTCCATTTTCTCCAACAACGAGGGGCTTGCTTAAATCCGTATAAAGCCCTTTTAAGTTTATAAACTTTATTTTTAGTACTATGTTTCACATAGCAAGGAGGTTGATCAATATATACATGTTCTTGAAGTTCACCATGCAAAAAAAAGTTGATTTCACGTCCAACTGATGATAGATAGGCCACGAGTATTGTGCTAACATAACCATCTTGATTGTGTCATGTCTAGCAACAGGGGCGGAGACTTCTTTATAATCAATTCCATATTCCTACTTATAACCTTTAGCTACTAAGCGAGCCTTATATTTGTCAATTTGCCCATTTGCCTTCACTTTAGTCTTATAGACCCACTTGACACTGGTTGTTTTTTGTCCTTCCGGAAGATCACCAAGCACCTAGGTATCATTTCGTTCAATGGATGCGATCTCTTCTTCCATCACTTTTTTCCATTTTAATTCTTTAGCTACTTCTTCAAATGTTGTGGGATCATAATATGAAAATACTGCAAAATGCATGAGTGGGTTTACACCTTCATCAACACCATGTACCTCATAATCGGCAATCCATGTAGGCTTTCTTTGAACTCATTGAGGACGCCCCATTGGCGGTGGAATATTTGTAGAGTCACTTGGCATTTGTTGAGAATTTTTTACAGGTTGCTGTTGTTCCACCTCATTACTTCCATCAAGATTGACAGATATGCGTGAGTGGGCTTGGGTATCATTCCACGACCAGAACCTGCTCTCATAAAAAACATCACGACTAACAATTAATTTTTTTGGTGATAGGATTGTAAAGCTTGCATGCTTTTGATTCAACACTAACACCAAGAAATACACATTTTTCTCCTTTGTCATCAAGCTTAATCCTCCCATGGGATGGAGTTTGGGCATAAGCAATACAATCGAAAATCTTGAAATAATCCACATTAGGTCGTTGTTTGCCCCATGCTTCTTCCGGAGTCATATTTTGAACCGCAAATGTGGGACTTCTGTTCAAAATATGAACACTCCAGTTTACTGCTTCAGGCTAGAAAACCTTTGAAATCCCGCTCATTCTTAAGAGACATCGTACCATATTTAGAATAGTACATTTTTCTGCTCACTAACACCATTTTGTTGTAGCGAGTAAGCTATTGTTAATTATCTCTTAATACCATTATGCTCACAATATTTCATAAACTCCTATGACACATTTTCATAAACACCTAGCTACAATTTCCATTGATGTATCTTGGAGATTGCAATTGAAGACTCAAATTTTGTAATCATCTCCTATTTTCATTTACATTCCATTTCCATTTATGCTAGATTTGATCTCTTGCAATTGCTATTCAATTTCATCATGAATTGTAGTTAGATTACCTAGGAGTTGGGTTTGATGATCTAGGGGTTATGCATGCTTGACCTTTCAATGTTGAATTGATGAGATTCTTGCTATTGTGTCTTGAATGCTTTTGTGGGGATGACGTTGAGTCTTGATCCTTTCCTCATTACCGGTGATGAGTAAGGAGTATGAGAGAGTGGTAGTGACAAGAGATTGTGCTTCCATGTAGTCTTGCTTGTGCACATTCCCGCCCTACGATTTGAGAGAGTTAGGTCTAGAAGGAGTGTTAGACCAAGTGTTCGATAAAATGCCCTAACCGATTGAGGACCTAGGAGTCCAAGTTCTATGCAACTTGATGATGGTGCCTTTGACTCCCTCAAGTCTAGATATGCTTTGCATTGAATCGAATCCACCTTAGCCTAATGCACGCATAAGCTCTAGTGATTGAATCCAACTCCCCATTTTAATTGCTTGCTTATTCTTTTACATTGATGTTTTTTACGTTTGCAACCAATGCTTTCCAAATGCTCATTTACATTGCTTGGATCCTTGCAATTCTTGGTGAGACACCCCTATGAATGTCATATACTCTGCTTAGCTCCAATTTGTCATCCTCGTGAGATCGACATTCGGGTATTCCATCTCCGTTTACACCTTTCCATCCTACTAAACTACAATCATATATATAGAAATCTGTTCAAATGTGGTCGCGGCTTCCCGTGCGATCGGTGCGGTTCACACAACTCAATGTTAGAAAATGCACCACTCAATGTTAGAAAACGCACCACAATGAAAGTACACAAAACACACCACATACTCAAAATAATGCACCATAACTTCCCTGCTCCTAATGGTGAATTTGCTAACACTGTGTGGTGTATATTTGCATACCTGGTGGTGTATTTTTTAGTGATGCGTATCTAATGATGCATATTTGTGTGGTGCATTTTCTAACATTGAGTGGTGTATATTTGTATACATAGTGGTGAGGTCGCACTGATCGCACGTTAAGGGGCGGCCACACCTGATTATAACACTATATATATATATATATATATATATATATATATATATATAGAATATTAATCAAATGTGGCCGTGCTCTTAGGTGTGGCCGTGCTCTTAGGTGTGGCCGTGCGGTCACACACCACTCAATGTTACGAAATACACCACTCAATGTTAAGAAACACACCACAATGAAAATATACAAAAACACCATAAAACACACCACACACCCAAAATAATGCACCATAACTCCCATGTCCCTAATGGTGCATTTGCTAATACTGTGTGGTGTATATTTGCATACCTAGTGGTGTGTTTTTGGGTGATGCGTCCCTAACGATGCATATTTGTGTGGTGCATTTTCTAACACTGAGTGGTGTATATCTGTATACATAGTGGTGAGGCCGCACTGTTCACACCTAAGAGCACGGCCACACTTGAACATGACCCTATATATATATATATATAGGGTAGAGTTCAGGTGAGAACACTTCCCCTATAAAAAGTGTAAACACATTCCAACCCTCCATCTTGAGAATAAAAAACTAAGATCTTATCATTACTAAACTTTCAAGTCTGCAATAATTATAAAATTAACCTCATTCTTAAAAGTTTTTAATAATTATAAAATTGACCCAACATTTTTTTACTAAAACCATAAATCATTGATGAACTCTAATGGACCGTGAACGGTTAAGATCATTATAGGAGAACAATGTTCTCATTTGATCGTGTCCATATATATACTATGGATATTATGCTCCATAGTAATGAATAGTTATAATAATTGTGGTGAATTTAGTCAGAAAGTATATATTAATTAAAAAGACAATGCTACCCGGCCTTAATTTTATGACTCTCCAACTAACAATTTTATTTAGTAAAATCCTAAACGTCAGTAAAGTTAAAATTAGAAAAGTAAAAACATAATAAAATTAAGAGTTAATTCCATGGTCCTACATTTATAGGTGGCAGTTCATTTTTGATTTTTTTTATCAAAACATCCACATTTGGTCCTAGTATTATTGTGACATGACCATTTTTGGTCCTTTGTCAATAAAATTGTTGAAATGTCGTTAAATACAATGACATTTCGATCATTTTTATACAAAGTGAGTTGACCCCGCTATATTTTTATGTTTATTTTTTTGAAAAAAATTGTAATTGAAGACTGAAATGTGTTTTTATTTAACGGCATTACAACTATTTTGTTGATAGAGACAAAAAACGATCATGTCACACTAATACTGGCAAATTATATGTGGACCATGGTCCACAATGCATTGTGGACCGTAGTCATGGCTGATATTGTAGTTGTGTTGAACGGATACTGCAGCTGTGTTGAAAAGATACTGCAGTTGTATTAAAAGGAAACTGCAGTTACGCGGAACAGAGGTCGTTCATCCGTTCAACACAACTGCAGTATCCGTTCAACACAACTGCAGTATCAGTTCAACACAACTGCATTTACAGACAGATGAAATGACTTCTGTTTCGCGCAACTGCAGTTTCCTTTCAACACAACTACAGTATCCGTTCAACACAACTGCAGTATCAGTTCAACATAACTACAGTATCAACCATGACCCATGGTCCACAATGCATTGTGAACCACGGTCCACGGTATAAGGACTGACTAATACTAGGACCAAATGTAGATGTTCTAATAAACAATGACTAAAACTGAATTGCCACATATAAATTTAGGACAAAAAATGGAATTAACTCTAAAATTAATAAACATATACGAAAAATTTACACGTATTAAAAAAAAAAAAAGGAGATCGGACAATAGTGGAATTATCATACCAGAAAATCTTGGGCATATGTGTGCATGCACGAAGGTAAGTGACATGACAACCGCTACTTCCCCTCTGGGGCTCTCCCTCTCTTCTCTCTCTCTCTCTTTCTCTCTCATTCATTTTCAAACCTCAATTTTGTTTCTATCATGTACCCTCAAGAACACAATTAAATTTTTCAGCAGAGGAAGTCGTGTTTGTTTGTTTGTTTTTGCTGTGCTTAGGAGCCATGGGAAAGAGCACCGTTCCTTCTGCTTCTCAAAGGTATTTTTTTTTTTTTTTTCACAAATTTAGTAATACTTTCAGACAGGAATTTGTAGACAAAAATGGTGGCAGATGAGTACCATTTTTGCCAAGATAAGAACTTGCATTTTATTGTTCATATGCTAATTATTCTTTTTTTTTTTTTTTTATAAGATTATGCATGCTCTAGCTATCTATATACATGTATCAATGTATGCATATTACTCATGAATATCACATTATTATTATTGTTGTTGTTATGTAGCCTACTAGCCTATTGCAGAAAAGGAATCCATAATCCTGTTATTGAATATTGATATGGGTTGAATATACTCCAATTTGGGTTGATATGTATGCTTGCCATTTGAAATTAATTACTAGTAGAATTTGGCTAGGTTTTGGCATTTTGGAATTAGAAAAGGAGGAAGTTGAGAAAATTAATAATCTTGTTAGTTGTTATCGATATAGGATTGGACTCAAATTCGTGTTAATCTGCATAACTTTGGAATTGAACATGCAATTGTTAAGCAATGAATTTCTTTCAGATGTTAGTATCTTTTGAGGAATCTTGAATCATTTTTTCCTAATCACCTATTGTTTTTTAGGAACTGTAATTACCATTATATTTTTCTTTTCCATTGCTGTATATCGTTTAGGAAAGGACAGGGATAGGAAAGGAATAGCCTTTTAGAAGTCTTGATTGGCTTACTAAAACAGTTTTTAATTATTTCACAATTATTTGTACACTGCTTGTTCTTTTTCATTCTCCTGTTTCTTTTCTGAATCAGTTTAGACCCTTGATTTTTCTAATCCTAAAACTAACATTATTGTGGTCCAACCGGTAAGTTATTTTGACTCGTTACATTCACCGCAGTCAGGATGATGTTGAAGAAAATGAAGAAATGGGGATTGCTGAAATTGCACCTAAAGTATTATTTTGTTCTTCCATCTCTCTAACTGCTGAAGGTAAATTCTAACCATCCATTCATAGATCTACCTATCCTTTTGTTAGGATAAAGCGCTTACCACTTACACCAAAAGTTATAGCTAGTAACGAAGGCACAACTTTATTTCCTTATACTGTAACACATTTTCGAGACGCTAGGTGTTGGAGTTGGCTCTTTACCGGCTTCCACCCAACAACCAGTCTTAAATGTGCTCTAATACCACTTGTTAGATCAAGCCCTTACCACTTACCCCAAAAGCTATAGCTAGTAGCGAAGATGCAACTTTATTTCCTTATACCGCCACACAATTTGGAGACGCTGAGTGCTGGACTTGGCCCTTTACCGGCCTCCGCCCAACAATCCCTAGCCACCAGGTGCTAGAATTGGCTTTTACCAGCCTCCGCCAACACTTTACATATGCAATCTAAGTAACTATGCATTCTATTTTTCCATTATATTTGTGTTGTCAGAAATGGAATGCTTAAGCAATGGGGGAACTGGTCTTAATGAAGATCCAACTAAAGTTGGCGGAAAAGTTTTGATGAGAGAGGCTTTTGACGTAAAGAAAGGTTCTGAAGCAACAACCTCAAAGGGTGATCCTTTTCAAATCTCACCTACTCCAGCGGATGAAAAAAATCATTCCCAGTGGCATGGATTTATTAGGAAACTGAAGAAAGGGCAGGGAATGAGCCTGCATACATTCCACCCTAGCATACCTTCTCTACCCTCCATGAAGAAGGCTCCAAAGAAAAGAATTAGGAAGAGTTTGCCCACCCTGCCTCCTCAAATAGATGGAGATCTAGTATCAAATTGCTTCGAGACTAATTGGATAAGTTTCAGCCTTCCTGAGCTACAGAAAATGACTGACAACTTTAGCTCCGGTACAGAATTTCTTTTCTTTTCTTCTTATTTTTATTTATCTTAACTGCTTATTAAATTAGTACTAAAAACAAAAAATCTATATACATAAATATTAATTTGTTTGTATCATTCTTAGAGAATTTGATTGGGGAGGGAGGTTATTCTGAAGTCTACAAGGGAAATTTGGAAGATGGGCGGCTAGTGGCAGTTAAGCGACTGATAAGGGGAAGTCCAGAGGAGATAACAGCAGACTACTTATCTGAGCTTGGAATTTTGGTACACGTCAACCATCCCAACATTGCTGGTGTTATCGGCTATGGAGTTGAAGGGGGAATGCACCTTGTCCTACCGTTGTCTCCTAATGGGAGCTTAGCAACTTTGCTTAATGGTCTATAATCATCCATCTTGTCACTTGTAAAAAGTTATGTCCTTTCCTAAATAAAAACCATTTATATGATTTCCACAACTTTAATTTGCAGACCAGAGCGAAAAACTACTTTGGCAGTCAAGGTACAATATTGCTTTAGGTACTGCATCTGGCCTGTCATATCTTCATGAGGCGTGTCAGAGAAGAATTATCCACAGGGATATCAAGGCTGCTAATATTTTGTTGTCACAAGAATTTGAGCCTCAGGTATCTCTTTGATCCAATAACACACAATATATATAGCCTTTTTGAGTATATAAAGTATATATTTTCATGTTACACGTACTATGCTTTACCAAGGTTAAAATTTGTCTGAGAATCAGAAAAAAGAAAAGAATTTTGGCTATGTTATAATGTACATTGGGCCAAAACACACTAAAAGAAAAGATTGAACCCAATCAATTAGCTAGTCTAACCCATGACCTTATAAATTTTTAATGTGGGACTCTTAACAATGATCGACTTTTGAGTTGGGTGCAGATATCTGACTTTGGGCTAGCAAAATGGCTCCCTGAGCAATGGAGTCACCTCACTGTATCTCAGTTTGAAGGCACATTTGGGTTGGTGGAAACAAAGCCCCTCAACATGCACATTTTCGTTATCTATTTATTTATTTAACCCTCTCATTCTCAAGGCTGCCATAAACTCCTCTTAAATTTGATCGTCATGTCAGATACCTCCCTCCCGAGCTCTTCATGCATGGAATAGTTGATGAAAAAACTGATGTCTATGCTTATGGGGTGCTGTTGTTAGAGATAATTACAGGTCGCCCAGCTTTGGACCAATCACATAATAGTGTAGTGATGTGGGTATGTATGTTACTGCCGGCCTTTGCTAGCTCCTATTCGACTTGCTACACCAAATCTAAGAACAACCCATCCGTCGTCCCTGCAGGCTAAACCTTTTCTGCTCCAGAAAAATTTTGCTGAGCTGGCTGATCCAGCTCTTCATGGAGTGTATGACTTAGAACAGATGACTTGCATGGCTTTGACTGCTTCTTTGTGTATACAACAGTCTGCTGCAGACCGACCTACGATGAACAAGGCATGTATTCTAAAACCTCGATCAGTTATATATTCATGAAAGATAGGCCATTTTAATAACTATTATAATTTTTTATATATTTTAAATAAAACAATTACAATGTTTAATTATACAATTCTATCCATTTTTCAGAAAATGAACCAAACACACAAAGACAGTTTTCCATAATACATCCAAACACTGGAAATGAAACTGTTTTCCGGAAAATAATTCATTTTCCAGAAGTCATTTTCCTGCTTTCCAAACGGACCCTAAGGGTTTCAGTATCTGATAAAGTGTTTGGATGTATCTGATAAAGATTGTTTAATGTGGGTATTATTATGATTAGGATTAAATAATTCAGTTTCAGTATGTTTGGTATATATAGATTGTAGATTACAGAATACTGATTATACAATATTGCATTTCAGCTTATTAAGTAACTTGGATTTCACTATATATAATCAAAATCCACTGTCATACAAATGGGCAGTTATGGTGTTGATCTTGAGTCAGTGATGCCCGCAGGTTGTGAAAATGCTAACAGGCGAAGAGGACGTGTTGCAGATCACTGCAAATTTTCATAAGCGGTATGCTCTCGCGAATGGAGATTCAATGGATGCATTCAACGAGCAACTACTTGACACGCCATCAAGTTCTTCCGATGGATCTTAGACTGTAAGTGACACCAAGTAGAAAAGAATGTTTGGAATCAAAGCAGTGTTAACTCCTTTCTGTGGCAACAACTGAGAAAACTCTTGGATTTGGAAACGTATAATGTTTTCCAGTTCTGCACTGGACTTCATTTAAGCATTATACAACTCTCTGAAATTCACAGTATGATGGTTCAAACATGTAGATGGATAAGAGACCAGAATTGATTAGAGTGGCTTTGAGCTGCTTAATTGCATTCGTTTTTGAGGTTTACTTTTATTGATAGAACAGATGAAATGCTAAACTCCCTTTGTATAGTTTTATAGGTAGTTTAGTTTCAGGCTTTCTGTGAACACTCTTTCAAGGTTTTGAATGATTAATTTTCCAACATTTCATTTTTACTGTTATTATTTGTTGAGATTAATCAACAACAGAAAACAATAATAATGGTAGAAAGTAAAGAAAGCAAGATTTACGTGCCTACGTCCATGCAATGGAATTAAAACTATTCTTTTATTAATTGTTGCATTCTCACTTGAATTTACTATAACAAAATCTCACCAAAACCAACCAATTCTCTAACCTTATGAAACCTTACATCAATAAGCTTGTTCCGGGTATGATATACTTGATTTTTAGCCAAAAAATGGCACTATGACTGTCATAGTGTAATTGAACTCTACCTTGCTCAATACTTAATTACTTAATCAAACTTGAAAGCCACAAAGCCTCTTTAGCTGGTTCAGTCACAACCATGTATTTTGCTTCAATTCAATTGTAGACAAACCTACAACAAACTGAACTGATGATCTTCAACAAATAAGACCACCCCATGAGTACAGTAAAGACATACCCCGTTGTAGAACGTTTGCTATCTATGCCACCAGCATAATCAGAATCCGCATATCCCATGAGTACAAGCTCACTCTGACTCTCAAATACAATATCATACCCTATAGTGCCTGTTAAGTACCAGAGAATCCGCTTAACTGCCTCCCAATGTTGTTTCCAAGGTTTAGACATGTACTTACTTACTTGGCTAACAACATAAGCCAAATCAGGTTGAGTACAAACCGTCGCATACATTAAGTAGCCACCTTTTGTACGAGGACGTACAGTACAAGCCTACGCCCCTCGTACAGCTTCTAGATTCCATGCTTTTGCTCACTTTGTCCTTTTCTTGCCTCCAAATGCCTTAAAACTACTCAAATGCCCTAGAAATGCAAAAGTGTTCCAATGTTAGTTCTCAAATGCAACCTTTATGAAAATAAAGCAATTAGGCACACAATTTAACTCAAAAGGACTCAATTCAAGCATAGCATTAATGACCACTAAAACATTCCACAAAATAAGACATATTTGGCATGCACTCATCAATACCTCTTACCTGCGACAACATTGAGCCACCGTACTTTCCATCCAGGGAGTCAGCTAGTCAGCTATTGAGGACTCACCTTTGAGAGACAATCATACACTCATACATTTATTAGATCAAATACTAAAAATAATAAATAACTAAAATATTGAATAAAAGAATAAGAAAATTGAAGAAAATATAAATAAGTATACAAGTATAATAGGCAGGAAATGACCAACTCCACTAGTAGGTCTAGTGCAAAACTCAACAAAAAAAAAACATTTAAAAGCTAGATATTTATATTATTAAAAGGTAAAATAATTAATGTTTAATAAGGTTATACCGTTTACCTTTCTCAAGTCTATCAACATCATTTATATTTTTTTCAATTGATGAGATAGCAGGTTGATTGGCCAACCTCATCCAATCTTGTGCCTACACAAGTGTCTCAACAATTTTAGGAGTTAGAGAACTCCTAAAAGCATCTAGTAACCTCTTAATCTCACTTGAGTTGAATGTTGATTCTAATCTAACTGCAGAGATGGGAGCAACAAGTATATCCTTCGCCATTTTAGACAGCACAGGGAACCTCCCGCGTTAAGCATCCACCACCTCAAGAGGTCAATTTTTCCCCTTCTCCTCTACAATTGCCTCAGTCAAATAAATATTCAACTCAACTTTTTTCTTGTCCAATTCTCTACTCTCCAATCTTTGTTTCTTTAACTTAGATTTTAACAAATATTGAGGTCTATCAACTTAAACTAAATCATACACTGAAATAGAGGGAACATGTTGTTCAACTGGATCAGACTGGACAGGTTTGAGATGGACTACTTGTACTCGAAAGTGTATAGATTGATGTTGAGTCTTAAAACTATATTAACTCGATTATCACTTCATGTGTTTGGGCGCACGTTCATGGGTCAAAGGTATATTCTGGCTATATATATATGTTGGGAAAACTAGTGATAGTGCAAATACTCTTGGTATACGTATTTGTATATGTTATTATATATTTTGGGGTATAGTTGCTCGAGTGATTGAGACCGAAAGTCGGAGATTCCCAAGCTCTTGATTACTCTTAAAGAGAGAATGGGTCAAAAGTCCTTTCTATAGGCATCTAGCAGGGTATTTATAGGAGATTGGAGGGGAACACAAGTCGGGAGACCGGCATGTATGACACCTTCAAACTTTTCCTAAGTTCTTTTAGAAGACATTGCTTCCTTCCGAGAAAATCTTCCAAAAACTTTTCCTTATTCTTCCAGTAGTTCCGAAAATCAAAGTTTATCATAATGATTTAACTACATTTTTTATCAATCAAATAATAAAATTTTTATCATGCATAAATGATATTTTCAACTCCACAATATATACTAAAATATTATTTATGCTTTTAATAAACATGTCTAAATTAATATATTCAACTATTTGCTATATAAATACCCAACACAAAAATTTATAAAAGCTTTGATTGAATAATACGGCCTGGCCCTTGGAATATAATTATCACCTTTTTGTAACTTAAAGGTGTAAAAAATTAATCCTTTTGTGAAATAGTACAGTAATCTAGAACTACTAGACTAAGTTCAATAAGATTAATTAAGGTTATTGATAAAAGAGAGGCAAGTCTAAGGCATGAATGCACATGCCTAATATAGTGGTAATCAATTGGTCATTTATCTCTTGACCAAATGGTCCACTACTTGGCCTAACCCATTGAAGTCTAGATTGAGAGGCTCATATATATCATGACAAAACAGTTTACTAAATGGAATGCAGAAACAAAAGATTATAATGACTTTACCAACTGTTTCCCCCATGACTGTTACCTATAGTACTACCTCAGAGACAACTGTTCAACACTCTAGCTATTCATTTGGCATCATGTTGGGACTATCTAATTATATAAATAGCTCACTTTGCCTCCACGTACTGAGGGAATTCAAACCTTGGTTCTATGTTATATATAGAAATTACTCCAAGCTCCCAACAAAGATTCAAATGTCTCATTCTTGTACTCGATGAAATATAATCTACAAAACAAACATGTATAAATTGTCTAAATTAGGTATTAATTCTTTAGAAAAAGATATAAATTTTGTACTAGGGTTTCGCTTTGCTTTCTTAAAGTGTGTCCATGGTGTTATATAGAACAACGAAAGTTGAGTTTCAAAAGCGCTAATGGAGTGTTTTGACATAAATTTCCTTTGAGACGATCCAAATGGGTGGTCATAATTAAAGCATGTGCTCCATCGATCTCAACTAAAAGCCTAAACTGATAATTGCTCACAGTCATAGGTTCAATTTCTGGTAGTGGGAGCTTAGATTCTTTGAGTTGAAAATGTTTGAGAAAGCATTAAATAAATAGTACCTTGTAAAGAATTACGAGTATTTAAAAAAAAATATAATGAAAGACCAATATGAATACAAAATACAAAATTAATTAATAGCCAAAGAGCTAAATTATGTATTTTTAAAGTGAAGGGAAAAATTGAATAGATGTGTATAGTTGAGGACCAAATCAAATATTAACTCTTTAAAAAATATATATATAAAGTTTGTTTGTTAGGATGAGGATGGTTCCACTGCTTTTCATCATGTTTTGAGTGATGATGATGAGTCGTTAGTTGATTGCAACTCCAACTTTTGTTGCTTGAGTGGGATCTCTCATTTGAATTAATGTATGATATTAGTGATTATGAATTGGGAGAAATTTTGGGCCCAAAGGTCAAAGGAGTTCTGCCATGAAATTTACTATACTGCTAGTAATGTTAAATACTAAAAATAGTAGGGTATATAGACCCTCAAATTATACTCATTTGTACAATTAGGCCCTTCAACTTTAAAAAATTTCAATTAAGTCCTTACATTTGTTATTTTGGAGCAAATAAGCCCTCTAACCTATTGATTACCTGTTATTGCATGTCAACTAGACTTCCGGCCAACTCCAGTGAGTAAAACAACACTAAAAAAGTCACGTTCTGCCGGAGAAGGCGATCGGCCTTCTCCGACAGTGTCACCAGTTCGACGGAGATGGCGACACTACTGGAGAAGGCGGGTCACTTTTCCCGGCAGAATGCGACTTTTCCGTTGTTGTTTTATTTGCCGGAGTTTGGTCGAAGGTTCGCCGGAGTTGGCCAGAAGTCTAGTTGACCTGCAATAACAGGTCATAAATAGGTTAGAAGGCTTATTTGCTTCAAAATAACAAGTGTGATGGTCTAATTAGAACTTTTTGAAGTTGAAGAACCTAATTGCACAAATTAGTATAGTTTGAGGGTCTATTTGACTCTTATCGCAATATAATATTATACGCATCGGAGTAAGTATGCAAAAGTTACAAATAAAATATCAAAATAATACTCACGCCCTTTCAGACCAAACCTTAATCTAGTACCTTAGACCAACTCGGTCATCACAGAGCTTGTTAAACCCAAGACCTTTTGTTTATAGACAGTGGTCTTTGTAATACAAACCTTAATCTGACGCCATAGACCAACTTGGCCATCTCAACCTTGTTCGACCCAAGACCTTTTGTTTATATTTGAGAGTGGTCTTAGTAATACCACTGGTTGTAATAAATAGTAAGACAACATAAATCACAAAATATATATTCATTGTCTTGGAAGATGAGGTAACTATTGAGTTCGTTGTTCTTTCATTTGTCTTTCCACCCAAAAGTTGAAACCCAATCCAAAAGCCCCAAGTCCCGATCCCACAAAGCATATAAAAGGATGTAAATTATGGTAACTCAGCTGAACCACAAGGAGTGCTCCCCTTACTTTGAGAGGTTGCTCCCACACTGCCGTTAGTATTAAAACTCGATCCCTGGTCTTTTCTCCCCAACTTCACCCATGTGACTAGTTGATGAGCTACCCATGCGGGCTTAGTTCACTGGTTCATCATGACTTTAATTTGTCTTGTCTCCTATTTATAGTTATAGATTGTAATATATTTTTAGCCCGCACAGGTTTAGTTCACTGGTTCAGTAGAAAGTATTTGGAAGAAGAGATCAAAGTTCAAAACCCGACAACAACAGTGTTGGGATTATGTCCAAAGTAGACTGATAGTCACCTTGATTTACATCCTATCAAATGTTCTGTCGGGTTGGAATTCAACCTTTTGCAGGAAGATTGTACATGACCCTGGGCTAAAAACGACTATTCTGTATTAGACGAAATATCGTTATTTCATCCGTAAAATTTATGAAACTTATAATATAAATAAAGTGCATATCTAATTATGTCAAAGATAAGTCAATTTGTATTATGAGACTTCAATGAGTACCAATTCAATTCAATTATATTATGCAAGTACAGAAAGTGGAAATGGTAGCAATTGTAGTGCTTGCTTTTGACTAGTTTAGAGCTTACTTGATCAGCACTACTAGTGTATGTGTGTCTACATCGACCTTATCGCAATCAAGTGCTTGATGAAGACGTACAATAAAAGGAGTCTAAGCAGCAATTATAAGGTGCAGTGAATTACATTCTTCAATTCTCTGATATGATATATCTTAAAAGTGTAGTTAGACCTTAAAGATTTGTGATTAAAAAAATGGAATGGGGAATATCGTGGCTAACCACTTAGAGTGGACTTATAAACCATGATCGAGGATAGGAGTGCTCCAATTCAAGAAACAATCATGAATCAAGAACTACTTTTTTTTTTTTATAAGGAACCATAAAATTAAAAGATAAATTAGCATAAATTGTTCACAGTTAATTGGTTAAATTAAAAGAAACCATCATGAATCAACAACTACTCATGTTCCTTACCTTGGTATATATGCTGCGGTATTGCACAAAAATCTGCTAGTGTATCTATATGGCTGTAGCTATATGGATTAAACAAGTACGTGTTCCAATCACAACTTATTTATATCACTAACAACATATTTAGCATGTGAAATTTTATTTCAAAGGAAGAATGGAATAAATAAATAATCAAATAAGAGTCTATTTGCGCATGGGATGGAATTTACGAATTCTATTCTAACTTTTTGGTGGTTTAAGGATTAGAGATGGAATAATTATTCAAAACACCATAATTACCTTGCTCTAAATATTATAAATCTAAATAAACAAACAAATAAATATGTATGTATGTCCATCAAATAATAAATATATACACAGGTTTTAATGATTAATTAATGACACTTGAGATGTTTAAAATAAGTTGTTTTTGTTATAAACATAATTTATTGTGGACATTATGGGCATTGTACAGTTTTCTGGCACAGTTAGCTAAATTTAAGCCATTAATTTCAAGTATATATATATATACTTATATACTTGAGATCAATGATTTAAATTTAGCCAACTGTGCACGAAAATTGTACATATGTATATACATATACTTGTAATATATAGAAACGTTAAATGAATAATATCTTTTCTCTTCTTCTTGAGCGTTGTTAAGAGCATTAATTTACAACACGTTATTAACAAGTAAGCATTAATGGTTTTTTAATAAAATAACTTATATATAATATATTTCTATTATATATTATGCTCACACAAAACTAATAAATTACTTATTTGTGAGCATTGGATGGTGATGGTGATTTGTCCTCAGTTATTTGAAATCTATTGGATTGATTCCACATTAAAGATATATAGTTGAAACGTATGTAAACTTATAAATAATTACTAATAGTTATTATCAATATTGTGATGTCATCAAGTATTTACATATATTTTATATCTCTTATATTTATAGTTGTCTGAAGACAACAAGTATGTTGAATGGAAAGAAACCAAGTTGTCCACCGAAATGGATTATATGTTCAGTAAGTATTTCATACACTTTTTTTGATCTTATGGGGCTCTCATGTTGATATACCTCTCATATCCTCCCTTTGTGAAACTCTCAAATTTCAGTATCTATCCACATCTTATCAATTGCATGCTCTTATTGTTAGGAGTCTTATATAGTTAAGATATAAGCAGTTTCAGTCGTATCCGAACCAGCAGCCGCAGCAGTTCTCCTCGCGTGGTGGCAGTGGCCGTGCGCGAAATCGCGGTCGAGGGCGAGGCCGTGGTGGCCGAGGCGGTGCTGTTCGCTGTCAGTTATGTGACGCCGTCGGTCACTCGGCGCTCACCTGCTTCAGATTCGACCGGCAGCTCCAGGGCCTCAGGCGCATGTGGCTCTTGCTTCTGATGGTGTTGATTCCCTTGCATCTCATCATTGGCTTCCAGACACAGGGGCTTCTAATCATGCGACCCCGGACTCGTCTCTTATGACCACTACTGCGGATTATGGTGGTTGCAGACACTCTGCGAGTTGGCAATGGTACAGGTATGCCATAGTTAGTATTGGTTCGGCCTCGGTAGCCACTCCTAGTCGTGTCTTTCGTTTATCTGATATATTGCATGTTCCTGGTCTGTCTGCCCCTTTGTTATCTGTTCAGAAATTTGCTCAAGATAATGATGTTTATTTTGAGTTTTATTCTGATTCTTTTGTTGTCAAGGATCGTATAACCAAGGCGCCTCTATATAAGGGTCGTGCTTCGGGTGGTCTTTACTCGTGGCCTGTTTCCTTGCGTCGTGGTCCTGCAGCTTTGGTTGCTCATGTGTCGTCTTCAGTCTGGCATCATAGGCTTGGGCATCCACATGTTCGTGTTCTGCGTCAGATCCTGGATGATTGTTCTCTTAGTTCTAGTACTGTTAGTAGTTTGTCTTCTTTGTGTTCTGCCTGTCAGTTGGGAAAATCGTCTCGATTTCCCTTGCCCCGTGTTTTTACTTCTACTACTCGTGTTCTAGAATTGATATACACTGATATTTGGGGCCCTGCGCCATGTCTTTCATCTGTTGGAAATAAATATTTTGTCTTATTCGTTGATGATTTTAGTCGTTACATTTGGTTTTACCCTATGCGTGCCAAAACTGATCTATATGCAATTTTTGAACAATTTCGGTCTCAAGTTGAACGTTCATTTAACTGTAAGATTCTATCCATTCAATCTGATCTTGGGGGGAATATAAAAAATTGCATACCCGTTTGTCTGCTCTCGGTATTGTTCATCGGCAGTCATGTGCCTATACTCACGAACAAAACGGGAGAGTGAGCGTCGTCATCGTCATGTCGTCGAGACTGGCTCGCATTAATGGCTCAGGCTTCGGTTCCTACTCGGTTTTGGGATTATGCGTTTGAAACCGCCGTTTATTTAATTAATAAAATGCCCACTCGTGTGTTGCACGATGATACTCCTCATTTTCGTATTCATCGTTCTCCACCTTCTTATTCGTTGTTACGTGTGTTTGGGTGTTTGTGTTTTCCGTTATTGCGTCCTTACAATCGGAATAAGTTACAGTTTCGGTCAGCTCCCTGTGTATTTCTTGGTTATCCCCCTTCTTTTCGTGGCTATCGTTGTTTGGACTTACATACTAACCGGGTATTTATCTGTCGCCATGTGCGGTTTGATGAATCCGCTTATCCTTTTGCTTCAGCTGTGTCTGTGCAGGCTTCTACTGTTCCAGTTCCTGAGCCCTGGGGTGTTGGTCGTGTTTCTGTCAGTGAGCCTGCCCCTTCTCCTGTGGTTTCAGCTCCTGGTGATTCTGCCTCTCGCACTATATCTGACCCGGTCACGCGTGGTGTTGTTGCTCAGTCACGGCGGCTCGGGGTCGGCGTGTTAAGCGCCAACGATTCGTACTCATGCTATGGCATTGTGGAGTGCCACGCCGTCTCGGGCTCCTCCGGTGGCTTGGTTTCTCAGTCTGTTCCGCCAGAGCCTACCTGCTATTCTCAGGCTGTTGTTCATCCGGAGTGGCGTGAGGCTATGGACCTTGAGTTCAATGCACTTTGGAATCAAACGTGGCTCTTGGTCCTTTCAGACTGGTATGAATGTAGTTGGTTGTAAATGGGTCTTTCGTGTGAAACGAAAGGCTGATGGTCCGTTGAGCGATATAAGGCGCGTTTAGTAGCCAAAGGCTTCAATCAAGTGGCCGGTCAGGATTTCTTTGAGACGTTCAGCCCGGTTGTCAAGCCTACCACAGTTCGGTTGTTGTTATCTTTGGCTGTTTCGCGTGTGGCATATTCGGCAGCTGGACGTCCACAATGCGTTTCTTAATGGTGCGCTCGCTGAGACAGTTTATATGCACCAGCCGCCGGGGTATGAAGACAAGGAGGCTCCGGGTCACGTGTGTCTTCTTCAGCGCTCTCTATATGGGCTTAAGCAAGCGCCTCGTGCCTGGTTTGATCGGTTACATTCATTTCTTCTTTCTGTTGGATTTCGTCCATCCAAGATGCTGTGTCCTTGTTTATCTATTCTGTTGGCGTGTTTGTTTGTTTCTGCTTGTGTATGTGGATGACATTCTGGTCATGGGTTCTGATCTCTCTTCTGTGACTGGTTTGGTTGCCAAGATGGGCTCTGAGTTCAAGATTCGTGACATGGTACCCTTCGTTTTTTCTGGGTATTGAAACTGTTTCGGTTGATGGTGGTCTGCTCTCTCCCAACAGCGTTACATGACGGATATCTTGAAGCGTGCTGGCATGACTGACTGCAAGGCGTTGGTTACTCCTGTTGCTTTATCTTCGTCTACAGTTGATGCGGTGTCTCCTTACCCGGATCCAACTCATTATCGCAGTCTTGCTGGGCTCTTCAATATCTTACAGTGACTAGGCCTGACTTGTCATTTGCGGTTAATAGACTCTGCCAGCACATGCACGCTCCTACTACTGAGCATTGGGCGATGCTCAAGCGTGTTCTTCGGTATGTGAAAGGGACTGTTCATTATGGCTTGCGTGTTTGTCGATCTACTTCGGACACCATTCATGCTTTTTCAGACTCGGACTGGGCTGGTGATCCGGAAGATCGTAAGTCTACGAGTGGTTTTGCGGTTTTTCTAGGCCGTAATTTGGTCTCTTGGGTTTGTCGGAAGCAGCGCACTGTGGCACGTTCGTCCACTGAGGCTGAATACAAGGCCTTGGCTGATGTTGCTGCAGAGGTCACATGGCTCGTTTCTCTTCTGACTGAGCTTGGTATGCCGCCTGCTGTCCCGCCGCGGTTATGGTGTGATAACTTAGGAGCCACCTATCTCTGTGCTAATCCGTGTTTCATGCTAGGACCAAGCATGTGGAAATCGATTATCACTTTGTTCGTGATAAGGTTGCAAAGAAGGAGCTTCTGGTTCATTTTATTTCTACTAAAGATCAGCTGGCTGATATATTCACGAAGCCCCTCTCTGGTTCGCGATTCTCTTTTCTTCGGAGCAAGCTTAATGTTGCTGCCAACCTTCCGCTTGAGGGGAGTGTTAGGAGTCTTATATAGTTAAGATATAATAGGACTCTATTATCTATTATCTACTTTGATATATTGTATACGTACATTCAGTTTTACTGATGAATTACAGATAATCTATTCTCATCATTATTAGTTGAATTTTCTTGCATTATTCAATACATACTGTTATGACTATGTTACCTTTGGCTAATGTTTATCAAAATGGGAAGACATGCAATGATTAAAGGGGAGAGTGTGTTTGAATTAAGGGGGAGAACTTGATGTACACTCGGCTATAAATTGAGGGGGAGAGTGCGTATGATATTGAGGGGAGACCTAGTATGAATTGAGGTGGAGAACTGCTATGTGTTTGTTTGATCAAGGTATGCTAAAGGATGAGATTGTTAGTAATATATTATGTGTGTGTGTGTATATATATATATATATATATATATATATATATATATATATATATATATATATATATATTTATTTATTTATTTATTTATTTATTTATTTATTTATTTATTTATTACGTATGATAAATTGGCATATGAAATCAAACATAATTGATTAGTGAAACAAATATGTGGGTGTACTGTGGAGCAAAATAAGGGAAAGATGTAATGCATGCACGTAAGTGGAGTAAATGGAAAATGCAATACATGTTATCTTGTGAAAGTGTGTGCATGGGGCAAGCAAAATGGGTGAATACATGGAATTGAGAAAAAGAATGCATGGATATATATATATATATACATTACATACGTGGAGAATGCAACCTGAGCAACTACAACAAAACCTAAGGAAATAATGCATCATGGCGCAAGTTGTGGAAATGAAATGCATTTTGAAATGGCTTCATGCGTTCGTGTTAACGTAAATCAAGGAAGAAATCTGCAATATAAATTGATACTTCGACAATGAAGAAATCGAAGTTTCATAGATACAAATAAATATATATATATATATATATATATATATATATATATAGTCATGAAGGTGTTGCAAAGAAACTTCAATACAGGAAAAGGTTGGTGTACTATACGGAGAAATTAGCTCCAAGTTATATCAGTACAAGCTGTGTTAAAATCCAGGTTGGTTACTGTTTGTTTAATTGGTTGAATTAGTTCAAACTGTACTTGTAAACTTTTTCATAGAGTTATTTTATACGTTAATGTTTAAATAGGTGGTAGACCTAATTTTGTAATTCATTAAATCTTGTAAGGCAAAATTTGTGTGAGACCGTCTCACCATGAGACGGGTCGGGTCGGTCGGGTCGGGTCAAGCTACAAAAGTAACACTTATATGCACAAATGTCATACTTATATGTTCAAATGTAATACTAATTAGGAATAAAATTTTGTTACTTATAAGGGTAAATGTAATACTTTTAAGGGAAAATACAATACTTTTACATTTCGATTTAAAAGTATTACATTTTTCCACAAAAGTATTATATTTGCCCTTATAAGTAAGGGGCACTTGTCAACATTACTTATTATGAAAAATGTATTACTTTTTCTCTAATAAGCTAAGTATAAAAAATTGTATTCTTGATTAGTGTTATATTTGAGCATATAAGTATGATATTTGCGCATATAAGTATGATATTTGCACATATAAGTATGACATTTGCATAGTGCTTTGACCTGACCCAACCCGTCTCACAAATAAAGATCCGTGAGACGGTCTCACACAAGTGTGACCCATGTTGTAATTGTAAAACCAGCTGGTTGATCTTGAATGAAAAAATTTTTGGGCGTGGCCCTGCAGATTAGGAGGTGTTCTCCAACTGCGTTATCAAATTCAGCTGTGTACTAATTTTAGCACATTTTTTATACCTTAATATTATGTTTCATATCAGCATTATGTAATTTCAATAATCATAATTGAGTATTTGCTTCAACAGGCCGGCCAGGTATCTCTCCCTCTCTCATTTCTCAAATATTTTCAGAAATAAATATATTAGCGTATATTGAACTATCAATAGAAGGGCAGTGTAGTAAATTCAATACTGGAGATAATTACAACAAACTTTAGCACCACCTGTAATTCATATAAAGCTTGTAATCTGCATGCTAGTTGAATAACAAGTTTCTTTTCCATCACTCACCAGAATGCTCCATTAACCGTTTCTCTCTCTATCTTGTGCTCTGTACTTCCACTCTCATCAAAATACATATGAAAAAGTGTCAATAGGCTACTGAACTTATTACTTTTGTGCAATTGGTCATTGAACTTAAAAAAATGTGCAATTCAACTATCAAACAAGCAAAATTTGTGCAATTATACCATTTTTACGAAAATTTGTAATTCAATTTGAGTTAAAAACATTTCAATATGAACTCCCAACTAGTATGGTAGAAGAAAATGCACTCTTAATACATATATGTTAGTAATATAATTGGATTTTATCAAAAAAAATTGTAAAAATGGTCTAATTACACAAATTTTGATTGTTTGATGATTAAATTGCACATTTTTAAGTTCAATGGCCCAATTGCACAAAAGCATTAAAGTTCAGTGGCCTATTTGACACGTTTTCCAAATATATATAATGGGGTTGTCTTGATTTGATGGAGCACTTCGTGTCTATCCGATCAACAAATTAAAGCTGGAACTTCTCTAAGTATTTAATTTGTAGCATTCGCGCTTAGCTCCCTGCTCTGCTATTGTTAGTTTCATTCAATTCTGTGAACATGAGAAGTGTGAGAAGAGAGAAGATGGTGGTAGAGAGATTTGCGGCGTTGATGGTTGCGGTGGCGGTGGCGGTGGTGGTCGGAGGCAACCTGAGCTTTGTACAGAGTCTGCCTCACCGGATTCTGTTGGATACCGACGTCGACACCGATGATTTATTTGCGCTCTTGTATCTTTTGAAGCTTAACAGATCAGAATTCGACTTGAAGGTACAAACAATACTATCTTTTAATCCAAATTCTATATTTCTTGTTTACATATATTATATATACATAATTTCTCTGTAAAGGCTAAGCTCTTTCTTGGATCATTTTACGAGTAATCCGGCCTACTTCATTTATTTTTATTCTGTGAATAGAATGGAGGTAACTCACGTAAGTCTTAGGTTTTTTTTTATACTTCTATTCGCTTAAATTCATGACTTCCCATATGAGTTTAATTTAGTGTCTAGAGCACAACGTCTTGACAAGTCTTAGGTTTTATTATGTATTCATTATTATTATTATTATTATATAATTGTGACACATCCGTGAGCCTAACACAGCCATACTCTAATTCATACATCCTTGATCTCAGGACAATTTATATCATGGATCAGAGTCCAAAGTCCACAATGCAATGTGAATTCTAGTTCATGGTATAAGGACTGTAATCCTAAGATGTGCTTGGGAAACCCACGACCACCTCTTGATGTGCACAAAATAAACTCAAACTTCTATATAATAACACGCAAACTACATAAAAGAAGATCATATACAATAGGTGTGATTAAAAGAGTGTTGACTAAAATTGAACTAATAGCTTTGTACGTGATATATACGACAAATCGACAATCATGTTTTATTCATTTGATCAGCACTTTCAAGATCGTTATTTTTTTTTTGTGACCCTAACTGATAAAGGACCATAGGAAAGTAAACCACATTATTTTTATTTTTTGGATAAGAGGTATGGGGATAAGACACTGACAGACGGAAAAGAAACATGTACTCCCACTTCTTACTCCCAAGTTCTACTCTCTCTCACAAACTTTTGTAGACACTTTTCCTAGGATTTCACATGATGAAAATTTCTTATCTTTATTTGCTACATTATGGAGTAAAAGTGCGGGAGTAAATTTGAAAGTACATATATACTATATATAAGTCGATGGAAACACGCAGCAAGAGAGTTTTACATGGTTCATGAGGGGTAAAACCGTCCATTCACTTGTAATACCAGCATAACTTTTTCCTTTCTCTGACCACAAGTGGCTTAGCAGTGGTAGCACGCATGTAAATATGTAATTGATATAAATCAATGATTATCGTGTGTTAGGCATACGCGTGTGTCATAATAATAATAATAATAATAATAATAATAATAATAATAATAATAATAATAATAATAATAATAATAATAATTTACTCCAGTGGACTACATCCCACCCCAACCCACTATAGCTGAATTAGAAGTCAAACCCTTATTCATTAAGCCATATATGTGCGCTAAACAACTAAATGCTAGCTCAATTGCGAGCTAAAATGCATAGCTTAAATGCTTAATTATTAAATTATGTTAAAATTGAAGTCCAATGTGATATTTTCTTATTTAGAGAATGTTTATATATCGATTGATATCTATATAGCGTGTATCAAAATTGGTAACAATATGCAAGAGTCACTATTATGTATAAATACTTTAGTAACGAAGGGAGCTATGATTTAAATAAATGTATTGTTACAGGGGATAACCATTAGTTCAAATGGATGGAGTGATGCAGGGCATTCCGTTAATCACATATACGATATGCTTTACATGATGGGTCGCGATGATATTCCTGTTGGTGTGGGAGGAGAGGGTGGAATACTTGATAATGGTACAATTTTGCCTAATGTAGGTGGATATCTCCCTATGCTTGAACAGGTAATCCACCTTTTTCTAAATAGTCACTTGAATATATACTAGTACTTTTAATTTTATTTATAAGGACTTTAATCTTTATATTTCCTACTTTTTGGTGTTTGATTGGAAGATACTTTATTTGTAGTCCAAAGTGTCTAAAATGCATAGTTGGTAAAAATTTTAGTCAACTGATCGACATTTTGAAGTAAAAGTGCAATGTTTGATTAAAACAATAATGTACAATTGATGGATCAGGGAGTTGGTACGATTGGATATTGTAGATATCGACAAGCTGTTCCAGTAGGCATTGGGGGACGTTTAGATGTTGACACAAATTTTGGGTTGAGAAAGAGCTTTCTTCCTCAGGTACGTGCTGCCATTAAGATCAAGCGCTTACTATCACTATGCCAAAAGTTAAAGTTATTGGTAGCGAAAACTTAATTTTATTGTCTTGTAAAATGCCATCACATTTTCAAGACTCAAGGTACTGGACTTGGTCTTTTACTGGCTTTCGCTCAACAATGCCTTAGTTACATGGTGTTGGACTTGGCCCTTACCGGCCTCCTTCCAACGCATACATATATAGATATATAGAGTAGAGTAGATGATGGAACTTAAAATGTGGCCAAAGGCCTTGTGGTCAAGCGGCACCCGGTGTACACTCCCATGTAGAAGGGAGTGGTTCGAGCCTCAGTGGAGGCATCTGTTGACTCTTTGTGCTTCAGTAAGTTGAGAAAGTAGCTATGAACACATACTACAATGTAACCGAGACAATATAACTCAAAAAAAAAAAACTTAAAATGTACAGGGAAAGAGAAGATATCGGCCCCTTGAGCAGCCCACAGCTCAGCAAGTATTGGTTGATACTATTTCTGGTGGGCCAACCAGTGTATTGATGACTGGAGCTCATACAAACTTGGCTATATTTCTTATGAGCAATCCTCATCTGAAACAAAATGTAGAGCACATATATGTGATGGGTGGCAGTGTGAGAACTGGCTGCGGCTGTGCTATGAATGGCGGCAGATCTTGTGGATGTGCTAACAACGTTGGCAATCTCTTCACTGATTTCACTACTAATCCTTATGCAGAGTACAATGTTTTTATGGATCCTTTTGCTGCATACCAGGTGATACATACATGCATCTCGGATCGCATTCGATCACTTAGATTATTTATGATTGTTGAATATATTCGAAATGGATTCGGGACAGACCAACCGGCGGAGAAAATGAGAGCAATCCGGGAGCCAACCTTGGCCTCGGCCTCGGGCACTTAGTGCGCCTAAGGCCAACCTCGGTCGTCTTAGGCGTCTGAGCCGCCTAGGGCCGACCTCAAGTCATGGACTTGGTCAAGGAGGTTCCCAATTACCCGCCCTATTCTCGTGGAGTTAGTTAGGAGATGAAATAGTATAAATACTCTCATCATTATCTTTTTAAGACACCATCTAATCTTTGTAAGAGCAAATATCATTTTTAGTCCCTCAACTATAATATATGTATCAATTTTGGTCCTTGACTATTAAAAATTTCAAATTAGGTGCATGACTATTCAATTTGTATCACATTTGGTCCTTGACTATTAACATTTTCAAATTAGGTGCATGAATATTCATTTTGTATCACATTTGGTCCTGCCGGTAAATTTTCCGGCCAAATTTCCGACGAAGTCACCGGTGACCGACTAATTTATTTAATTTTTATTTTAAAAATTATTTTAATACTCCGTAACTTTTAAATAAAAAAAAAACTTAAAAATAAAAAAAAATAAAATAGAAAACGCTGGTCACCCCCGATGACTTCGCCGAAAATTTGACCGAAAAATTTAACGGCAGGACCAAATGTGATACAAAATGAATAGTCATGCACCTAATTTGAAAATGTTAATAGTCAAGGACCAAATGTGATACAAATTGAATAGTCATGCACCTAATTTAAAATTTTTAGTAGTCAAGGACTAAAATTGATACATGTATTATAGTTGAGGGACTAAAAATGATATTTTCTCATAACATTACACAATTCCTAAATACAATATTCTTTGTCTTTTCCATCTCATTATCCTGTCTTTACTCATTTCTTCATTGTTTAATTATTGATATTCAGATTCTGATCCAATTAGTTGGTTTTTTAATCATTATATATTATTATGTGGTCTTACAGGTTATTCATTCTGGAATTCCAATTACTCTTGTTCCATTGGATGCCACAAACACCATTCCCATTACTGCAGGATTTTTTGATACCTTTAAGCGTAATCAGCATACATATGAGTCACAGTACATTTTCAAGTCCTTGAAAATGGTTCATGATACTACCAATGATCATCAATTCTACAAAGTAAGATATGCATGCATGCATGCCATCTTGATATATAATTGCTTTTTAATTAGTTAGTGATCTGATGCAATAATATATGCAATGCAATGCAGAACTACTTCATGTGGGACTTATTCATGTGTGGTGTAGCTGCTTCAATAATGACTAAGCAGGCACAAAATGGCAAAGGGGAAAATGATTTTGCAGAAATGAAGTACATGAATATCACTGTAATTACCTCCAACCAACCCTATGGTGTGTCTCATGGCTCAAATCCATTCTTTGATGGCTTCAACACTCCAAAGTTTGAGTTAAAAAGAGATGGAGTCCATAGTGGATATATTCAGACTGGTATTCGTGATGAATCTTGCCTTGTTAAAACTCGCACTGGAAAATGCAGAGTATGTATATAATTTTATGCCCTGGCCTCAATCAACTCATACATTATATTCTGAATCTTCAACATATATATATGAATGAATCAGGATGGGTATACACCAGTGGTAGAGGGTCCAGAAGGTGTGCAAGTTCTTGTTGCAGTCAGAGCAAAACCCAACCGTGATGTTCATAGCCCGTTAGACAGAGCATTCTATGTCAACTTTTTGGATGTAATAAACCGCCCACAACAAACTGGCAGGTTCAATTTCACAACAGAATATCCTAACTATAAACAACTACTTTACAAGCCAGATCTTAGGGGGAAACAAAAACTTGGGAAAAATGTTGTGTTTGACATGGACATGAGCGCAGGAGACTTCCTAGCTCTCTTTTATCTTCTTAAACTTCCTGTGGAGGTTATCAATCTCAAGGTGCGGCCATTTCATACTTGTATTATCTGATTTGCCTAGCTTAACTATATATTCTTTTGTGATAATATATGTTCATATACATACCCATGGCAGGCAATTCTGGTGAGCCCAAATGGGTGGGCAAATGCAGCAACAATTGATGTGATCTATGATGTGTTACACATGATGGGTCGTGACGACATTCCAGTCGGCCTTGGAGATGTATTTCCATTAAACATTGCAAATCCTGTTAACCCAAGAGTTGGAGACTGCAAGTATCAAAAGGTTATCCCACATGGTAGTGGTGGATTTATTGACTCGGATACTCTATACGGTTTAGCTCGTGATTTGCCTCGTAGCCCTCGAAGGTAAACTAAGCTAAGCATCTTTTCCTGCCTGCAAAACGTAACTCAGATTCATCATTCTTGCTAATCTCATCTATCTCATTTAATTTGCAGATATACAGCAGAGAATTGTGATCATCCTCAACTCCGACAACCTCTTGCATTACAGGTGTGGGAGTCTGTGGTGAAATCCCTTGATCCCAAATCCAAGATTACCATTTTGGCAAATGGTCCACTCACTAACATTGCAAAGATTGTTGGTGGTGGTGAGAGTATGTGGTCTGCTATCCAGGCAAGTAGTAGTTATATATATATATAAAAGGTCAGGTTCAGGTGCGGCCATGCCCGTGCGACCGTGCGGTTCACATCACTCAATGTTACGAAATACACCACTTAATGTTAAGAAACACACCACACAAATATGCACTGGGGTGTTTCTTAATATTGTGGTGTGTTTCTTTAAGAGTGGTGTATTTTGTAACATTGAGTGGTGTGTAACCGCACGGCCGCACCTGAACCAAAATATATATATATATATATATATATATATATATATATATATATATATGGGCTAATGTTCAAGTGTATATATATAGCTATAGCTTTTGGTTTAGGTGGATTGTTGGACGGAGGCTGATAAAGATCAAGTCCAGCATAATGTGGTTAGAGAAATTGTTGGGCAGAGGTCCAACACCTTAGCTCTAGAAAATGCGTGCCCATGTAAGGAAATAAAGTTGCACATTCACTACTAGCTATAGCTTTTGGCTTAGGTGGATTGTTGGGCGGAAGCCGATAAGGGTCAAGTCCAACATAATGTGGCTAGAAAATTGTTAGACCAAGTCCGGTCTTGATCTCAACATAGGATGGTTTTCTAGTTCTACTAATTTTTGTTTTATAGATAAAATATGAGATTCGATTGTTCATTTGAGTTGTACTGTGGTGCAGGAAGTAGTAGTTGTTGGGGGGCAAATCAAGACCAGTAGTAATGACAGTTCTAACAAAGGAAATGTGATCAATCTTCTGCCTTCAAATAAATTTGCAGAACTCAATATGTTTCTTGATCCTTTGGCGGCAAAAACAGTTTTCGCATCAAAACTCAATATCACTCTCATTCCACTTGCCACACAACGCAAAGTAAGTTCATTCCTCCAAATCATATCTGCGCTCAATCCAAAGGAAACTCCCGAAGCAGTGTTTGCTAAACGTCTGCTGTCAACACTACATCACCTGCAAATCAAGTCTCATAGATATCAACACACGGTAACTTCAATTCTACATACTAACTGAACAATGATCAATACATAGAGTGTTAAGATAAGCACTTACCAGTACGCCAAAAGCTATTTTTTTTTTGAAAAGCGAAGTTGCAATTTTATTTTCTTATAGACCGTCATCATATTTTCAAACTCGACTTGGGCTTTTAAGCCCTTTACTAACCTCTGCTCAACAATCCCAGCCATAAGGGATTAGACTTGGCCTTTACTGGCCTCTGCCCAGCATAGAGAGTGAGAGTGAAAAGTTGAGTTACATACTCATCATGGATCATTTCTATCTATGTTGCATGCAGGGAACATTTGTTGGGGAAATCCTAGGATCAGTACTTGTTGCAGGTGATGTTTCTGCCTTGAAACCAACATTTGGCATCACGAAAATTAAAGTATGTGCAACAGGGGTAGAATCTGATGATGGGCAAATGGTTATTATTGATGAAAAGCAAGGCAAAAGAGTGAAGGTGTTGGAAAATGTGGATGTATCGGCTTACTATCATCTCTACGCAAATATACTGGGTGATGGCAAACAGTCTGCCGTAGTTGGAAGTTTTTTAGAGCAGACAAGAAGATGGAGTACACCATTGAATACAAGTTTAAGTACATTATAAGGGTTGTTATACATGAAAGAGTAATACTACAAAAACCAAAATGACAAAACTTCAATTTTGACCTCATTATTATAGTGACATTCTCAAAATATGACTTCAACTTATCTAATTTTTTGTAGCATTAATCAATTTTAATCCTTCCCACAGTTTTTGGAGGCAACCCAAGCGGTTTTGAAGTTTTTCCTCTTGTACATATGTTATTTGTGTTTCTTGTTTGGTTTTGGAAGTGAACTATTTGCAGGGGGAAGACAATCAGGAAGGAAGGAAGGACAAAAGAAGAAGGCCGGAAAATTCGTAGGAGTACGGTCTCACGTTTATATTCAATGGTAACAGAAGTTGTCACCAAAACTACAAGAAATTTCATATTCAGTGATACCAGAAGTTGTCATCAAAATTATCGATTTTGATCACTATTGAAATTAGTGACCAATTTTTGAAGTCGTCACCCGTGATCACTATATCCTCCGTCACTTCACTATTGTAGTAGTGACGACTTACGTACACTAATAGTATTTGAGCAGTAATTATATCGTGGACCATGGTCCACAATGCATTGTGGACCATGGGTCATGACTGATACTGCAATTGTGTTTAACTGATACTACAGTTGTGTTAAACGGATACTGCAGTTGTGTTGAAAGTGAACTGCAGTTGTGCGGAACAGAGGCCGTTTCATCCGTTCGGAGCTGCAGTTGTGTTGAACTGATACTGCAGTTGTGTTGAACGGATACTGCAGTTTTGTTGAATAGATGAACGACCTCTGTTCCGCGCAACTGCAGTATCTTTTCAACACAACTGCAGTATCAATCATGACTATGGTCCACAATGCATTATGGACCATGGTCCACAGTATAATTTGCCGTATTTGATGATACCAATAATGATCACAATAAATGTACAATTTGTGACCTAATATGTTATTACAAAAAATTAATTTAGTGACAACTAAAATCGTTGCGCTTAATTATTTTATTATGACAATACTTTAATCACTTGTTAGAATTGTTCTTGACACAAAATTATTATTAGTGACAAAAAATAATTACACATAATTACTTTGTTGAGATAACAAACACAGTAACAAATATTGTATTTAACATCGTTTCTCTTTAGGGTCACACTTGTGTGAGACCGTCTCACGGATCCTTGTTCGTGAGACGGGTCGGGTCGGGTCAAAACACCATGCAAATGTCATACATACTTATATGTGCAAATGTCATACTTATATGCTCAAATATAACACTAATCAAGAATACAATTTTTGTTACTTATAAGAGAAAAAGTAATACATTTTTCATAGTAAGTAATGTTGACAAGTGCCCCTAATTTATAAGGGCAAATATAATACTTTTGAGGAAAAATGTAATACTTTTAAATCGAAATGTAAAAGTATTGTATTTTCCCTTAAAAGTATTACATTTACTCTTATAAGTAACAAAAATTTTATTCCTGATTAGTATTACATTTGAACATATAAGTATGAAATTTGTGCATATAAGTGTTACATTTGCATCTTGACCCGACCCGTCTTATGGTGAGACGGTCTGACACAAATTTTTGCCTTCTCTTTAATATTTTGAGTAAATACTCAAAACGTCCTTAATATTTTTAATTTTAAATTTCAAATTAAAAATAATAATTGTTAGAAGCCTCAGACTTCAATACAATGAAGCCTGAGGCTTCAATTTTGTATTTAATGAGGCAGTTTAAGGGGGCGTTGAGCTCCCCTTTTAATGAGGGAGCCCAACGCCCTCTTCTCTAATAATAATTTGATCTCACATCACTCTTCTTTATTATTATTATTATTATTATTATTATTATTATTATTATTATTATTATTATTAATGTAATATTGTTCTTACGTTGTTGTTTTTATTATTACTAGTATTTTCGCCCGTGCGTTGCACGGAATGGATTTGCTATAATATTTTAAGAATATATGGATGGATATAAAATTATATAAATTATAACATCAAATATTATATATCGCAATTGATGAAATTTGTTGGATCGATTTTATTTTCTGATGTTTTCCTTACTTGAATTAGAGCAAATAATTGTCTAATTACCCGTGCGATGCACAGATAAATTTTTTATTATATATTTAGATAGTAAAAATTAAGATGAATTATAAAAAAAAAATTAATATTGAACATGTACATTTATTTGATTATAAGATTAGTGCAAAAGTATTACTTAATTAATTGACTTGTTTGTCTACAATTATCTTAAAAAGATCAATATGTAATTTGACTTATGTAATTATATTATTACTAAAATAAATATGGGAAAAATTAGAAATAATTTAATTATAATTATTATAAAAATAAATTCAACGGCCAATGTTTATTTTAATTATCATAATTATTATTAGGCAATTATTAATAGTCAATTACACTAATATATGTGTAATTATACTTTTATAAGTTAAGTATATTCATGTTCACTGTATCTCATCTACTTTTTTCTTCCTCCTCCATATTTGAATGAATTAATTGTAATTATTATAAATAATCTAACAATCCATGTTTAATTATTTTTTTAAGTTTAAATAATTTAAAGTTTTCAAAAGGAAAGTGTAATTAACTTTTTCTAAAAGTTTTTTAAAAATAATTTTCAGTCAATTATTAATCAGTAGTATAGATATAGAAGTATAGATAAGTATTTGAATTATTATTATTGATGTAAATAATAATTAATAAATTATTTTTTCTTATAAAATTAGCCGAATTTGTTTTCATTATTCTCACAATTATAATGGTTTAATTATTCTCAAATTTGGTAAATAAAATTTTGTTACCAATTAAACTTTATTAATTTTTTGACCAATTAATTAATAATATTAATTTGTGCAGTATATAACACATCCAGTATAGAACAAAATTTTAAGTAGAATTTACCAATTAACTGATTGCTATCCACTCCTCCGGGAGCCTTTAACGATCCAAAATCTTTGAATTTGAACATGTGTTTGTAAATGGATGTAAAAAAAAAAAAGGAGCATACTAACAACATAAAAAATGCATAACAATAAATACAAAATAAAGAATTATGACCAAACATGACCATGATTTTATTCCTATTAAATAAAACAATATACAATTGAGCAATATTAAATAAAACAATATGACCGGGGAGATGTTATTTTCCTCAATGTTTTCGAATGATCCCGTATCAACATATGTTTGGTATAACACATGTCCTTTCCATTGCACTAACTCCAATGTTTGTTGGTAGACTGCGGAACGTTGATATTCCCGGGACAAAACAAAAAACAATGAATCAATCAAAGCCTTATACAAATTTTCTTCGTCTTGGGGGATAGGTCGGAAGTAGAGACAAAAATAGGATTTGAAAGTGGAGAGGTTTGGAATAATTGCACTGCGTTCTGCGTTTCTCTTTTAAAGTTCACGGTTAGGGATTTATATAAGGTTGTATCTTATTACGATAGAATTGTAGTATGATAGGAATTGTAATGTAGAATTGTGATACAATATGAATTGTAATGTAGAATTGTACAACGAATAGGAAAATAGGAAATAATCGCATCTTAAATATTGTAAGATTGTTTTGGGCAGGAAGCTTAAAGTGATGATTTTGTTTTATTATATAGTCTTATTACGATAGAATTGTAGTATGATATGAATTGTAATGTAGAATTGTGATAGAATAGGAATTGTAATGTAGAATTGTATAACAAATAGGAAAATAGGAAATAATCGCATCCTAAATATTTTAGGACTGTTTTGGGCGGGAAGCTTAAAGTGAGGATTTTGTTTTTATATATAGTATAGATTACTAAAATAAATATGGGAAAAATTAGAAATAATTTAATTATAATTATTATAAAAATAAATTCAACGGCCAATGTTTATTTTAATTATCATAATTATTATTAGGCAATTATTAATAGTCAATTACACTAATATATGTGTAATTATACTTTTATAAGTTAAGTATATTCATGTTCACTGTATCTCATCTACTTTTTTCTTCCTCCTCCATATTTGAATGAATTAATTGTAATTATTATAAATAATCTAACAATCCATGTTTAATTATTTTTTTAAGTTTAAATAATTTAAAGTTTTCAAAAGAAAAGTGTAATTAACTTTTTCTAAAAGTTTTTTAAAAATAATTTTCAGTCAATTATTAACAGTAGTATAGATATAGAAGTATAGATAAGTATTTGAATTATTATTATTGATGTAAATAATAATTAATAAATTATTTTTTCTTATAAAATTAGGCCGAATTTGTTTTCATTATTCTCACAATTATAATGGTTTAATTAATTATTCTCAAAATTTGGTAAATAAAATTTTGTTACCAATTAAACTTTATTAATTTTTTGACCAATTAATTAATAATATTAATTTGTGCAGTATATAACACATCCAGTATAGAACAAAATTTTAAGTAGAATTTACCAATTAACTGATTGCTATCCACTCCTCCGGGAGCCTTTAACGATCCAAAATCTTTGAATTTGAACATGTGTTTGTAAATGGATGTAAAAAAAAAAAGGTAGCATACTAACAACATAAAAAATGCATAACAATAAATACAAAATAAAGAATTATGACCAAACATGACCATGATTTTATTCCTATTAAATAAAACAATATACAATTGAGCAATATTAAATAAAACAATATGACCGGGAGATGTTATTTTCCTCAATGTTTTCGAATGATCCCGTATCAACATATGTTTGGTATAACACATGTCCTTTTCATTGCACTAACTCCAATGTTTGTTGGTTGACTGCGGAACGTTGATATTCCCGGACAAAACAAAAAACAATGAATCAATCAAAGCCTTATACAAATTTTCTTCGTCTTGGGGGATAGGTCGAAGTAGAGACAAAAATAGGATTGAAAGTGGAGAGGTTTGGAATAATTGCACTGCGTTCTGCGTTTCTCTTTTAAAGTTCACGGTTAGGGATTTATATAAGGTTGTATCTTATTACGATAGAATTGTAGTATGATAGGAATTGTAATGTAGAATTGTGATACAATATGAATTGTAATGTAGAATTGTACAACGAATAGGAAAATAGGAAATAATCGCATCTTAAATATTGTAAGATTGTTTTGGGCAGGAAGCTTAAAGTGAGGATTTTGTTTTATTATATAGTCTTATTACGATAGAATTGTAGTATGATATGAATTGTAATGTAGAATTGTGATAGAATAGGAATTGTAATGTAGAATTGTATAACAAATAGGAAAATAGGAAATAATCGCATCCTAAATATTTTAGGACTGTTTTGGGCGGGAAGCTTAAAGTGAGGATTTTGTTTTTATATATAGTATAGATTACACAAACCATAATATTATAGGTCTGTTTTGGGCGGGAAGTTAAAACTGAGGATATTGTTTTTATTAATAGTATAAATTATAGATTGCATTGTAGAGAAATATATATATATACTGAATTATTACTATTAGTAATTCTAGTCTAGAATTGTATTACGAATAGGAACGTAGGGAAGAATATATTTTATTAGGAATTCTATTTGAATTTACAATTGTATTAGGGATAGGAATTGTATTACCATATTTTACAATATTACGCGCACCAAATATTATAGGTCTGTTTTGGCGGGAAGTTAAAATTGAGGATATTGTTTTTATTAATAGTATAGATTGCAGAGAAATATATATGTATATACTGAATTATTACCATTAGTAATTCCAGTCTAGAATTGTATTACGAATAGGAACGTAGGGAAGAATATATTTTATTAGGAATTCTATTTGAATTTACAATTGTATTAGGGATAGGAATTGTATTACCATATTTTACAATATTACGCGCACCAAAATATTATAGGTCTGTTTTGGGCGGGAAGTTAAAACTGAGGATATTGTTTTTATTAATAGTATAGATTACTATTACTATTACTATTACTACTATAGTACTATATAGAAGATGAAACTTTGTAGACTAAATTTTTATTTATTACCTATAGTATTTTTATATTATATATTTGACGCAACCATCTTGTACAAAAATTATACTAAGAAGATAACTATTAATGTACAAATAATAGGCTAATGTGGCTAGGAGTAATAATGATTAAATTTGAATCAAATTAATTGAATTTTTATTTTGAGAAATTGTTACTTAATCAACCAAACTAAATTATACTTTAACTAATTCAATTAATTGGTCCATAACTAAATTTTTATTATACATAATTTATTTTATATTATATATTTGATACAACTATATTGTAAAATTTGTGCTAAATTTGATAACTCTTAATGTACAAATAATTGGCTATTGTTGTTATGGTAGTCATCCAATTCATTTAATTAATTTTGAATCAAATTTAGGGATAAAGACACCATATTGAAATTGATAGAAGAACAACCCATCTCTAGGAATGAAATTCTTAGTAACAACTAATTACTCATCACAATTATCATAAATTAGTGGCAAAACTTGAAAACAACACAATTATTGTCACAATTTAGTAATTTTTGTTACGGAATTATAGAGCACGCATCACAAATATTTGTAACAATTTCATCACAAAAAATAACAATATTAGTGACAATAGTATTTTTTTTGTCACAATTGTTTCTCATTTATAATGGTATTAACCAATTGTATTTTTATTGACAAAATAAGTTGTCACAAATATTATAAACAAGAGTAACCAACATGGTTACAAAAATCGCGCCTAGGCGGCGCCCGACCGCGTCGAGGAAGGCCGAAATCGGCCTCCTTCGCGGCCGGCCGCCTAGCCCGCCTGGGCCGCCTAGGTCTTCGGCAGACTAGGCGGCGCCTAGGCCGCCTATACAACAAGAAAAAGCGCGATTCGCGACGAAATTTTTCCGTCGCGAAACAGGTTTTCCGACGGAATCACGACGGAATTTGTTTCGTCGTTTATCAGCTTGTCGTATTTGTGTTCGCAACGGAATAATTCCGTCGCAAAATATGGCGACGGAATTGACAACGGAATAAGGCGTCGCGAATTTGCAACGGAAAACTTTCCGTCGCAATTCCGTCACGTTTTGGCAACAAAATTTAAAAAAAAAATTAGGGTATCCGCGTCTGTTGTTGGTACCACAGACGCGGATACCATTTAAAAAATTAAAAAAAAAAACAAAACAAAACAACAATATTCCCTTTTATACACTTTATAATCTCTCAATACAAACACTATGAAATTACATTTTCAAAAATTACAATCCTTCATTCTCAAAAATTACAATACTTCATTCTAAAACTAAAAAATAATCAATGAAATTACAAATTTACAGTTCTAAATTAAAAAATAATTGAAAGCTACAAAAGAGAAGAATGAAATTACAATTTACAGCAAAGTTGGCGACAATGAGACCTTCCTTTTTTTTTTTTTCTTTATGTAAACTTCCACATAGATTAAACCTGCCAATAAATATACTCCTGCTATCGCTGCAACAGATATCCAGCTTTTTTTTAGCATCATAGCTGTAGCAATTACAACCATCATTTGCCTCAAAAATAAGATATATGTCCTTATAAGTGTTGGTCCCAAGGGGATGGGGTACAAGTCTAAAGGGGGGGGGGGGTGAATAGGCTTGTATAAGATTTTGCAAATCTTTTCGACCTCTCGTGTGTATTGGACTTAGGATGTTTAGGTCCGGTACCTCACAAGATGAAGATAAAGTTTTATGCGCAGTGGAAAAGTTATCCCTTTTTAATTAGCACGAGTTTGAGTTAGTTCGAGAGGTGTGGTTATATGCAGTGCAGTTCGAGAGATAAGTTAGCGAGAGATAAAAACAGAAAGTAAATGCAAGAGAGATTTTTAAGTGGTTCGGCCAACCCGCCTACGTCCACTCTTCTTCTAGAAAGTCCCTAGAAGGATTGCACTAAAACTTCCCTTTTTAGTACAATATCGAGCGCTTGAGCTTTGATCACGAAGCCCGCCTCAAGCCTCAGGATCTTCACAAGGCAGCTCCCAGGTTACTCCGCCTCTTCTTGCCTTCTCCAAAGCAAGGTTGTTCCGGTTGTCACAGGTTGTGTGTAACAATCTCCAATCTGACCAAAAGCCTTCGTTGAATGGACTTCCTTGTAGAGCAGCTTTGGTCACCTTCTAGATGTATAGCAGTTAAAGCTTTGTAACTCTCTCAAACACTAAGATGTGTTTTTCTCGCTGTTGTGAATATCAAGGATGATATTTCAGATTAAGCACTTGCACTTTGAACGTTTGAAATAGACACCACTTATGATAGTTTAGAATTCTCGAACCTCCTTGAACTTGTGGCTTCACGTCCTTATATATGAGAGTTGAGGAATAATTCCGTTGGAGGGAAAATTATTCCGTTTGAAATCTGCCTCCTATACCGATCATGGGACTTGCATATTTTTAGCATGTTTCATGGAGTGGTGGTCTTGTAACTTGAACCTTTTGTCTTGTAGTGAATATCCCATATTCCACTATCTTGAGTCCATGCTCCACTTACTACTTTTGGCAAAAAGTTACTCTTTTTATATTCCCATTGATCCTCGTTTTAGGGAATAAGACCGACCTTGGATTGGTGCACCTTCTATCCGTTTGTTGTGGAGTGACGTGGCATCCACTTCCGCTTGTTTTATGTTTCATAATATTCTTTCGACACCTCCTTAATATTTTATCTCCATGATATTCTTCTTCTCCAAACTTGGATTACTTTATCCATGCATGTTGACTGCCATTCAGACTTTTGGAGAAGTACCAGCTCATCGAGACAATTGTTGGTGTTTCGACCACTTGATGTCTCGATCCTATGTCTCGAACTGGATTGATGTCTCGAGAGATTCCATCTCTCGAACTCTGCTTATGTCTCGAGACTTAGTTGATGTCTCGCAGACCCTTATTCCTCCAGTGATGTCTCGTGCCTTCTTCTGATCTATCTATAAGCTTACAACACGAAACTTCTAAGATGTTCAAACAAGTTTACCTTAAGCTTAAATAATTTCCGAGTTGAGCTCAATTAGCTCTTAGTTTACTTGTCGAACTTACAAGTATTTCCTATCTTTCGAGACTTAGGGGATTGTGAATTACATTTGGTATCATCAAAACCTATTACAGTATGTTCCTAACAATTTCACCTTTTTGATGATGCCAACACTATACTTACTTATATGACTGATTTTCAAGAAAATAAACTTTGATTTTATTTTCAGCGCATACGGTAAGTTTGACAAACTAATATGCTAAAACATGTAGTAAGAACTCACGCAACATCCCCAGCAAAAGACATATATATTAAGATTAAGGGAATGTTTTACATGGTAAAGAACTTAACAAAAAAGTTAAAAGAAAGCAAAGAATCAACATAGGAAAGATTTAAGAATGACAACGAGAGCTTACTGCTTGTCCGCTTTCCTCTTCTCATTGATAGCTGCTCGTGTCTTGCTAGGGTCTTTTGGGTTTACCAGACTCAAGTAGTCGTCTGTGACGTGAAAAAACTGATAATTCCTGAAGGCCTCCCCAACAAATTCACCTTCAATAACTCCATCTTTCCACCATTGGACACATTCTTCTGGAGTCATGTTGCTGTGAAGGGATATCCCAACACACTTCAGAGGATTGAATATTTGAAGAACAAGACTTTGCTCGGTGTCCTCTCTATTTCCGAACTTGAAGTTGATCATCGTTTGCTCAATTTTTCTTTCCTTTTCTGTCTGTTGTTCTTGCCTCTTTCTTTTCCTTTCTCTGTCTTCTTTTCTCCTCTTCTCCATTTCCAGTGTACGCTGGACCCTTAGAAACTCTTGCCTCTTGGCTTCCTCCACTACTTTGCTAAATGTTCTTGGAACTTTCGGAGGAGGTCCAGTGGTTAAGGGTTAACTGGCTGCCCTTTTCTTGCTAGTTGATGTCCTTCTCGATCCCTGATTGCCCTGATTTTCCCCCTTGTTGGCATCATCCAGATGGGAAAGGAGAGTGGACATACCTTCAAAAAGTGATTGAAGCTGAGCAGGCACTTGGTTCGACAGGTCATCGAGTAGGGCTTTGATCACGTCCTGTCGAAGTTCATTGGAGTTCTGGAAGGCTTGAAGTTCAGCTCTCAGTTCTGCAACTTCAGCTCTTGCTCCTGCAGCTTCTGCTCGAGCTTCCGCAGCCTCATTTGTGGCTCGTCTTGCTGCATCTTCAGCCCACACCACTTGTTCGAGAAGTTCCTCATGACTGGCTTGGGATTCACTTGATCCAGCAGCAGGCATTGATGCATTGCGAACAATAGTAAGTGTGTGTTCAATCTGAGCCATCTTCTGAGTTTTATCGACCATGAATTTGCGCACCTCGCCAATTAAAACTTCTTCGGCCTGTCGATCATAATTAGAAGGAGGAGAAGAAGGTTGAGTAGTACCTTTAGTCGGAGGGGACTTGGGTGCTTCCAGATTTCCACCCATGATTTGCAACTGTGAGTCCACCTCTCGATTGTGTGTCTGAGGATCAGTAGGGACACTGGATCAGAGCTTGAAGGTAGCTCCATATCAGGCGCTTCCCGGTTTCCACCTGAGGGATGGATCACTTCTCGCTCATCACCTCTCGAACCTGGAACCTCAGCTTCAGCTTCTGGTGGGATTGGATCAGCTAAGGAGGGAACTTCTGTATTGGATGCTTCCCGGTTTCCATCCAATTGAAGATCCTCCTCAGTGTTACCTCTCGAACCAGAGCTGGGAACTTGATCATCTGCCTGAGGGATTGGACTTGAGAAGGGAGGTTGTGCATTGACAGGTGCTTCCCGGTTTCCACCATTGATGGGAACATCTTCCCCCTCAGTACCTCTCGAACCAGCAGGACTTGTGACTGTCTGCTCTTGTTGCTCATCTGGCTGCACCTCAGTCTGCTCAGGAGAGTCAGGAATTTCTATGGTTTCGGGAGCAGCTGGTGCACTCCATCTTTGTCTATCAACCATCCTGGCTGCAAAGGTTGATGCAATGTCATCTGGTAGCAGGAATGGAGATGGTAGTTCCATATAGATTGGAAAACCTGGCAGTGTGAGCAACGGGATTTCACCCTCTCGAACTGTCTGTGCTTCATCGGTGTCAAATGACAGTGTGGACTCAGGAGCTGGCAGAAGAATGATTTCATTTGGATCTGCCTCCAGAGCTTGAGAGGACTCATCATTATCTCTCGAAGCTGACTCCTGTCGGTCCAGAGCAGAATCACTAACTTGGGACAATGGAATTGCTGCTGTTGCTATCGGATTGTCAGCATCATCTCTCGCAACTCCTGAGGTCTCCCCTGGACCTCTCGTATCCTCTACTTGATGTCCCAAAGATAAAGCAATAGAGAGCCTGATATCCTCTCTGAATTTTGCATCTAATTCAGGATCCACTTCAAACTCGTCCTCTTGTTCATCAGCAGCTATGCCCTTGCCTTTGTCAGATCGTCCAAGATTCCTCTTGGTCACATGCATTTCATGGGCTACCTCTTGTAACTCATTAGTTGGGATCTCAGTAAGATTTAACCAATTCAGAGCAAAGACCTCCTCAGCCTCCATATCTGCTGCTAGTGCTATCAGTTGGTTAAAGGGGCCTGCTCTCCAGTTGATCCATCGGAGTACTTTCGAGAAATCATCCAAACTAGGCACTTCTTCATCATTTTGATCCAACTGAGAGGTGACTTTTTCATTCAGAACATGAGGTTCAGCAGATAGAATTTCCGTCGCTGATGCAGCTTCCACTGTCTGTGCAGCGATCTCTCGATTGTGCTCCGAGAGATCATCACCCAACCCAACATCTGCTATGGCTCTAGCTATCGATCCTCCAACTTGAGCAGATTCAGTGGGTGTCAACTCCACATTATGAGCACTTTGCACTAGGTCCCTGACCACAGTGCCCTAATCATCAACAGCAGTTACCACTGTGTTGTCTCAAACTTCTACTGCTGAAACTGTTATCTCTCGAACCACCTCTCGTGGTTCTTCAACATCTCCCTGCACTGGATCGCTGATCTCAGTGCCTTCAAACTCTCGATCCTCATCTCGAGACATACCCGCAGACTCATCAGCATCACCAGCACCATCATCAACATTCAGTTCAACAAATATCTCACCTGAGATGGACCTGGTAGGAGGTACTCTCTCAACCTCAACGGCCATTGTAGCCTGAGGTTCCCCCTGGGCTTGTGCCCTATCCTCGAATGGTACTGGAATTACAGAGGGTGTCACCTCTCGAGTCTTGGTGACAGCATCAGATTTGGCTTTCTTAGCCCTCTTTGATAGAACAACCCTCTTAATCAATACACCCAGTGGTACATCATCAGAATCCTCATCAACAGATTGGGCTTTTCTCTTGCCCTTTCCCTTAGGCTTTGAGGGAGAGGGTGCAACCCTTACACCCTTAGACTTTGGAGCTTGAGATTTCGTCCTACCCATATAGGTATTTCGATGAATCTCCCTCCATTCCCTCAACTGCAAACCCTTCAAACTTAATAAATGCTGAACAACAAAACCGAAACCAACCTTTTTATAGATCGATTGGTTGGTGTTTGAAACTGAGCCTTGCACTTGCTGCTTTAGGAAGTTGAAGATGATGTTTGCCCAGTCCATTTTAACGTTGTTCCAGATGGCATGGAGGATTTTGAGAATGTCCAGATTGATCTCATCGGTTCCAGACACCTTGCTGAGAACAAACTTCATGATGAGGTCGGCTGCAATTGCAAACCTCTCCTTTAAATGGTTCTTGACTGCCTCTTCTAATGCAGCAAAGTCGAATGCAGCTCTAAGGTCACCCACTGAGGTTGTGATGTCAATCTCGTTGAATCGGCTCTCAATCTTGCCCTTTGTGACCTTAGCATTCGCGAACCATTCGGTGAAGTCGAGGTCGTGGATGGTTTGGTAGTCATGCGTCATATACTTCAGGAGCCCTGCCTTCTCGAACTTCTTCAGGACCTTCTCTGCTTGCTTTGGGTTCGTCGAGTGATTGACGAAGCCATCTCTGTCAAGGATACTCCCCGCCTTGACTTGCTTGATGAGGGTTTGAATGTGGGCCAACTCCCTTTGATAAGCGTTGGAAGATGAGGTTGATGTTGATGATTCAGACACCATTGTTGAAAGCTTGATGTTTTGGAGGGAATGTGTACAGTGTTTGTAATTTGGGGATTTTGGGTATTAGGTTTGAGCTTGAATCCGGGTAAGGATGATGGGTTTGGCTTTTATATCTTGTGGATTCGGGTTGGATATATGGGTAGGGTTGAGAATTTAACCCGAATTAGGATCTCGGTTAATTTAAACAAGGTGAAAGATCAGAAATACCCTTCTATAACGGTTATGTGTATATGATATGGTGAGGGTATTTTTGGGAAAGTATGGGACGGTTTATGATTTAAAAGTGGGGTTATAAGATACGATAACTTTATAAACATGCTCCCATTAATCAAGATAGTGTCCTTAAAACTTGGAAAACCGTCAGTAACCGAAGACCACGTGGCTAACATTAATTTCCAAATTAGCCGTTCCACATATATCCGTTGAACTCATCAGTTTCACCTTTCGAAGGTGAACACTCGTCTGTACTAGTTTAAGGATCTTCCCCCTGAGTGATTGATCCCTAAACCTCCTTATTCCTCCGTCTTGATCTAGTTGAACTCATATAAACTTGTTCCGATGGTTAAGGATCTTCCCCCTGAGTGATTGATCCCTAACCCTCCTTATTCCTCCATTTTTAGATACACATAAGATCAGTTGTTATCTTACGAAATGATCTCTCGAACTTCCCTTCTTCGAGACATAACATATTTTAGTAAACTGATCATGTATCTCTCGAACTACCTTTCGAACACAGATTGTGACAAGAACAAGATTGATTCATCCAAAAGATATCACTTGGAACATTTCCTTAAGTTCATTTAGTGATTTCCAGATACATTACATATGAATCAATATACTATTAGATTCCATAGAAACTTTTGTTTGGCCTTGGAAAACCATATATGAATTCTAACGTTAAAGCAGGAACTAGCCATCTAAAATCCTATTTATTCTAGTTACATGACTAGAGGTGGCTAATTCTTCTTGTTCTTCTCTACCTCTCCGCTACTGCACTCCTCACAGGCTCCTTCTCCCTTTCCCTTGGTTCTCCATTTGGTTGAGGGAGAGCCTTTTCCAGAATGTGCAGCTGTAGGAGTCCCACTTATACGAGACTCTTCTCCTGATTCCAGTATCCCATCATTGTGGATCTCCTCGCATTTGGGGATCCATTCACCTTGGATGGGAATAAGATGCTTGCTTGGATTATCAGGAAGCTCCGCAATCTGTTCACCCTTCGTTGATTCTGGATAGTTTTCTCCTTGAAAGTCTTTGGACTTAGCTGCTGATTTCCTTCCTCTATACCAGAATGGTACATCGTCTTTTCCTTTCTTCTTCTCCATGAAAAAGTTGATGACATAAACTGCTGAGGAAACCCCTCTATTTATAGCCCAAAAACTTAGCACTGTTAAGTCACGAGATGCTAAATGAATGACCATTCAATGCTGTGTAACTGCAAGGCTGTTGGTCCCGGTGAAGGCGTTATGAGTCTAGAAGGGGGGGTTGAATAGACTCAAGGGAATTTTGAAAACTTTTTGAGTTAATCGCAGCGGAAAGAGTTATTGTGACACCCCAACCTCACACAGGCTGAGATAGCTAAGATCTCAACACAACAGCTGCCAAACTCAACCAACATTCATAACAAAGCGGAAGCGAATTAAAACCTAAGGGCGTCATGCCACATCTAGGTATAATCACAGCCTAGATGCACAGGCTAAACACAAGAATAAACTAAGCTGTCATGTCATATAACTGAAAATAAATCCTCAAACATAATCCATAGTCATAAGTACTCAAATCTCTAACAAAAGTATCATAATGTCTCAACGGCACACAGGCCCAATAAAAACCAAGTCTAAACAATCCCAAAACTAAGGCTATCATCCTCATATAGAGAAAGCTCTAGCGCGCTCGCGAATAACTACTCCATACCTGGAAAACACACAAAGAACCATTAGCAAAAGAATGCTAAGCAACCACCATTCACACCCGCAAGGAGATATAGATATACATAAGCTTGTAAATAGGTTTACGCACCCATATAGAATATAAACACCAACAAACTGTTCACAGTTCAAACCGATACTCAACAACAAGAAGCTGAATGAATCAATAACCAAGACTCAACCAAACAAGGTTAATATCCAACCAAGAAAGCATATCACAAGAACGAACCAACAATCAAGATACTAACTGAGTACCCAAACCAAAACAACCAACCAAACCACAACAAGTACTACAAGGTGACAACCGAACGACATAAAGGCTCACAAACCAACTAAAAGAGAATCCCAACTCCAAACCTCCAAATCCCCGAACCAGCCACCAAACCAAGTCAATCTCATAGTCAGAAGTCAAGAGTCAA
>CP025647.1:17222495-17232733 GCA_003576665.1 Ipomoea trifida | reverse complement strand
GGGCTCATCACCCCTGCGTACCAGATTTCTGGATTCGGACTTCTGTCTGTGGTTGGGTTTTGGTATGATGGTTGGTATGAGGTTTGGAGATTGGAGTTGGGAGTTCTTTCTTGGGTTATGTACTTGCGGGTTCCTTGTGTATATTCGATTTATATCTTATGGTTCTTGGTTATGATTGGTTGGTTTCCTTATGATTGTGTTCAGTTGGTATCTTGATTATGGTTCGTTGTTGTCTTATGCTTTCGTTGTTGATTATTGGCTTCGTTTGGATGAGTCTTGGTTTGTGATTCGTTCAGCTTATTGTTGTTGAGTATCCGTTTTGAACTATCAAACAGTTTGTTGGTGTTTATATTCTATATGGGTGTGTAAACCTATTTACAAACTTATATGTATATCTATACTTCCTTGCGGGTGTGAATGGTGGTTACTTAGCAGTCTTTTGCTAATAGTTCTTTGTTTGTTTTCCAGGTTTGCCTTAGAGTCTATGCGTGAGCGCGATAGAGATATACCCGTCAGAGGAGGCATAGATAGTGGTTATGTTTTTAGACTTATGCTTTGGCCTGTGTGCCGTTTTGAGAATTCTATATACTTTGGTTTAGTTGTTGGATGCTTTGAGATACATTTAAGGAATATCGTTTATACAGTTCAGCTTTTATGGTTAGCCTGTGCATCTAGGCTGTGTCATCTTACCTAGATGTGGCATGACGCCCTTAAGTTTTAAATTCGCTTCCGCTATGTTATGTTTGTTGGTTGAGATAGGCAGCTGTTGTGTTAAGTTTTATCTATCTCAGCCTGTGTGTGGTTGGGGTGTCACAGTAGGATAGTGTGTAGCTCAAGTGTTTGATAAAATTCCTCTTAGAACTTTGGATGCTTGAAGGCACTCCTAAGTCAAAGAAGCCTTGGTACACAAAGGTGGAAAAGGATAAGACAACACACTTTTGAATAGCCAATATCCTAGCAATCCCTATCCATGACCTTAGACACTCCACTAAGCAATATCCATGAACACTATCCAATCCCTACCCCTTTTACATATTTACAAATCCCTTTTATTTTACTACTTTCTTGCACTCAAACCAACCAAATGAACTACTCTCACTCACAATTCCACCCTTCACCACACTCGAATCCTATGCATGATCCAATCAAGTAAACTCTCGAAAACTTGACACACCTCCACGTCCCTCCTTCGAGACCGACACTCGGGGAGTCACAGACTTTCCGTTTTATCATACAAATATCTTTTGACACCTCAACCCTAGCAAAAACATCAATGTCAAAATGGCGCCGTTGCCGGGGAGGGCAATAGGTTGTCATATGTTTTTGTATACTTTGATTGCATGAATGCTAGATTTGAGAAATGTTAATCCATTCCACTTAATTTTGTTTTATTTTTAGGTGTTTTTGCTACTAATCCAATTGACTACTTCTAGTCAATTGTGGGAATTTTTGTTTCATTGATAATTTTACTAGGTGAATGCACACGCGAGCAAAAGGAAATCAAGGTTTACTACCCTACATTCCTGAAATTAATAGAGCAACTAGAAGGAACAATACCCAAGGATCACTAATGGCTTCATCAAGCGCAACAAGAAATCCACAAGGAAGAGGAAAAACTGTACCAAATCCACCCCCAGTTCCAATTAATCCACAAGTACCGATTAACCATGAAGAACCAATTCTAGAAGAACCACAAGCTAACAGAGCAAACAATCAAGAGAATATTCGTGAAGAAGAATATTATGGAAATCCTCAAGAACCACAAAGATCAATTGCAGATTACATGACTCCGGATTTTAACATGCACAACTCGATCTATGTACCACCAATGGAGAACGCCAACTTTCACGTGCATCCAACTATTCTCACACTGGTTCAGAACAATCAATATTCGCGAATACCATCTGAAGATCCCAACGCACACATCACAAGGTTCATACGAGCATGTGGGATGTACAGACAATAAGGCGTTAGCAAGGAGATAGTTCGACTAAAATTATTCCCATTTTCAGTTATAGGAAAGGCAGCACGATGGTTGGAAAGCCAAGACGACAATCATTTCAGAACATGGCAACAGTTGCATCGTGAATTCATGAACGAGTTCTTTCCCATTACAAAAACTATGAGGATTAGAAGGTTGATACAAGAATTCAAGCAAGGAAGACTTGAAAGTTTGGGAGAGGCTTGGCGACGATTCAAAGTTCTTAAAAGGCACTGCCCACAAGATCTGATGCACTCATGGGACATGATTAGCTCATTCTACGGAGGGCTGACAGATAAAGGAAAAATGTTGCTTGACTCATCCGCCAGCGGAGCCTTTGTCTCCCTAGCCTTACAAGAACACATCTTGTTGGTATGACCGGAGAGGAGATCATGGAGGAATATATGAAGTTGATAATCGTGTGGCAAGTGAGGCTAAAATCGAAGCAATGAACCACGAAATCAAAAAGCTACAGGCTATGGTAGAAAAAATGGAAGGAAAACCCAAGCCTTGCATGGCTTTGGCACTTTATTGTAATATCTGTGGAGGACCTCATGACACCAATATTTGCACTTCTCCGTCTGCATCTGAGCAAGTTGAAGCGGTAGATTACCAAAGGAACTCCAATTTCAATGCTTATGGACAAAACCAAAGATCAAACAACAATTGGAAACAGGGAGAGGGTTGGAACAATACCAACAATGATGGATATCAAGCGCGAGGACAATACAACTATGGAAACAAGCCTGCATATGGACAGAATGACAAGAACAGACTGATGTACAATCAAAACCAAGGAAATGGAAATCAAATGACTCAGTTCAGGCCACAATACAACTCTCAACTCAACAAAGGAGGGATGACATCCGTGAAGTAGATGAAAGACTTACAAGGACGATCATGGAACTCAAGAATGATCAGGCAAATCTGAAACAAGAGATTACTCAAGAGATTAGACAAGAAATTTCTAGTCTTCAACAAGAGTCTAAGGCTACGCTTAAGATAATTGAGAATCAAATCTCCCAAATGTTTAAGATGATGTCGGAAAGACACTACGGACAACTCCCAAGTAACACTGAAAACAATCAGAAAGAGAGAGTCAACGCCATTGATGCCAAGGAAGAAAAACATGAAAAGTGTGATCCAATGGATGCCATTTGTGGAAAATGTCAATGTAAGGTAGATGACCAAATTAAAGAAACAAGACTACCTCTTGTAGTCCCAATCTCGAATTGAAGAATGCGAGCGGTTCATGCACATATCAATGAAGGAAAACAAGGAGAAAACCATTTCAGAAGAATGCCCAAAAGAAAAGGAGCTACCACGAGACAACATCAAAAGTTCAAAAGAGAAAGAAACGACTTGAGAAGGTACAATTAATGCTTTTATCCGAAAATTTTTCAATAACAAAGAATGTCGTGAATTGTTTGAGAACGACAGTTATGATAATTTTACTTGTTTAAGCAAAGAATCTTCAGCTTGTTTGACTGAGGGTTACCCTAGAAAGAAGGGTGACCCTGGAGCTTTGTTGATTCCTTGTTCTATACAGAACATGGAACCTCAAAACGCTCTTGCTGATCTTGGTGCTTCTATCAATGTCATGTCTTCAAATCTTTTTGAAAAATTGAACTTACCATATTTGAAACCGACGAGGCTAACTCTACGTTTAGCTTACGGAACCACACGGTATCCTGAAGGCTTAGCGGAAGATGTTCTAGTAAGAATAGGAAAATTTCTTGTGCCTATCGATTTTATTGTCTGTAAGATGGGTGATGATGATCCCCATGAATCCTTAATTCTTGGAAGACCATTTCTGGCTACTTGTCGTGCACGAATAGATGTAGGTTCAGGTGAAATTACCTTGAGATTCGATGGACAAGCCACAAATGATTAAAAGGAAAGAGCGAAAGAAGGAACTGATGCGATGAAAGGGCAAAGGTCAAACAAAAGATGAAACAAAAACCGAAGTGGAGAAATGATAAGCTTACATGGAAAAACACGTGGGTACCAAAATGCTTCTTACCCACTACCAAAGAATATGGTTGACTTCTAAACAAGGTATGATGCGTCTAGCCAATGACGTAAACCGTGGCGCTACTTGGGAGGCAACCCAAGGTTTTAATAATATGTTTTTACATCATTTTTATGCTTTCATTTTTAATGTTTTTGTTCTAATAAATTGCTACAATCAAATGGAACCATGTTTTGAGGACTAACTTGTAGGAGTCGGGACTAAAAATTGCTTTGGAAAGGCTTATTTTGGACATAGGTATGAAGGGAAAGACCAAAATCGGAAGAAAACAGTGTAGAGGACTGCCACGTGAGCTCACACGTGTGTAGCCGTGCGTGGGAACGAGGCAGTAGCCTCCCACGCACACTCACACGCGTGTAGCCATGCGTGGGAGCGAGACAGAGAGCTCCCACGCACGGTCACACTCGTGTGACCGGCGTGAAAGCCCTCCCACGGCCTTAAAACCCCCCTCCGGATCTCCCACGCCATATTGCTCCCAAAAACAATATTTTGTCTTCTCTTCTCCAAGCAAGGTGAATCCAATACTCAAGGTTTGAATATCCATTCTATTTTTACTTCAAATAAGATAAAAAACATCACCATCAAAGATGGGACGCTCAAAGTAAATCGCAAAGAAAACAAAGTACGATCATGGTGAATCGAGCAGGTCTAGAACACGTCAGCAAGCTACAGTTCAACGAGCTCCCCAGGAGCCGGGGTCAAGGTTATTAAGATACTTGACACCCATCCAACTTACAACAGTGGATAACTATAAAGGGAAGCTGCTTTCCGTTGGCCGTCACTTCGACGACAATGTTTTAAGAGAGTTCGGTTGTTTGGATGAAGTAAATGGACTTCTAAGGCACCCACAACTCCGTCATTTGTTTGAATGGAGAGGACCTACCTACGCGCCTATTACTTATGAATTTTTGGCGACCTTAGAGATTCGAAAGGAAGTCAACAATGCAAGAGAGTCCATTTCGTTCACACTATTCGGCAACCACTATAGCATGTCAGTCAACACTTTGGGTGTTACGCTTGGATTCCATGATGCCGTGAGCGTGTCCATGCCTTATTTCAGGGACTTTAAGGAGGACTTTGATTCGGAAGCTGTTGCTAGGCAGTATTGGAGAAGCATCACCGACAATGCCCCATACAACTCATCAAACTTAAAGGCAAACCTCATCACCCGCAATGCTTTAAAGGTTATCGGATTAGCCTTTGCTATAAATCTCTCCGGTAGAACCACAAATCGCAACAAGGTATACAAACAAGATTTGGTTTACATGTGGTGCATGGAGAATGAGGTTGGCATCAACATGGGCGTTCAAGCTAGAAAGTGGCTCTAGACCCAGTAAAAGCCTAAGGTTCAGACAGTGTTCATTGGACCTTTTGTTACGAGATAGTGTTACGGGTTGGGCCTTATGGACCGGTTGATGGGAGAGAAAGATGAAGGTTTCACAATTGCTTTCACTATTGCTGAGTTTTTTGCCATGCATATGAGGTTGGGCGGTGATGATGCACCTGATCTAGAGGCTTCTGATGATGATGATGATGAGGACGAAGAAGAGAATGAGGAGGACGATGATGCGCAGGAGCAAGGCCCTATTCCCATGGATTGGGATACGACGCAGAACTTTCACAGGCAGCTCCACGATGAACATATGAACTATTGGCGCGAGCAGCGGACGTGGCAGGAAGGCCATTTTACATCCATCTCCGTGAGACAGGATGTCCACACCGAAGACCTCAACCGCATGAGAAGGGCGGTGGAGGAAAATGATAGAAGAATTGATGTTCTCGAAGCTAGATTCGATAGGCAATTCCAGCCCTTCGGTGATAACTGATGCCTTCCTTCGACTGTCCTCGATCTTGACACTTGACATTTGGTACTGAGTCCAACTGGACAATTGGTTACTTTGGTTGATAGCCCCATCTAAACATTAGGATCCCCACGCGCGGGGTTCCGACTTTTATCTCTTTATTTCTTTACTCTGCTTTACTTTACTTTATTGCTTTATGTTATTTACTTTGCAACTGCTTTACTTATATGCATTTCTATTCGAATAATTCTGCTTATTTACATGCTTCATTATCTATGTTTTTGTTTTTATTTTTATCAGCTTATAATAATTTAATAGTACTCCGAAAACCCTTTTGTATGTTATGTCTCCATTTCTTATAGAGCATCTATAACGGGAGCAGGCCTATGCTGGAAGCTAAAGTGTGGAAAGAGGGATGCATACTTGGTTTATCCTCTTATCCATTTTCTAATTTTAAGCCCCGTTTTGATTTTTAAAGTGTGGAAATATTTCTTTACAGCTTTGTGTATGTGTATATTAGAGCTTACCATATTTATTAGGATCGTTTGATGCATACCCTACATCCCAAAGCAATTTCCAAAGTGTGGAAATGGATCTTTATTTGTCTATCCTTAGAATCCCTGTTCGTTCCTTTACCCTGTACCGTATGGAAACATCGAGGTCGATGTTTATTCTAAAGTGTGGAAAGGACGCACTTTGTGCTTTACATGCTTACATGCTTAGTATAAGAAGTTGAAGCTCTTGGGAATGATAAGCGGGTGCATTTGCAGCTTTGAAAAGAGAGTTATTATTTGTGTTATCTAGAGAGAATTTTGACTGGATGCCCAAAATTTTTACTCTCGAAATATCTTTGAGGAAGTTACTTTTCGCACCCATGAGAGTGTTTAAAGCCAAATAAGTTTATATTATTGCCTGCTTGCATGATGTTCACCTCTTATTTACGTAGGACCTTAGTCAAGGATCTCTCGAAGTGGGAGTGTGCACTTTGTAATTTGAGAAAGATAAAACTAGCGAGGCCCGGAATTGAACTAACCTTGGTAGGGCATGGGGCAAAAGGTGAGCCTGTTGGTAAGCTTAATAGAAAACAAAACCCTTGATCATAAATAGAAAAAGGCATGAGGGGTTATCATGAGGAGAAGTCAAAAAGGCAAAAGGCCAATCACCAAGTTAAAAAAATTTTGAGGGAAGCCAATTCGTTGGGTTGTGTTCAAACCATATTCTTCGGTAAGCAAAAAGCTTTATCTGGAGTCGGTAGACCCCAAGAATTGAGAAAATAGAGATGAGGTGAGCCGCTTCGCTAGGATTCGAGAACCCATTGCACTGACTTTCGAAAAAGCATGGAGAGCCATGTGAAGTCGGGTGGCTCGATGACGTTATCCTAGGAAGTGAGAAGAAAGAGGGACCGCGCTAAGCCAAAAGCGGTGAGTGGTCCATGCCCCTACCCTCATTTACATTTACGTTGGGCTTTGGTGTATAAGGATGGAAAGTTGATTAGCTAGTGCACATCGTTCCCACTAGTGGGATCGGCTAGAGGCCCTATTTAAATAGAAGGTGAACCAAAACTTCGGAAATGCATGCTTGCGTATGGTGCGAGGAGTGTGATCCCTTGTTTTACTTGTTTATCTACGAAAGGTTTTTATTTCCCGAAAATATTTCTTGAGTTGCTGACATCTGACCAAAATCCTTTGTAGATAACACAAATGATTTCTCCCGTTTCAACAGTCTTAGACACCCATCATTTTGACTTGCCAAAAGCTTTGTTTTGCATGAGAAAGTATCTCGGAGACTTATATGCTTAGAGAGTAAAATGTCTTGCTTGAGGACAAGCAAGAAACAAAGTGTGGAAAATTTGATAAGACTCCGAGATACCCTTAAATCAAGCACATTTTAGGGTGTTTTATCACGTCTATAGTATCCTTACATGGTAAATTATGTTCATAAATGCTTGAAAATCACTAACTGATGCACAAAAGTTACTTTTAGCTTAAAAGAAGTGAAACAGGAGCCCCGAGAGCAAATAGGAGCAAAAGTTGAGCTTAAAGAGCGAACCAGGCAAGAACGGAGCCCTGGAGGACCAAACTGGATGGCCACACGCGTGTGAGCATGCGTGAAAACTTTCCAGTAGCCTCCCATGCACACTCAAACGCGTATGGATAGCGTGGAGACGGTGATGCGCGAATTTCGATTAGGGTTGTCATTTCGGAGACTATTTAAAACCCTTTGATGAATTTTCAGAGGAGGTTCCCATAAAATTAGTTTTCCCTTTCTTAGTTTTTCCTTTGGGGAACTTTCTCCATTTTTCTTAGTTTTTAGATTAGATCAATCTCTATTGTAGCAAGACAACAAGCTTGGATTGAAGATCTTCTTCTCTCTAGGTGATTTCTATTTCATTTCTATAATTTTAGCTATCTTGTTCTTGGATGAAATTAGCTTTTGCTTGAATTTCATATTATGAGTAGCTAGTTTAGTCTAGGGATTTGGATTGTGTGATTGAATATTGCTAGTGTGATGATCTTATCTCTATATCTTGGATCTATGTGTTTGTGTAGATGGATTACCTATTCTTGTCTATTGATTGTTGTTTTGATGAGATCTTGTTTGGATTTGGCCAATCTAGATGAGAGATTGAGCTCTTGACTCTTTCATGTCTTTGATTAGAGTTAGGATTTGAAGCTTGACACAATCATAGTTCCTATGGACTTCTTAAGAATAGTAGGATAGTGTGTAGCTCAAGTGTTTGATAAAATTCCTCTTAGAACTTTGGATGCTTGAAGGCACTCCTAAGTCAAAGAAGCCTTAGTACACAAGGGTGGAAAAGGACTAAGACAACGCACTCTTGAATTGCCAATATCCTAGCAATCCCTATCCATGACCTTAGACACTCCGCTAAGCAATATCCATGAACACTATCCAATCCCTACCCCTTTTACATATTTACAAAATCCCTTTTATTTTACTACTCTCTTGCACTCAAACCAACCAAATGAACTACTCTCACTCACAATTCCACCCTACACCACACTCGAATCCTATGCATGATCCAATCAAGTAAACTTCCGAACACTTGACACACCTCCACGTCCCTCCTTCGAGACCGACACTCGGGGAGTCACAGACTTTCCGTTTTATCATACAAATATCTTTTGACACCTCAACCCTAGCAAAAACATCAATGTCAGCTAGTTCCTGTTTAGATTGCATTTTTTCCTACAAGTTCTTAGTATTTATAAGTTTCTTATGGTTTCTCATGGGGTGTTCTTGTGTCAAGATGATCATGGTGATGGTAGTGGTTTGGTGGATTGAGCTAGGAGTTGGTGTTTGGAGAAGCTAGCATAGAGGTAATCCTCCATGTCTCACTAAACCTACTTTCACTCTTGTATATATGTGATTTGGTGTATTGTAGAATCCTGTGGATTATTCATAGGTTATAGCTTATGATTTGTTGAATTATTGAGCCTATATTGTGGATCTTTGGATTTGTATTCATTATTCTTGAACCTTGATGTGTTTGAGTATTGTTGTTATGGATTCCATGTGTTATTTGGCCTCTAAAATGTGTAATCTAATCATATTCTAGGTACTGGAATGACCTATCGTGTATTTTGTTCTAAGTCTAGGATCGGTGCTTTGGGGTTGCACTTACAGTGTATTCCGGCGGTATAATGTGTCCCGTTGGTGTGACACCCCAACCTCACACAGGCTGAGATAGCTAAAACTTAACATAAAAGCTGCCAATCCCAACCAACAAACCAAACAAAGCGGAAGCGAATTTAAAACTTAAGGGCGTCATGCCACATCTAGGTATATCACAACCTAGATGCACAGGCTAAACATAAAACGAACTAAACAGCCATATCATAGAACTGAATCAATCCTCAAAACATAATCCATAAAATCCAAGAGAAATACCCAAAATACTAAACAAGAGTATCATAATGTCTCACGGCTCACAGGCCAACAAAACCAAGTCTAAACAGAACCGATTAAGGCTAAACATCCTCATAGGAAAGCTCTAGCGCGCTCACAAGTAACTACTCCATACCTGGAAAACACGCAAAGAACCATTAGCAAAAGAATGCTAAGCAACCACCATTCACACCCGCAAGGAAATATAGATATACATAAGCTTGTAAATAGGTTTACACACCCGTATAGAATATAAACACCAACGAACTGTTCAATAGTTCAAACCGAGACTCGACAATAATAAGCTGAACGAATCATAAACCAAGACTCAATCAATCAAAGCCAATAACCCATAACGATAGCATAATGCATAACGAATCATAAACGAGATACCAACTGAACACAATCCGAAAGGAATCAACCAACTCAACGAGAATGACAAGATGTCAACCGAATAACACAAAGACTAATAAAGCCAACCAAGAAGGAATCCCAACACCAACCTCCCAACCAAAAC
>CP025647.1:17204163-17217976 GCA_003576665.1 Ipomoea trifida | reverse complement strand
ATGACTGACAAAAGCATCAAAAGAGTTTTTATAAGGAAATATAGTTGTTATTAAGCTGCGATATTTTAGGAATTAGTGTTCGAACCCGTTTGACCTCAGAAATGGATTTTTAGACACCCTACTATTATTATGGAATTTCCTAAATTATTAGATTAGCCCATAGCAGTCAAAAATTATTTGTGATCGTACATCGCGAGATTTCGCAGGATACCGAACCTAGCCCAATTTGGAGTTTTAGACTGGAATTAATTTTTGGGTTCAAAAATTATGAGAATTAAACTAGTTTCACCGAGGATTCATCTGATTTAATCCCCAACAGTCTAGATTAAGATATTTTAATCCAAGAATAGGTGATGTCCCATCCCTTAGAACTTTGACTAGTCAACCATTTGACTAATGAAATAAAAAGGCTTTCTCCCCCATTTTTTTTGGTGTTGTGGCCGAAAAAGAGGAGAGGAAAAGGGAAGGGAAATTCTTCATCTTCAACCTCAAGCTCCAAAGAGTCCATAGCCAACTTTCTTCATTACTCCATCAAAGCTTTGGTAAATCTTTAATTTTATTTGGTAAATAGCTTTATTTCCTTCCCTAGAATGAGAATCTAAGTCTTGATTTCTTGAATCTTGTTGTTATGATGGTGATTTGGGAACTAGGGTTTCAAGAAAATTTGGGGGAAATCTATCAAGAGCACTTTTAAGGCCATTTTAGCTACTTTGGAGGTAAGGAGTTTCCTTAAGTTGGACTAGATTGCTCAAATTTGAATAATTGATAATTGATTGTGACTTTGTGGATTCTAGTAAAAATGTTTGGTATATGTTGCTTATATATAGTGTATATAAGGTGCATATCTCATGATTTTTGACTACAAAGTGTTATGATAGTGAAATTTGGTTACTAGTATGCCAATAAAAATATGGGAGCATGTTATGGAAAATGTATGTGTATATGTATATATGTATATAGTTGCATATGGTATGTATATACATGTATATATAAATATGTGATGGTATAGAAGTATATATATATGTGTGTCACGTATAGTATGTATATTTATATATATAAATATGTTATAATTTAATTATGTATATGTGTATGTATCGTGTAGCATGTATATTTATATATATAAATATGTTATAGTTGATTATATATATGTATATATAAATAAGTATGTTATAGTATGGTTATGTATATATGTATGTATCGTATAGTATGTATATATATATATGTGTGTGTTATAGTATGGTTATGTATATATGTATGTATCGTATAGTATGTATATATATATATATGTGTGTGATGGTATGTATATGTATATGTATGTATCGTGTGGTATGTATATATATATATATATATATATAGGTATGGAATGGTATGAGTAGGTATATATATATATGTATTTCGTGTAGTATGTATATATATGTATATAAGTATGTTATGGTAGAAATATGTATGCATGGATATATGGTGTGTAATGTGTATATATATTTAACATATGTGGTGAGCAAATGTGGTTATATATATATATGTAGCATGTGGGTTATGTATATATATATACACTATATTTAGTATGTACGTGTGCTCGGGTTATATTTATATAGTAAGTATGTATATTGAATTATATTCATATAATATATGAATATATGTATAGCATGTTCTATATGAGATATATATAGTAAGAAAGTATGTAATGTGTATATGCCCAAGACTTTCGAAGACGAAACTAAGTGGATTTTTGAAAGGAATAGGACTACTCTCTGTAGTCGATAAGATAATGGAATGATGAGTAATTGGACGCAGTGATGTGCCAGGATATTCTCATCTATGAGATGGAAATTGATGAAAAAAAACTCTTTGAAAGAAATGGTTGAAACTAGTTTGAATAACTACAGGTTGACGGGAAGAAAATATTATTCTCTTTTGTTTAAGGGAGGTGTGATTTAACTAAACCTTACGATTTCTTCTAAGTATTTATATGTTTCATTATATTGTCATACTTTAATCAAACTATATATGTTTTGAAAACCTTTATTTAAGTTTGGGTGATCCACGGATCTTCTTACTTAGCCGTCGTGCTAACTACACTTCAATGTGTCACTTTCAGATGGAACCCAGCGTTAGTTCCTGCAGTCCGACGAACTCCCCCAGTTCGTCGGAAGATGAGAGTCGTAGCTTGGACTACGATGCTTTTGTGCAGCAGTTGATCGGCGAGGACCCTTATGCGCCTGGCTTTGCTCCTACAGCTCCTAACGACTCACCAGTTGTAGATAGTGACCTCCCTATCCCTGATGGTCCTGACGTGCAGGCCTCTTTTGGCTTTTATCCGATTGAGGTGCTGGTAGGGAGCGACCCCTTAGAGTTCATAGTCTACTACCTTACCCATGGGACCCCCAGTCCTCCTGAGTATTACGAGGAGTGGTCGATGGTTATCGTTACTTCCCGTTTCCTTGACCACATCACGTGGTATGAAGGGGAGTGGCATCTTGTCTGGGGTGAGTTTACTGGCCCGACGTACTCTCAGATCGAGTAGGCAGGTGGTATGGCAAGTCTGTGGGGGTTTAGACCTTTTTGTGTAGATATATTTTTGTAGCCAGGGGTTGACTGATCTTGACTAGTAAGGACATGTATGACTCTAACATTATGTTGACCATTGGGCCAACTTTTTGGACAGTTGTTTTGTAAATGTTAACCTATATATATATATGCCTAGATTATGATATTGAGTTGTGAGGTGTTGTTGTTGTGTGTTTTCTTATAGCCTGTGCACTTAAAGTGAAAGTTTTATCAAAGAGGTGATAGACTTCATTCTAAGTGTGGCGGTAGCACCCGGTTTCCCGCTAAGAGGGTAAGCTTCCGCAGCGTTATATTACGCATTTTGTAATAGTTGTCAGAATAGGAAATCGGGGTGTTACACACATTGAGTCTTTCAGTTACACTTCGTCAAACACTTAAGACTTTCATTTTGGTACGTCAAGCTATGGCATCTGGAAATTTATTGATTAAATTTGAATTTTGACCAACTATCTTAAAAAATAATACTCTGTATATAAAATTCATAAGCACACATCAACCCTATCGGCTACCGTTCGCCAAATACTAGACTTCTTTTTTTTTTTTAGTAACATAACCGTACGTTTGTGACTCATCATTTTTCACTTACATCATCATCGTATTACCGGATGCCTAATCCGTATATATTTATGGTAGCTAGCCACCAACGGTTTGTGGTTGAAGCGAAGTACTGTACTTGCTCTTCAATGGAGTGTGTTGTCACTCAAAATCAACCAACATATTAGATTAATTGTCAATGTGCCTCAATGATTTGCATATTTTTTTCAAAGTGTCTCAATGATTTGCATATTTATTCAAAGTGTTTATATACCAATGCCTATAATAAGATCAATTCTATATTTTTTCTTGTTGGTAGAAATGGAGCTTTGCATTATATTATTATGCTTGCACCATGTAGTTGCCACTAAAACTAAAATAACTTTTGTCTATTTATTTATTTATTTATTTATTTATTGGGTTAGTCAATTAGTTTAGTTGTGTCACAGCACCAAAGAGAGTATTTGGTAGTTCATGATATAGAAACACACTATATATTATTGTTTGTCAAATCGTTTTATCATGATACGAAAGTAACATGTTTTTACGTGTCAATTCAAATTATTTTATGATAGGAAAATATTAGGTCCTCGTATGTCAAATCAATTTATGATATGATAAAGGTACCATGTCCTCATGCGCCAAATCATTTTACGGTAAGAAAATACCACGTTCTCATATGTCAAAATCTTAAATATCAACTGGATAAACTCTTCATCTATGGGCTAACATATATCATTAAATTCAACGATATACATACAGTGTTCTCTAGTTCATGATATAGAAAAATACTATATTCTCGTATATGAAATCGTTTTATGATACAAAAGCATCATGTTCTCTCATGTCAATTCAAAAGAAATAAATACTACATCTCATGTCCTAAACCGTTTTACAATAACAAAATACCATTGCACATTCTCGTATGTCAAAATCTTAATCATGCACCAACTCCATAAAATATGCATTGATGAATGAACTAACATCGTTAAATTCAATTATACACATAATATTTCCTAGTTCATGATATATGATAATACTATATTTTTGTTCATCAAATCATTTTTTGATACAAAAACACCGTGTTCTCGCGTGTCAATGAAAAATAAATAAATAAATAAATAAATAAACACCATGGGTGCCAAACCGCTTAAAAGAAAATATCACGTTCTCGTCGTGAAAACTTTAATTATCAATTGGATAAAGTTTTCATTGAAGTACTAACATGATTACATTGGATGAAATAAATAAATGAAGGAGATAGTGAAAGGTTTGTTAAGAATCAAATGTGGGAAGTCATTTGGAGTGTGAAACAGATATAGGTGTTATTGCCAATCCAACAAAAATAAAGTTGTGAAAGAGGGGAGGGATTAGGAGATCATTAGGAAATGAAAACAGATGGGCCTTCGATCCATACAATGTGCGGAAGATATTTTGCCGACTAAACCTTTCTGTTAATTATCCAACGTCAATTGCATCCTTTTCTTCTCTTTTGCACTGTATTTATGCTATATATTTCCGGCCTTTGGTTCCCGAATTTTCGCTGTGTTCATATAACAAACGGAATCCATTTTCCCCAATTTTATTGTTATCTTTTTTTTCTTTTTTTTTTCTTCTTTTTTTCATTACTGATTTGTATTCAATATTCATTCTATCTGCACCAATGTTAGATATTAATTACCCTTAGACCCACACACGCTCATGTCAACCAAAAAAAAAAACCCATTATATAATGGGTTTTAAATTTAAGATAAGTAATTTTTTTTTTTTGAAAACAAACCAAACCAAATATATTAAGCAAGTAGTGCCAAAATAGAGTCAGGAGGGACAGAGTCCCAGTACAATGAAGAAGACTGAGAAACGGCCGTTGTAGCCAGAGTATGAGCCAGATAAGTAATTAATCTATCTATATATATCTATATCTATATCTATATATATATATATATATATATATATATATATATATATAAGCCACACATTTCTGGAAAATAAAAATATTTTCGTTTTCCCGCCCAGTCAAAACTACGTAGTTTTGATAAATTTGTAAAATTATCAGTAAAAAGAGATTAGAATGTATGAATGCATTTATTGTGTTCACTTTTTCTGCAACAAACAAAGCATGCTTACAAATTCCAATACTTAATTTTTTGAAATGCAAATAACCTTTACAATCTACAAGACTATCATTAATTAGTTACAAATGTATTTAAAATTCAAAATTAGAATTTACATCTAAATCAATAGTATAAATAGATCTCATAAAATTCATTTTTGAATTAGGTGCAGAGATAGCAAAACCAGAGAGGAAAGCTAAATTAGAAGCCCCAAGCCAAGAGATAGGGGAAGCCAGCCACCACCGTCGAAACTCCATTGCCGAAACACCATTGCCATCATCAACGAAATATTTGATACATAAATTATCTATTTTAGTTATATACACATTTGTACTTTAATTAAATTATCATATTTGCTAACATACCTATAATTATTTCAAAGAAATATTTGATACATAAATCAAATTTTAAACTTTAATATTTGTACCATAATCAAGTATCATATAAATTACATATACAATATTATTTAGATTTTGTTTAAGTATCACAAGATACACAAATATAATACATTTAACTATCATTCTATCAATACTTTGTTTATTTGGGTTTGAATTTATTTATTTAAATTTATTTTATTATGTTATTTAAAATTATTTTAAATATATATAATTAAATATGATATTTGAACTTTATAATTTGTTATTTTATATTTGTGGTGTTGTTATGGTGTTGTGTTTGTATATTTTCTTATATATATTATTTCAATATATATAATTAGTTTTTTTTAGTACATATATAATTCGTTTAAATGTATTATTATATATATTATTTTAATTAAATTTATTATTATAAGTATTATATTAAACATATACACAGACAAGCATATGAGAATAACATACCTTTAATATCTATATTAATTATTATTCATATCAAATTAAACATAACAAAATCATATTTAGGTAGGCAAAACAAATAAAAAATGTAATTAGACCCAAACTAATATTAAATCAATTAATTTAACCTATTAGAGATCTGCATCTCTTAAGCATATTGCCAGGAGGTCTCTCAATACTAATTAAAAAAATTTAGTCTTTATTTATGATCAATTATATGTCGCTGCATCAAGAATAAGTCACCCAAACGGCCTTAAAATATTACTTTGTGATGAATCAAAAATTAATTGTACTTCTACTACTAATATAATTTACAAAAAGAGTTGTAATATATAATTTAGTCTTTCTTTCAATAATATTTCCCGGTGCATCACTTGATATATTTTCATTCCGAGCATCGCAAGGGGCCAACTGCTAGTTTGAGTTAATGGAAAAAAAATGTTTCATTATTAGGTAAATTAATATGTATAAACTCATGTTTACATTTTTTTTCAAAAAAAAACTCATGTTTACATAATGTAGTAGTATAAAATTACAATATTCTTTGATTAACATCAAAGTCTGCAACTTGCATCGTGACTTTAAGGTAATAAGCAGCTCTCACTTATAGGGAGGTGACAGGGTAATTAGGTACCCGACCCGGAACCATTGGCATGACCTTGTCAAGACAATTGCCGTTCAAACTACCCAAGACACCTCACTCCTCAGCATGGTCCAACTCCTCAGCATTGATGACCAACGTTCAGCTCCTCAGCATTGATGCCCAACGTTCAACTCCTCAAGCATTGATGTCCAACGTTCAACTCCTCAAGCATTGATATCCAACGTTCAACTCCTCATTAATGCTCCGTTACTGAGCTGAAAGGAATAAAAAAACTCACAACCACGTAGTGAGACACGACACTTGAACTTAGACAAAAACACTCTGAACTCAATTGTGTACTGAGCATTGTACTGAAAACACTGTACTCAACGCTATTCAAATATTCAAATAATATCCGGTAACACATTATTACCGTCATTGGTGCTTTCGTTGTGATCCGAGATCAGATCTCAGGCTAAAATCACAAAATCAAAAAACCACTCAATTCATCTCATCACTATCAATGGCATCTGGATCCAGCAGCTCGCATACACCTAGTCAGTTGAACAAGGGTCACCCCTCGGGTGATCTTCGTGAGCAGCTCAACAGTAACCGTGGAGGTGACCTTCGCAGCCAACTCAATAACAATAACCACAGAGAAGGTGACCTCCGTAGCCAACTCAACAACAACCATGGTGGTGGCCGTACTCCCCTCCCAGCAACTGCTGCTCCCGCCCAAGTGGTGGACCTTCAGGCAGCAGCGCAGGTCATCCAACAGGCGGCGGCGACAATGGCCTAACTAGTCGCGGGAATGCAAGGCCAGATCCTACCGCCGCCACCCCCTCTGGAGGAAGAAGTGCAATCTCCCAGGCAAAACAAAACTCAACGACATGAAGGTGGACCTCAGCCAGTTTCCAAATCTGTCCAAGAACGACCGGCGACTTCTAGATCTATCCGAGATCGGTTGGGGGGTGCAAGGATCCACCAATAGAGGTCCCCGTCCCCAAGCAGGTAAGGCAGTAACCAAACGACCACCCGGAGAAATGTAACCCCTCGGCATTTTCCGTAAGACTAAGGTTCGAAAAATATTTCCTTAAGTCTATGACATTCATGAAATGATCTCCCGATGCCTCAAAAGAATTACTATAAGTAAGGACAGTAGTAATAAGCTGCGATCGTTCGTGCCGGCCACGGACCGTAAAATTTTAGGAACTAGTATTTGGACCCGATTATCCTAGGAAATGGATTATTAGACACCATATTATTATTCTTGAATATCCCAATCAATTAAATCAGCCCATAGCGGTAAAAAAATTTATTATTGATCGTACATCGCTAAAATTCCACGGTGTACCGAACCTAGCCCAATTTCAAGTTTCAGTCTGGGATAAATTTTTGGTTTCAAAATTATTCCTGTTTAAATTATTTTCTACCGAAACTTTATCTGTTTGGACCCCAATTGATAAGTTTAAAAATACTCTATTATTTTATTCTATTTTTTTTTCTTTCCATAAAAACATTTGCCTCAAAAGTGAGAACTTCCCAAGCATGTTATTCTTCTTGCTCCTTCTTGTCTTCCTTGGCCGGAATACAAAGAGAGAGAGAGAGTGTGATTTTTCATCATCTTCTTCCTTAAGCTTCAAGCTTCCATAGCCAAATCTCCACACAAGCCTTCAAAATATTCGGTAAGTTTTCGATTTTATTCGGTAGAAAGCCTTGTAATCCTTCCTAAATCATGAATCTAAGCTTAGTTTCCTTGTATTGGTTGTTATGATGTTGATTTTGACCCTAGGGTTTTTAAGGTGAATTGAGAAAAATCATCTACAAGGATCTTCTACAAGTTTTGGGAACCCGGTTGAGGTAAGGAATCCCTTTATTTGGTTTAGGTTATTTGAAACTAGATGATTGATAGTAAAGGATGAGATTAGGAGTTTTATGAATATGTTTTTATACATGATAATGGCTGAAAATGCATGTACATATCATATTTATGCCCATATAGGCTTACACCTGTGAAAATATTGACAAGAAATTTAACTAGTCTCTGGCAGTGACTTTCGAGAATTTCTGGGAAAAATCGGTAAGGGATTTTAATCCAATTTTTTTTAGACATGTAGTTCTATAAGTGTAGAAGCTGCATATAAAATTTCATAATGATCGGAGTAGTATAATTATGGTTTCCGGAAGTTTTACCAAAACTGGTCCAGAGAGGAAAGGTGCTGGACAGCACACTGCCAAGGGCAAAAATGGAATTTTCTGTGTTATTTCGTGAACCAAAATGACCCAAACTTTTTATGGACATCAAGTACTATGAGTTAGGGTTCTACCATAAAAATTTCAAGTGAAAAAGAGTTCGGAAACTATAGTTACCGGCCTAATCTTTCGGACTGCGCCATGCTGAAAATTTCTGGACAGAACCGGTTATAAACAGTTTTTACAAAATATTTTTGTGACAAAGTTAGTGAAGAAATTTTGGGATGTTACAACCATATTGGAAGAATCAAATTATTTTGAAAATGCTATTTGATTACAATAAAGAAAAGAAAATGTTTTCAAACCTTAATTCTAGTAAAAGTGGTGAAGGATCTTGTTAACCACGGAATAAAGATGAGCTTAAAGTGCCTATTCCGCATGGTAATTATGTGTATGATCAATCATACTGTGGGCGAAGTCTATTCGCCGAGTACTATATCACCCGGAAGGAAAAGGACTCCTACGGGGGTGTGCACACTTAAGTATAGTCACTCTATGTTCGGGTAGGTGTCGTTCTTATGAACCTAGTGAGGCTAGCTAGGAATCATTCCAACGCTCCTATAAGTCCAGGGGATCAGTATTAGACCGGGCAATGACCACTGAACCCGAGTTCAACGATCCAAGTGGTCAAAAGTGGAGAAAGGACTCCAAAGGCCTCACACTTTCTAGCTAGGATTAAGTGGAATTTGAAATATGAGTGTAGTTACGTTGTAGCTACGGGAAAGAAAGATGTGACAAGTTTTAAGTACCCAAAGGTTGTGGGTAATCTTCCTCTTTGAGAAGTGAAGAGTGATGAGAATCTCATTATGAGGGAAAGGTTTCTACTAAAGTGATCACAAGCAAGATATGTGATTTGTGTTTTATACTAATTATTAGTATGCTTGATTGTTTGGCATTATATTTTTTTGAGTATGTAAATGATTGCCAAATGACCTTGCCAAAAGGGAAATGATATGAGGCATTATTGAATTTTACTCATAATGTATGCAAATTGCTATTTATAACTGTTGCAGGTAGAATCTTGCAGATGAGTAAGGTATAGGGTTTTATATGTAACAATTTTTACAAAACCTTTATTTAGTTTTGAATAACCCATGGATATCCTTACTTAGCCGTCGCGCTAACTACACTTCACCGTGTCTCTTATCAGATGTTGTCTAGCGTGGGCTCTTGTAGCCCGATGAGCGCTGAGAGCTCATCTAAGTTGTGTTTCCAGTGTTGGACTACGATGACTATGTGCAGATCCTGCTTGACGATGACTCCTACGCTCCTGCTCCTCCTGCTCCGCCCTCTCCGAAGTATACTGTCTAGAACAACTTAAACTTTCATGTTTTTTGACCCAATGGGTCGATCCTTGTATATATAGTAGTAGCTAACCTAGCTACCGTCCTATCTTTCCGCTGCAATATCCTAGTGATGGCTAGGCATGACCAGTTGCGTCTAGGTTGAACCCTGTTGGTATTTTGGCCCGAGGGGCAATCTTATGTATGTATTTTTGCAAGATTATATACTTTGCTTAATGAAGCTTCACCAGTTAATATGTATGAAAATGTTAAGTTTTCGTTGAGTAATTGATGGTGTGAAACAGCTTTCTTCTTTAGCCTGTGCACCTAGGGTGAACTCAGTCTGGTCTTGGCTGGGTTCAGTCTAGGTGTGGCGGTAACTACTCCGGTTGTACGGTACAGCCGAGCCGGGGTGTTACAAAATGGTATCAGAGCCTAGGTTGAACCTTCGGGAATTAGGTCGAAGCCTAGGTCGTGTGGTCTCGTTGTAGGTCTAGTATTGAAATTCGGATAGTTTGATTTTCAAGGTCCAAGTTTGAGTCAGCCTAAGTTTCCTAGGACTGAGCCTAAGTGTGAGTTCTGGAGCGGAGCTGGAGACCAGGCAGCATAAAAAAGGGGCACCTCATCATCTGTATTTCGTGAAATCTCCCGATTCGGGAATGCTTTGATTAATGTTTGTGTATCTTTATGTGCGATAATCATTGCTTATACTTGTTGTGAGTAAGCATGATAGTATAGTGCATTCCTGACTGTTATGCCATAGTTGGGATATCGGGTTGATGAGCATGGCGAAATGAATCTTAGGAATTGCTGGATAGTACTTAGGTAGCTGCTATACTAACTGCGTAGCTAGCTAACTCCTTAAGAGCTTTTATGCTTGAAGAACTAACTTGAAACTGTCGTTTGGTGAAGATGCCGCCTAGACGAAATGTACCTGTCGATACAGGGGCTACCAATTCGTTTATATCATCTACATTTGCGGATAGATTAAAGCTAAGGCCTACTATTGAGTTAAATTCGAATGTAAGAACTGCCTCGGGAATAGTAGTGGCCTGTAAGGAGGGATATGACAATATCACAATAGAAATAGCGGGATCCAACTGTCCCGGAAATCTCATTCGTTTCGATCTAGAGGGTATCAATGTGATACTAGGAATGGACTGGTTGGACAAACATAAGGCTCAGATAGTTTGCAGTGAGCGAAAGGTTGTCCTGCGAGGACCGAAGGGGAGGAGAATATCCTATCGAGGAATGGATAAGCAACCTGAACCAAGGTTGATGACAATGCAGAGGCTGATGAAGTACGCTCGCAAGGGGTGTGAAGTGTACCTCTGTTTAATGCAAGAAGCTAGGATGGAAGAACCTGAACTAAATCAAATCCCAGTGGTGTGTGAATTTCCCGATGTGTTCCCATATGACCTCACGGAAATGCCACCAGAGAGGGAAGTGGAATTTACCATCGACCTCGTACCGGGAACCGCACCAGTCTCGAAGGCGCCTTATCGAATGGCACCGAACGAGATGGAAGAGTTGAAGGCTCAACTGGCGGAGTTATTGGAGAAGGGATTTATTAGACCAAGTGTGTCACCTTGGGGTGCACTAGTACTGTTTGTGAGGAAAAAGGATGGAAGCCTAAGACTGTGCATTGACTATAGGGAGCTCAATCAAGTCACAGTGAAGAACAGATACCCATTACCCAGGATCGACGATCTGTTTGATCAGCTGAGGGGAGCGAGTATGTTTTCAAAAATTGATTTACGGTCAGGGTATCACCAAGTGCGAGTCGCGGAACAGGATATTTCTAAAACCGCATTTCGGACTAGGTATGGGCACTACGAATTCACAGTTATGCCGTTCGGAGTGACCAACGCACCAGGAACCTTGATGGACTTGATGAACAGGATTTTCCTTCCGTACCTGGATAAGTTCATTGTTGTCTTCATAGATGACATTTTGGTTTATTCCAAGACTCCGGAAGAGCACGAGGAGCATGTCAGGATGACGTTACAAACGTTGAGGGAGAAGAAACTTTACGCAAAACTTTCAAAGTGCGAATTTTGGAAAGAGGAAGTAGCATTCCTGGGTCACATAATCACCAGGGAAGGAGTAGCGGTAGATCCAACTAAAATAAGAGCCGTAATGGAATGGGAACCACCCAAATCGGTTACAGAAGTCCGAAGTTTCTTGGGATTGGCAGGATATTACAGGAGATTTGTCCAGGATTTCTCAAAGATAGCAAGGCCTTTGACCAATCTGCTTAAGAAGACTACCAAATACAGTTGGAGTGAGGAATGCGAGCATGCATTTCAGGAACTCAAGAAGAGGTTAACGACTGCCCCAGTGTTAACTTTACCAGTGGGAACGGGAGGTTATGAGCTATACACAAATGCGTCTCACAAAGGACTAGGATGTATCTTGATGCAACATGGAAGGGTAATAGCTTACGCATCTCGTCAACTAAAGCCACACGAGGCTAACTACCCAACTCACGATCTGGAACTAGCAGCTGTGGTGTTTGCCCTAAAAATTTGGCGACATTATCTTTATGGAATTACTTGCAGGATCTTTACGGATCATAAGAGTTTGAAGTACATCTTCACTCAAAGGGATCTTAACTTAAGACAAAGGAGATGGTTGGAGTTAATCAAGGACTATGATCTGGAAATCCAATACCAAGAGGGTAAAGCAAACAAGGTAGCAGATGCTTTGAGCCGAAAGCCAAATCATGCTCTCTGGGTATTACCTGAACAATTATGCAAGGATTTTCAGAAACTCAATCTGGAAATAACAATGTGTGGTCGGGCAGACCACGAGATGAAGTTATATCACCTATCGGCCACTCCAACCCTATTCGAAGAGATCAAACAAGCCCAAGGGGAGGACGACTGGGTAAAGAATATTAAAGAGAAGATGGTGGATGGAAAACAGGGTCCATTTGAATTGCACCCGGATGGGAGCATGAGATTCAAGGACAGATGGGTTATACCTGCAAGTTGCAAGGAATTAATGAACCAATTAATGAGAGAAGGTCACAACACACCTTACTCTGTTCATCCAGGAGGGGACAAACTGTACAAGGATCTGAGGCAAAATTTCTGGTGGATGGGCATGAAGAAGGACATTGCAGAATTTGTGGCTAAATGCTTGAATTGCCAAAAGGTTAAGGCAGAGAGAAGTAAGCCGAAAGGGTTGCTACAACCATTCGAGATTCCTCAATGGAAGTGGGATTCAATCTCCATGGACTTTGTGGGAGGATTGCCAAGGACAAGAGCCGGAAACGACCAAGTATGGGTTGTTGTTGATCGGTTGACCAAGACAGCAAGATTTATTCCGATGAACAAAACTTGGTCAATGGAGAAAATGGCAAGAGCCTACATCAAGTATGTGGTTAAATTTCATGGGATAGCACGTGATATTATCTCGGACCGAGATTCACGGTTCCTATCGAGATTTTGGGAAACATTACAAGTAGCCATGGGTACGCAACTCAAGATGAGCACTGCCTTTCATCCTGCCACTGATGGTCAAACGGAGCGAACAATCCAAACCTTGGAAGATATGCTTAGAGGTTGTGCACTCGATTTCCAGGGCTCGTGGGATGAGCAGTTAGATCCAATTGAATTCTCATACAACAACAGCTACCAT
>CP025647.1:17182775-17193853 GCA_003576665.1 Ipomoea trifida | reverse complement strand
AAATCACCCAACAACCACCAAGAGATACTCAAAGATCCACCACCACATACTCATACTCAACTCAGCCCAAGAACCATCACTCAGAGTGTTCATCTCAGATATGAACACCAACCAACTTCCAAATAACATAATCAGGGATTCAGCCAACCAAATAATAAACTCATACGATGGACTAAGAGGTATGAATAAATACTCAGAATCAGGGTAACATAACCAATAGAATACTCCAATAAACTCAAGAACAAAGGAGGAAACAAACAACGGATTGCTCACCAATCACTACCACCTTACTCTCACGGAAAACCCCAGCGTTTACATTGTCCCGCTGGAAAACCCCGCAAGAGTAATTCCCACATACCGAATCAGACTCAGATCAGAATACAAAGACATACTCCAGAATACAAAGAACAGATCACAATACACCAATATATCATCCACAGAGGCCAAATAACAAGGAAATCCAACCAATCAAATAATCATACAACACTAGGCAAGGATCAAGACACAAGTCCAAGAATCCAATAGACACGATCAATAATAGGCTAATAATCAAGGAATTTCAGGATTTCCAACACCAAGAACATCATATATAGAATAGGTGAATAAAATAGATTTGATGGACATGGATGGTTACCTTTGAAGCGTAATTAATCCCCAAAAGCATTTTAATCCAAAGCAACGTCAATCCTAAGCTCAAAGCTCGGTTCATAATCGTGAACCTGAAGAATTAATATAATCCTAACACTGTCACTAACTATTAATAACAATACTAATATTCCTAATCGGTCCATTAAACTTATAGCTACCACCTAACTATACGTGAGCATAAGAATAATGTCAACATAGTCTAGTGACCTAACTACCCACAATAATATTACGATTAATCCTAATCATCCACTAATCACCTTAAGAATTACATCCTAAAACCTAAACTGTTATATAAAAAAGGGCAAAGGAATATCACCTAAACAACGCTGCTCAGCCCAGGGATCGAACCCATGCCATCCACTTAGCACTCACGGACTTCACCACTGCACCACTGCGCCTCTTGGTGTTATGATTCGTAACCATAGGACTATGACCTTTGTATGCTTGCCGGCCTTTACAGACGGACGACGATCAAGCCGCTGCCATGCGCCGTTGCTGCACTGCTTCGCACTTCGAACGGAGAGATGGTGCCCGCCGATGCCCTCCGCCACCGCCCTACGGAAGAGGGGCCCCCGTCGTCCTCTGCCGTTGAGACGTGCCGCCACCCTGCGGCTCTGCTTACACACTTACTGCCGGCGAGGGGAGAAGGACCGACGCTCGGGGAGGAAGATGAAGGCTGCCGGAGCTCTGCTCCGCCCTGGGTGGCTGTCGACGACGAAGCCTGCCGCTACCGTCGACTGTCGGAGGAGGCCGCCCCAAGGTCGCCGTTGTTGTTGCTTCGTCGCAGAGAGGAACCCGGAGCTCGCCGCTGCCACTTGTTGCTGGGAAGACATTGATGCCGAGAGCTCCACGCTGGTGCCGACGACAGGGGAGGACTGCTGTTGCCGAGCTACGAACGCCGTCGCCGGTTGTGATCTTCATGAGACTCGCCGGTTGGGGAGGGGGTGGTCCGCTGGTCCTCAGCCGTTGCCATGCTACGTCACAACTCCGCCCAACTTCGCTGCTGCGTTGCCGGGGAAACAGAGAAGAGAAACCCGTCGCACTCCCACTGCCGGAGCTCCTCTGTTGACGCTGCCGGAACAAGAGGGAGTTGTGGCGCCGGTCTGCAGACGTCACCGTCGGCTACTGCCGCCGTTGCTGCTCGCCTAAACCTTCATGCTATGGCGGGAGACTGGTTCGAGAGAGAGAAACGGGAACAGGGGAAGGATTGGTTTCGGTGATGCCCTTGGAGAGGAAAGCTGCTGATTATCGGATTCCAGTGCATTCATTCTTCAAAGTAGAAAATCTATTTAGGGTAGGGTTTCCTAAAATGGATTGGGCTAAGGCTAAAAATAGTAGTTGGATCAAGACTTAGTTATTTTGGGCTCAAGGATAATTTATAGATACTATATACATATAGTAAGAATTACAATTCATGGGCTTAGAGTAGTTGGGTCAATACTATTAATACCATATTTATAATTTAATTTAAAATAATTGCTTGGGTCCTTAGCCCATAATAAAAACTATATACTATAATATATATATATATATATATATATATACTTATATAGGTATTTGGGCTAAGAATATTTTAATATCATAGTAATAACAATAATAATAATAAGTAGTCCAAAATTCATTATTCCGAGCCCATGAGGAAATAATTATATTTATAGTTATTTAAATAATTATTTAATAAGAAAATAGCCCCTCATTTTAAATATATTTAAAATAATAATAGGAAAATTTTAATACTTTTTGTGACAAATAGTTGTTGGTTACCAAGGTTGAAATAATCGCTAGGTGCCTAGTTTTTTTTTTTTAAATTTTCAATTTTTAAAAAAAAATTAAAAAATATTTTAAGTGTTAATAATTGTAAAGTGTTTAATATTGTAAGTCTTTACACTTTAATAGTTAAATAGTTAACACTCATTAAGTTATTAGTTATTATTTATTAATTATTAGTGCATTACTTATTAGTTTAATTTAGTTATTACGTAGTACTTTTTATTTTATTAAGTTATTAATTATTAGTTATTACTTATTAGACCATTAGAGTATTAGTTAATACGTTATAACATTAATAGTTTACATGTTTAAGATTTGCAATAAACAAATAAAAAAAAACGCCAGCCTGTCGGCTGCCTAGCACTACAAGAAAATTCGCGATTTGCGACGGAAAATCGCAACGGATATAATTCCGTTGCGATATAGCGACGGAATTGCGACGGAATTAAATTCCGTTGCAAATTAACGACGGAATTGTGACGGAAAATAATTCCGTCGCGAATTTTAGCGCAAATAGAAAAGAAAACCCGCGAAAACATGGCGGCAAAAAAATCGCGACCGAATTTGCAACCGATTTTAGTTCCATCGCAAAGTGGCGACGGAAATGACGACGGATTTAATTTCCATCGCGAAATGTCGACAGAAATGGCGATGGAATTTATTTCGTTGCTAAATGTAACAATTTATTTGAAAATAGATAAATATTGTGATGACGGAATTAATTCCTTCACAATTTTGTTTTCATTTTAACTACCAAAACGACGTCGTTTTGTTTTTTTTATTAAAAATAATAAAATAAATCAAAGAATATATGTATTATATAAAATGAAATTAAAATTATAACCCTAAATTTAAGCTTTAGCCTACGGCACCATCTTCAGCCTTCACCAACGCCAATCGGTCGCCATTACATCTACAACTACCACTACATCTCCTCGCCGTCGCCTCCATCTTTACCGTCGACCAAGCCGCGCCCACGCCCAGTTCCCCGTCGACCCAGCCGCTCTCCACAGGCGGATGGAAGCCATTAATGGCATGGAAGCTGAGAAGGAGGAAGAAGGTTGAGAGAAGGAGAGCTGAAAGTGAACCGGACTTGGAAAATAACAAAGGGAAGGAAACGGTGTCGTTTGACGCACCTGTTATAACGGTTGATGAAGAAGAGTCAAATGGCATCATTTTAAGCTAACGGTCGAGGGGCAGTTACACCAGCATCAGACGTCGTCGTTTGAGTGTGTCTTTTACCCTTTTTACAGTTGTAGTTTTCTGTTTTGGTTTTCCGGCAAATTAGGAGCTCAATGGAGCTCGTTGTGGAGTTTTATACCTTGTGGATTGTGGAGAAAGTTTTTTTTATGCTTGAAAATACAATCAATTTCTATCCTTCTCACTCTTCTTTCTCTCCTTAACCCTAGAATTTCTCTCTATTCTTCCCCAAATTTCTGTTTCTACACTGAGGTTCACTGCAAATTGGTATCAGAGCCCTCCGTGGATGAGCGTGTGAGGAAGCTAGAGGCCTCCATGGTTGAGCTTGACAATCAGTCTCAGACTACGCAAGAGGCGGTTACTACCTTGACAACGCAAGTTACAGACCTCTCTGCTCAGTTCGGCAGTTTGCGAGATGAGTTGATGCAGTTGCTGAGGTTGAACTGTGACACCCCAACCTTACATAAGCTGAGATAGATAAAACTCAACACAACAGCTGCCTATCTCAACCAAAAACATAACATAGCGGAAGCGAATCTAAAACCTAAGGGGCATCATGCCACATCTAGGAAAGATAACACAACCTAGATGCACAGCCTAACCATAAGAACTGAACTGTAACTGCATAAATGATAAAATCCTCAAGTATAGCTCAAAACATCTAACAACTAGTCAAGAGTATATGAAAACATAAAGTCTAAGTCTAAGCATCCTCATAACGGTAAGCTCTAACGCGCTCTCGCTTAGACTTACTCCATACCTGGAAAACACACAAAGAACCATTAGCAAAAGACTGCTAAGCAACCACCATTCACACCCGCAAGGAAGTATAGATATACATAAGCTTGTAAATAGGTTTACACACCCATATAGAATATAAACACCAACAAACTGTTCAATAGTTCAAAACGGATACTCAACAACAATAAACTGAACGAATCATAAACCAAGACTAATCCAAACGAAGCCAATAACCAACAACGAAAGTACAATGCAACGAATCCATAAACAAGATACTAACTGATCACAACCAAAAAGGAACCAACCAACTATAACGAGAACAACAAGATATAAACTGAATAAACACAAGGAACTCATGAATACATAAACCAAGAAAGGATTCCCAATTCCAACCTCCAAACCCTCATACCAACCATCATACCAAACCCAACCACAGTCAGAAGTCAGAAGTCAGAATCCAGAAGTCTGGTACGCAGGGGTAATGAACCCAATCACAGGGACCGAAGTCCAATCACAGGGACCTAAGTCCAATCACAAGGACCGAAGTCCAATCACAGGGGTAATGAACCCAATCACAGGGACCAAAGTCCAAAGTCAGAAGTCAATAGTCAATAGTAGCACAGTTAGTTCACCCATCAACCTCCAAAAGATACCAAGGAACCCACCACCACATACTCATACTCCAAACTCAGCCCAAAACAACCAAACAAAGTGTTCATCTCAACTATGAACACAAACCAACTCCCAGGTAATGAATTCAAGGAATCAATAAACCATGAGTACAAAAAGGGAAACCAAAGAAATGAATCAATACTCCAAAGGCATGGTATCAATACCCAACAAAAGGCATGAATAAATACTCCCAAGACATGGTAAAATACCCAACAAAACATTTCAACACTATTCAGAACAAAGGGGAAACAAACAGACAACAACAACCAAAAACAGTCTCTGGAATCCAACTTTCAGAGACCTTGCGGAACACGGCGGCGGAACACAGTCCACCGCCAACCTCTTCCGCACGAAGGGAACGGAACCCTTCGGCGGACCACCCATCACCGCCCATCATCTCCGCCTTGGCCTTACGGATCTCCTCGGCGGGGCACATTATTCCGCCTCCGACCTCCGCAAGGTCAGTCCCAACTCCCAGTTCCCAGATCAACGCTCAGACACGAAAGCTCATTCCAGAATACAACAATCAGATCAAAATACACCAACATTTCATCTAATTAGAGGCCAAAAACATGGAAATCCAAGCCAACAAATGATCATAACAACACTAGGCAAAAGATCAAGATGCAAGATCATGAAATCCAACAAATACAACCAAGAATAGGGCTAAACACCAAGAAATTTCAGGATTTCCAACACCAAAAATATCATATAGAATGAGAGTGTAAAAATAGATTTTGATGGACATAGTGGTTACCTCAAGGAGCTCTTTTCAATCTAGCAAAGCCTCAACCAAGCTCACAAAGCCCCACCACCTTCTTGATCTTCTTTTTACCCAAAGAACCCCAAAAGAAACACATAAGAACATGCATAAAGACTAGTAAAACCATAAGATGCAATGAATATTCTTAGCTAGATGCACTTACCCAAACCCAAACAAGCCTAAATGAGCAATCTTGACTTGAAAACTTGTAGGAGAAATGAAGATCAAATTTGGAGGATTTTTAGCTCAAAGTGGCGTGAGAATGGTGAATGTAGGGAAGAGAGAGTGTGAAAACCTTTAGGGATTTTTAGTCTTGAATATATATACTACAATACATATATTATATTAGGGTGAAAGACTTAATGAGAAATGAGCTCATTCATATATTATATTACTTACAAGAATATAATATGTAAAAGATTAATAAGTTGGGCTAATGAATTCATCCCTTACAATTAAATATATACATTAGAATAAAGAAGCCCATAAGATGTCTTAAGGACATTATACTTATATATATTAAGAAATTGGGCTATGTAAGAATATTTTAATTATAAGATTTGTAAGGATCCAAATTGAATAAAATCCCATACAAGAATAAATTCAAGAATTGGGCTCTTGATTAGAATAATCAAATTAGGCTCAAGAAATATATTTATGAATATATATATGAAATTGAAAGAACTAGCCCAATTAAAATAAATAATTGCCCAAGGAATTAATTATCGGTCGAAAGGCTTGAACGAATTTTCGGGGTTGAACCGACCAGTACCTTCGGTCTTTGGGAACTCCCCGAGGCAATCATAAGTTCAGGGCCACATTTTGGGGGAGCCCAGTAATGCCCCTGTGCGTCCTGAGCGAAGGCCATAACGGTTGATGAAGAGGAGGTGGAGACCCCTAGGGATTTCGGTAGGCCGGAGAGGATGAATGCAGATTGGATGCCCAGGAGAGCGGACCTAGATCCTATCAAACAAAATGTTGGTTACAACAATGAATTTACCCCGAGGTACAAGGCTGAATTTCCCGTTTTCGATCATACACCTTAGACTATGGGTTCGTAGGTGCGAAAAGTTTTTTTGTGTTAGCCCATGTCCCTAGGCACGAGATTATGAACCTCCTCTATGTTAACCTTACGGGAAAGGTTGGTTTATGGTATGAAGGGTATGTCGGGGAATTGAGGGAGGAGTTTCAATGGGCTAGATTTGCAGAGGCCTTGTGTAAGAGGTTTGGAAAAAGTGGGGAATCTGTGATAGAGGATTTTACAACTTTCAAGCAATGGGGTGGGGTAGATGATTTTACAGATGAGTATGAAGGGTTTAAGAGCCTGTTATAGCAAGCTCAGCCCTACTTACCAGAACACTATTTCTTGGAGAATTATGTTGCTAGACTCAAGCAGAATTTGAGATGTTTTGTTAGGACTGCTAGACCAAGAACCCTGGGGGATGCCATATGGCTTGCAAGACAGTTTGAGAAAGGTTTGAAGCCTCAAGAAGGTCCAAAGGGTTCCTCTTGGAATTCCAAACCAACGTAGCCCACTAAACCCTTCAGCTCCAACTCCAATAACCCAAATTTCCCACACCCCACAACCAGTCATAGCCAAAAACCTATTCCATCCACACAGACAACTGCTTCCAAAGCCCCAGATATAGCCCACTTTAAGAATCAGCTAAGGGAGCAAAGGAGATGCTTCAAATGTTTCAATCCTTGGCAACCTGAGCATAAGTGCAATGGCCCTACTTTTAACATCATTGAAGAACACACTGAGTCTGATTTTACTGAATTATTGGAGCAGGAAGGAATAAGGGTGGATGAGGCTGAAGTGTCCCTGGGTGGTGTAGTAGGTGGTGAAGGTGCAAACACCATCAAACCGTTGGGGACTGTTCAAAGACAACCTGTGGTAATTCTTGTTGACAGTGGGAGTACACATAGCTTCCTAGACCCTAAATTATTGACTCACTTAAGAAAGGAGCCTGAGAAAACCACCCCTTTGATGGTGACAGTAGCTAATGGGGAGAAAGTGTTTAGTGATTCCATTTGCAAGGAATTTAGTTGGCAGATTCAGCAGGAACATTTCACTAAGACTTTTAGACTGCTAAGGTTGGGAGGTTGTGACATGGTGCTTGGGATGGACTGGGTAGATCTATTTTTCCCCCATTCAATTGCACACAAGACCCCCTTGTATCTCCTTTCATAAGGAGGGTAGAAGGGTTTTGTTAAAAGGCTTAACAAAACAGATTTTGCTAAAATCAGCCACTAAGAAGGAAGTGAGAAAATGGCACAAAGGAAGAGTACAAGGATTTCTGGTCCAATGTAGTGCTATACTATCTTCCAAGCTGGAAACAGCACCCTGCTGCCACCTTACCTCTACACAATACCTACCCCCAGAATTATCTCACCTTTTACAGGAGTTTGTTACAAGAGTTCCAAGACCTGTTCCAGGAACCCACTACCTTACCACCCCAAAGAACACTTGACCACTCCATAACCCTAATTCCTGGAGCTAAACCTGTTAATGTTGGGCCATATAGATATTCCTTTGACCAAAAGAACACTATTGAGAGAATGCTGGAGGAAATGCTAACAGTAGGTGTTATTACCCCTAGCTCTTCCTGCTTCTCCTCCCCGGTCCTGCTTGTTCCCAAGAAAGACAATTCTTGGAGGTTTTGCGTTGATTACCGAGCACTTAACAATATCACTGTGAAAAACAGATTCCCTATACCATTGGTGGAAGATTTATTTTCAGAGCTTGCTAGGGCAAGTTGCTTCTCTAAACTAGACCTAAGATCCGGTTACCATCAAGTCAGGATGAGGGAGGGAGACGAGTTCAAAATGGCTTTCAGAACTCACCAAGGCTTGTATGAGTTCAGGGTAATGCCTTTTGGGCTTACTAATACCCCAGCCACCTTTCAGGCCCTTATGAATCAGGTTTTCAAGCACATACTAAGGAAATTTGTTTTGGTGTTTTTTGATGATATCTTGGTCTACAGTCCTAGTTGGGAGGACATTGGAGCCACTTGAGGGAAGTACTAATGCTCATGAGACAACATCAATTGTTAGCTAAGATGAGTAAGTGTTCCGTTGCTCAAGACAAGGTGGATTACTTGGGGCACATCATCTCCAAGGAAGGGCTACAAACTGATCCCTCAAAACTAGAGGTTGTGGCTGCTTGGCCTAAACCTAACTCTGTGAAGGCCTTGAGAGGGTTCTTGGGGCTTACAGGCTACTACAAGAGATTCATCAAAGGGTATGGGATAATTAGTAAACCATTGACAAAGATGTTAAAGAAGAATGCATTCAATTGGACTCCTTATGCTGAGCAAGCTTTTGAACATCTGAAGAAAGCCCTATGCCACTCCCCTATACTAGCTTTACCTGACTTCCAAAAAGTTTTGGTAAATGAGGCAGATGCTAGTTATAGAGGTATGGGGGCTATCCTATTACAGGAAGAAAGACCAATTGCTTTTTTTAGCAAAACATTTGGTGGGAAACATTTGGGAATGTCTATCTATGAGAAGGAGTATTTATCAGTCATCAATGCAGTGGATAAATGGAGGCCATACCTCTTAGGGAGACACTTTACAATAAAGACAGATCACCATAGTTTACAGTTTCTTCTTGAGCAAAAGATAATAACAGCCCTCCAACAGAAATGACTGACCAAATTACTTGGGTTGAACTATTCAATTCAGTACAAAAAGGGTTCAGAGAATAGTGTAGTAGATGCATTATCTAGAAGAGAGTCTAGTTTTGATTCAGTGGGTGAGGAAACTGCCAACTCCATTACAGCAGTACAACCCCAATGGATGGAAGAAATAGCTAAGATCTATGTGGGAGATGACTAGGAAACTGATCACTTGTCTGCCACATTGATCAGCCCTGCTGTGGATCCCAACATTTTAGTGGTTGGGAGCCTCCTAAGGTATAAAAACAGATTATATGTGGGTTCTACCGGGAACCTTAGGAGGGAGTTACTATTAAAATTGCATGAGTCAGCCCTTGGGGGTCACTCTGGACAGGTGGGCACTTATCAAAGATTGAAGAGTCTATTCTACTGGAAGGGCATGAAAAGAGATGTGGTGGCTCTAGTACATACTCGTGACATTTGCCAGAGGTGTAAACATGAAAACGTGGCAAGCCCAAGCCTTCTACAACCACTGAATATACCAGAGGAGGCTTGGCAATGCATATCCATGGATTTTATTGAGGGCTTACCAGAGTTTAAAAACAAAGATGTCATTATGGTGGTTGTGGATAGGTTAACAAAGTATGTTCACTTTATCTCCTTGGCACACCCCTACACTGCTGAAAGTATTGCTGAATTATTTATGGAGGGGGTGTATAGATTGCATGGCTTACCAAGATGCATTGTATCAGACAGGGATAAGGTTTTTACCAGTAAATTTTGGCAGGCCTTGTTCAGAAATATGCAGGTCAAGTTAAACCTTTCTACTGCCTATCATCCCCAGACTGATGGACAGACTGAGAGGGTGAACAAGTGTGTTGAGAGCTACCTATGGTGCATGATATTTCAGAAGCCCAAGAGTTGGGAGAGGTGGTTACATTTAGCAGAATGGTGGTATAACACCAACTACCACTCTGCCCTTAAATGCACACCCTTCCAGGCTTTGTATGGTTATCCTCCTCCCTTGTTGGTCTGTAATTCTATTGCTAGGGATGAGAGTTTCAATTGGTTAACAGAGAGAGATGCTATTTTAGCAGCTTTGAAGGAAAACCTCAGCCAGGCTCAGAACAGGATGAAGGTTCAGGCAGACAAGAACAGAAGTGAAAGATCATTTAATATTGGTGATTGGGTTTATCTAAAAATCCAGCCCTACAAACAAACATCCTTGGCAATCAGGAGCAACCTCAAACTGACATCTAAGTACTATGGTCCATACAAGGTGGTGGGGAAGATTGGAGAGGTAGCTTACAGACTGCTATTGCCCTCTGGATCTATCCTACATCCTGTTTTCCATGTTTCCCAACTCAAGAGAAGAGTTGGGGATGGGGTGATGGCTCAAATTGACCCCCCAACTTTGGGACATGAGGGCCAAGTCCAGACAGAACCTGTAGCAGTGCTAAACAAGAGGTTGGTCAAGAGGAATAATCGAGCAGTCACACAGATCTTGGTTCAGTGGGCAAATCTGCCCGAGGAGGAGGCTACCTGGGAAGACTACTATCACATAAAGAGCCAGTATCCCTCTTTTGATCCTTGGGGACAAGGATCACCTGGAGAGGGGGGGTGATGTAACAGCCCGAATGGAAGCCATTAATGGCATGGAAG
>CP025647.1:17123690-17164324 GCA_003576665.1 Ipomoea trifida | reverse complement strand
AGCCTGCAATACAGCCAATCCTATCTTCAGAGCTGTGGCCCAAGACCAATCTTCCAGATCCACTTTTCCCAAAATATAAGGCCCAACCTGGGAGGCCTAAGAAAAAAAGAAAGATCAACCCAATCGAAGAAAGCAAGAAAGATAGCACTAAACTCAAATCAAGGAAAGTTGGGGAAGTTAAAAGGTGCAGTGTTTGTGGATTGAAAGGACATAATAAAATAACTTGCAAAAGACAAAATCCACAGGTGCACTGTTTGCTCAATTTATTACTTAAGTGTATATGTTATATGGTATGCAATTCATTGTTATTATTGCAATTGATTGTTGTAGGTAGCTGAAATGGAAGATGGAGAAGCTGGAATGGAAGAGGTTGTAGCTGAAGATGTACAAGTTGAAGGGCAATTTGAGGATATAGCAGTTGAGACACAAGTCCCATCCTTTGTTCTTGATGAGATGGTAAGTACCTTATATTTGTATCTATTCAAGAATACTACTATGGTAGTTTCAAGTCCCTCCTTTTTTTTTCCTTGTGGAATTTCAGGAGTTAAGGAACTCTCAGCCATCACAAGCAGTTCAAAACCAAGCCCCTTCTCTGTCAGAATTCATTTCTGCACAATTTTGTTTTTCAATTGCAGTTTGTAGCCTTTCAATTTCATTGTCCTTCTTATCCAACTTCTTCAATAGCCCTCTAATAACTCTTGATACACGCTCGGTGACATCGGAATCAATCCATTCAAAATACCAGCAATTGCCATTACCCTGTGTAACAAACACACACAAAAAAAACAACACAAAAAAAAATTTCAAATTTGCCTCATGTTATTCTGGCAAATGGAATTAACACAAAAAAATTCAAATTTTATACTTACTCCATAATGTGGACAAGCTCTATATCTCTTCCCTGGATTCGCATCACTCCACGACATCTTCACCGGAGCCACTTCCCCACACCAACAGCGCACTTCTCGCAACCATTGTGTTGACCCAATAGAGCTTGAAGACATTGTCGACCAAGCTTGGACGTTGGAGCTTCGAGCTTGACTACTCTGTTGCTGCAATTGGTTAGGGCGTGGATGGCTGCTTCTCTTCGACCAGATAAACACTTTACAAGATTGGGGTTGAAATGGTTAGGGCGGAAATGGCAGTCCGAGCGGAGGAAAGGGTGAAAAGTTCCCGTTAGTATATTCATTCGGTTGTGAAATTCTGCTTTTGCCCATGCTCTAAACGGTGTTAAGAAAAAAACCTAACAGAAGGACTAAATTAGCAACCGTCACAATGATTGAGGGACCAAATCTGTTCAAATTGAAAGATGGGGATAACATTGCAAAAGTGATAACGATTGAGGGACCAAAAGTGCTTTTTCCCCTATATCTATATTTTGTAGTGTCCACAACAACCCGGAGGTTTTGAATGTGGATACTACACAATGCGATTCATGTATGATATCGTTACCAAGTGTTCAATGCATGATCGTTTAGATACGGTAAGAAATTTAAATAGAGCTATATATATATATATGTATAGTTAAACTATAATTTATAAATTAATATGTTGACTAATAACCCTAATTAATTTGTTTTGTAGGCATTGGAAGATACCACATACTCAATGAATGAAATAGAAGAAATTCGAGAGTTGTGGGCAAAATATTTTCTAGAAGAGTGCGTTTAGACTTTATTTCGTTTTATAAACATGATTATCTCTATTGTTATATTGTGATGCATGCAATGTTGTTTTTTATTATTAATTGTGAAAGATATTGTGAATTGTGGTGATGTTTCAATATGTTGGTGGATGGTAATGTTTCAATGTGTTGGTAGATGGTAATGTTTATGTTGGTTTTAAATAGTATGCATGTGTTGGTTTAAAATTAAATGTGTTTGAAAATTGTTATTTGTGTTGGTTATTAATTTGACATTAGTGTATGTATTAGTTTGAAAATATATATTTGTGAATAGAAAATAGATATAGGTTTATAAATTTTAATTTGATGTTGAGTGGATGATTTGGAAAATTCTGTGCAGGTTTTAAATACAAAAAATTAGAATATTTGTAATTTAAATTGAATATTAAAAAAAACCTGTGAGAGGTGCCGCGTTAAGTATTAAATAAATAATTAAAAAAACCTTTCCGCGGCACCTGTGACTGAACAGGTGCCGCGGAAACTGTTTTTTTATTATTATTTTATTGCTTTCCGCGACACATTTTACTCTACTGGTGCCGCGGAAAGTATTTATTTAAAAAAAAAAAAGAAAATTAAATTCTTTCCGCGGCACCCGTAACCGGTGTCGCGGAAAGACTTACCTTTTAGCGTCACTGCCATAGCCTGCACTGTTAGAGGTGTAGCGAAAACACTTTTACAGGTGTAGCCTATGACCTTTTTTGTACTAGTGGCCTCACCCAATCATGCCACCAGTTTTTCCCCTAGCTTAACCTTTACCTTTTCTTGCTCAAGCCCATTGTCCTTACACCAGTGTCTCCCCACTTGAGTAAACTTCGCAAATTTTACTGTGGATGGCGATCCAAATGCATGGTAGTCTATGCATCAAAACGGTGTCGTTTTTATTAATGAAAAGAAATGGCACCCGTTTCACGCCGTTCTGTAAAAGGTAACTTTGTGTGTATAACATATTCAGTTTTATTTTATATACACTACAGTTTCCTTACAACACAACTACAGTTTTTTTTCAATATAACTAAAATTTCATTCGACATTATACACTCAAATATATGAAACTATTATTCAGTTTCATTTTATATACACTACAGTTTCCTTTCAATACAACTATAGTTTCTTTTCTATATAACTACCGTTTCATTCAACATTATGCACTCAAATATGTGAAACTGTTATTCAATTTCATTTTAAATACACGACAGTTTCCTTTCAACACAACTACAGTTTCATTTTGATATAAATACAGTTTCATTTGATAAAATCAAAATAGAGTAAATTGTCATTTTGGTCCACTAACTATTGGGGTACGTTTTGTTAATTGCAAACCACGACTTTCAAAACTATTAATTTCGTACCTTAACTATGCTCCACGACTTTCAAAACTATTAATTTCGTACCTTAACTATGCAATTTTTATCAATTTTGGTCCATCCGGTCAAATTTCCGGCCAATCATAAGTAGTAAATAAATATAAGGAATTTTATAATCACATAAGCTAGATATCAACATTGGTATGTAGGCCTGTGCAGAACCCGACCAACCCGCCAAACCCGCCCGACCCGCTGACCGAAAGAACGAAAACCGATCCGACCGAACCCGAAGTCCTCAAACCGACCCGTTCAGAAAGGAACACGGGTTGCTTGGTTCGGGTAGGGTGGGTATAATTTGAACCCGAACCGTCCGAATAACCGATATAGGTTTAGGGTTTAGGTTATATGCATATATAAACGACGTCGCATAGGGTATGTATTAAGTGATGATTAGGGTTTCTGCCCTCATTTCACCTGTTGAGAGCAGCGCAACTTGCAGAAAGTGACAGTTCCTTCAAATCAGATCTGGGTGATTCTGTGCCTAATTTTCTTGATTGGGAATCTGTGAAGAGTTTGGTGGAGCTTTTAAAATGTTTTTATGATATGACAATAAGAATTTTTGGTTCTTTATATGTCACATCCAACACTTTCTTTTCTGAAATTTCTGATTTGTATTGCCTCTTGAATGGGATGGTGGAAGCTGGTGGATATGTGCAACTGATGGGTGAAAATATGAAGGCTAAATTCCAAAAATATTGGGGGGATATAGACAAGATGAACTTGATGATATTCTTTGCAAACATTCTAGACCCCAGGGACAAATTAGAGTATATGCCAACACAAATCAATCACATGTATGGTGAGGAAACTGGTAAAGCCTATTATGGGAAAGTTCTTAAGGCTTTGACAGAATTGTTTGATGATTATGCTGCTTCTACTGCATCTAGTGCTTCTTCCCAGACTACTGACTCTACTGTCCCTACTGCTTCTACACAGTCTACAGTTGGGAGGCCCCAACATTTGTTAAAATCTCAGATTAAGAAACAAAGAATGGAAAGTGGAGGAAAGAAAAAATCTGAGTTAGAAATTTACCTTGCTGAGGCAGTAGTGGAAGAGGAAACTTCTTTTGACATACTTAGATGGTGGAAGCTGAATGCTGAAAGATTTCCTATACTTTCTAAGATAGCTAGGGATGTCTTGGCTATACCAATATCCACAGTTGCTTCTGAATCTGCCTTTAGTACATCGGGGAGGGTTTTAGATCCTTTTAGGAGTTCATTAACTCCTAAAATTGTGGAAGCTTTGGTTTGCACTCAGGATTGGCTAAGGTTGCCAAATACCCCCTTGTCAATTGAGGAAAATCTGGAGGAATTGGAAAGATTTGAACAAGGTAACATTATTTACTTAATTACTTAATTCCATTTCCTTGTTCATGTTTACAGTTTACTAACTTTACTTAATTGTTTGTTTTATACTTTTATTCCAGAATTTGGTGCTGATGGTGGAACTGGAACTGGGAGGAGTGGTGGTTCTACACTTCCTACGATTCTTGTAATGTTATACTTTATACTTTATACTTTATATTTGAATCTATTAATCTATTATGTCTGTTATAGTGTTATTCATGGCTTGCTGGCTTGGTAACTATTTTATTTAGTTGCTGCCTAGTGCCTATTGACTATTGAGGCTTGGTAACTACTAACTTGTAAGTTGCTGCCTGCGTTGGTAAGTTGGCAAAGTTGACCCTTGTGTGCTGGACTGCTGGTAATGTTTCTATGACTGCCCACTGTATTTGGGACATTTTAATTGTACATATTATTATTATGGCAATGATGAAAGCTTCCACCAATGATCTGAAAAATAAGGGATTAAGTTGGTATGTTGCTCAATCCTCATGGGATGTTGTAGCAATTTGCCCTTAATCCTAACTTTGATATGGACAAAAAGCTTACTGAGCCAACTTTTATAAATTATAATTGTCTAATCATCTAATGTATATTGTATATTGTATAGTTGTTTATTTATTTTCTAATGCTCAAGATTTTACAGTTTTGCTAATTTTGCTTAAGTTTTGAGTGTTGACAGGAAGATGAAGAACAATAGGAACTACTAACTAGTCAACTAGGAACTAGGATAGTTGGATGCAGATTGACTGATTGAGGATCACTGGACAGTTGAACATGTGGAATGATTTGATATTTTGATTACTCATTCCTTATGAACACTTTTGAGTTTTGAGATTTGTATAATTGTATCATTTGTATGTACTACAAATCTACAATACTGGTTCATTAGTAGTACTCAACTACTCATTAATGACTAATGTAATATGTAAATGTAGTCCTAGTCCATGTTGATTTGTGGTTTTGTGATTTTGTCAGTTTTTGACCTTTTATGGTATGTGCAAAGCAGCAAATGTAGTGTTCTACTTAAATACTTAATTGCATTGATATTTGATAATTTGATATGTGTAATTTTTCTGATTGTAATTTTGTTTTAAAGTTTTTAAAATCTAAGTGTTTTTGAACAATTTTTTTAATATGACTTAAACCGATTTGTATTCGGATATCCGACCGAACCGACCCCAACCGAAATGTAATAAACCCGAACGGATTTGGTAGTTCAACAATTGAAATCGGTTTGTATAATTAGAAACCGAAATCCGAACGGTTTGACCATCCGACCACCCGAACCGAACCGATCCGACCGATGCACAGGCCTACTCCACGGTTTCCCTGAGTGCTGGTACACGTGGCGCCACCAAATGTGTTTCCTAGCGTCGCAGACTCGCAGGGCTACCGAGCCGTGGCTCCGGACCTCCGCGGCTACGGCGACACTACCGGAGCTCCCACCGATGACCCTTCCAAGTTCACGAGTCTCCACGTGGTGGGTGACCTGGTAGCGCTCATAAGCGCCGTGGCGGCAGAAGATGAAGAGAAGGTGTTCGTAGTGGGACACGACTGGGGAGCTATGATGGCTTGGGCTCTGTGTTTGTATAGGCCCGATAAAGTGAAAGCTTTGGTGAACATGAGCGTTTGTTTCACTCCAAGAAATCCTAAGAGCAAGCCACTTGAAACGTTGCGTGCCGTTTATGGAGATGACTATTATATCTGCCGATTCCAGGTTCTCCTTCATTCATTTCAACTTTTTAAGACAATTCACAAATTAATTCCAAACTAGCTAGTGCAGGGTACTATGGCCTATAGCCTACGGGTAGTATCCGAGTACTACCTTTTTTTTTTTTTTTTTTTTTTTTTTTTTTTTTTTTTTGCAAATTTCCTTCTTTTATAAATATGAGGTAGTCAGTCATAACTCATAAGGCTAACATAACCTAATTGAGAGAAAAAAAAACATAAACACAATAATTTTTTTTTTTTTGGTGAGCATAAACACAATAATTTTAAAGTAGACACCAAATGGTAAAAATCATTAGCCTTTTTCAGCAATATGAAGACAAAATTCACTATTTTGGTAAGTAATTTTATACCTGTACAATTGTGCTCTCTTCCCCCTTTCTTTGTCATTGACTATGACCTTTTTTTAGTAGAAGAAATATTATTGTACTAGCTAATGTGGTATTTATGGTAGAATGAAATATTTTGAAATTTAGAGATAATTCAGGGAAGAAAATGATATTTAGGAAAGTAGTTCATATAGGTTGACTTGACCATTTTTCTATAATCTTGTGATCATCATTTAATTCCTTTTTCCACATTGTCACCGTTGACTAGTCGCATCTCGAGACCAAGTACTTTGTATGAGCACCGATCTAAACTACCCATCACTTTTTGTTAGGCTAATTGCATGGTTGATTACCTCTAGCCCATGATCAATTATATTCTTTCTTAACGAGGAAACCGATTTGATTATATTCTTAATTATTAAAAATGATTTACTTTTGTTTTATTTACTACTTATGATACAGAAAATTATAAACGGATTATATTCTTGATTATATATGTGTGTTGATTTTACGGTCACGGGGTAGCCGATTTGCAGGAAAACACAATCGTAAAACAAGTTTAAAAAGATATTAAAATGACAAAGTGATAGTATTATTGCGAGAGAATCCAGATCAGAGCTCCACCATTTCAATGTGTCCCAAAGGGGTATTTATATTTGCACCAAATTCATATATAGTTTGACATAATTATTAATTAATTTAATAATTTAATAACAATAAAATTGATTAATTTCTAGCATAATCATTGGGTTATAACTGGAAGTTATTTGTGATTATTTTCTATAATATTGTTAATTCAGTAATTAAATAAAAATTGTAATAATGTGAATTGAATTCATAGCGATTATATAAAAAAAAATAGTTAATACCATCAAGGGTCCTCCAAGTATATTGTTTGTCACGTTTAGTCCAAAATTTTTAAATTGACCACTCGTGGTCCTTCGATTTTTAAATGAGCAAATACCAATTTTGGTCCCACGACTATTAGCAAAATAACAATTTTGGTCCACATGTTTCATTTCTACCAATTTTGGTCCCATGACTATTGTTTTAGTACCAATTTTCATCCACGACTATTGTTTTAGTGCCAAAATTTATCGCGCTGATTACCGTCCATTTAAAACGTGCAAAAATCTAAAATTGTTAAGCGTATTCAAAATTCGCAGTTTTCCTCCTCATTTTACCTTAATTTGAGGAGGAGAATTGTGAATTGTGATCAACCTTAGGGCTTAAATCTCTTTATTCATGCTCAAATTGGGATATTGAGTTGAAAAGGACGAAAATACCTTCAAAAATTTTAGATTTTGGCACGTTTTAAATGGATGAGTGACCGGCGCGATGAATTTTGGCACTAAAACAGTAGTCGTGGGACCAAAATTGGTACTAGACAATAGTCGTGGGACCAAAATTGGTAGAAATGAAACATGTGGACCAAAATTGTCATGTTGCTAATAGTCGTGGGACCAAAATTGGTATTTGCTCATTTTTAAATTGTTATCATCCGTGATCCAAGTTAACCATCCATGGTCCTTCAACTAACAAATTTTAACCAGCCATGGTTCGGACGAGAGTTGGTTAACTTTTGAAAGTTGAAGAACAATGGGTGGTTACTTGGACCACATACAGATGGTGACAATTTGAAAGTCGAAGGACCACGGGTGGTCAATTTGAAAGTTTATGACTAAACGTGACAAAATCACTATACTCGGAGGACCTCATACACCATTAACTCTTAAAAAAACACAACATTATATTAACATATCATAAAGAAAATGATACAAAAAGTCATGTTCAACTTGGGACACTGTTGTCTACTATGGTTTTTTTCCTGACAATCTCCTCAACAAACGACGATGTATCCATAGTCCATTTCATTTTGAAACCTACTCTTCTGTTGTTGTCATCAATGACTTTTGTGGTGCGCATTTGATGGTGGTAGGGTAATTACCCTACTATTCTGATGATGTTCTTCGGTTATCACTAGATAGAGGTCACCTGCATAACATATTCGATAATAGTTTAAAGTAAACATTGTAGGCACAAAGGAGTCTAGGACATTTCTCCTACAATGACATGCTGCTAAGACGTGCGCGCAAGGCAAGTCGTCTACCGCCCATTCACCGCATATGCATATCTTTCGGTCCAAATTTAGTTCATGAAATCGTACATTGGGCTGAGAAATGCACGGTTTATGGAGAGCAACCTTGTAAAGCTCAATCTAGTTACTATGTGGATTAATGGTGGTAGTGTACTTGAATCTTTCTCGCGCTAACATCTCTTTAGAAATATTCTTCTACCAACGTAAGCCGTTGTAGCATTCACGCCTGTTCAAAAACATAGCAACTAAATTGTTGAATGTTAGCCGAGCTGATAACCCTTTAACATATTGTTGAAGGATTCTGAGCTATTAGTAGTCATAATGCAAAACTTGTAGCCACCGCCGTAAGATAATGCCCATGATTGCTTCAGGATTTCGAACAAGAAATGGTACGCTCGGGGCGACTGATCCTCTATAGCCCGCATTGCCTTCCTGTAACCCAATCTTGTTATTCACTTTCAAAGCACAAAGTTGGGAAAGTGAATTTTTAAATTCACTTTCACACAGTCACATGTGCTCTTGAAAACGATGGAATATATTCACTGAAGATGCAATGAGTGAAATGACTATGAATTGAAATGTCTAAAATGAGAAATAAATCATATTCAATTTTACTTCAAAAATATATGTTTAAATTCCTCTAACATAGCATCAATTTTCAAATCATGATCATTATTTTCACACAACAACTCAACACGTAGTTACTCTATCATTTCAACAGTTGCAATAGAGGTTGAAATAGCTGTTGATTTGTCATTTCTTGTGGTAGATGACACATTGGAAGAATATTTCTCTATATAAGTATTGAAAGATTGAATAGCTTCTTCTCATGTAGAGTATGACCTATACCTATGTGGGAATCTTCTCACACAATATAATATTGGAGTTAACTGCGAGATTGTACTGTCCACTGAACAACAAGGTTTATTCCACGTGCAATACCCTATTGTTAGTAACAAGTCACGTTTTGGGGAGTTGTATGTATATGTTACAGCAATACCCACAATAACAACGAATACAAGCTTCATGAGCTTATTAACAAGGTTGACACAATTGTCGGGACGTGTAGATGCTTATGACAAAAATTATTTATCATACCTTCTAGTGGACGAAGTAGGGGGTGGGAGTTCAAGCTGTAACATGTAGCTCATCAGAACCATTTGTTAATTTATCACAATGTGCTCAAACGGAACAACATTCTGATTCTTCCACTTCCAGTAACGAGGAAGAGATAAAATCAAGTACTAATCACTCAGATTGTGAAAACCAAAGTATGTCTCAAAATGTGTCATTTACCATTGAGGTAGACGAAGATGAGATGACTCCTCAACAACCATTGCGCAGAGGCAAAGCTCCCATTCTAAATGTCGTTATTCCATATTACCATGTCGGCTTCTCATTTGGGTCAGGTATAGAGAGCATGATGAATATACGTCTTGGTATAGTCCAACAAAAAATGTTTTACAAGTTTTCATGATATTTGATCGATACAAGGAATTGAAAAAAATCGTGTCTTTGCACAATATAGTGGAATAGAAGCAATTCAAAACAGCATTCAAGGATCACAAATGTTGGAAGGCAATTTGTTTGCACAACAATAGTGATGAGCAACCATGTTTTTGGTCATTGTCAGCAAGTAAAATGTGTTGCACGAACACTGAGTGGATCATTAAAAAATATTGCCTTACATACACATGTAGGGTGGATTACAACCATGGTGGCGATGACTGCAATTGCACGAGCAAATTCATAGTTGATTTACTCAGAAAAATTAGTTGCTTATCCTGGGTACAAGGTCAAGAACATCCAAGTAGATGTGAAAGACAAGCACAGGATCACTGTGTTATACAAGAAAGCTTGGAACGCCCGTTAAATAGGGATTCAAAACATTTACGGCGAATGCGATAAGTCATACGATGACTTGTCCAAATATTTGCAATCACTAGTGATAACGAACCCAGGGTCAGTTATTGACTTTCAAACAACAGGGTCAGCAAGGGATCGGATCCTAATTACTGTGAGTTCAAATACGCATTTTGGGCTTTGAAGGCAAGTATTGATAGTTTTCTTTATTGCTTTCCTATAATTACCATAGACGATACACATCTATATGGTAAATACAAAGGACATTTGGTGTTGGCTAAGAGTATGAATGGAAACAAAGAACTTTTTTCCATTGGGGTACTCTATTGTCAATTCTTAGAATAGTAATAGCTGGACTTGATTTTTACAATTACTAGTAACACATGAGTCCATATGCATAATTTTGGACAGGCACCTAGGCATTGATGTCACATCTAATGCATTGGCATAATTACACCCGTCACGCGTGCACCGCCAATATTGCCTACATCTCCGCAGTAATGTCATGACGAAGTTCAAAATCAAGAGGCTCAAATCATTAATATGGGAAGCGAGTGTTGCAGTAACAAGATTGGAATACTAGAACACAATGAGGGCTATAGAGGATCAGTAGCCCCAAGCTTACCAATACTTGTCCGAAATCCCGAAGCAAGCATTCGGCATTGTCTTACGACGGTGGTTACAGGTTTGGTATTATGAATACCATCCAATAGCTCATAATCATTCAATACTACATTAAAGGGTTGTCGAATGTTGCTTGTAAATGCTATTGCTCGGCTAACGTTCAACAAGTTAGTTGCTATGTTTTTAAATAGGCACGCTGGCGGGGAGTTAATGCTACAATTCAGCTAAAGTTGACCAAAGAATATTTCTAAAGAGATGTCAGTGCGGGTAAAATTCAAGTACACTCATATAATAACCATATTGAGCTTTACGAGGTTACTGCCCATGCACATGCGGTGAATGGGCAGTAGACAGCTTGCCTTACGTGCACATCTTAGCAGCATATCATTTAAGGAGAAATGTCCCAAACTCCTTTATTCATACCGTGTTTATTTAAAACTATTATAAAATGTGTTGTGCATGTGACCTCTATCTAGTGACAACCAAAGAGAATCATCGGAACAGTAGGGTAATTACCCCTGCTATCACCCTCAAATGTGCGCCGCAAAATCATGAAGGACAATAATAAAGGAGTAGGTTTCAAAATGAAATGGACTATGAGAGATATTGTCACCTCGTTGAGAAAATTATTATATAAAAAACCATAATAGATAACCGTGTCCCAACTTGAACACGACTTCTTGTATTCTTTTCTTTATGATATGTTAATGTAATGTTGTGGGATTTTATTAATGTAATCGCTATGAATTCAATTCACATTACTAGCATTTTTATTTAATTACTGAATTAACAATATTATAGAAAATAATCGCAAATAACTTCTAATTATCATCCAATGATTATATATATATACTTGAAATTAGTCTATTTTATTGTTATTAAATTATTAAATTAATTAACAATTATGTCAATCTATATATGAATTTGGTGCAAATATATCTGATCCTTGCCAAATGTGTTTGGCGGCCGGAAAATTCTCAACAATTCGCAGTGATACACTGATACATACATACATATATATACTTGAGATATACATACATAGACTTAGGTATGGAACTCAGTGCTTTATACTTAAGATAAGGAAAAGCTTTATTTTTCTGAAAAAAATGCTTCAAAAACGGTAAACCCAGGCCATTACTATTTTCTGTATTTTTATCCACTTTTACAGAAATTCATATTTTTGTCCAACCTCTTTCATTATATTTCTCGGTAATATATATGCGCTAATATAATGTTATTGCAGGAGAGTGGAGAAATAGAGGATGAATTTGCTGTAGCTGGCACCAGGAAAGTTGTTGAACGTTTCTTAACATACCACAACCCAAATCCTCCTAAATTACCAAAGGAAAACCAATTGAAGCCCCAACCCAGAGTTTGCCTTCATGGTTATCCCAACATGATGTTGATTACTATGTCTCCATGTTTGAGAAAGACAGGCTTCACTGGTGGAATGAATTATTACAGAGCACAAGATCTGAACTGGGAGTTGAGTGCAGCCTGGACTGGAGCACATGTGAGTGTTAATAATGTTACATAATATGTTATAGTTAGTTATTTTATATTATGTTATTTGTGATTAATAGCCTGTAGTTAGTCAATACTGAACTCCAATTGTTTAGGAGTCTTTCTAGCTCATCTCTGTATAGGACTCTGTAATCTGTTGAGCTGAATTGAATTGATCGATTATCACTCTCATTTGGTATCAGACGACAGGTTCGTAACTCCACCTTTCCCGCTCATTCTTTCCCGATTACGTAACAAACATGAACAACCAAACCTCCGGCGCCATTACGCCTGCCGTCGCCGCTCCCTCACCGCCGACGACGGTCTTCAATCCTAGCCACCATTTTCTTTCGATCAAATTAGATTCACGAAATTACCTGTACTGGCGCACTCAGGTAATGCCCTAGCTTCCTACGCAGCCAAAACCTGGTAGGTTACGTCGACGGCACATTACCGTGCCCACCGGAAACCATCGCCGTCGACTCGGCCAGCCCCGCGACACCGCCGACGTTCATTCCGAACCCGGCTTATCTTCCGTGGATTCAGCAAGATCAGGCCATCCTCTCGCTGATCGTGTCGTCACTCACCACCGAAGTCATGTACCTTGCCGTCGGCAAGGAGACGTCGCAGGCCGTTTGTGTTAGACATGTATGCCCTAGGAGCCAACATTTATTGTTTTGGGCATTAATTTCTTGTTAAATAAATACGATAAATAATTGTTTTATTTATTTTATTTTGGCTTAGATAATATTTGATATTATTCCATACAATCTTCTTTAATTCTTCATTCTTAAGTGTTAAGAATATGAGTGACGAATAATTAATAAATGAAGTATTGTAAAAATGTTCCTAGTCATAGGAATTCTAATTGGGCATTAGAATTCCGATAAGACTAGCACATTGTCCTTCTCATGGTGAGTCTCATGCCATTCTGTATGAGATACAGAGAGTGGACATGTGAATGATTGTTAGAGAACAAGTCATTGAACATTGACTAACTACAACGTACCGCATGGTGTTTACCTACGTGTCATCGGTATGTTGTATGTTACAAGTATGCAATAATCCTTTGACTTGAGATGACATGGTTGTCTCGTACATATGGTGAACTAGTTTTTTGCCAGTATGCGTCCTTTGTTCCTTATGGGACTATAAGTGTACTTGGTGGCCTAGTTCAGTGTTGTACGGTGACATGTGTGCGTTCAATAGAGGATCCACCGCCTTGAGGTAACAAGGATGTTCCAGTCTATTCAATAATCATACAACGAGAATCTCTGGCCAGAGTATAATGAAGTTGGACTTCAGGTTAAGAATATTTACATAAAATCATAGAAAATGTGTTTTGATGCTTCCGCTGCGCCTGTATATTTTTCTAACAGTTTGGGAATCCATCACCTCTGCCTTCGCTTCCACCTCCCGTTCTCGCTGCCTTAACTTGTTGGGGCAGTTTCAGGCGATGAGGCAAGGTAATCTCTCGCCGGCGGAGTATCTAGGCCACGCACAAGTGCTCGTCGAGGCGTTATCACTTGCTGGACATCCACTCTCGGCCGATTCCCAAATCCTTTATGTGCTTAAAGGTCTCCGGCCAGAGTATAGGGCGATGGCTAGTTCGCTCACCACCCCACGCACGCCGGTCACGCTACCTCAACTGGCGGACCATCTCCGGGCGCAGGAATTTATCCATTCCGATGATTTCGCCGTCGCTGACTCTACATCACCGTCGGCTGCGCCATCGGCTTTTTATGCAGGTCCGACTCGCGGCAACGGTCGGAACCATGGGGGACGTCAGTCCTCGTCTTGTCGAGGAGGGCGCAATGGCCGCGGCGGTGGTCGAGGCAACGGACGTGGCGGCCGCAATGGCGTTCCTCACTGTCAGATATGCCGCGCTAATGGCCACAGTGCGGTGAATTGTTACCGGCGATATGATGACCGGCCATCGGCGACTGCGAACGCGGTGTATCCAGGTGACTCCGTTGCGGCGCATACGACAAGAGCTTGGTTTCCCGATACCGGAGCTTCATCGCACGCCACCCCGGATGCGTCGATGTTGGATCACTCCGATCAGTACACTGGGAACGACGTTCTGAAAGTGGGCAACGGCGCAGGTTTGGATATTCTAGGTGTCGGTCGAACGGTTATTAAATCCCCTATACATCATTTAAAAATGTCTAATGTTTTGCACGTACCAAAATTATCTATTCCTTTATTGTCAGTCCATAGGTTCACTAACGAAAATAACGTTTTCTTTGAGTTTCATAGAAATTCGTTTTTTGTGAAGGATTGCACAACTCGGGAAACTCTACTTAAGGGATCCACCGTTGCCGGGCTCTACAAATTGTTGCTTCCACAAGATCATAAAGTTTTTCTCTCCGCCCGTGCTTCACCCGATGTCTGGCACCGGCGTCTTGGTCACCCAAACAGTCAAGTTCTAAGTCGTGTTCTTAAAAACTGTCCTGTAACTTCGAATAAGCTTAATTTTGTTACAGATTGTAGTTCGTGTCATCTCGGGAAATCATCCCGTTTTCCCTTAGATAGAGTACCCGGCAGTAGCGCAAATGTTTTAGACTTAATTTTCACAGATGTTTGGGGTCCTTCCCCTGTAATTTCTGATTCTGGGCATCGCTATTTTGTACTCTTCGTGATATTTATTCACGATTCACTAGGTTTTATCCCCTACGGGTAAAAACCGACATATATAAAATTTTCAATTTGTTTCGGGCGATGGTAGAACGGCGGTTTTCCCGTTCTATTAAAGCCATTCAGTCCGACTTAGGCGGTGAATATCGCCGCCTACACTCTGTTTTTCAATCTCTTGGGATTACACACAGGCAATCCTGTGCCTATACGCATGAACAAAATGGGAGGGTAGAACGGCGTAATCGCCATATAGTTGAAACTGGTCTCGCGCTTTTAGCCGAGAGTTCCACACCAACGAAATATTGGGATTTTGCCTTTGAAACCGCCACTCATCTAATCAACTGTCTCCCATCTGCTGCTCTTAATTTTGTGAGTCCCTACTCAAAGGTTTCTACTGCGTCACCTCCTTATACCTTCTTTCGTGTTTTCGGGTGTCGGTGCTATCCCTATCTCCGCCCTTATAATCAACATAAAATCGAGTTCCGATCCACCCCTTGTGTCTTCCTCGGTTACCCACTTGACTATAGGGGATACCGTTGTCTTGACCCAAACACCGGGAAAATCTTTATCTGTCGCCATGTGCGGTTTGCTGAAAATGTTTTTCCATTTTCTATACAGGCCCCTAGTCAGACAGGTACGACTCCCCAAGACATACCGTGGGCCTCAGGATCGGTACTCGCTCCAGCTTCTACTACTCCGACTCTTATCCCATTAGAGTCAAACACATCGCCCACAGATCCAGCCTATGATCCACCATCCTCGTCTGCGGCTCAATCTGACGCACAAATATCAACGTCTTCGACTCATACCACCACCACACGTGATGGTGGCCAAGCTATGCGCACTCTTCGCAAAACCAAGGGAACCGGTGAGGAGTTCTATGCGCTACACGCATCTACTGATCCAACCTGTTACTCTCAGGCCATTGGTTATCCACACTGGCGAGATGTTATGGATCAGGAGTTCAATGCATTATTACATAACAACACCTGGAAACTCGTTCCCCCGACACCTCTCATGAATATTATTGGGTGTAAGTGGGTTTTTCGCACCAAATACAAAGCTGATGGAACCATTGACAGATACAAAGCTCGCCTTGTCGCCAAAGGCTTTAATCAGGTTGCCGGTGAGGACTACTTCGACACTTATAGTCCCGTGGTCAAACCGACTACAGTCCGCTTGCTATTATCTCTTGCTGTTTCTAGGTCTTGGACTCTTCGGCAGTTGGACGTCCACAACACCTTTTTAAATGGTCATCTACCAGAAACAGTCTATATGAAACAACTTCCTGGGTATGAAGATCCGTTACATCCAGGTCATGTCTGTCATTTACAGCAGTCTCTCTACGGTCTTAAACAAGCCCCTCGAGCCTGGTTCAAGCGGCTTCATGACTTTTTAATCGACACCGGCTTTGTCGCTTCGAAGACTGATGTCTCTCTTTTTCATTACACTACAAGCGACTCAAGAGTTTTTCTGCTAGTCTATGTTGACGATATAATCATTACAGGTAACGACTCTGGGCTAATTGACTCGTTGCTACGACAGCTGTCATCCGCGTTCAAGATTCGTGACCTGGGTACACCGGGTTTTTTCTTAGGCATTGGGGTCTTGAAAGACACCACTGGCTTTATATTGTCTCGGAAACGTTACATGCTCGATATCTTAGCTCGAGCTGGCATGTCTGACTGTAAACCTCTTGCAACTCCTGCCACTGTGACTACCTCAACTGCAACCTGTGTTGAGCAATATGAGAATCCTACGCACTACCGGCGTATTGTTGGTGCACTACAGTATCTCACTATCACTCGCCCCGATCTTTCCTATTCAGTTAATCGGTTATGTTAGTTTATGCACTCTCCGACGGACGAACACTGGGGTCTACTCAAGCGGGTTTGTCGCTATGTCAAGGGTACACTCGATCTTGGCTTACGGATTCTGTTTTCCTCCAGTACTGCTATACACGCGTACTCTGATTTTGATTGGGCTGGGTGCCCGGTGGACAGAAAATCGACCAGTGGCTATGCTGTGTTCGTTGGTGACAATCTTGTTTCATGGGTATCCCGCAAGCAGCGCACAGTGGCTCGCTCATCCACCGAGGTTGAGTACAAAGGCCTCGCTGATGCTTCTGCTGAGGTCACTTGGCTCGTTTCTTTACTTAAAGAACTCCGGTTACATTCTGGTCATCCTGCAACGCTCTAGTGTGATAATCTAGGGGCCACATATCTGGCAGCTAATCTGGTTTTTCATGCCAGAACAAAACATGTTGAGATCGATTATCATTTCGTCCGTGATAAAGTAGCATCAGGGGATCTGGTCGTCAGCTTCGTCTCTACTCAAGATCAGTTGGCCGACATCTTCACTAAACCACTACCAGCACGCCGCTTTCAAGCTCTTCGCTCCAAGCTCAATGTTGCTGCCTATCAACCTTGCGCTTGAGGGGTCGTGTTAATAATGTTACATAATATGTTATAGTTAGTTATTTTATATTATGTTATTTGTGATTAATAGCCTGTAGTTAGTCAATACTGAACTCCAATTGTTTAGGAGTCTTTCTAGCTCATCTCTGTATAGGACTGTAATCTGTTGAGCTGAATTGAATATTGATCGATTATCACTCTCATTGTGAGGGTACCAGTGAAGTTCATTGTGGGTGATTTGGACATTACATACAATTCTCCTGGCACCAAAGAGTATATACACAAGGGTGGCCTAAAGAAAGATGTGCCCTTGTTAGAGGAAGTGGTGGTGTTAGAAGGGGTAGGCCATTTTGTCCATGAAGAAAAGCCTCATGAAATCAACACTTATATCTACGACTTCTTGCAGAATTTCTCTTCCGTTTAGGGTTCTTAATTGTGAAATTGATGTTTTGAATTGGTTAATTGTGCGTGCAGTACGTGGTATTTTAAAGTAAGAAATTAATGTACTCCATTATGGATTGTTGCATTGTGTGTTTCCGGACGTACAATGAATATGACTAAGATTACTATATTGCTTTGCTTCAATGTTTTGGTTTGCCATACTTGCATGCTTGTATGTGCGTTTTTCTTTTTTTCTTAGCTTTTTAAAGAAAGGAATCCTTTTTTGGTAAACAGTGGCACGCAATTAAGTTGCTTTCACTTTACAGATAAGAAGTGATCCATATATTACATCTAATCTCCCATCTACTATACTAATAAGAGCCAAAGAAAGTTAGGCCTAAAATGGGTAGAAAAAATTGCGGTAATCAAATGGATGGTTCAGATGAATTATTTAATCAAATAGATGGCTAAGATAATTCTGATTAATATTATTCATAGAGATTACCTAATTTAACCTTACTTTTATGATTTTCCGTTAAGTTTTCCGTTAAATATTCTCTCTCTGTTAATATTCCGTTAACTTTTAACTAACCCATTAATTTCTATAAGAAAGGTCTTAGGTTCGAACCTCATCTCAATCAAATTTGACATAATTAAGTTTTTCACTTTATTTTACTCTTATTAAATTAAATAAATTAGTAGCTACAACAAAAAATGATACATATGTATTTCTTTAATTTAGAATTATGTGTCTACAATACTTTTATTTGAAAAAAATATTCATTATCAAAAAATTAAATTAAATAAGAGAAATAATTTCATTAGTTATATTGTCTTTATTTTCTCTCATGCAAATATTCTTTAATTCATTACATACATTGTCCATTATCTTATTTTTACAATATCTTGTAATTAAATATCAAAGTTATAGTACAAAATAATGTTATATATTTATTTACCAAATATTTTATTAATACTATGAAAAAAATTTAAATAATTTGAAGCTAATTATATTAACTACTTGGGATTGGTTGACAAAGAGAGTACTCAAATAGTTTAACAAATTGAAACGGAATCACTTTATTTTACTCTTATTGAATTAAATAAATTAGTAGTTACACCAAAAAATGATACATATGTATTTCTTTAATACCATGAAAAAAATAAAAAAAGAATAGTTTGAAACCAATCATATTAACTACTTGGGGGATTGTTGACAATGAAAGTACTCAAATAACCCATTACCTAGCAAATTGAAGCGAGAAATTACCTTTTAATATCTTTGGAATACATAATATTTTAAGTTTTCAAATTTTTATTAATTTATTTAATCTTTTTTCTTAAACTAGGAATTTCTTTATCCACAATAACCCATTCAACAATAATGGTTGAACCAAATGAACCCCAAGCAGAGCACCTAAAGGAAAGTCCATAGCTCCTATATCGTAATCTCATTGCATGACGTTGTCATCTATGCTACCAACAATAACCGAATTGCAAATAACACACAACAAACAAAAAGGAAGAGAACAAATAGTAAAGATGAATTGAAGACATGACAATGTTACTCAAAAGAGAATTAAGAACACTTTAAAAAAATTCAAATTAAAAGTAGTACGGAGTATTTATTTAGACTATCATTTTTAGACCAAATATTAGTAATAATTATAATGAATTTTCTATATTATCTTAGATTCATATATATACTTTGAGTTAGATATTTAAATAAAAAAATTCGACATTCAATTACACATGTATAAACTTCTCATATATAATCTTGCATTGATATACTTTCAAATATTTATTTAGATATAAACATTGGGCATTAACCCATTCGCGCTATGCGCGTAAAAAACTAGTATGATAATAAAGAACGCAAATTATATCGTGGACCGTGGTCCACAATGCATTGTGGACCGCGCATCAAAACGACGTCGTTTTGATTAATAAAAACAGACGGATGAATTTGCGCCACTCACTTTCAGTTCATATACACTACAGTTACATTTCAACACAACTGCAGTTACATTTTGATATAATTACAGTTTCATTCGATAATATAAAGATACAAATGTGAAACTGTTATTCAGTATCAGTTCATATACACTGCAGTTACATTACAGTTACATTTCGATATAACTACAGTTTCATTCGATAATATAAAACAGAAATGTGAAACTGTTATTCAGTATCAGTTCATATATACACTGCAGTTACATTTCAACACAACTACAGTTACATTTCGATATAACTACTGTTTCATTGGATAATATCAAAACAAATGTAAGGCAGTATCTTTTGAGATGAACTGTAGTGTCAATTACGGGCTTCGTCTCCCACTTACTGAAACGACGTCGTTTTGGGACCACAGTCCACAATGCATTGTGGACCGCGGTCCACGATATAAGAACTGAAGAAAGAATACGCAGAGAGAGAGCGAGAGATATGGAAGGAATAGAACACATTTCAGTAAGTGTGAACGGAATAAGCATGCACTGCACGTCGCCCAAGCAACCCGGCCAAGGTCCGCTACGGTGGTTCTCTTCCTCCACGGCTTCCCGGAGTGTACATACCAATGTTGATATCTTATGTGATTATAAAATTCCTTATGATTACCCTATTCGATAATAAATTTAATAAAATTAACATATTAATTAAATTTTTAAGAAATGCAATTGTGTAGTTACTCTAAAAATAAATTTTTATGGTTCAAAGCAATGTCTCTATTTTTGCAGTGACGCAAAATTTAATATTTAATCAATTACAATTTCACTTGCTAAACAATATCTTTAGCATTTGTTATACAGTACGATGATGATCTAAAAATGCGCCGACAACCATCGATAAATTTTAACAAATCTCGTATTTTTTATGTGTTCAAAACAAAATAAAACTACAACGTATTTAAAATGAAACTGACTAACTTGTCTCATATATTGCGTTTATATTATCAAATGAAACTGCAGTATATATAAAATGAAGCTGAATAATATATCTCACATATTAAGTGTATATTGTCAAATAAATTAAAACTATAGTTGAATTCAAACGATACTTTAGTTTTGCTGAAATGAAACTACAATATGTATAAAAATAAACTGAATAATATGTCTCACATATTAAGTGTATATTGATAAATTAAACTGTAGTTATATCAAAATGATACTTTAGTTCTGTTTGTAATGAAACTATAGTGTATATAATTAAAATGAAACTGAATAATAGTTTTACACATTTGAGTGTTATTATATTATCCAATGAAGTCATAATTGAATTACAATTAATAAGACTACAATATGTATTAAATGAAATTCAATAACAGATCTCTGCAATAAGACTACTGACTACTGTAGGTAAAATGTCAAATGAAACTGTAGTTTGAAACAAAATAAAACTTTGATTGTCCTGAAATAAAACTACAATATATATATATATATATATATATATATATATATATATATATATATATATATATTCGTTCAAATGTGGTCGCGTCTTCCCATGCGGTCGATGCGGTTCACACCACTAAATGTTAGAAAATGCACCACTCAATATTAGAAAACGCACCGCAATGAAAATACACAAAAACACCAAATTAAAAAGCACACCACACACCCAAAATAATGCATCATAACTCCCATAACCCTAATGGTGCATTTGCTAACACTGTGTGGTGTATATTTACATACCTAGTGGTGTTTTTTATGGTAATGCGTACCTAATGATGCATATTTGTGTGGTGCATTTTCTAACATTATTGAGTAGTATATATTTGTATACATGGTGTGGCCGCATTGTCCGCACATTTTTGCTACACCTAAATATGACCATTTATATATATATATAAATCTACGTGAGAAATGAAATACAAGGAAGGATGAATTCAAAAAGAATTGATGTATGAAAATAATAATGTCAGGCGGGTTATGTGTATTTAACTCGCATTAGAACCACATTTTAAAGTGGGGTCATATCTAGCCTTTTATGTGTGTGTGTGTGTGTGTGTGGGGGGGGGGGGGGGGGGGTTTTGAGACTCGTTCACATTGCCAACTTGACCAAAAAAGAAATCACAGTTACGTTTTTGTTTGGTTTTGCTTTTGATTTGTTGCTTTTTGAGAATTGTTAGTTATTCGCCAATTAAACCATCCATCATTCTGACGGAACTACTACTTTCGTTTTACTATAAAACAAAGATGCTCTGATCTGTACCATAAATTAAAGCTAATTAAGTGCTTCTTTACATCTAATCTCCCACACGATAACAAAGATTACGCAGAGAGAGAGAGAGATATGGAAGGAATAGAACACATTTCCGTAAGTGTGAACGGAATAAACATGCACGTCGCCCAAGCCGGTCAAGGTCCGGTGGTTCTCTTCCTCCACGGTTTCCCCGAGTGCTGGTACACGTGGCGCCACCAAATGTCTTTCATAGCGTCGCAGGGGTTCCGAGCCGTAGCTCCGGACCTCCGCGGCTACGGCGACACCACCGGAGCTCCCACCGATGACCCTTCCAAGTTCACGAGTCTCCACGTGGTGGGTGACCTGGTAGCGCTCATAAGCGCCGTGGCGGCAGAAGATGAAGAGAAGGTGTTCGTAGTGGGACACGACTGGGGAGCTATGATGGCTTGGGCTCTGTGTTTGTATAGGCCTGACAAAGTGAAAGCTTTGGTGAACATGAGCGTTTGTTTCACTCCAAGAAATCCTAAGAGCAAGCCACTCCAAACGTTGCGTGCCGTTTATGGAGATGACTACTATATCTGCCGTTTCCAGGTTCTCATCTCCTTCACTCATTTTAATTTTTAAGACAAATAATATTGCAAGTTTTATTTGTGGTCCACATGCGTGGATTATGATTCATAAGATAACGACTATAGCTGAGTACCACTATTGCGCAAATTATATCGTGGACCGTGGTTCACAATGCATTGTGGACCGCAGTCCCAAAACGACGTCGTTTTGATTAATGAAACAGACGGATGAATTCGCGCCACTCACTTTCTTTTCATATATACTGCACTTTCTTTTCAACACAACTGCAGTTCCCTTTCAACACAACTGCAGTTACTTTTTGACATAACTACAGTTGTATATTATCGAATGAAACTATAGTTATATCAATTAGTAATTGCAGTTGTGTTGAAAGGGAACTGCAGTTGTGTTGAAAAGAAAGTGCAGTATATATGAAAAGAAAGTGAGTGGCGCGAATTCATCCGTCTGTTTCATTAATCAAAATGACGTCGTTTTGGGGACCGCGGTCCACAATGCATTGTGGACCGCGGTCCACGATATAAGAACGGCCACTATTGATTTTTTAATTTCAAATTTCGTTCTTTTTTTAATATATATACATTTGATTTTCAAGTTTAAAATTAGTCTGATTATATATATATATATATATATATATATATGTATATATATATATATATATATATATATATATATATATATATATATATATATATATATATATAATCAGGAAACCCGATCTGATTATATTCTTGATTATTAAAAATGATTCACTTTTATTTTTTTACCACCTATAATACAAAGAAAATTATAAAATTATAATAAGCGTTTTGCTTTCATAAAATTAGAAAATAACTAACAAATCCTTACTAATTAAATTCTAGACGAAATCAAATTTATTTATTATAGTACTTCAATATATAGTGTCTAAATATATTATTACCAATTGAAGAATATAATAAAAGATATTGTGGATGCATGTGTATAGTAACAATAATGAAAAAGATAATGGAGGTTATAACAGTACGGGTATTATTGTCCAAAAAATTGTATAGTACAACTCTAAAAACACAACGTACAAAAATGTTAATATTAAAAATACAGACATACATTAGGGATATAGCTTGGATTTAGACTTATTATATTTTTAGATTTTAGACAAAAGACAAATTATCTCTATATTTGTTTGAATTATTTGAAGTTGTTCATACTACATGGATGACCACTAAACTAGTGCAGACAATATAGTTCAGGTTAATTTCATATTTTATCCCTTAATATTGTGTTTATTTAATGTTTGGTTTATTAGTTTAAAAATGATCAAATTGGATTTTTTACTATTGAGAATGTGTTATTTTTAGTATTCATTGAGACAAAATGCGACATATTTTAGAATTAAAAAGATAAATTTTTAGTAATATCAAGAGTAAAAAAGCATAATAGTTAAATTTTTTTTGGTAAAAAAAGCATAATAGTTAATGGACCTAAGTCTATGACTTAAATCTTTTGTGATTTAATTAGCTTTTCTAATTGGTCCCATTGCGTGTTGTTTTGGTAGAAAAACTATGTTAATACGCAAATCAACAAAAAATTGCACTCTATTGGACGAAGGTCAGAAAGGGCATGTAGTGCATCATCGTGTTGTCAGTGTATATTTGACATATGGCACTGGTTACTATGCAAATATAAGGAAATAAAATTGGGCTTTCTGTTCGGTTGGCAGGTGCCTAAAAATTTATAAATTTCCCTTGAACTCATGAGAAAGTGATTTTGTTTAATTTTAATCTTTGTCTTCTATAAACAATGGGCCCTTTTGAATTTTGTTTGTTATATGTTGTTCCAGGAGGGTGGAGAGATAGAGGGTGAGTTTGCTGTACTTGGCACTAAGAAAGTCCTTCAATGTTTCTTAACATACGACAGTCCCAATCCACTTTACCTACCGAAAGGCAAACTATTTGAAGGCTCAACCCATGAATTGCCCTCATGGTTGTCAGAAAATGATGTTGATTACTACACTTCCAAGTTTGAGAAGACAGGTTTCAGCGGTGGATTGAATTATTATAGAGCACTAGATCTGAATTGGGAGTTGAGTGCAGCCTGGAGTGGAGCAAAGGTGATGGTACCAGTGAAGTTCATTGTGGGTGATTTGGACATTACTTACAATGCCCCTGGCGCCAAGGAGTATATACACAAGGGTGGCCTAAAGAGAGATGTGCCCTTGTTAGAGGAAGTGGTGGTGTTGGAAGGTGTTGGCCATTTCACCCATGAAGAAAAGCCTCATGAAATCAACACTCACATTTTGAATTTCTTGCACAACTTCTCTTCCTGAATTTCGGTTTGTCTTGATTGTTTAATTGAGGTGATGAGTGTGGTTTTAATTCTTTTGAAGGAATAAGAAATGTGTTAAGGATTGTTTTTGTGTGTTTCTAGACATTGACAGTGACTATGATGACTATGAATGTACTAAAGATTATATTGCTTTGCGTCAATGTCTTGAATTGATTTGCCTTGGCTTGTTTAATTTGTATCCTTGCTAAAGAAAGGAATAGAAAGGAATCTTATTTTGGTAAACAATAATGTGTACATCTTTGCTTTACAAATGTCTAAACAATATTGTAGAGTTTTTTGCATTTTTAGTCCCACGACTATAGTAGCACTTGTAGGATTGGTCCACGACTTTCAAACTTTGCAATTTTGGTCCATGACTATTGTTTTTTTTTTTGCAAAAATGGTCCTTCCGGTGCCGGAAAACAAAAACCGGCGAAATTTTTGACAATTTTTCGCCGGAAAAAAAATTGACATCTTTTTCGTCAATTTCTCGCCGGAAAAAATATTCTCCTTTCAAGTAAGATTAAAATTGACATTTCTAAACAATTAATTTAAGTTAAAACAAATTCATTTCTAAAAACATATGTAGTCAATTTAATTATTTTTGGTTTTGGTAAACTAATTAAAGTTAAAACTAATTCATTTCTAAAAGCATACGTAGCCAAGTTAATCTTAGTAAATAAAATACAAATTCAAAATTATTTTTACTTTTTCGTTTAAATTTAAATTATATTTACTTTTTAGCCAATTAAGTACAAATTCAAAATTATTAATACAAATTCAAGATCAACAAAAAATAATATTATTAAGATTAAACTTAAACTAAAAAGTAAAAATAATATTTGAATAATTTTGCTCAGTAGTAACATTTGCCAACACAAAGGGGAATTTTTTAGAAATGTCAATTTTGAATAAAAAATAAACTACATTAATTGTTTAGAAATGTCAATTTTAATCTTACTTGAGAATTTTTTTTCCCGGCGAAAAATTGGCAGAAAATTCGCCGGTTTTTTGTTTTCCGGCGAGAAGTTGCCGGAAAATTCGCCGGTTTTTGTTTTCCGGTGCCGGAAGGACCATTTTTGCAAAAAAAACAATAGTCATGGACCAAAATTGCAAAGTTTGAAAGTCGTAGACCAATTCTACAAGTGCCACTATAGTCGTGGGACTAAAAATGCAAAAAACTCTTATCGTATGAAGGTGTGGAAAAAGTTTCTGAATTGTAATTAAAAAGAAGAATGCAGTCTTATATATACATGCTAGCAAGAAGACTATTATACACAATAATGTGTACATCGTTGCGTGCCGTTTATGGATATGACTATATCTGCCGATTCCAGGTTCTCCTTCATTCATTTTGGCCCTGTTTGGTAAATGGTTGTTGGCTGATTGGGTTGGCTGTTTGGGTTAGAAGGTATGATTAATTGATAACATTGGCTGATTGTAGAAAGTTGTTTGATAAATTAGCTGTTTGCTTATGGCTGTTTGGTATAATTTCTTTTATCAAAAAGCTAATTGAAAAGGCTACTTTGAGTAACCTTTTGAATTTTAGCATTTTGGAGTTACAAAAAACTTATTATTTACCAACTAATAGTAGTCAAATAAGCCAAAAATTGGCTGATAGGCTGATTATTTACCAAACAGGGCCTTTAACTTTTTAAGACAATACATAAATTAGTTCCAAACTACTAGTGCAGGGTACTATGGCCTATGGCCTACGGGTAGTATCCAAGTACTACCTATTGCAAATTTAATTTTGTTCTTTTTTCATATATCCGATTTTCAAATTTAAAATTCCCTTATGTTGGTTTTATAACTATGAGCTAGTCAGTCATTACTACAGACCTGGCAATTCGTGTATACGTGTCGTTAACGGGTCGACACGATAACGACACGAATACGATAAAGCTAAACACGGACATGATACGTTAAGGTTAACAAATTCAAATTTTTAACACAAACACGATTAATAGGACTCTCGTAGTTTAGTCTTCCTAGACTTCTAGTTCATGTGTTATTCTATTTATATTTGTGTACTTACTGTATTCTTATTCTAATGATATACACAATACATTCATCTGGTATCGTACGCTATCTACGATTCTGGTGATAGCTTCCAATGTGCAATCCGATGCGTCTTCTGAGTGAACGATCACTACCACGATGTCTCTGGTTCCACCAGTGCCTGCTCTAGCGTCACTCTCCTCGGCTCATCACTTTGTCTCGCTCAAGCTCTCATCCAGGAATTACCTCTACTAGCGCGCTCAAATTCTGCCCTTCCTTCGTGGTCAAGGTCTCCTCAAGTACGTCGACAGCACGTAACCTTGCTCCTCCTCATAGGTGGCTGCTACAGAAGGTGCTGCGTCGGTCGACAATTCTGCCACGAGTGCCTGGGTTCAACAAGACCAGGCGGTTCTATCATGTTGGTGGCATCGCTTTCAGAGGAAGTCCTCTACCTTGCTATTGGCCATGCCACGTCGCACTCACTATGGAAGGAGATTGAGAACGCGTTTGGGTTCGTGACTCGGGCTCGCTCTCTTGGTTTTCTTACTCAGTTGCAGGAGTTGCGCTAAGGTGACAACGCGCCTACATAGTACCTGGGACGTGCGAAAGTGTTTGTGGAGGAGCTCGCGATAGCGGGGCAGTCGGTGACGCTAGACATGCAGAACCTGTACATCTTCAAAGGCTTGCGACCGAAATTCCGGGCTATGGCGTCTTCCTTGGTTACTATCAGTTTATTAGCAGTGATGATGTTCTGCCTACGGTGGATTCCCAGCTGGCGGCTATGGTGTCACGGCGTGCAGGTAGAGGCCAGCAGTCTGGTGATGCCGGTGGTTGGCGCGGTGGTGGTCGCAACATTGTGCGTGGCAGCGGGTGGATTGGTTGCACTGGTCGCGGAGGCTGTGGTCCTCGTTGTACTGGTCGCGGAGGCTGTGGTCCTCGTTGCCAAATATGCAGGAGTCATAGACAATCAGTAGTGCATTATTATCGACGTTATTTCGAGGCGTCGTCTTCCCCGCAGGTTCACGTAGCTGTTGCACTACCTTCTGGCGATTCTGTTGTTTCTATGTCGTGTTTCCGGACACCAGGGCTACTCACCACGCTATGCCTACGGAGGATGCTTTGGTGGACACTGATCATATCATGGTATTGACTCTCTTCGAGTTGGTAGCGGTGAAGGCTTGTCGATTACTCGTATTGGTCATGCCCATGTTTCTGCTCCTAGGTCCCTTATATTATCTTATGTTCTTGTTGTTTATAAATTGTCTAGTTCATTACTTACTATTCAAAAGTTTGCACGTGATAATCATGTTTTCTTTGAATTCTATCCCCCTCTTTTTTTGTGATTAAGGACATCATCACCAAAACCATTCTGCTTAGAGGGCCGAGTTTGGGGGGCTTATACAAACTGCGTCTTCTTGTGTCTTCGTCGTCGCATGCTGCATTTCTATCCACCCGTGCTCCTTTGAGTGTCTGGCATTATCGTCTGGGGCACCTAAATCTTCGGGTATTACATAAAGTGTTACATAGTTGCTCAGTTAGTAAATTTGATGTTACTTCGTCTCATTTATGTCCGTCCTGTCAGTTAGGGAAATCTTCCCGTGTTGCTTTACCCCGTGTTAGTTCGGCTAGTTCTGTTGTATTAGATTTGATATATACGGGAATTTGGGGCCATGCGTCTGTTTTATCTACAACTGGTTTTCGTTATTTTGTGTTATTTTTTGACGATTTTTCTATATATTGTTGGTTATTTCCGTTGCGCCTCAAATCTTATTTATATGCTGTTTTCGATAAGTTTCGGGTTTTAGTTGAGAATCAATTTTTGCGCAAAATTGAGTCTGTGCAGTTTGATTTAGGGGGTGAGTACAATAAATTGAGTTCTGCCTTGTCCTCTCTCGGCATTGTTCATCGTAAGTCTTGTGCTTATACGCATGAACAAAATGGGTATGTCGAGCGGTGACACAGGCACATTGTAGAGACTAGGCTTGCTCTTCTTTCTCAAGGGTTTGTTCCGTTAAAGTATTGGGACTATGCTTTTGAAACTGTTGTATACTTGGTTAATCGTTTGCCTTCCTCTGCTATTCAAATGGATAGTCCTTTTCAAAAATTGTTTTAGCCTGTCCCGTCTTATTCTCACCTCCAGATTTTTGGGTGTTTGTGTTTTCCTTACCTCCAGCCATACAATCGACACAAGTTTGATTTCCAGTCTTCTGTGTGTGTGTATTTCTAGGTTACCACTTGTCTTTTTGTGGGTATCGATGCATGGACCTTAATATGGATAAGTTCGTTATTTGTCGGCATATCTACTTTGACGAGAATGTGTTTCCCTTGGCCAGTACTTCTATTGTGCAGGATTTCCCTAGTCAGCCTATTGAGCTCTAGGGTGCTGGTTCTTTGGTTGTTTCACCCGTGACTGTGTCTTTGCCTATGTCATCATATGCCGTCTATGCCACATGGAGCATTTTTCGCCTTTACGGGCGTTGTTGGCTGCTAGTGGGGATCCTACTTGTTATTCTCAGGCGCTTCTTCACCTTGAGTGGCGTACTACCATGGATGAGGAGTTCAATGCGCTTCTTCACAATCAGACTTAGCGGTTGGTCCCGGCCACATCGGTATGAACATTGTGGGTTGTAAGTAGTGTTCCGTATAAAGAGAAAGGTCGATGGGTCTATTGAGCGGTTTAAGGCGGGGTTGGTCGCGAAGAGTTTTAATCAGGTTGCTGGTGAAGATTTTTTTGATACTTTTAGCCCGGTGGTTAAGCCTACCACGGTCCTCCTTCGTCTCTCTTTGGCGTTATCTCGTGAGTGGACTCTCCGTCAGTTGGATGTTCACAACGCGTTCTTGAACGGGCGTTTGGCGGACACCGTATATATGAAGCAGTCGCCTGGGTATATTGATCCTCATTTTCCCGATCATGTGTGTCTTCTTCAGCACTCTCTCTATAGTCTGAAGCAGGCCCCACGGGCTTGGTTCAAGCGCTTACATGACTTTCTACTTTCGGTTGGGTTCAAGGCCTCTAAGACCGATATTTCTTTGTTTCATCGGTCTGTTGCTAGGTCTCAACTGTTTATTCTTGTTTCTATTGATGACATTCTCGTGATGGATAGTGACTCGTCACTTGTTTCTGAGCTTTTGCAGCGTTTGGCCTCTACGTTTAAGATCTATGACCTTGATACTCCGAATTTCTTTCTCAAAATTGAGACTATGCTGGTTGATGGTGGTTTTATTCTCTCTCAGCGCTGGTACATGGTTGATATTCTCAATCATGCTGGAATGGTGGACTGCAAGCCTCTTGCTACACCTGTTTCTGCGGCTCGTTTAACTGAGATGTCTGATGCTCTGTTTGATAGTCCTACTCAGTACAGGAGCCTTGATGGTGCTTTGCAATATTTGACTGTGACGAGGCCTAATCTCTCTTATGTGATCAATCGCTTGTGTCAACACATGCACTCGCCTTCTATTTTGCATTGGATCATGTTGAATCGAGTGTTGAGGTATGTCAAGGCTACGCTTCAGTTCGACTTGCGTTTGCGTCCTTCTCTGGCGTCGATTTTGCATGGTTATTCTGATTCGGACTGTGTTGGTGATGTGCTTGATTCAAAGTCTACCAGTGGGTTTGCTATCTATCTGAGTAACAATTTGGTTTCATGGGTATGTAGGAAATAGCGGACAATGACCCGATCGTTGACAGAGGCCGAGTATAAAAGTCTTGCTGATGTTGCGACTGAGGTTACTTTGGTTGTGTCACTTTTGAATGAGATTGAGCTGCCGTTATCTACTATGCCCACCTTATGGTGTGACAATCTGGGAGCTACGTATCTTTGTGCCAATCTGGTGTTTCTTGCGCGAACGAAGCTTGTTGAAGTGGGTTATCACTTTGTGCGGGATAAAGTTGCTTCTGGTGACCTTAAGGTTCATTTTGTTTCTACGCAGGATCAGATTGCTGACATCTTTACCAAACTGTTATCTGTTAAGCGGTTTGAGTTGCTTTGAGTCAAGCTTAATGTTGTGTGTTTACCACCTTAAGCTTGAGGGGGTGTAATAAGAGTCTTGTAATTTAGTCTTCCTAGACTTCTGGTTCTTGTGTTATTCTATTTGTATTTATGTACTTACTGTATTCCTATTCTAATGATATACACAATACATTCATCAAAGATTTGTTAATGGGTTAAACAGATTGACACGATAAACATGTTTTGTTAACAAGTTTTGGATCGTGTCGACAAGATATGACACGAAACCCATTTAAACCGGCTAAACCAATTAATATATTTAAAAACTAAAATTTAAAGTTAAACCTATATAATAAAAAAAAATCTACAATTCAATCCATTAAATAAACTAAAAAAAATTATATTTATAACATTCATAAAATGATAAAATAACATCTAAAAATCATAATTAAAGAAGTCCATACTAGTTTTTACAATAAAATTGAACACAATAAAATTCAAATTTCATATTGTTGAAAATTAATAATTAGTGTAAGATCTTGTCCTAATGTAGTAAATCCATCCTTAGTCATGTTCATGATATCTTTTGTAATCTCATTCATGACAATGGTTCTTACCTACATGATAATAGTTCTTAGCGGGCTATAATCAGGTTTGTATAAACGGGTTCGTGTAAATAGGTTAACACGATAATATTAACGGGTTAAACGGGTTCTTAATAGGTTTAACGGGTTGACCTGTTAAGATACGAAACATAACGGGTCAGCCCATTAACGACCCAGGACATCTTAAGGCTAAACACTAACCTGTTAAGTATTTTTTTTATCCAGTTTCATTTCGTGTTAACAGGTCCTGTCTATAATTGCTAGGTCTAGTCATTAGGCTAACATACTCTAATTGAGAGAAAAATAAATAGACACAATAACTTTAATGTAGACAAAAATGAAAAAAATCACTAAACTTTTTCAACAGTGTAAGTAAAAATTCACTATCTTTGTAAGTAATTTTATACATGTACAATTGTGTGCTTTATTCCCCCTTTCTTTGTCATTGACTATGGCCTTTTATAGTAGAAGAAGTATATACATATGAACATAATAGAGTCTTAGACTAACCACATCCCAAAAAATGAATGCCTTGCTAAATGATGTGGGAAGAGAGATCAACTTTTTTCTTTTTGGTTTTCAGCTTACGTGAATAGCAATGGGAGAGAAAAATTGCTAACTTAGCAAGTAGAGAGAAGTAATTTGGTAGCTTTTTCTGCCAATCATTTCACCTTTTCCTTTTTTGTAATTTTTATTATTTCTTTTAATATTATTTTATTATTATATTTATAGTATAATATGAAAGTGAGATCCATTTTTTAGAGCGAGAGAGATTTGCAGAGATGTAGAATAAATATTAAAGAATTTACAAATTTGATGAAGTGGAAGTAGAACTTATTTTAAAAAGTGAGAGATATAGAATAAATATTAGAGAATTTGCAAATTTGATGAAGTGGAAGTAGAACCCATTTTAAAAAGTAGCCTTATGATAATCGGGTATTTATGGTAGAGTGAAATATTTTAATTTGGAATGTATAGGTGATTTAAGGAAGAAAATGATATTTAGGAAAGTAATTCATAGGTTGACTTGACCATTCTTCTATAATCTTATGATCACTATTTAATTCCTTCTTCCACGTCGTCACAATTGACTGGTCAGGTCTCGAGGCTGAGATCGAGTGCCTAGTCTGAGCATGGTGTAAACTACCCACCATCTACTATTGAGCTGACTGCTTGGTTGACTACCCCTAGCCCATGATCCTTTATATTCTTTCTTATCAAAGAAACCCAATTTGATTATATTTTTGATTATTTAAAATGATTCAGTTTTTTTTTTTTTTTTTTTTTTTTTTTTTTTTACAACTTATGATACAGTAGAAAATTATAAACGGATTATATTCTTGATTATTTAATTTATAGGTTCATTTTTTTTTTAATGTAATGATTAGTTAAAAATTATAATGAAGAAAGGAAAACGAAGCACAACTAATATGATCTCAGCTAAAATGTGCTTAGTGAAGAAAGGAAAACGAAGAAGCACAACTAATAATATCATCTCAACTAAACTAAAATGTGCACCCATAAACAGGAAAATAAGGCGATGAAAGCAAGACATTTAGCAAATAGGATCAGTCGATCATTTCATGCTCCACTGATGCTGCTTCAACTGGGTAGTAATGGTAGTGAAGCTCTCCAACATCATCACCTGACAGTTTCTTCCATCCATTTGGCCCAACATGGTAAACTGAAAGAAGCACAAAATCACACTATCACAATACCACAAAATTCACAAATGCCAATTCAGATTTAATAAAAAAAAAAAATAAGGACATTCTTTTTGTCCTTCTATGCTGTGTGCACATGTTTTAAGTTACGGAGAAAAGGGGGGAGAATCATACCACTGGCAACACCTCCACTGGCTCCATCACGAAACGTTGCATGATAGATAGACCGCCTAGCCAACTCTGCAGCTTCTTCAACAGACAAATCAAACCGGTACCTACTCAAGTTTTAAAAAAAACAAAAGAAAATGTACTGCTTATAAACACAAACAGGAAGCAATCAAGTTTTTACTCAAATATATCATTGAACCATTTCATACCCCATTTTTTAGTTTAATCTAATCTGTCTATAAAGTAAAACTTTTCACCAGTAGGGTTCAGTTTCATTGGAAACTTTTAAACAAACTGTGTAGTGACATCATGGCTGTATGAGCTCTTTTCCAAGCTATAAGTTTAGTAGACAGTTTATTGGCTCAGTTCAAAAAGCAGAAAAGAAAGAGGATAGAAGGAAAAATAAAGCAGTGATGCCAATAAAAGGAAGAGAATAAGAAATGGAAAAATTACTAGAAGGGAAAATGTTGTCTAGAAGAGTAGAAGTTTCAGACAAAAAGATTTCGAAGAGTTAATATTGCAGAGTAATTTATTATATTATATTATCTAACAGCAGAAAACTAGACTATCACTTAAGAAATCATTAATGCTACAGCTGAACAAGAAAAAAGGTGTAAACAATAATAATCCTAGAAGAGTGGGAAAGCAACATACCCATTATCAAGAACTCCATAAGCATATGGAGAACCAGATCCCACAGAGAATCTGTTTCCCTTTAGACGCCCACCTTCACTATCCACGTAATAGAGTCCTGGACCCTACACCCATCATGCAATAATTTTTAGAATACTCAAACTACAATAGGAATTCTAGCACACGTATTTTGGTTCATTTATCATACCGTTTCATCCCAGCCAGCAATCATAGTTCCAACAGACAAGCTCATTCCGCGGTAAGAATATAGAATGTTTGCCAACAACTTGGAAGCTCCAGCAACTGAAATTCTTCTTTTATTTGCCAGTTCATGGAGACGACACTACACCAATCAGGACCAACATTCAGCAGCTCCTTTTCTAAAATATTAATCCAGATAATGCAATGTTTCTTTAAGAGGAAAAAAGTACACTCCTCTATCTCATTTTATTTATCTAGTTTACTTTTAGAGTAAAAACCGATTCTTCTTTATTTAACTTTTTCTTTCTTTGATAATTTTAAATTCTATTTTTCATTTTGATAGAACTTTTAATATAAATTCTAAATATCTTAAGTTTATTTGCTAACAAAAACTAAATTATACGTGTATAAGCAATCAAGTTGAAAACGAGTTGAGTCTAAACCTTGTTTTTCAAACCATATAAACAAGTTGGGAATGGGGATATAAATTGCATTCTAATCCAATTGGCAATAGTGTAGCAGGGTTAGCTAAGCTACACTCTCACTTCATTCTCTAATCATAGGTGCATGCACATGCACTCTTCAAATAGTGTCACTTTCAGTGAATACATATTGATGCATATGAGAACATACAACTTTAATTAAAAACTTGTTGTAAGTAATTGATGCATATAATGTATTTTAGGAAATGCCTCCTTTTTCTTTACACTAAGCCATTGATCCTGTGTCATAGGATAGGCCAGCGATTTTTTAATTAAGCACGCTCTATTCGAGCTCAAGTATTTTCCAGTTGAGTTGAACCAAGCACCTCAAATTGATGCGAACCCCTAAATGGTTACCAAGGACCCAAAACTTTATTAGGAAAAAGAATGAAACTACAATGTAACCCCAGCCAAGATGGCAAGAGATCCTCACTTGTAACTACAAGGTCACGAGTTAGAATCCTTGCCCCCTTGGCTTGAGCCGGTTAGCTATGGGCAACCTAGGCTGATTTACTTTCATGTGATCCTTTGCTGGCTAGGATCACATGCCGGGGTTTACCTATGCACAAAAGGGTTGTGGGTTTCCCTTGTCATCCAAAAAATAATGAAACTACAACAACTTGGTTTGACAGCAATACATGTTCAAAGGAATGCTACTCTAATGTGCTGGAAAGTAGTGAACACAGATTAAGAGCATCCCTGCATATATAAATAATAAAATACCTTTACACCAAGATTCCTGTGCCAGAACTGGCAATCAGCTGCCCCTCCTGCCATTGTACCAAGCATATAGGGATTTATTTCAATTATCTTCTTCACAGACTGTGATGCTGCAAAATAACATTCTCAGTGAACCAGCAGAATAGTAAATTGAAATGGATGGGAAATAATAACTTGGTGACTATTGGAACTCATAGTTACTCGATACATTCAACCTGATGATGCTATATAAAAAATACAAAATACAAAATACAGTAATAACATTGGCATTCATATGCTCATATCCAGAAAAGGAACCATATTCCATTCTTTCATTCAATACATGGAAACTATATATAGAGAACATGTTTATGTGTTCAGTCCTGTTGCTCAAAACCCTTAGGTAAAAAGCACAAACTATCCAAAAAAAGGCTCCTAAATTGTAGTATAATGACAGAGATCCACAAATCTTAGCATACAACAATATTCAAATTTCATGCCTACAGAGCAAGATGTGGTTATGGTGCCAAACCAAAAGTTCACTAATACAAATTTGCACTAGAATATATCCATTGTTTCTAACTCACTTATCCAGGCTATAGGCAATTTGGTGAAAAAACCAGAAAGAAACAAATTACCTATCCAAAAAGAATTATAAACAAAGATGAAAGAGCACTCACATATATACCCTCCCATGCTGGCACGAGAATCTGCTGCCACCATCACACCCTCCTTAAAAATAAAAGCTAAAGTGGTGGTTCCCTTAGCTGGCTTCACCATTTGGATCGCTTTCTTCTGAAATCCATCAAACTAAAACAACACCAGAAGAAAGGAAAGGTATATCACACTACAGCTACACCAAACTGGAAACATTCCTATTAATTTAGTTCTATCCCAAGAAAATGCAACTGAAACATAAAATAAAGCTAAAATCCAACTCACATCTGTAATATTTGGAATCTGAAAAGATGGGGCTCTGGGAATCCTATCAAACAATGCGGAACTCTCCCCGCGAATCGGGGCAGTTGATTCAAGCCCACTAAAATCAATTCTCGCCATTGTTACGACCTTTTACAGAATCTAAGAATTGAATTGAAACAATTTTGCACACTCACGGTACAAGAATCAAGAATATCGAGAATAAAACGTACGAGAGGAGAGAGTTTTAGTTTTAGAAAATAAAGTTACAATAATATTTTAAAATGGAGTAGAAATCTTTAAACTAATAAAGTATAGAGTTTTAATGAAATGAAGGTCTCGACTCAACCTAAGAGACAATGTGAGAATATGAACAAGAGATTTCTTGCACTACACTCTGAGAATGAACTATCAAAACGAGTAAACCTTTCTTTTTAATCTAAAGATTGGCAATTTGTCCCGATTTCGAAATATTTCTTCCTTGTTAATTTTTTTTAGTATTTTTAAATTATTATTAAATTTAATTTTATATTTAATAGTTTTGAGATCATAGGGAATTATGGAGACCGATTCTCTCTCTGGAAAAGAATCGCCGACGGCGACCACCCGGTCGCCGGAGGAAGAGGATCTACTCCAGCGAAGTACCAAGAAGACGAAGCGGCATAGGGAAAACAAAGAAACCCCTGGCCAGACACCGGCAGCAGACATAGCTCAAGATGCAGCCCTTTTCGCCGGACTGAAATCTCCGGACTCGGCAAACTGGCGAACACCTGTCGAAACCCCCAACACGGCATGGGGCAAGAAAGATATCGAAGATCCATTTGAGAAGGAAGAAGTATCTGATGATGAAGAAATGGGAGACGAAAGGGCGGATCCGAATTGTCCGGTTATTAGGGTCACAAAGGAAGAAAAAGAAAGATTGAGACGTCCATGGCGCCGAACCCTAATCATCAAATTGCTGGGGAGGAAGGTAAACTACTCTTACCTCTTAAACAGACTGCAGAGAATGTGGAGACCAGATGCAAGTTTCGAATTAATTGCGCTCGACCAAGACTTCTACCTCGCCAAATTCGAGTCCCTTCGCGATTACGAATTTGCGAAGTATGAAGGGCCATGGATCATCTTCGATCACTATCTTACGATTCAGGAGTGGGTTCCCAATTTCATCCCAAGAAAGAGTAAATTGAATAAGCTCCTAGTCTGGCTGAGATTTCCATCAATTCCCATCGAATACTTCGATGAGCAGTTCTTGACAAAGATCGGAAGGGAGGTGGGTCGCCCGGTGAAGGTGGACAATACGACGAGCTTGGCTTCAAAAGGTAAATTTGCCAGGATTTGCGTTGAATTAGATATGACTAAACGACTTCTGTCGAAGTTCACTTTAGCCGATGAGGTCTTGCCGATCGAATACGAAGGAATCCATATGGTCTGCTTCAAGTGCGGCATCTATGGCCACAAACAAGGACAATGCGAAGCGGAAGGAACTACCCCGACGAATTCAGGGGATCAACAGCCCGCAACACAAGGTAATCAATCGACAGAAGCACAGGCTAAATCACAAAAGACGAACACCAAGACACCGGACTACAAGGAAGATTTTGGGTCTTGGATGTTGGTAACAAGGAAAGAAAGAAGAGGACAAAGGAGAGTTGACAACCGGACCCCCGGAACCACGAACAGAGCGAACTTTCAAACTCAGCATCCGAACGCAAACCCAGGAGCTCTTGAAACATCCTCGCGGTATGCCGCCCTCGACTATCTTACAGAAATCGAAACTGACCCCGCCCCTGAGGGCCATCCGCCAACAGCAACATTCAATAACCCGCCCAGAAACCTGCCTAATATCCAAACCAACACCCACCCCCAATCTCAGACAACTCGGAGATCCGATTTTCAACCGCAGCAGAATAGACAGGCACAATCGGTTGTACGAGGAGCCTGCGGAGGAAGATTCGGTAGAGGCGGAGCCCCCAGACAAGCAGCGGCGGAGTCCGAACATACTGTAGTTAGGGGATCAAGGCATGGGAAACAGATTGCAACAACGGTAGTTCAACATCAATTTGACATCCCCGAAACGTCTTCCAGTGCTCTCGCAGACCATAACGTCCTCGGCGAACCACCTGATGTTGCAGGAATTTTTGACAGCAGTCAAATCGAGGCAAACGATGACATGGTTGATGATACTGGCCAATTAGGCCAAATGGACCATGATGGTCCAGCTCTGTGAGTTTGATCGTGCACCTGTGCACTTGTCTTTTTGCTTTTTCATTTTTATGATTATATTATGTTGGAATTGCCAGGGTGCTGCCTCAAAGGCTTTTGGGCGCACCCTTAAACTGTTCTGTAGAGACTATTCTCCGGATATTGTCTGCCTTCTTGAGCCACGAGTTTCTGGCCATCAAGCTAATAATATATGTTTTAGTTTTGGATATGATGAATGGATCAGGGTAGAAGCAGTCGGCTTCTCGGGAGGAATCTGGATCTTCTGGAGACTACCCCTCAATGTCGAAGTCCTGTCCACGCATCCACAATTTGTTAATCTGCAAGTGGAAGAAACTAATTCACCCCCATGGGCCATTTCAGTAATATACGGTAGTCCTAACCCTTCCCTACGGAAAAATCTATTCTCTGATCTCACTTTTCAGGATCTCACCCCCTCAACACATTGGCTTGCTTGTGGCGACTTCAACTCGGTTCTAAGTATTGATGAAGTGACGAACAAGGAACAATTCAACACATCAAGGTGCACAGACTTTAGAAACTGGTTATTCCGAGAAGGCCTGATTGACTTAAGTTTCAACGGCTCAATTTTCACCTGGCTAAGAGGTACTAGCACATCAACATTCAAGGGTGCAAGATTAGATAGGGCCGTAAGCAATGCAGAGTGGAGATTAAGATTCCCAGATGCTACAGTCGAACACTTGCCAATAGTCAATTCTGATCACTCACCTCTGCTAATCAGAACCAATCCTCAGCTTTCAACCTCTCATGCCAAACCTTTCAGATTCAACATGGCATGGACAATGCACAGAGATTTCCTAAAGTTTATACAGCAGACTTGGAGCCCAAACAGCAACCTTGAGACAAATAAGACGACAACAGCGCATGCATTGAAAGAATGGAATATCAACGTTTTTGGCAATGTCTTCCAAAGGAAAAAGAGACTTGTAGCAAGGATTAAAGGGGTACAAAATCGTTTATCAGTACAAGTCAGCCCGAATCTGCTCAAGTTGGAGAAAAAATTAAGAAAGGAACTAGATGAAACCCTCTCACAAGAAGAAGTCATTTGGTATCAAAGGTCAAGAGAGCAGTGGATCATCTCAGGTGAACGAAACACACGCTACTATCACATATCTACGTCAGCTAACAGAAACCGGTCTAGAGTCGAGAGATTACAGGATGACAATGGAACTTGGTTAATCAAAGAATCTGCAATTCAAGCACACATCCTAGATTATTTCACCAAGCTGTTTTCGGATAATAGCAATAGCAGCCCTCAACCCGTTATTCAAAGTCAGTTTCCTAGAATCACAGAAAATGAATGGCAAGCAGTGAACCGTCCATTTGAGCTGGGGGAAATCAAGCAAGCTCTCTTCGATATGGATCCGTGCAAAGCTCCAGGCCCCGATGGTTTCACTGCCGGCTTTTACCAGAAAGCATGGAACATTGTAGGAAAAGATCTCTCAAAATTTGCCCTAGAATTCTTTGCCACAGGTAGTCTCCCCCAAGGAACAAACGACACACTTCTAACCCTGATACCAAAGGTGGCGACACCAGAATCTGTCAAATAACTCCGACCAATCGGACTATGCAATGTGTCATATAAAGTAATCACGAAGGCAATGACGACACGGTTGAAGGCTATTTCCAGTAAGCTAATAGGCCAACACCAAACGAGCTTTATACCGGGCAGGCAGATTGGAGACAATATCATAGTATTCCAAGAGGTCTTAAACTCTATGCGATACAAGAAAGGCTTAGTGGGCTGGATGGTAATGAATATCGACCTAGAAAAGGCATATGACAAGCTGAAATGGAGTTTCATAGAGGACACATTATCGGACATTGGTTTTAATTCAGACTGGAAAAGAAACATTATGGAGTGCATTTCAACGCCAAAGCTAGCAATAAACTGGAATGGGAAGCAATCAGAATGGTTCAAGCCGAAGAAAGGAATAAGACAGGGAGACCCCATCTCTCCCCTCCTCTTTGTTTTATGTATTGAAAGATTAAGCCATTTAATAAATGATTCTGTTAATTCTGGC
>CP025647.1:17093664-17123232 GCA_003576665.1 Ipomoea trifida | reverse complement strand
CAGAAGTCTTCACTATACTTCTCCAAAAACACCCACTTGGAACTACAGCATGAACTGACAAGACGAATGGGAATTCCAAAGGTAGCAGACATGGGGAGATACCTTGGTATCCCATCAATCCATGGAAGATTAAAGAAAGAGGCATTTGCCGGCCTCATCGAGAGAATGCAGCATAAGTTGACAGGCTGGAAAACGAAAGTTCTCCCTCTAGCCGGAAGGCTTGTGCTTGCCCAAGCTGTGTTGTCTGCAATTCCCTACTATCCTATGCAGACCATGCTCCTACCAACTGGACTGACTAAAGCTATGGAGCAACTAATCAGAAGCTTCCTATGGGGCAGCTCTACTAACGCAAGGAAGTGCCACCTAATCAATTGGGACACAATCACAAGAAATAAAGCTGATGGAGGTCTTGGCCTCCGAAAACTTGACAAGATGAATGTTGCTTTCCTAGCTAAACTTGGATGGCGCATGGCACAGAATGAAGATGCCCTTTGGATCCAGGTATTAAAAACAAAATACTCTGTCTCATCCTTAGAATTCAATACTTGGAGACAAAAAACAAACATGTCCAATACATGGAAAGGAATACTGAAAGCTATCCCAATTTTAGAGAAGGGGCGTGGAAAGCTAATTAGAAGCGGCGCAAATACCCTATTTTGGGGAGATAAATGGGTAGGGCACTGCCCACTGATCGAAAATGCTACATCTTTAGTCCAACTCCAGGACCGTTATAGGACAGTGCAGTCTTATTGGGATAACAGCACGGGCTGGAAATGGGACCAGTTCGATCAGCTCCTCCCGGTCTCGTCTCTTGAGGAAATAGCTGCGATGATAGTAGATAATGATACAGCAACAGAGGATCTATTGGTTTGGAGATATGGAGAGGCCAAAGATTTCTCAGTGAGCTCAGCTTACGACATAGTCTGCAATCGCCCCATTTCAACTGAGGCGGCAAAATGGAATGCTATCTGGAAATTAAGAATCCCCAGCCGCGCAAAAACATTTCTCTAGCTGGCTCGACATGAAAAGCTCCTGACGAATGAAGCAAGGGCAAGAAGAGGAATGACAACCGACAGCAACTGTGGTGTTTGCAGAAACAGAACTGAAGATATTGATCATGTGCTCCGCATTTGCCCTCTGGCTAATATAGTATGGTCCAGGCTGCTACCAAAATTCCACACAGACTCAAGATGTTTAAACTTCAGGGAATGGCTGGACCGAGGAATTAACAGCAAAGGTAGCCGCAACAGGCCAGAGAACGACAACATCCTTTTCTCTATGACAGTATGGTGGATCTGGAAGTGGAGGAACGAACTGGTTTTCAATAACTCCCCTCACACACTGAACGCCAAGATTGCTTGGATACGATCTCAAGTAGCCGAAGTTATTACAGCATTCGAAAAAGGTCCCAACCAGCTGCACTCGATCAACTCATACAAGTGGGAGATGTGCAGGTGGTCTAGACCCGAAGAGGACATGATCAAAGTTAATTTTGATGGCTCAGTGGATCTTACATCAGGTAAGGCAAGCTGTGGAGGTGTCATTAGGGACTCCCAAGGTGAATGGAAAGGAGGATTCCTCTGCAACATTGGAGCCTGCCCCCCACTACAAGCCGAGGCTTGGGCCCTATTCAGGAGCATCCAACTAGCTGTGCACCAAGGTTTTAAGAAGGTCACCTTCGAGGGTGACTCGAAGGAATTAGCAAAGATATTACTCGAAGGTCATACTAATGAGAGAGCTGTTTGCAACATAACCAGAGCCTGCAGACTTGGATTAAAGCAACTAGAAGATTGGAGGATAAATATTGTCCCACGAGAGGCCAATACACCAGCAGATGGTCTGGCCAGATTAGCAAGAACTTACCCCAAAGGGATGTATATCCTCTGGTTTCCCCCAAACCACATTAATAATCTGTTAGAGTCCGATAGAGCAGGACTTCCCCTTTGGAGATTAGCTTATGATTCCTGCTGAATTCTTTTGTAATATGACCGGGTTTCCCCCTCCTTATTAATAAAATTTTTTTTATATTTAATAGTATTTTTAATGTAATTTATAAATATATAAATTTTGTATACAAATATTAAACTTAATATTATGAAAAAATAAATTAAAAACAATTTCGATCAAACTTCTTTAAAATAGTACGGAGGGAATATAAGTTAAATAAATTATAATTGTATTACAAATTAAAATCTAATTATCTAAAGATCTACTATACTAATAAGAGCCAAAGTGAGTTAGGCCTAAAATGGGTAGAAAAAATGGCGGTGATCAAATTGATGGTTTAAATGAATTATTTAATCAAATAGATGGCTAAGATAATTCAGATTAATATTATTTATAGAGATTACATTGTCCATTATCTTATTTTTACAATATCTTGTAATTAAATATCAAAGTTATAGTACAAAATAATGTTATATATTTATTTACCAAATATTTTATTAATACTATGATTTTTTTAAATAATTTGAAGCTAATTATATTAACTACTTGGGGATTGGTTGACGATGAAAGTACTCAAATAACCCATTACCCAGCAAATTGAAGCGAGAAGCTACCTTTTAATATCTTTGGAATATATAATACTTTAAATTTTCAAATTTTTATTAATTTATTTAATCTTTTTTCTTAAACTAGGGATTTCTTTATCCACAATAACTCATTCAACAACAATGGTTGAACCAAATGAACCCTAAGCAGAGCACCTAAAGGAAAGTCCATAGCTCCTATATCATAATCTCATTGCATGATGTCATCTATGCTACCAACAATAACCGAATTGCAAATAACCCACTACCAACAAAAAGGAAAAGAACAAATAGTAAAGATGAAGACAATGACAATATTACTCAAAAGAGATTTAAGAACACTTTAAAAAAATCAAATTAAAAGTAGTATTTATTTAGACTATCATTTTTAGACCAAATATTTAGGCCCTGTTTGGTAAATAATCAGCCTATCAGCCAATTTTGACTTATTTGACCACTATTAGTTGTTTGGTTAATAAGCTTTTTGCAACTCCAAAATGCTAAAATTCAAAAGGCTACTCAAAACAGCTTTTTCAATTAGCTTTTTGAGAAAAGAAATTATACCAAACAGCTATCAGCTAACAGCTAATTTATCAAACAACTTTCTACACCAGCTAATATTATCAACAAATCATACCTTCTAACCCAAACAGCCAACCAAATCAGCCAACAACCATTTACCAAACAAGGCCTTAGACTATCGATTTTACAAGTTTGCAAACATTTATTTTAGTAATAATTATAATAAATTTTCTATATTATCTTGGATTCATATACTTTGAGTTAGATATTTAAATAAAAAAATTCGAAATTCAATTACCATGTATAAACTTCTCCTATATAATCTTGCATTGATATACTTTTAAATATTTATTTAAATATAAACATTGGGCATTAACCCATTCGCACAATGCGCGTATAAAACTAGTACTTTATATAAAAGCACACGTCAAATTTGTTCAAAAAGTTGATTGTTTTTGATTGGTAGAGGGTAAATTATTTTGTGGTCTATGGTCCACATAATGTTGTGTGGATCATAACAAAAATTACATTATTAATATGCTAAATGTACATTATTTGTGTATTGAATGTATATTATACAATATAATGTGCATTCCTTGAATACAACGTACATTTTTAACAACAGATGAAATTGGTGAAGAGAGATAGGTCCAGCAGCTAGGTGTCGTTTAAGTACGAGAGATTGCATACGTACTGCTTCTTCTGCGGCATGATCGGCCATCAGTATAAATGCTGCCTCAAAGCCCGCGAGTCGAATCTTCCGGTTCACATGTATCCATTCGGGGCTGAGCTGCGAGCTGGAGCTGGGCGGGGTGGGCCGAGGGCGATCGGTGATCCTTGGTTAGTGCCGCTCACAGGACCACCGCGAGGTGGGGGCGTCGCTAATGGTTCGGGGGAGGTGCGCCGTGGCAGTGAGGTGGTGGAGTTTGGGATCGGTGGGCAGGCCGTCGACCGTGGAGTTGTGACAGTTGCTAAGCGCCGACGTGAGGCGGTTAGTGATAAGACTCCGAGATACCCTTATTTCAGGCACATTTTAGGGTGTTTTATCGCGTCTATAGCATCCTTACTTGGTAAATTATGTGCGTAAATGCTTGAAAATCACTAACTGATGCACAAAAGCTACTTTTAGCTTAAAAGAAGTAAAACAGGAGCCCCGGGAGCAAATAGGACCAAAAGATGAGCTTAAAGAGCAAACCAGGCAAGAGCGGAGCCCCGGAGGACCAAACTGGAAGGCCACACGCGTGTGAGCAGGCGTGAAAACTTTCCAGAAGCTTCCCACGCACGCTCACACGCGTGTGAGAGGTGTGGAGACGGTGATGCGCGAATTTCATTTAGGGTTGTCATTTCGGAGGCTATTTAAACCCCTTTAATGAATTTTCAAGGGAGGATCCCAGAAATTTAGTTTTCCTTTTCTTAGTTTTTCCTTTGGAGAACTTTCTCCATTTTTCTTAGCTTTTTAGATTAGATCAATATCCATTGTAGCAAGACAACAAGCTTGGATTGAAGATCTTCTTCTCTCTAGGTGATCTCTATTTCATTTCTATAATTTTAGCTATCTTATTCTTGGATTAAATTAGCTTTTGTTTGCATTTCTTACTATGAGTAGCTAGTTTAGTCTAGGGATTTGGATTGTGTGATTGAATATTGTTTGTGTGATGATCTTATCTCTATATCTTGGATCTATGAGTTTGTGTTGATGGATTATCTATTCTTGTCTATTGATTGTTGTTTTGATGAGATCTTGTTTGGATTTGGCCAATCTAGATGAGAGATTGAGCTCTTAACTCTTTCATGTCTTTGATTAGAGTTAGGATTTGAAGCTTGACACAATCATAGTTCCTATGGACTTCTTAAGAATAGTAGGATAGTGTGTAGCTTAAGTGTTTGATAAAATTCCTCTTAGAACTTTGGATGCTTGAAAACACTCCTAAGTCAAAGAAGCCTTAGTACACAAAGGTGGAAAAGGACTAAGACAACACACTCTTGAATAAACAATATCCTAGCAATCCTAATCCTTGACCTTAGACACTCCACTATGCAATATTCATGAACACTATCCAATCCCTACCCTTTTTACATATTCACAAAATCACTTTTACTTTACTACTCTCTTGCACTCAAACCAACCAAATGAACTACTCTCACTCACAGATCCACCCTTCACCACACTCGAGTCCTATGCATGATCCAATCAAGTAAACTCCCGAACGCTTGACACACCTCCACGTCCCTCCTTCGAGACCGACACTCGGGGAGTCACAGACTTTCCGTTTTATCATACAAATATCTTTTGACATTTCACCCTATACACGCAAGAGTTGTCAGTTAGCCCGGGGAGTAGGCAAACTAGGGGTGGTAGTAGTGACGTTTCAATGACCGACGTGTCAAAAAACTTGTCCAAGGCGGGTTCTGGTTCTCAGACCCGCCCGTCATCATGAGTACCATCAGTTGGAACTGTCGTGGCTTGGGCGATCCACGCACAGTTCGCGAGATTGTGGACATGGTGTCCTGGAAGAAGCCTGAGTTCCTATTCTTGATGGAAACCAAGGTAGCCCGAGTCCATGTTGAACGACTACGGGTCAAGCTTGGTTTTGATGGACTTTTCTACGTTGATGGCGTTGGTTTGAGTGGTGGACTTGCTTTGTTTTGGAGGAGAAATTGTACTGCTAGGTTACTGTGTTTTTCGAAAACCCATATTGATGTTGAAGTGAGCCTTGCGTGCTCACCGAGCTGGCGGATGACATGTTTCTACGGGTTCCTCGAGCGCAGTAGACGAAGGGAATCATGGGATTTATTACGGTCATTAGCTAATCGATCCTCCTTGCCTTGGGTTGTGATTGGGGACTTCAATGATCTCCTATTTCAGCATGAGAAGAGGGGTGGTAATCCACATCCGGATGGTCTCCTTCACGGTTTTGGGGAGACCCTCGAGGAGTGTGGCCTGTTTCAGCTTCCCTTGAGAGGCTATCAGTTTACCTGGGAACGAGGTCGTGGTACTACAGCCTGGATGGAAGAAAGGTTGGACAAAGTGTTGGCCTTTTCCGGGTGGAGTGAGCTACAAAGAAGTGCCTATGTGGAGAATATCTTATCTCACACGTCTGATCATTCAGCCCTATTCCTATGTGTGTCTGACGATGTCACGAGGTTTAGAGGCGTTAGGCAGGGTTTCCGGTTTGAGATGGCATGGCTGCTTGACGAAGGGTGCAGGGGTGTGGTGGAGGAGGCGTGGCAGGAGGGGAGGGGCGATGGTTTCCTCAGTTGTTTAAATCACTGTGGTGAGAAGCTACAAAGTTGGGGAGGTGACCATTTTCATAAGTTTGGTGAGAAGATTAAGCAGCTTCGCAAGTCCCAGTTACTGTTGAGGGGCCGAACAGATCCGCTCTCTCTAGCTGAGTTCCAACGGATTGATGAACAGTTGGCTCGTCTAGAGGCTCAGGAAGATGCTTTCTGGAAGCAGCGTGCTAAACAGCATTGGTTGCGAGGAACTGATGCGAATACGAGATTCTATCACAAGTATGCTTCTGCCCGAAAAAAGAAAAATACTCTTTCTAAACTGAGGAATGATGCTGGTATATGGGTTGAGGGTGAGGCTATGACGCCTGTTGTGTTGACTTATTTTTCCAGTATTTTTCAGTCTTCAGGTTCAGCCTCGGCAGAGTCTTTCTTTAGTACTATTGCCCCCTGGGTTACGCAAAGGGATAACGAGATGCTTATACGTCCCTTTGAGTATGATGAGGTAAAAGATGCCTTGTTTTCAATGTTCCCTGACAAGGCCCCTGGGCCTGATGGGATGAATCCAGGGTTTTACCAACAATATTGGGATGTGGTAGGAGGAGATATGTGTGCTTTTGTGCTTAATTGTTTAAATACAGGCTCTTTCCCTGATGGTCTTAACGAGACAAATGTGACACTAATCCCCAATAAATCTTCACCGGAGTCAGTGTCTGATTTAAGGCCTATTGCTTTGTGTAATGTTGTTTATAAGATAATGGCTAAACTCTTAGCGAATAGAATGAAGTCGTTGTTGAGTGGAATTATCTCAGAATCACAGAGTGCTTTTATTCCGGGAAGGCTTATCACTGATAATATTCTGGTGGCTGCGGAAGTCGGGCACTTCTTGAATAGGAAGCAGACTGGTTTGGTTGGGTGGGGAGCCCTCAAACTTGACATGGCAAAGGCATATGACAGGATGGAGTGGTCTTTTCTACGTAGGATGTTGATGGCACTGGGGTTTGCTGACCGGTGGGTGGATCTAATAATGTTGTGCGTAACTACGGTCACCTACAATATTATGCTGAATGGTGCCCCGGTTGGGAGAGTTATTCCCTCTCGTGGACTGAGACAAGGGGATCCACTTTCCCCTTATTTGTTTATTATTTGTGTATAGGCCCTTTCCCTATTATTGCAGAATGCACAAGCAGATGGTGTTATTCGTGGCTGCAGGGTTGCTAGGTGTGCTCCCCCGGTTTCCCACTTGTTCTTTGCGGATAACAGCCTCCTTTTCTTCAGGGCCAATGCACAGGAATTTCTACTGCGGTAAAGCAGTTCTTAAATCAATATGAAGGAATGTCGGGCCAGGCGGTAAATTTTCAAAAATCCAGTGTCTGTTTTAGCAGGAACACATCGCAGGAGTTTAGGGATGAGGTTGTGGCAGAACTAGCGGTTGTACAGGCCCCGAACTTTGGCAAATACCTTGGCCTGCCAGCTTTTGTTGGAAGGAATAAGAAGGCAGCCTTTTCTTACATTGAGGATAAAATTAAGCAGCGGATTGGCTCATGGAACAAGAAGTTCCTTTCACAAACATGGAAGGAAATTCTCTTGAAAACAGTGGCTCAGGCCATGCCCACGTTTTCTATGAGTGTCTTTCTTTTACCTGACTCAGTGTGTTTGTCTATTGAGAGGCTTATGAACCGTTATTGGTGGGGTTCAGGAACTGAGAGGAGAATTCATTGGAAGGCCTGGGATCGACTGTGTGCACCAAAAAAATTTGGAGGCTTGGGATTCAAGGACCTACGAGCTTTCAATTTGGCTATGTTGGGTAAGCAAGCCTGGCGCTTCCTAACTGAGCCACAATCACTGGTGGCTAGGATTTATAAGGCTAGGTACTACCCAAAGACCTCTTTTATGGATGCCTCTATAGGTGGCTGTCCAAGCTACTGCTGGCGGAGTATTATGGCTGCCCACGGGCTTGTTACCGGGGGTGTTAGGCGGAGAATTGGTAATGGAAAATTGACAATAATCTGGGGATCCCCCTGGTTGCCAGATAATCCAAGTCCAATGGTTCAAACACCCATGCCTATTTATTTGAATGATTCGGTGGTTTCCGGGTTAGTTGATGAGGAAAGTGGATCGTGGGACATCTCTATTCTAAACGATATTTTCATTCCGGCAGATGTGGCACGAATAGTCAGGATCCCACTATCACCTGACTATGAGGATTCATGGTTTTGGCAGGGTGATCCTAAAGGATGTTACTCTGTGAAAAGTGGTTATAGGGCCATTGTGGGTGATTACGAATTTGTCATGGGCAGTTTTCTTAAATGGAACACTATATGGAAGCTTAAACTCCCACCAAAGTGGAAATCCTTTCTTTGGAGAGGCCCTAGATTATACTCTCCCTGTCACTACCAATTTGCTTTAAAAGAGGGTAGATGTTGATCCAACATGCCCAATGTGTGGTCTAGGTCATGAGGATGTTATGCATGCCCTTAACTTGTGTGATTACTCTAACCATGTTTGGCATGATTCGGCTTTACCTGTTCATTCTATTAATGAAGACACGTTTACTGCATGGTTCTCATGTGTGTTGCGTGTTTTATCTGAAGACAGTGTGGGTTCGATTGTGGCCACCCTTTATCACTTATGGCGTGCCAGAAACTCTGCACTATGGGATGCCTATCTCCCTCTGCCCAGGAAGGTTACGTTCACTGCTGCTGCTTCATTGCGAACGTGGAGGGAGGTTCATGGGGGTGTCGTCGTGCCTGCTACTGCTGCTCCGCCGACGGTGATGGTTCAGCCGGAATCACACTAGTTGCTGCCCAGATGCCTGTTCGATGCAGCGACAATGAAGGCGGCGTTTGGGGCGGTACTCTTGTCACCCTCTGGGGAATTCATCGCTGCTTGCGCCGGTTCTCTCCCCGACTGCTTCTCACCGTTGATGGCGGAGGCGGCCGCATGCAAAGAAGCGCTTTCGTGGCTCAAAAGCAAAGCTTTGGTTTCATCTTTTACATTGCTAACAGACTGCTCTCAGCTCCGTTCTCTCCTCTCCAGCCCGATGAACGTTTGCTTTTACGTAGGTTTTGCTGTTGATTCTTGCAGAGCAACTATTTCTACATTTTTGAATTGCTGCATTGATTTGGTTCCTAGATCAGCTAATGTTTTAGCTCATACTCTCGCAACGGCTGCCTTTTCACAGGCTAGCGTTTTGTATTGGGACTCTGTCCCTCCTGATACAATCTCTTCTTTCTTTGAGTAATAATATTACATTGTTGATTTCAAAAAAAAATAAAAATTTAAACTATTCGGTTTAACATTAGAGTTCGGTTCGGTTTCGGTTCAATTTGAAACGGTTTGATTTCGGTTCAGATTTAATTCGATTCGGTTTAAGCTCTCCAAATTTCAACATTTTCTAATTTTCCGAACATACTATCACATAATCGCATTATCCATATTCAAAATTTAAACATTATATTACAAAATAGCAATTCAAAGTTCAAACGTAGTACTAAGTACTACTTATGAGATAAAGAACAATTGTAGCAAACAACAAAAGTGCAAAATAGAGAACAAGCTATAAAGAAATCAAATAAAAAATTTAAGAGAGATACCAGAGAGACTAGCATTGAACAACGGAGTTGTTGTTATTATTATTATTAAACCTAACGGTATTCGGTTCGGTTTTTAACCAAACCGTTCTGTTTACAAGAATCCCTAATCGTTCGATTTTTTGGTATATTACTAGTTCGGTTCGGTACGGTTCGCTTCGGATAAACCGAACCGAATTACCCACCCCTAGTGAGAATGTATGGATGAGGAATTCTAGTCAATTTGCTATGGAAGGTATGGGTAAGGTGAAGCTCAAAATGACCTTAAGAAAAAAGCTAACTCTGAACAACGTTTTGTACGTGTCGGAGTTCCAAAAGAACTTGATTTCTGGTTCATTGTTGAACAAGAACAACTTCCATGTATGTAGGCAAGGGTTACGTACTAGGTGGACTTTTTAAGCTCGATGTAATAACTGTGATTGATAAAAAAAAAATGTTACTTCGTATTAATTATGCTTACTTGCTTGAGCTGTCATATTTGTGGCATGGTAGACTAGGTCATGTTAATTTTAACTTGTATATTAATTAGCAAGGACCATATTTCTGTATTCTAAATTTATGATAATTATAAATGCAAAATTTGTGTTGAGTCAAAACTATCAAAAATTCCTTTTAAGTTGATTGAAAGGAAGACGGAAAAGCTTGAATTAATCCATATCGATGTACTCCCATATGGGAGAGTCACTACATGTCATTTGAGCACAAGGTGCTTGGCGTAAAGTTTGTATGCTAATACTAAATATTATGAAAAGTTGAGTTAAAAATAACTTCAGTCAAACCTCGTTAACTGACACGAACCAGACACATAAAATGGAACGGAGGAAGTGTAATTTTAGATCAATACAAACACACGGTGATAATAAATATTTTATTACATTTATTGACGATAGCACATGATACTGCTATGTGTATTTGCTTAAAAGAAAAGACAGAGCTATTGATAAATTTATTCTCTATAAGAATGAAGTGGAAAACAAACTTGATTATAGAGTTAAGGCGGTTAGAAGAAATTGAGGTGGTCAATACGAAACATCTATTGATGATTATTGCATGAGCGTCGGTGTCATACACAAGCATACAACACTGTATTCACTTCAATCGAACAGTGTTGCTGAAAGTAAAAGTTTCACATTGAAAGAGATGATGAATGCAATGTTGATAACTTCGGGCTTACCTCAAAATATGTGGGGTGAGCGGTTTCGACAAAAAAAATTACTCCCTCTGTCCCATTTTACATGTCCTGTTTACTATTCATTGGTCAAATCAACTATTTCTTCATTGCTTATTTTCTTTAGTAATTTTTAATTGTTTTTAAATTTGATTTTTTGTGTTTAATAGTACTTTTAATGTAGTTTCTAAATATATAAATTTATATACTAATACTAAACTTAATATTATGAAAATTTGAATTGAAAATAACTTCAGTCAAGCCTCGTTAACCGAATCAGACAAACAAAATGAGACGGAGGTAGTACCTTTTAAATAAAGTTCCCCACAAGAAACTCAATAAGACTCCTTACGAGTTGTGAGAACCTTCCTACCAAGCTTTCGATAAGAAGTCTTGCTATCAATACTCGAAAGTGTGGGGGTTGTTGGTTTTGTGACTATTGAGCTAGTCAACAGTAGACCAACACTACAATACGTATAAAATTCAATTATGAAAATAAATTGATGAAGCATAAAAGGAAGTAGAGGAAAAAAGATAAGAGAATGAAGGATATGAAAGGGAGCCTATGTTTGTTTCTTTGAATTGCTTCCCTGGATTAGTGGTTGAATCAAAACTGTTTCGATAACAATTACAGAGAGAGACCTATAAAAGTAGGGCACTGAACTCTCCTATTCTACAGGACAAGAAATGTAGACTAAGTTACAACCACATAACACAAACTATACAATAACTAATAATAATAATAATAATAATAATAATAATAATAATAATACTAACACCCTGAATTTGAAGGGTTATGCCTCTTTATATAGGTCTATGATTTGACCCTTCAAGAATATAATATCCTCCAAGAGAAATTTGACCTTTGGGAAAATAATATTACATCAATAATTCAATAAATATAATATTATATATTTATATTAATAATTCAATAAAATAATGTTCTATCAGGTAATAATCTTGATTAACCTATAATTCTGACTGAGTTGTATATACAGAGTGGGCCGCCATATATTTTGAGCCTTTACTCTTATGGGCCCTGGTAAAATATCCAGCTGTAGCCCCTAGGTGAGCTTTGTGTGAGAGTATTGTGTCATTTGGTTGAAATTGACCGGAGAAAATAGAGTCGAAGAGTAAGCCATAGTCTCAACTCTCATGGATGTGTTTGACTTTAACTCGTCCATTACTTTCACAGGTGTAGAAGTTTATTGGCAATTGTTAGCATTTTCATCATCTAAGCCTTTTGCAAGCTCATCCAGCTTGATCGTATCTCCATTCTAGAATTCCCTTCTAGAATTCCCTTCTTCTTCTTCTTCCCCAAATTTGGGTTAGTTGTTGTGGCTTAGGATTAGAGAAAAAGAGAGATGATAATAGGGAACACGGCTTTTCGTCGCGTTCTCCATGGACAGCGCGGATATTATTTTTTTTACTATTGGGTTAGTCAACGGCAGACCAACACTACCGTTCATATGAAATTGAATTGTGAAAATAAATTTAATTTGTTGGTTCCGATGGGTAGTTAAGTGAGTCTAGAGATGAGGGGAGTGAATAAAAGACACCAAAGATGCAATCGTCCAAACCAAGTCCATCACTAAGGTATACAAACTCAGGTGACCCAAAGACCATCGGTGAAAAAAAATTTCGATCATTCGAAAACTGTCGCACACCGACACTTGGGAGAAGGGCAATAGACAACAATATCAAACATCAAATTTATCAAATACGGTCACTAGACACCGATGCTCCTCACATGGGCAATGACAACAACAAACTGTCGAAAGAAAAGTCTATTTTTTTTTTTCGTATAGACTCATATAACATGTAAGAAGGTGAATAAAATGTTTCCAAATTGTAATTAGACAAGATAAATGGATAATACACGGCTAGAAGAGTTCTAAAAAGAAAACAAAATAAATTCTTTCTTTATCCTTATAAATCTCTATAACTCAACGATTCTAATCCATGCTACCTAACATATAATTACACATTCCATAACAAAAATTATTGTAATATATTCATCCACTTGAACATATAATAGACATTGAACAATATATAGAAATAAAATGGATGAAACTTTAATTAATTAATTAATACATAAATAAAAGATAGATACAAGAAATGCCTACGCTTGAGAGATTAGGGGAGATGAACTGAGTGGGAAGATTCTCCCATTTCCGGCTTTTTCCGAGACCTGAACATTTACAGTATATGATGATATGATGATTACCGCATTACAACAAGAACCGGTTGAGAAATAAATTACATACTTACCTTTGGCGGAAGTGGGAAGGCCAAGTTGTGAGCAAGAAGGAAGTAGAAGAGCAGCCAGTGAAGTCAGATACATTCCTGCTTGCCTGCAAATACAAAATGGACAAGCTAGGTTTAAGTAGTTCAGGGAATGGAATATGAATGAAGATCAAGAAAACATGAAGAAGCCAAGACTATTCACACTATTGCATTCATGGGATTCCTGAATTGTTGCGAGTTCAATCTCTGGCGCTTTCTTCTTCTTCCTTCTTTCTTTAACGAGGGAAATCGCACACTTGCAGATGAAGAACAGAAGCAACACTCCAAGAGAAAACACAAAAATGAATTCCATAATAATTGCTGCCCCTAGAGCTGCTAAGGGGTAAACAAACACATATGCCCAAGTTAAAGAAGTAGGAAATTCACAAATCACAATGCCTTTGCATCCATAATTTATGTATATATATATATGCTAAATTGCTAACTTTACTTTACCATGAGCCAGAAAAGCATTCATTGGTCTTCTTCTGACAATATTTACAGTGGCCTCTACATAAAGAGGCATTGACATCATCTCTGCACAGTCAGGATAGCACCCATAGTTCCCCATATCATTTACAGTCACAGTCAAAACAGCACAATTATTTTCTCCTCCCTGAATTCTCATTAACAAACAAAACCAGAAAAGAAAATTAGTTCATTAGGAAATATATAACTATCCACTGAATACTTTCTATTCCAATTGAAAGTTTCATAATATAATGCATGCATACATGATGATAAACCAATTGCTCCATGATACTGTTGCAGTCGTCAAGTGTTCCACGAAATCTAATGCCTTTTGCTTTAACTGCAAAGTGTTTCGAGATGGTTACAAATGTCTGAACTGGCTGCCACTGATAACTACTCTTCAGCTTCAGTTCAGTAGTGCTAATAAGCTCAGCTGGAAGGTTTGTTGACAGAAATCCAGAGCTCACTTCCATGCTCAACATAACCACAAAGCGCGACTTATTTCCTACGTACACATAATAATATCAGGCAAATAGTTAAGTTATAAATCTGAAAATACATTATCTGATTTGATGAATTCTTAAATTATAAAGAAATTGTTAAGCAACCATTACCTAAATTTCATAATATAAAGTTCTCATCTAAATTCTGTGGATTTCTCATTTTCCTATTCATACCAGGAAAGTTCAGTACATCTGGATCTCCAATGAAGGCTTCAAACTTGTGTTTTTGCATATCAAAAATTACTTCTTCATCAACTCTTTGATCCAAGAAAACATATGAAGGGACATTTATGAATGGAGGATCATTGATGGGCTCCACAAATATCGGAATATCTAAATCATTCTTTCCATTTCTGTTAATAGTAGAAACTCTTATGGTATCAATCCCATTGAAGTTTCCATTCCTAATTCCAAGGAAACAAACAAGTTAGCAAAGCATGTTACTAGAGATGAATAAGAAAAAAGCTTTCCTAATTTCTCAAAATATATATATACACATCAAATCCTACTAGTAACATGAAGCTAGAAAAATGACTAGTGTTCTAAGTTCAAAATACCCATAATACTGAATTGATTGAATGGCAAAATTGACTACTTCCAAACTTCCTGATAAAGTTAACTCTTTAGCCTTCCCTTCATCTTTGTTCATAGAAGAAGATACAATCTGGTTAGGCTGCCAAAATTGCATTAGCATAGGACAAAGGAGGACTGTCCCAGATTTTGCACTGAGAGTAATGCTGATGTTCTCAGTTGAATCTGAATATATGATCTCAATCCCAGCAAAGCCACTGAAAACAAAAATAATAGAAAATTAAAAATTATCTCAAGATATTCATGTCCCAGGCCAGATCTCGACCTCTTGTTACAAAGATTTGTTAAGCATTTTTCTCATATCTTCAAGAGTAACTTTTTACCCAAATCTTGGACTAATTATATCTTCAGTGGCTTGGAGCTGACTTGGGTAAGAAACAAATTGAGGGGGGATGCTGAGGATTGATATATTAACACTTCCAGAAGCAAGGTTGCCATTTGTATCAGATATTGTGTATGAGAATGAATCGTTCCCAGTAAATCCTTTATAAGGAGTATATCTAAAGAGATGCCCATACTGTAGAAGTGAACCATGACTAGGCTGCCACCAAATAGTTTATTTGCAGACAAAACAAAACAAAAACATTCAGTGTAATGAATAAACTCGAGCAATTGGCAAACAAGAAGCAGTCAGTACTTTATGCAATGCAATATTTGAATGCAGTAGATCAGATGACTAGAACTGACAGCTTCACATCACCTTTGAAAATCCATAAATTGTTGCATTATCACTGGCAAAGTAGTCATTTTCCAGAGCATCAAAAGCAATTGATTCATCCTCCCACAAACAGACTACATCATTATATACTATAGGAAAATATTCACCTATAGACGGGGGAAAGTTAGCAAGGGGGAATATACATAAGAAATGTTAATTAAAGCACTAGTGGAAAAGATTGGATCCAATATGGAACACTCCTGCATCATTAATACAAAATGCACTAAGCATCATACTTGCATGGAAAGAAACTTACTGATGTAAGTTTAACACTTACTAGTGTACACAGCCACACCAAAGGGGCATGGAAAGAAACGGTTCCCATCAAATGAGGCACATATCTCATAGGTTCCAGTATCCATGGCCAGATAGCTACCAGTATATGAACCGTCCTTATTGTCAACAAACATCCACGTCAAAAAACCTGATCTATTGACCGAAGCAATCTCTAGTTTTAACTTAGACTGTTGTAAGAGGATTGGGTTTGTATATGAATCAACGAGCTGTACAATGATATTGTTCTTCATCAGCTTTGATATCTTGGGAGCGAATTTCACAACCCCTGAGAGAGATGCATTAACCCTGCCTGCATCCAATCAATGCAATCATAGTATTTTTATAAATGTATCCTGAAACTTGAACTTCTCTAAACAAAGGGTGGATATTGTTGAAATTAAGGGATTGAAAGGCCTGGTGGGTGGAGAATAACAACCACTCACCAGTTAGGCGGAAGCAAAATATGTGAGAAACCAAAGAAGAATAGAATAGAAAGAATATATTATAATGAAATATTACAATAGGTTGTCTCTATACCTCTATATATAATAAACTATATACTAAACCAACCCTAATAGGAATAGGAAACTAAGCCCACTCCTACGAGGAGTTTCCTAATATTCAATAACGGTTTCCTAATATTCAACATATACCAATGTATATATGTATCTTTTATTACTTCACCTGTTCTCCGTTTTGTTTAGCAAGTGAAATATATTATGAATGCACACTACGTATTTCATATCATACCTGGACTTACTACTTTTCTAAAAGGGTGACCAGAATTCAAAGGGATATTTCCACAAAATATCCGGATTTGATATATTCCACTCCTTTCAGGTGTATAACTGACATCAAAGACACTGAAGCTCATGCTTCCAGAGGACTGCATCCGAAATTAAATGTGAATAACATCCAATATGTGGCATACATACTACAAGAAAAACTGTTAATGCAGTTCCTTACATTTATATGCTTGTCAACTGGAGGAGTAAATGCTATTTCCGTTTCATGGGCTTCAGTAAGATTGAGTTTTCCGGCAGAAAAGCTACCTGTGCAAGATAGGGGCATCTCTATATTAGTGAAATCTCAAGGTACTTATATACTGGATACAATGCACAACTGCTCATTATTGTACCATTGACCATCCTTATTGGATGTATGCTTGGCTGCAAAGGCTGGGGATCCACTTCATGTAAAATTTGCACTTGAAGCACTTCTAACTCAATTAGAGATGGATATTCAAAAGCATCTTTCAAATAAATGGAAAACCTTGCAACTTCACCAGCTACAGAATGATTGAGACCAGTCCCGTTAACAATGCTGCTCATTCCATTGCAATAACCTAACAGACAAATTTTACACTTTTCTTTAAAATCTATCAATTGAGACAATACATAGTATGAGGAAACCCCACAATTAATTAGGCATACACTAAAATCAACCTAATGATTGAAGTAATAAATAGAAAGTGGCATAAAATTGAAAAGAAAAAAATGAACATTGATTCAATATGCTTTGTGGTAGGCAATAGATAAGGAAAAATCACTATCAATTCAATATGTTTTCAATAATAATGAAGTATAAGTTGCTGAAAATATAACACGGGTTATTACACAAGAGCACCTATGTAGACTGTAAATTGATATGGCATGTTGGAGATGTGGTTGTTCAGCTCCTTATCAAATATCACAAGCATAAAGTTCCCTGGTTCCACTAGGCTGAAAGAAAACAACTGTATACCCACACCGGCCTCTGTGAACCGCAGATCAGTAACAGGCATTATCAAATTTGTCCCACATTCAATGATTTCAGCATCAAATGCATAAAACCCTGGAACATGATTTCCATACGGATCATGCTGGTGAATGAAACCCTCCATCAGTGAAAATAGTTGGAAATATTGTGTTTCAATATTCCAATGAACTACACAACTGGAGACATCCAGTGCCCCTGCAAGAAAATACTATAAATGCAAACAACCAATCAAAAAAAGACAAGCTCCTAAACTAAAGGATTACAATGCTTTTCAAAAGAAACAAAATCAGAAATACTCATATTTCATGCTAGGAAATATGAAGCAAAAGCATGCAGATATAATATTTAAGCTAACAAAGAAGATTACACATAATTTTGGTGATCAAAGCCATGAAATCACCTGGGAACACTTTGAATGGCAGTGGAGAGCCCTTCAGTGTCTGGTTATTTAATTCTATGTGAAGTATGAGACTTCCAGCTGTAGCTACCATAAATTCCAAGCCTAGAAAGCCAAACTTGTTCCATCCTTTATTCGTGACATTGAGAAAACTAGCAATGGAACCATTCGCACTAGTTGCAGACAAGTTGAAATTATAAGAATTCAATGTGTTATCATCGGCTGAAGAGATATTATTTCCAAATGCATCTTTAGGGAGTATAACAACCTCAGCTTTTGTTCCAGCTACAAAATCACTCTCTCCTTCCAACCATGACACAATCCCAGCAGCTGGATAAAAAGGCCCTTCATATAGTAGCAAAGTTCATTAACAAATTGCTCATTACTAAAAGCATTGACATTAAAGGAAAAAATTCGAAAAATGGAAAGCAGATTATCTCAATAACTTTGCAATGTTTGGCTCAAGTGATAGAAAACACCATAAATTCAAATTAGATCACAACAACTCAATTAAGCAAAGAAACAAGCACTCTGCAAGCAGAATGGAATAGCTAGAGCTTAGATTCATTGCCCATCTCGTGTAAAAGACAAATTTGAGTTATAATACTAACATATACATCTGAACAGAGAATCAAGAAGTAGAAATTTCAAAGATTGATAAAAGCACACTTAACAGTTACTATCAATCTAATGTATATGAGAAATCGAAACCTGGGGTGGTTCGAAAATGCAGGGACGAATCAAAGACATTGAAATGTTCATCCGTAATAAGCACATTGAACAATCCAGCCATGGTGGGTATGAAAGAAATGGCCCAGGAGTTAACATCAGTACCAAACAGTGAAGAAACCCCAGAAATGTAGGAGCTGTTTCCCGTCTTATCATTGGCAGTGATGTTAGGATTAAAAGGGTATTTGTATTTGCCGGCCTCAAAGCTCCCGAGCACTATAACCTTTATGGTGGCCACTTCCCCAGCCACAAAAGTGTCATCGTTATTCAACCAAGCAAATGCAAATTTGGGCATGTCAGATTTTTCTGCAAGAGAGAGAGGGAGGAAAAGAGAGGCTGCGAAAATTGGGATGAGGAGACTGCGGGGAAACAGGATTTGGATCGCCATTTTAGAGAGAAGTTGATTGAGATTAAGGACAGAATTTTATCTTCAAGTCTGGTTTTGAAGAGTAAGCGCCGAGCAGGAGAAGTTTGAAAAAAAAAACCAAACGGTTACCAGCAGTTCCCGGGTTATTTGGGGACAACGTGCGCCTAGGAGAAAGAAATGAAATGCTAGAGCCCGCTCACTTGGTCGCAAGGGGTGAAGTTTAGAAAAAAAGATTAGAGATTGAGTCTTACCAGCGAACAGGGTGTGAATGACCTCTGAAAGTAAGGGGCTCCTTGTGCACAGTAAACAAATGTTTAGTATCTGTGTTTAACTGAGTTATCAGATTTGTCGAGTCAAGACGTAGAAAGAAGATCTTTTGTCTCATGGTAGCCTCTCCAGTCCCCTTACGAAACTTTCGTTATTGGGTTAGCCATACACTTCACATGTTTCTAGCGATTCACATGGCATCATCAAATGAAACAAATCTTGGATAAGAATCTACAACGCACTAGAACACCCTGGTTGACGATCCTTTATTCCAACAGCATATAGGGTTCCTCGAACAATGTGATATCTCACACCGGGTAAATCCTTAACCCTTCCCCCTCTTACTAAGACTATAGAATGTTCTTGTAAATTATGGCCGATGATGGGTATATAAGCCGTGATTTCAAATCCAGAAGTTAATTGTACTCTGACAACTTTACGTAAGGTAGAGTTTGTTTTTTTTGGGGTGATAGTGGACAAGTTGACAGATAAGTCATTCTTACTGCCACTCTACAAAACCCTTGGGGTTGGAGATTCAACATTTTGGAAATAAAAAATGAAATGTTAGCACCAAATTTTAAATGGATGTACTTTGTTTATTTTAGGAATCTCTAATCTATAGTGGTGTTTAACTTTAGTTTTTAAGTTATTTTCCAAGTGACACTTATAGTCCTTGATGTTATATTGTTGTCTCTACTCTAATAAAAGATAAAAATAAGGGTTAAATAGACCACTCAACCGCACGCCAAATTGTAATTAGCCTATTGAACTCAAAAAATGCAATTGAATCCCTAAACAACGCAAACTCATGTAATTCAATTGAAAATGACATGACATGTCGGTTACCGAATTTAAAAATAAAATTTTCAATGATTTTAAATAAAATATTTATTTAAAATCAATTATTAAAAAAACCCTTCCCGGAAGGGGCGGTTTGCCTTCCTGGCCATGGGATGGTCAGAGACAAAGCGACCTCCGTCTACGGATGTAGATGTATCAATAACCTGTTGGCTACCGATAAATTAGATCTATTCGATTGATTTTAAGAAGTTTGATGGTATAATTGCAACGTTTAAATGTTCAGGGGTCTAATTGCTTTATCCTACAAAGTTTAAGGGCCTATTTGATTCTTTTCCCTTATATTAAAGACATGAAGTAGTGACTATTCCATTTCTACACTTTAAAATTTCTTTCTTTTCTTTGAACTTATTTTAGAAGACTTCAATGAATAAGAGGTTCTAGCTACAAATTTATTTCCACAACGGTTCAAGCAATAGATTATAGTTGCAAAGATAAGCATAACAATTGCAATGTTTGCAATATATCCACAATATCTTCAAATAAATAACACATTGATGTTTTGAAATCAATTAAGGATTTTGAAATATTTTGCTCATTATTGACTACCAATTATAAATAAATTTAGTGTATGATTTAATAGACACATCATACATTGGCACATAATGATTATGGCACTTACTAATGTTTGTCATATGGTCCCCCACAATTATGGTAGTCGTCAAGCATTTTAGTAGCTCTAGCTCTAGCTTTCTTATTAATATATAACTTAATAATCTCGGATTATCTTCATGATATCACTAGTATGGAGATTGCTCATGCATATAGTTCTTCTATACAATTCAAACCATCTATATAGATTTTATGATGTCACAAGGATATATACATACATACCTATTAATAACAATTGATGTTATAAGTCGACATGTGCATAAGGACACAATTTATATACGAACTTTAAATAAGATAGATAGTCTAATCACTTAGCAGTAGTGTTAATTCAACACTTCTATCACAGCAAAAGTCATAGAGCTTATACATGTGTATAACAACAATTCACTTAGCTTTGTGCACATCACTATTAATTTTGTCTATAATTTTCAACAATGTCATTAGCAATCAACACAATATTAAAATAAATAAGTACTAATAGACATTCTAATTTAGACAACTCAACTAATCTTCACATGACCTTTGATTCAGTGCTAATATTATCCCCTTTTATGCGAGTTATTTAAAAACTGGAGCAAATAAGATTTACTCAAAATAACTACTATTTAAATGAATGTAATACTCATCTTGCTCTGTCAGATTGATTTGAGGTTCAGACTATTCGGCTTTGTCTTTTACTAGTTTTGCCTTTGCGATGATAGCATTGGTATGCTCGGTGTCCTTGTTTACCACACACGAAACATCCTCCTTTGATTTACTTAATTTTTCCACTCATTCTGAAGTCACCATGATTCTTGTTGGATGTTTTCTGAGTTCTTTTGTTCCTTTCATTTCTACACTTCGAATTTCAACATTATCAGCACAGTATTTCTTTCACAGCATTTCCCAAACAATTTTTGTAGAGTCTTGTTTAACATAGATGCCAACCAACTTGTCATTCATTTGTGACAGAAGGTATCCTCTGGTTGCCATGTTGCTATCTATAAATTGTAGTCGGGTTACACCAGTACTTGACCAGGAGTGTAGTCTAGTTCAAGGCTGACCTCTCTAGGACCACAAAAAGAAACACAGGTTGAGTAGGTTCGGGTGGATCTAAGGACATCACATATGTCAGTTTTAGTTGGTCAAAGAGGATGAGAATTTTTTGTGCCCAACACTTGTAGTTTTTCCAATCAAGGGCAGTAATCTTGGGTAGATCATGTATGATAGAAGGAGCCATAAAGCTGAGAAGTTGATTGTTGATGTATGAAATAACGCCTTTAACTGTTGGAAAATATAAGCAACGCCAACAGAAGTTGGCAATCTTTCTGGAAGTAAGAACAAGTGAGAGTAAAAAGAAGTATGTGTAGTCCTTGGGAAGGTTGAGCCGCTGGTTGCTGTTGCTCTGCAATAGGAATTTGGAGAGTTACCATCACCTGAGAGGTTGATGTCATGACGTAGTACCCAGGAGTCCCAGGCCATAGTTGATATAATTGAGTGAATCCCTGTGGCAGCGTTCCTTGTACGGGGTTTCCTCTAAATGTTCCTAGTGTTGGGGCAACATCTGGCCTGCTGGGGGTAGCACAGTGTACGCCATCTGTTACGAGTCTGATCTCGAAAATACAAGGAAAAAAGGAAATTACAACAGAAAATTATCCACGAAGGATAATAAGAACAGGAAATAAACCTACACAAGGTTAAACAATCTTGGACTACGGTTGAGGATGAAATCCGGACGAACTCGGGTGGTTGGAAGCACGAGTCGTGTTGCCACTCTCCTTAAAACCTTATTTACCGCCTCTCGGGGTGCTGGAGCGTTGCGGTCTAGGTTTCCCAGGATAAAACGTACTACGATCCAATCGTTTGAGCACACAAACTTGGATCCGGCGAACTAGGAACGTGGGTTCAACGCAGGTGGCTAGAAGGAAATGTGAGCAGAGTTTTGAGGGAGAAAAACAGTGTATTGCCGTGTGTTCTTGGTGTGTCTTTCAAACATGCTGCTCACAACGAATATATAGTGGAGGAAATGGATCATAGCATTAACCATGGCATTGATAATCCATTTTGTAACCTCCTCCCACTAGTAGAAACTAGTAAGTTACCCGTGCGATGCACGGATTTATTATATTTTTAAATAATAAAATTAAAGATGAAACTATGAACAATTTTAATATTTGGATGTCTACATTTATTTGATTATGAGATTAGTTGTTAGGAACCCCGAGTAGTTAATTTTGATGATACCAAGCTATACGAGGAGACCCCTAATTTTTGTCTGTCTTTGCTTTGTTTTTGGATCTCACAAATTCTGTAAAACGAGAAGTGTTTCACGTGAAGACTCGAAGACATGAAGACTCGAAGACTCGAAGACGTGAAGACTCGAAGACTCGAAGACTCGAAGACTCGAAGACATGAAGACTGGAAGACATGAAGACATGGATCTTAGGTCAAAAACGGGAAGGACCAAGTTTCCATAACCGAGCAATCAAGGAAGTGATTGACTCGAGGAGTTAAAGAAAGAATGATAAAGTCAATCATTCTCGACCAAGGCAAAAGACATTCTCTGATAAGTTGTCTTTTCTACTGCCTTGAAAATGGGTATATCTGAATGTCATCTTGGGTCCTATGCAACAATCCCAAGGAGCATTTAATGACTGTCACCTTTTTAGGGACAAAAGGTACTTTGTCCTTTTCCAAAAGTGGACAAACGGCTAGCTAGTACTGACATTCTGAAAAAGAGAAGATATTACCCATTGGATAATACTCACTGGTTAATAGGTTTTGAATTTCGATCTCCCTCCAACGGATCTGAAATTCCACCTATAAATACCCTTGTCCCATCTCACTTTGACAAGGTTGGAATTGCGCGAAATATTGTTGTTCAAGCTAAAATTTCCAGTGTGATATTCTTAAGCATACAAAGCTTTATTCAGTTTTATTTGGAAGTTCTTGTGAGCTTAAAGAAGGAGAGCTCAAGAATTCCAAGTTGGAGATTTACTTACTTATTCAACCATCTCTACGAGTGAAGTAGAAAGAGGCGGAGTAAACTTGGAAGAAGTTGAAAAACCTACCACAACATAGCTGCCGGGCTTTGTGATCAAAGGAGCATGTTGTAAAGGAGATTGTACTATAAGGAGAATATAGTGCAAACCTTCACGTGTTGTGAAGAAGAGTGGAGTAGGCTTTGTTAACAGCCGAACCACTATAAAAACTCTCTCTCTCTCTCTCTCTATTTCTATCCTTTATTCATCATACGCATTGCATTACATACATCATCTTAACCTAATCGTTTGTTAAGAAAAACCCTAGTGCAAAGTAAAAGATAAAAACTTGATACAAGTCTTTCCGCTGCATTTAACTCTTTAAAAAGTTTTCAAAATTCCTTTGAGTCTATTCAACCCCCCCTTCTAGACTCATAACGTCTTCACCGGGACCAACAAGTGGTATCAGAGCGTGTAACCTTAAACGGTAAAACACTCTGTGTATACTGCCTGGTGATCCTCTTTAAAACTTTATCAAAACTATTTTGAAACTTTGCACCATGTCTAAAATGGAACATCATAGGCATTTTCTTATGTTTAACCTGGACAAATTTGATGACTGGAAAGTGCGCATGCAGGCTCACTTATCTGCCATGCATGATGAGATGTGGGACGTGATAACTGATGGACCCATCCAGATACTACAGGTTAATACCAATCGTGTTCTCACTGATCCAACGTCACCAGAAATGATACCGAAGGATAAAGCTCTACTCACTACTGATGAAACAACACGAGTGAATCTAGACAACATAGCAAAGGACATCCTCTACAAGTCGCTGGACGAGTCCTTGTTTCCGAGAGTGAGAAAATGCAAAAATGCTAAGGAAATATGGGATGTGCTCATGTTGATTGGTGATGGAGATGAGCAAGAAAAAGAGAACAAACTGACTATCGCCATGAAGAAGTTCGAGGACTTCAAGCTAAATCCGAAGGAATCCATAACGGAGATGGAAGCTCGTTTCATAAAGCTGCAAATGGAGATTAATGATCTTGACGAAAATAAGCTGACGCAAAAGGAGATAAACTTGAAGATTCTCCGAGGACTACCCAAAAGCTGGGATATGAAGGTTGTAGCTATGCGGGATCATAGAGATCTCAAAAACACAAGTACTACACAGATCTTCAGTGATCTGAAGGCTTATGAGTTCGAAAAGGAAGCAAAAATGATGATGAACCCGAAACGAGAAACATAGCTCTGGTTGCGAACCATCAACCATCATCATCCACATTAAGGTCAATCTCTAATCCTCTTCTGATTTTTTCACTGATGATCAAATGGCTTGTGTTGTAAGAAGGTTCAAAAGGTTCATGCGAAAGAATCAATCGTTTGACAACTCGGATAAGATGAGAAGAATGAAATATCAAGAAATGACAAAGCAAGCGGATCTAGAACTCATGACAAGAGAGAAATGACAAAGCGCAAAGAAGAGATTCTCATTCCGTCTGATGCTGAAAGAAGGAACCAGCAAGCTGAACAAGCTGAGAAGTGAGAAGGGAGAACCTCTCGAAGGAGACACCTCTGAGAATCCTCTTGATCTCTCGGACTCCGAATCTGAAGATATAGTGCCTGAAGCACCAACTCTGTCTGTCCCAGGCTTCTACTCTGGAGGACTAGCACCTCCAAATGAAGAACCCTTCTGGCCAGAACCGAACAGAGTGCCTAGACGCACCCCATCCCCTTCAATTGACATCACAGGAGATGATGCTTGGAATGACATACAAGGATGGTATCAAAGGGCTCAAGGTCAAAATCCTCCTGTAAATCCGGATCATGACGAAGACTATCTTCGTTACCTGGACATGCTCGAACCGGACGATGATGTGTCCGATAAGTCTTCTGTGATGGAGAACGAGCCCGGATATGGACCTATGGCTCCATCGTGGGTGCCTGCTGCTGCCCCGAGTGCTTTACCTTCTCCCAGCCCTCCTACACCGGAGAGCAGTCAAGGGCAGAGCCTCCTGTCTACTGCGAATAGTAAGCACAACAAGATTAGGGGCAAGGGAAAAGCAAGGAAGTGAATGCTATGTCTTATAGGCTCTGATGGAGTATTCTGTTTGGATGTTTGAAATGTATGCTCGTGTTTTCATTGTTTTTAATGAATGAAAGTTATGTTTGACCGAGTAGTCTTTCTCCTATCTCAAAAAGGGCTATAATCTTACCGAAGGATGGCAACACATCGAGGACTACATCCGAATCATCTTATGACATTCAACTCTTAGTTTGACCGAAGAGTTAGTGATATCAACCTTCTAATCATCAAACTTTTCGGACTCACTGTTCGTGCTCACCGGAATCGTGGATCATGGATGTTCGTAATAGCTTGTCAACTAAGCTTCAAGTAAACGTGGGATCATGGATATGCACGTGTCAAGATCACATTTGATGTTCATGCCGAGATATGCGCTCCACTCTCCCTGCCATGTCTGACTTGAAAAGACGGACCATCAAGACGTGATGGTATAATAAGTGGTTTTCTCTCTCCTCATTAAATGAAATTTTCATCATGTGGGTACTTGCCTTTTCAGATCAAGGATTATATGCGACTTTAAGCCATTTTTACCCCTTCATTTAAGGGCATTTATGACTTTTTGTCCCTTATACATAAAGTCGACCCGTATCCATTCAATCGACCCGTTTTCCCCTCACTATATATAACCTTACCACCCTTTCATCTCGTCTTCTTTACACTCCCAAAAACCGTCGTTACCCTCAAAAACCCTATACACTTCCTCAAACCACCAAAAGATTGTAAGTATGTCTTCCTCTGGGTCAGGATCATCGTCGGAAAGTTCAAGCTCTTCCTCCGACAACTCTAAAAACTCTCACGGACCTCCACCTAAACCCTCATCCACACAGAAAAAGCCACAAGCCTCTTCAGAACCTTTCAAACCGCCAACAGTTATTTCTAGACCATGTGAGGATGTCGAAATCTTCAAGTTCTTTTCTACCACCGTCAAAGGGCAAAAATCAGGCGGGTGCATGGTCAAGGCTGGATCGATGCTAGATGTGAAAGGATTTCTTGACAAAGTTCTTGATGAAGATTTTGGGAAAAAGGTTGTGGACTGCCTCAAGGACAGTAATCTTTTCCAGTTTGTAACCTTCAAACACAAAGGTTGGTATCCTCTTGATGTGACACATTTCTACATAAATGCCGAAATACATTCTGTAAATGATGTTGTTGAAATTCATTCTGTGGTGAATGGAACTGAGGTTGTAATAGCTCAAGATGATATAAGGAAGGTGTTCAATCTCCCGCTCTGTGGAGAAGGTTTTCATGAAGATTGCTCTGGTAAGGAATATAGCAAGAAAAGGATGTGGAAGAAAATGAGGAATCATAATCAACCCTCTTCTCTCCCAACAGTTCTAAAGAAAAAGATACTCAAAATGGACTATGAATTTGTCATAGATATCCTAAACAAAATTGTTGAAAGCAGGCAGTCTGGTACTGATGATATATCTGATAAGAAAATGCGGATGTTGTGCGCACTGCTGGAACAATATCCTGTTGATTGGTCACATGTCATCTTTGACTTCTTGGTTGATAATGTCCAAACCGGAGTTAGTCCTACGACGGGGTGGATTACTAAAGTTCTTGGTTTTGGTTTCATGATAAGTGCTATCTTGAAAGCCAAGAAAGTGAAGTTGAGGGCAGAAACCAAGTCTCATCGAAATCATTTTCATATGACCTCAAAGCCACCAAATTATCTCAAAAGGAAGGCAGATGAACTGGAAGCTGCCTTAAAAAAGCAAAAGAAGAAGTCTAAGTCTAAATCGTCCAAAAGCTCAGTTGGACAGGGGGAATCTGATTTGGCGAAGGGTCACACTTCAGAAGGTTCAACTCACAAACCGAAGGATCTACCCGAGTCCTCTAAGCCAACGAGTACGAATGATGAACCCGCATCCGAGGGTGAGCCTCGAAAGGTGTCCAAAAAGAGAAAGGCAGGAAATCTGGATGCTGCCGAAAAGAAGAAATCAAAGAAACACAAATCCAAGCATTCCAAGAAGAAACACAAGAGACGTGGTTCCGAAGACGAAGCTGAAGTCGCCGAATCCTCACCTGAGGAAGAGGCAAAAGAATCCAGAGAAGTAACAAAGAAAAGGAAAGCCAAACAGCTCAAACAACCGAAGAAGAAACAAAGGACTGATCATGAAGTTGTAGCTGAGAAGGAAGCTGTACCAAATGCGGATGCTGTTTTACCAGCCGAAGAGGAGCCGAGGGAAGTGTCTCTCGAAGACAGTCACCGAGTCCTTCCACCCCCTCTTGATCTCTCACGAGAAGATAGTGATGAGGAAGATGATATGCTGCTCACTCGGCCTATATCTAAACCTGCTCATGTTGAACCCATCTCTGCTCAAACTATGTGCGAAAGGGATCCATCTCCCGAACCACTAGTTGTTCAGTCCGAAGATCTTCCTGCTCCCTCACCAGAAGTTCAACAGCCATTGATAACCCTTCCGAAAGATAGACATGATTCCGGGTCTGAGTCAACAATGATTGAAGAAGAATCAGAAGGTGATGATCTGAATGCAGATGGCCAATCTTATCGGCCGATGTCTGCTATTGTTCTACGCCAAATCTCTGAGCACATGGATCCGAAGATGGCTCGACTAATAATTACTCTTGATTATGTTAGTCGTAATGTGTGTTTACGATGGCCACGAGTCTCAACCGTTCGGATTGAGGAACTTCCTTCTGTTGCACCCATGCCAAGTGTTATTGAATCCAATCAACAGCTCGTAATTCATTCTGACCATGTTGAAAGGCAAATTAGTATTGATGCAGAACTCGCTCACCAGTTAACTTTTGAAGGCACTGAAGATGTTGTGCCTCCTCTCGAAGCCTCGCCGAATGAGCATTCTCATGAGGACATACTGCGAATGGAACTTGCAAGAGTTTACAACTGGCAAGAATGGAGAATGTCAAGTCTTCGCGTCATAGCTAGTACTATAAGTGAAATGGCGGAAGAAGAAGAATGTGCTCTGAATTGGATGGGAACGAGATCTGTATTTGATGCAACAAGGCCTGATGAAATCGAAAGAGTTTTTGCTGAAAAACTCCAAGGCAAGACCACTCGGTTTGGCAAGTCTATTGATTTGAATGTTGGCTACCGAACTCCTCGGGAACGCCTTATGTTGGAAGATATGAAGATTGCCAAAATTCACAACATCTCACGAACACAAAACGACATTCGAGATCTAAGACCTGATGTTGGACCGAGTAATCAAAACAATGAAGAAGATGCTGAGGATTCGAATTCACATCAAAATCAAGGATGTCGAGATGATACTGGTACTAACAATGATGATGATGATGATGACAATGACCCTGCTGGAGGTCAAGTTCCACCTTCTCGATCCATACATCCTACTAACTTAGGAGTACAGACGGCTTGCGACACTGATGAGCCTAATCAGCAACCCTCTGAGGACCCAAAGTCTGCTCCTACCGAATCCATGGAAGCTCAAGTTCTGCTGTGTCCTAGTTCAGCCCGAGATGAAAACATGGATGCATCTCGCGGTGCGAATCATGATGGCTCGCAGATAGTTGATGAAGATATGATTTTATCTGATCTTAATCTGTTCGATGTTGAGATAGAAGCTCTTCCCGACTACACTTCGGATGGAAACATGGAAGCATCCAAGAGTGCAAGTCCCGAAGCCTTAGC
>CP025647.1:17023643-17089432 GCA_003576665.1 Ipomoea trifida | reverse complement strand
GTATGCAATTTCGCCTGATAGCAAGTTAACATCAGTTTCATCAGGTTACTTACTTACGTGGACGATAAGTTGACATTTTAAAATAATTTTTAATAATAAATTATTTAAAAAAAAATTAAAAAAAAAACACACACACACCAGCGGCCACCCCTCCCCCCCTTTAATAATACCCTTGTTACCTTGATAGGAAACCTGTGGATAAATCAAATTTAATTAATTAATTAATTAATTAATTAATTAAATTATTATTATTATTATTATTATTATTATTATTATTATTATTATTATTATTATTATTATTTACGGGAAGTCAACTTCTTTCACAAAACAATTGAAATCTTCATCCAAAATCATAAGCGAAAGTTGTTTTGTGAAAAAAGTTTTAAAAGGCCAACTCACCGTCCACATTAGAAAGTAACCTGATGAAACGGATGACAACCTGCTATCAAGTGAAATTGCACGCATTTGGAGTGTTTAGTGGCCTAATTGTATTTTTTTTTTGGTTTAATGGTCTAATTGCACTTTTCAGGTTACGTTCAGTGACCAATTTGAACCTTATTCCTTTAAAGTTTAATACATGGTAAAATCTTAAGTAATATCCAACTTGTCATTTTTGTTTCTAAAGTCAAATTTCTTTTCAATTAAAATATGTAAGTATGTGAGTATGTATAATGTATCTATATATCGTTCTACAATGAGGTAAAAAAATAAATAGTAAGTTTCATGAGTTTAGTATATAACTATACATGAGTCTGGATCATTATTTGATTAATTAGTAATATATGTATAGTAATTTATCTCATTATTGACTTAATTACCATATTTAAAAACAACCTATTAAAAAGTGTGAAATAATGTAATGATATTTTTTGTAGTCTGGATCATTATTTGATTAATTAAAATTAATTCTTTAATTCCTTATTTCTTAATATTATTATAGTACAATCATTTTGAATATTAATATGTCAAATTTTTATTTTACGGACAACATAATAAAAGGTGAGAAAATGACTTAATTAGTAATATATGTATAGTAATTTGTCTAATTATTAACTTATTTACCATATATAAAAACAATCTATTAATTACCATATGAATACTAATAATTGTATAGTAATATGAATAATTATTAGCGTAATTAAAATAATAAATTATTAGTATAATAATCTGACCATTATTGGCTTTACTATAATTAATTTCTCAATTAGCAAAATAATAATTTCTTAATTTTACTAAAATTTATTCAACTAATTCTTTAATGTCATAAAATAGTAATAATTGTATAGTATTTTGAATAATAATTGTTAGTGTACTAATATGACCATTATTAGCTTTACTACAATTAATTCATTAATTTTAGTGAAATAATAATTCCTTAATTATATTAAATTCTATTTAATTAATTACTTAATTTTGAAAATAGAAATATCTGTATAGAATAATAATTATTAGTGTATTAATATGAAGTATGTACAATTATTACAATTAATTTATTAATTCTTTAATTATTTAATTATAATAATTATAATTGTAAATAAAATTAATTAATTAATTGTATGTATCTTTTTATTTTTATAAATTTATTAATTAATTGTATGAATTTTTTAATTTATTTTATTTTAAATTTATTTGCCAAACATGATTGTCGCAAAAGGAGTCTCTCTAGTGCTCACAGTTCATTAAGTCTTTATTTTTAAATTGTTTTGTGTATGCAAAGTTACTTTTTTTATTTTTTACTTCAACATGTGACACACTGACACATGATTGTCCCGAATGATAAATAAATTTTTAAAGATTTTAAAAAATAAAAAAGGATTTAGATTTTAAAAGTTAATTTTTTCAATAAAACACATGATCGAATGTAATTAATCTTGAAATCTTAACTTATTATTTTAGCACAATTATTTAGAGTTTAATACATGGTAAAATCTTAAGTAATATCCAACTTGTCATTTTTGTTTCTAAAGTTAAATTCCTTTTCAATTAAAATATGTAAGTATGTGAGTATGTATCTATATATCGTTCTAGAATGAGGTAAACAATAAATAGTATGTTTCGTGAGTTTAGTATATAACTATATATGAGTCTGGATCATTATTTAATTAATTAGTAATATATATATTGTAATTTATCTCATTATTGACTTAATTACCATATTTAAAAACAACCTATTAAAAAGTGTGAAATGGTGTAATGATATTTTTTGTACTCTGGATCATTATTTGATTAATTAAAATTAATTGTTTAATACCTTATTTCTTAATATTATTATAGTACAATCATTTCGAATATTAATATGTCGAATTTTTATTTTATGGACAACCTAATAAAAGGTGAGAAATTACTTAATTGGTAATATATGTATAGTAATTTGTCTAATTATTAACTTATTTACCATATATAAAAACAATCTATTAATTACCATATGAATACTAATAATTGTATAGTAATATGAATAATTATTAGCGTAATTAGAATAATAATTATTAGTATACTAATATGACCATTATTAGCTTTACTATAAATAATTTCTCAATTAGCAAAATAATAATTTCTTAATTTTATTAAAATTTATTCAACTAATTCTTTAATTTCATAAAATAGTAATAATTGTATAGTATTATGAATAATTATTAGCTTAATTTGAATAATAATTGTTAGTGTAATAATATGACTATTATTAGTTTTACTACAATTAATTAATTAATTTTAGCAAAATAATAATTCCTTAGTTATACTAAACTCTATTTAATTAATTACTGAATTTTGAAAAAATAGAAATATCTGTATAGAATAATAATTATTAGTGTATATGAAGTCTGGACAATTATTACAATTAGTTTCTTAATTCTTTAATTTTTAATTATAATAATAATTATAATTGTAAATTAAATTAATTAATTATTTGAATGTATCTTTTTATTTTTATAAATTTATTAATTAATTGTATGAATTTTTTAATTTAATTTATTCTAAATTCATTGACAAACATGATTGTCGGAGAAGGAGTCTATGCGGTGTTCACGGTTGATTAAGTCTTTAATTTTAAAGTGTTTTGTGTATGCAAAGTTACATTTTTGATTTTTTTTACTTCAACATGTGACACACTGACACGTGATTGTCCCGAATGATAAATAAATTTTCAAAGATTTTAAAAAATAAAAAAGGATTTAGATTTTAAAAGTTAATTTTTCAATATATAAAACACATGAATGTAATTAATCTTGAAATCTTAACTGGTTGATGAGCGAAAAACAATCTATCTGACTAAATTCGTAAAAAAGAAAAAAAAAAGAAAAAAAAAAGAAGAAGAAATGTATGTATGTGGATTTGGTGAAGAGGATGCTTGGTTGGAGAAGAAATGTATGCAACAAAACATACTTCTCGAGAACGGCGATCGAGCTTTGTTCTTCTTCTTTGATGTAATGGCAACCGTGTTGCGGTGAGATCATATCTAGAACGACGGCGTGAGAGCAAATCTAGTTTCTTCTTCTTCTTCGATGGTGGAACGATTGCGCCTCCGGGGCTTTCTTCTTCATTGTGTGGTGAGATAAGATCTTGAAGGTGAGAGATAGAGGAGAGAAACGAAAGATAGGGAGGTTAAGATGTGTTTTAAGTTTGTTTTAGTGGCTTATTAGAATATAATATTTGTGAGGCAAGAAAGGGAGAGTATGGTGATATATATAGCACAAATGGTAAAGCAAAAGGTTATAAAAGGGAAGTGTAATTAATTTTAATTTTAAATGATTTTTTTATCCAAATATTTGATATTACAAAAATGCCCCTGAGAGTTTGGGAGGGAAAAATGTTCTAGGCACCAGGTGAAACGTCGCGAGACATCGAGAAGTGAAAGAACGACATTCGTGCCCGCAGGTGCCTGTGCACACGAATTCTCATTTTGGGATTTGATTTGCACCCCCCCCCCCTGCGCGTGAGAGAGAGCCTCTATTTTTTTTTGGTAAATGAGAGAGAGAGCCTCTATGCCATACAAGTCAATTAGCCTTAAAAAGGCTCTTGTATTTATAGTGGGTGAAATCCCCTTCCCAAAACAATGTGGGACAAAGGCTTTCCTTAAGTTTTTCCCAGACAAATTCCATCTCAATGGGTCTACTTTGAGAACCAATTTCTCATTCACCCATTATCCATTTTGAGCGTATAATATATCGATCTCTTCGTCTCACTACGAAGAATCCGAATCCACTTTGACCCGACCCAAATCGGATGTGGACCCTACATATATTTATACCACAAAATGGCCACTTAAAATGCCATTTATTGCTATTTTTTCCAACAATCCCCCACATGAATGAAAATTGATTTTCAAGGGAATTTTGAAATCGGAAACAACTGCGTTCAACGGTTGATTCCTGCATAGCAGAGGTAGGTGTAACCCTTTGAACCTTGCCTCGTGAGATCTATATACTCTACTGGCTGTACGGTAGAACGCAATGTCTTTGAACCGACTGCCGTTTGTGTAGACATTGACAAATCTCACACAGGAACCATCCAACCACGTCCTGTTCTCATGACTGTGCCCATTTTGGTCGTGGGACACCTGCTTGGTTCTGCAAGAGTTTCTAAAGAATTAAGTCCAATTCAATTCTCCTTTGAAGCGACCCACACTTCTCTCTCACATAGGTGATTCTTTCTCGAGTTTCCCGCAACTCATCACATGTTAATTGACTTTGCGCACTTTGCATATATCAATTCAACAATCGAATCATTAAAGCACTAAAGTGCTAACCTCGATCGGGAGTCACTGTTTTAACGAGGAGTGGTAGGGAGTCCGGGACCCCCACAGTGACATGCTATTCCATAATTTGGTTGTCCCATTGAACTTAGGTGCCAGCTAGGTTGGGTATCCACTATGGAAGTTTTAGCTCAAGGGCTTTTAGACCCATTCCTCGTGCCAACCTCTCAACAACTTGCTTAACCCTTTAGTTTGCGGATCTGCTATATTGTCTATTGACCTCATGAAGTCAATCGAGACAACACCAGTTTCGAGAAGTTGTTTAATGGTGTTATGTCTACAACGCATATGTCTAGACTTACCATTATACATATGACTCTTTACTCTCCCAATTGTTGCTTGACTATCACAATGCACACAGATTGGAGGTAAAGGTCTTTCCCAACTAGGAATATCTTCCAAAAAATGGCGTAGCCATTCAGCCTCTTCACAGCACTTGTCCAAGGCAATCATTTCAGATTCCATTGTGGATCTAGCTATTACTGTTTGTTTGAAAGATTTCCACGCAACGGCTGCACCGGCTAGTGTAAACACATAACCACTCGTGGATTTAGAATCCTTAATGTCAGATATCCAGCTCGCATCGCTATACCCTTCGAGTACAGCAGGATATCTTACATAGTGCAGTCCGAGATCACGAGTATACCGTAAGTATCTCATGACTCTCACTATTGTCTTCCAGTGCATTTCACCGGGATTGCTAGTATACCTACTAAGTTTATTAACTGCGAAGGCAATATCTGGCCTTGTACAACTCATAAGATACATCAAACTACCAATAACCCGAGCATATTCTACTTGAGAGATACATTGTCTGTGGTTTTTGGTTAGTTGAAAGTTTGTATCAAATGGTGTTTAGCCAATTGATTATCATCCTTGTTAAACTTTTCAAGGATCTTATCAACATAATGAGATTGGCTCAACACAAGACCATCAGGTCTTTTAATGATCTTAATCCCGAGGATTAAATCAGCCAAACCCATATCCTTCATGTCAAATCTTGCATTTAACATGTTCTTGGTAGACTTGATCATTCGATCATTACTACCAATGATGAGTATATCATCCACGTATAAACAAAGAATGACATAGCCATCTACCGTTTCTTTAACGTAGACACATTTGTCACTTTCGTTTATTTTAAATCCATTAGTTAACATCGAGTGGTCAAACTTCTCGTGCCATTGCTTAGGTGCTTGTTTCAAACCATAGAGTGATTTAACTAATTTACATACTTTCTTTTCTTGGCCCGGAACCACAAACCCTTCGGGTTGGTCCATATAGATTTCCTCATCTAACTCGCCATTTAAGAAAGCTGTTTTCACATCTATTTGATGAACTTCCAAATTCCGCAATTGCGGCTATGGCAAGTATCATCCTAATGGAATTTATTCTCGTCACAGGAGAATACGTATCGAAATAATCAAGGCCTTCTCATTGCCTGTAACCCTTGATTACAAGTCTAGCCTTATACTTCTCGATGGAACCATTCGGTTTCATTTTCCTTTTAAAGACCCACTTGGATCCTAAAGGTTTACAACCTGGAGGAAGATCAACAAGTTCCCAAGTGTGATTCTATAGGATAGAATCCACTTCACTTTTGATAGCTTCCTTCCACATAGGACCTTCCGTAGAAGTCACAGCTTCTCGATACGTCCTAGGTTCGTTCTCTATCAAACAAGATAGAAAATCCTGTTCGTTTTCTATCAAACAAGTTAGAGTATTCGAATCGTACTCTAACAAGTAAGTTAGAAAATCTGGACCAAATGATTTTTCAACTCTCGCCCGTTTACTACGTCTTGGCTCGAGCTCGGGTATTTCCTCAGAATGCCCGCCGTCATTGTCCATAGTACCATCCACCTCTCGAAGTGATGTACGCAGTCCGTCGACTTCTCAAAGTGTATCGATCTCTCGAAGTGTATCGACCTCTCGAAGTGACGCACTAGGTCTCTCACTAGACCTACAAGGAAATACATTTTCAAAGAAACATGCATTCCTTGATTCAATTATAGTGTTCTTATGTACGTCCGGATTATGGGACTCGTGTACTAAAAACCGATAAGCACTACTATTGTGTGCATATCCAATAAAGATACAATCCACCGTCTTTGGACCTATCTTTATTTTCTTTGGTGTTGGAATCAAAACTTTGGCAAGGCACCCCCACACTTTGAGGTATTGGTAGGAGGGTTTCCTACCTTTCCACAACTCATAAGAAGTCTTATCGAGCTTCTTGTGAGGTACCTTATTCAAAAGGTAATTACTTGTCAAAATCGCCTCACCCCACATGCTTTGAGGTAGGCCCGAACTTATAAGCATCGCATTCATCATCTCTTTCAATGTACATTCCAACACTCGCACAGAAGTCACCGATAGGTACTTCGTACTCACCACCTCTATCGCTTCTAACCTTTTTAATCTTTCGATTAAGTTGGTTTTCCACTTCATTCTTATAAAGAATGAATTTTTCCTTAGCTTCGTCTTTGCTCTTTAGCAAATACACATAGCAAAATCGTGTGCAATCATCGATAAACATGATAAAATACTTATTACCACCTCTCGTTTGAATCGATCTAAAATCGCACAAATCGCTATGTACCAATTCTAGTGGCTCAGTCTCCCTTTCAACCGATTTGAAGGGAGCTTTAGTTAGTTTTGCCTCAACACAAATTTCGCACTTATTTGTATTAACTTGAAAATTAGGGATATGGTTCATGCTAATTAATCTACGCATAGAATTAAAATTAACATGACCTAGTCTACCATGCCACAAATTGGAAGACTTAAGCAAGTAAACCGAATTAACTTTACTTTTATTGATAATAGGCATTACATTGAGCTTAAAAAGCCCGTCAGTTACATAACCTTTACCAACAAACATCCCTAATTTCGACAAAACTACTTTGTCCGATTCGAAGACCATCTTGAATCCATGCTTGTTCAACAACGAACCAGAAACAAGATTCTTCCTAAGGTCCGGAACATACAGCACATTGTTCAATGGCAGTTCCTTCCCGGAAGTCATCTTCAGAATTACCTTGCCCACGCCCTCCACAGCGGACTGAGCAGAATTTCCCATCCAGACCTTCTCGCCCTCAACGGCCTCAAAGGTGCTAAACATCTCCCGGTTGCAGCATAAATGCCTCGTTGCACCGGTGTCGATGAACCATTCACGCGGGTTAGAGCCCACCAGGTTCACCTTCGTGACCATAGCCGAAAGGCTAATTTCGGCCACCTTTTGGCTCACGTCACCAACCACGTTGGCTTCAGAACCCTTGTTCTTCTTCTTTGGAGTGTTTTTTTTTTTTTTTAAATCAAATAACCAACATATATTAATCAAAAGAATCTCGAAATACAACTAGGAGGGGAGGAATCCCAAACCCCAAGGACAGAAGAAGAACTAGTCACACGTGCTAAGACGTGAGATACATGATTCGCTGACCTCATGACATGACGAACAGAAACGTTTCCAATATCACTAGCAATGACTCGACACTGCTTAATAACTAGACTAACATAAGAAAAGTCCTGACAAGTAGAATTAAAGCTAAACAAAAATTAAGGCAATCAGTTTCCAGAATGATGCTCTGTAGAGCATGACTCTTTAACTACGTAGGAGCCTCTTTAACCACCATCGTCTCCGCAAGATAAGGATCTCTTTCGCACTACAATCTGCCCTCATATGTTGCGACAAACCGGCCTTCATGATCCTTGAGTATGGCCCCAAAACCCAAATTATTTTCAAGCGCTGATGCATCAACATTGCATTTCAACTGGCCAACTGGCGGTTGAGTCCATGCACGTATGCTAACATTCGAAACCTCATTAACTAGAAGGGTGGTCTGGGAAAAGTTTTGCTGCCATATAGAGACAGAATCCTCCACAAAATGATTTAAATAATAAGCATTCCAAACCTTATTGTTCCATAACATGTCATTGCGCGCCGACCACACAGCCCAAAAGCGAGCAGCCATATCAACAATTTTATGCCCATCATTGGTACGCAGATAACACTCAACAACGTCAACCAACGAACCTCCAAGTTGATCATCGATACTTGTCCATAATCCAACTAAAACGGAGCATTCACAAAATAAATAGTTAATGGATTCAAATAAAGCTGGGCATAAACAGCAGCCACCTTCAATCGCGACTCCTCGACCCCGAAGAACCTCGCAAACTGGCAATATATTTCGAACGCAGCGCCACAAAAATTACGAATCTTAGGAGGGACCTTCATTCTCTAGAGTTTCTTCCATTTAGTGAAAATCAACCCCGACTCCTGACTAAATAGATCATTTGTCTAAGCTTGATATCCATGATGAACAGAATATTGTCCTCTCAAATCTCCTCTCTGATACCAGCAGTCTGAAAATAGTGGTGAAACCAGGGTTCACCTTATTCTTTCTACATCTTGATTATCAAAAATATCCCGAAGCAAGTCCACATCCCAATTTCCGATAGAGTCAAACAAGTTACAAACACGAGTTTTCTGAAGTTGAGGAATACAATTAGTAAGCACATATGAATTCTCTTTATCAGCAAGCCACGAGGAACCCCACACAATTGTGTCCTTCCCATCTCCAATCCTACAAGCCACTCTATCCCGAAGAACTCCATGCTCAGCAAGAATGCTACGCCATAGATAACTAGGATTGTTACCAATAGAAGCTTCGAGGAAATTACCAGATGGGAAATATTTAGCCTTCATAATTTGACTGACTATAGAATGTGGATTAGTAAGCAAATGCCAATAGAGCAATGTTGAATTCCTGTAGACGTTTAAAACCCAGCCCACCATACTGCTTAGGGACTGCCACGCGATCCCAACTTAACCAGTGAATACCTCTTGAAGCACTCCCACCCTTATCCCACTAGTACCGGTTCATTAGGTTTTCAATAGACTCGCACACATTATTTGGTAAAAGAAAAACAGACATGGTAAAGATTGGCATAGCCTCCGCTACCCCTTTCAAGAGGACTTCCTTACCAGCTCTTGATAAAAATTTCTTCTGCCACATATTAATGCGATCACGGACTTTTTGCTCAACGTACCGGAAAACTGCAGTTTTGTTGCCGCCTAGAAAGGAAGGTATCGACCAAAATCATCAGTCTATCTCACACCAAAAACACCTGCCACATGATTACGCATATTATCCACCGTATTGGCACTAAACATAATGCTTGATTTGTGATAGTTCACCAGTTGGCCAGAGGCCTTTCAATATAACGACTGACATTTCTTAACTTCTTGAGCTTCACAATCAGAAGCCTTGAAGAAAAGAAGACTATCGTCGGCAAAGAACAAATGAGATATCGACGGAGCTCCCCTAGCGCTGCCACCCTCACTCCAAATAAATAAGCTTAATTTGGGATTTGAAATCGACCGTTAGTTAAGGAGTTAGTGCGAAATGTCCGATTAAATTAGTCAACTGTGATGATTACTCAAATCACTCAATGTTTTCATGTCAATTTCGGGAACCGTTGGATCTCCTACAAGGCTACAAGAAATTAAACATAATATTCAAAACTATGAAACTTTACTAGAATATGAAACCACTAAATAAAGATCGAAAACCAAAAAACCATTCAAAGATGAGTTTTGCAGTGAATATAATAGGACGGCTAATCAAGTGAAGTAGTGAGCACAACACGTACGGATGAAGCTTATGTTCTTTTAACGATGAAGCTTATGAAGCTTATGTTTTTCTCCGAGGTGGAGGATGAAACTAGATGTTGTTCGCTCTCAATGCGGCTAACAACGTAACTTTGGCCAGTCCTTGGAATTCATTGGTGGGGAAGAAATTGTAACCTTCGTTCGCAATATAATAGTCCTCTAAGCTTTCAGAACTAGCTAATACTAAGTATGAAAATTTTGTCAATTGATTTAATTTGTCGATAGCAAATATTAGGTCTTATTATTTTCACAACTGCACTACATATACTTTCAATAAAATCATAACATTTGGTGGTAGTTTTACTCCTCTTTTTTTTTTTTTTTATTTATAACACATGTTTCTCGACTTCGTCGGACTATATCCTAAACCTTATTATAAACTCGCTCTTATAGCTTCGAGACTCAACGCTAAATCCTGCCACTAGAAGTAAGTTTTAAGTGAAATTTCCCATCTACTAGACCAATGCCTTAGAGGCCCATCATTTTCTTCTATCTATATAAACGAGGGAAGCTTGAAGACCAGTTTGGTTAACAACTTCAATGTCGAGGATTAGATGGATGAAATTCTCATAATCGAGGGTTCAAATTAGGTATTAACTTTAAAATAATTATAATAATTTTTATTTTTTATTTTTTATTTTCATAGATAATACACATCTGTCCTATTCTTATGTCCTACTTACTATTCATTAGTCAAAGTAACTCTTTCTTCTTTGTTTATTTTCTTCAGAGTCATTTCCATTTTTGGTCCTACTGTTATTGGAGTATTGCCAATTTTAGTCTACTTCATTAATTTTTGCCACATTGTGACCAGTCTTATTTAGTCATTATAAATCTAGTCCACCGTTAAAATTTTTGTCAAATTACCGTCCAAAATAGGGGTATTTTGGGTCTTTTCATGCTTTGGTCATCTCCTTGACCCTTTGCAGTGGTTTTCCTTTCACATTTTCATCCATTCAAGAGGTCCGGCGAAAGCCATGTGAGCCACATTACAAAGCCATGACTTTCACCGAACCTCTTCATTGGATGAAAATCTGTAAGGAAAACCACTACAAAGGATAAAGGATGAAAATCTGTTTACGTTAAATCGTTAATACATACACAAACAAAGTAATTCAGATTGGTAAAAAAATAATTATATACAATATAAATGCATCATAAATATAAATTCATGTTGTATTATTGAAAATTGGAAAATCGTTGTGTGCAAAATCTAGCACTTCATCTATTTCCTCATCTCTTAATTCGGGAATATCAGGAAGTGTATGAGTTTTCGACAAATTGTTAGCAATTGTTGAATGAAAGTATGACAAGTTTCTATACCTTTTTTTTTGAGCTATTCCTGTCACATTTGTCTCTAACTCTTACTGTTGTCTCACCCAACTCAACGTTTGGGTTTTGTATTATCATCTTTTTCTTATCTTCCAATTCTTGAATCACTCTTTTTAGCTCGCTTTCGTCATCGATTCCGCCAAATTCCTACAAAATAATTTGTTATTTCTACTTCAATAATATGAGGCTGATAAATAAGCATTAATTAATTACCTTGACGTTTTTTAATAACTGTCCAAACTGGCAAGTTTTCGTTGAGGCCAATACAAAATTCCTAATTCCTTATACCTTTTCTTTAAAATTGCCCGACCAACATGTAGTTTATCTGCAGCTTGATCAACAGTCGTATGAAAATATTTAGAAAGCATTTCTAAAGTTATTGTATTAGGGTGTCGATAAGTTTTTTTTTTTGTCCTTTTTCTTCTAATAAAAAGATTCATATTTAAATTTGCTACATCTAGATTTGCATGTGAATTATTGTCATCCACAACTAAATCAACGCTATCAAATTCATCAAACACATTTGAACCTAAAACACCTGCATTTGCAAACAACTTCTTAAAAACAGTTTTAATTATTAAAACAAGAATTTCTTAAAAAATGATAAACACTTACCAATATTTTCAGTACATTGTGGTTGAGTACTGACATTATTTCCAACTGGAAGAAGGTCTCTACTCAGAAGAGGTTGACTATCCCTTAGTGGTGATAGGTGAACCTCATCCCAAAATGAATTGTTACCATCAGAAGAACAATCGTTTTGTTTAAGATGGTATGAACAACAACCAATATTTGCCATTTCTTAAAAGTGCGTTCTAAATGGTTAAGGAATTACTAATTTCTAAGTCAAAAAAAATAAGAGTGTGAATAAGTGTTAAGAAGAGTTTAATTTATACCAAAGCCTAATAGTACGTGAAAACAACAAGTTATACTGGTTAAGTCTTTTGGTTTTGCCGAGGGCAGTTTGTTTGTCAAATCATAATAATTAACTCGCCGTCACTGTTAAAGACATTTGCGTTTTTCAAGGGAGCGGTGATGAAAACTGTCAAGATAGCTGACATTTTAACCAATTTTTATTTTTCGTTTGTAATTACTTGCTTGGCATTTCTAGACAACATGTTAACAATGCAATCGATTTAATTCCTCATCAATTTATTATTGAAGAAAAAGTTAACCAGAATATCTCTTGTATACATCGTTCCATTCTATTTTCTTGTTTACCCACTAACCTCTGCCTCGTTTCTTATTTCTTCTTTGTTTCTTGCTTCGTCGCTATTGTAATCCTTCACCAACAGAAGAACAATCATTTTCTTTAAAATGGTATGAACAACAAACAATATTTGCCATTTCTTAAAAGTACATTCTAAATGTTTAAGTAATTAATAATTTATAAGGGCAAAAAAAAAATAAGAGTGTGAATAAGTGTTAAGAAAACTTTAAGACAAACGAAATAATGAATTTATACAAAAGCCTAATAGTAAGTGTAAACAACAAGTTATACTGGTTAAGTCTTTTGGTTTTGCAAAGGGCAGTTTGTTTGTCAAATGATAATAGTTAACTCACCGTCACTGTTTAAGACATTTGCGTTTTTCAAGGGAACAATTATGAAAAGTGTCAAGATAGCTGACATTTAACTAATTTTTAATTTTCGTTTGTAATTACTTCATTGGCATTTCTAGAGAACATGTTAACAATGCAATCGATTTAATTCCTCATCAATTTAGTATTGGAGAAAAAGGTAACCAGAATATCTCTTGTATACATCATTCCATTCTATTGTCTTGTTTACCACTAACCTCTGCTTCGTTTCTTATTTCTTCTTTGTTTCTTACTTCGTCGCTATTGTAATCCTTCAATTACAATGGCAAATTATGTTCCTTCTGTAAGATTTTCCCTCATAATATATATATTATATATTATATATTAGGGCCTTAATTAAGTGGTGCAAGTTAACTAGGTTTATTAAGTGGTTTGGTTGGACTAAACAACTAGTAGTTGTATTCAACCAGACTCTGTGGCTATATAAATCTGTATTGATGGGATACAAGATAAGCATTGTATAGCACATACAGTTCACGGTACTCATACTGCTCAGTAGACACCAGTACACCATCTAGGGTTCTGAGTCAAGTATGAGACAAATATGGCTGACGGTCTAAAAGAGGCATTACATCAACTGTGGCTGGAGATCAACAATGATTCAGCTTCCGCTATTACGAGGTCAGGTTACTCGTATACTATTCTGTTTAGTTAGATTATTTATATCTAACATTTGGTATCAGAGCCTTTATAATCTCTGCCCGGTTGATTGTTTTTTTTGCCTAAAACAATATTAAGTATTATATACATTAAGTGTTGTATATGTTCATCTACCTAATTTCAATTACAATTTTGATGTCTGTAAAATATGCATACAGTTATGCATACTTTGGTATTTGTAATTGTTTTTCATACGGTAGAATTAATTTTTAGTTGTTTTTTAATTACTAATTCAATTTCAACATTAAGTCTCAAAATTTGTGTCCGTCTGTTTCGTTCCTGTTTGTTTTCTTTGGAGAACTTTTATTACACTGCTGCTGGTGTATTGGTTTATGGGCCGGTTTAGTGTCAATTTTTTTTCCTTCCGGCGACTGCTTTATACGTTCCCACCGGCACTGGTCGCTACTTCTCAAGACTTGGGTGGCGCTACGCCTTGGTTGGGGTCGACGGCAGCTTCAGAGAACAGGGGCGAACAGGGGCGTTGTGGAGAGGAGGTGCGACGGCGGAGCTGGGTTTCCTGGCGATGTCGCTGCTGCTTCTGTTCCACGGCGACACGATCAAGGATACCGGCGGCGAACCTCAACAACAGCGCTGGTTTTCCGATTGACTTAGAGTCGCGAACAGGGGTCGACGACGGCAGCCTTTGGCGTTGTAGTAAGGTGGTCCGGCTGGTTCTGGTAACGACGATTCAGGCGCGAGTTGGGATGGCAGGCGGCGGTTGTTGGCGTTGCGCAGAAGAGGGATGGCGGAGGCGAGACTGGGCTCTTCCGGCGACGTCTCTGCTCGTTCTTCTCCGTCAAGGCGACTCCGGCGACGGGCTGCTGCTGCTCCATCTCCGTGCTTCTGTTAAGGTCGTCAGCCGGTGGAGGTGTGGCGAACGGCGGCGAGGCGCGACGAGGGGCGATGACAGAGGCGAGCTGGATTTCCGTTCCTGGCGTTGTTGCTGTCCTCTTCCCTTCCCAGGCGACATTGAGGACAGGCAACTCTGCTTCTTGCTTCTCCCGTCGGCACCGCATCAGGGTCCGCTGCTGCTGCTTCTTCCTATCATCCGTCGGCTCCTCATCAGGTAAGCTAGGGCTGTTTTTTTGAGCGATTAGAGATGAAGATGATGATGGAATAAAGGTTTGAGCCGGGTCAGGCTCATTTGGGTCGGACCTGGTCCAACAATTTTTTTTTTTGGGCCTGTTATGGTATTTTGGGCTCAATTCAGTTTTCCCTTCATCATATTTGGCCTTCCTCTCAATTTAATTCCTCCTTAATTCATTATTAAATTATTATTCAACTTCAGGCAAATATTAAGTATTTAATTTGCTATTTGAATTTTAATTTAATATTGAGGAATATATATATTAAATTGCCTAAGGTATTGCAATTTATTTAAGGATATATGGGTTAATAATACATTAATATTCAAATTCGAGCATGCTTTGTATATTTGTCTAATATTTTATTATTGGTTGAATTATACATTCATTAAAGCGTGCATTAAGGTTGAATTTAGCATATTATTAACTCATATTATATATCATTCAATTTTTTGGATCCTTAGGTCAATTTAAGTTTTATGGCCTATTAAAGTAGCTTGGTTGGTTTCTCATTTAATTTTGGGCATATTCTAGTCCTATATTTCACTTGGAACTATAAAACATATTTTGAACAAGCTAATTCGGGACCTATCTTGGGTCATTAAAGTATGGATCCTACCATTATTGATTGATATTTGAATAATAATTATAGCTCATTTTGGATTTATAACATGGTTATTAAGTTTTTATTATTACTATCTACCATATTTTGTTAATGGTATTCAGTGATGGTAATAATATTAAGTTTGGATCTATTTCAGTAGCAGATTATTTTTCATCCATGTTATAGCTCACTTGGACCATTAAGAATTATAGGTCTAATTTGAGCATATAAGTGCTATAATTATTGTTTTGGCCTGGTTTTGAGCAATAAAGGATTTAAGAATTTAATTATTATTTTGGCCATTAAGAATTACAACTATTGTTTAAGTTGGTTATGGTTTTCAATTTATCAATGGTTTTCAGGGCCTTAATAATAATATTAATTCTTTAATTTTAAAGTAATATAGTCATGTTAATTATTATGTGGTAAATTGAGATTAGTATATGACATCCCTTAATTACAGTTTTGCATTTATTATAGTTATTATTAATTGGAATTATTAATTACTGTTATCAAGTTTAGGGCTAATCTCATTTATTACCTTTTCATAATAATTATTATTTCATGGTAATCTGCCATATTTGGTACATTGGTGAGATTACCCATATCACTTTATTATTACATGACTATTAATGTTGGTATTTAAGTCCTACCAACAAATCTTTCACATACCATTGGACGCTGCATTGAGGTTACTGACACCAACAATGAAGATGTGGAGAATTATAAAGTTTTTTTTTTCTCTTACGGATCGTCATCGTTGCTAGCGCAATGGAAAGATGCGGTTTGCATCATTAAGGTATGTCATTAATTATCTTTTATTATTAATTGGTAATTAATGCTACGACTACAGTTAACTGCTAATTTGGACTAGTCACATATTTTATCTTTACAAATATGGAAACATTAAGAAGGTGTATTACCATAATTTGGTTTTCATTGTTAAATATTGATGGTGATTATAATGTTGTTTATTACCATTAAATATTTTAATTAATGATACCATTAATATTAATATGGTATTCAGTTATGGCTCCGGAATTGTTTCCAATTAAGTTTATGTGACAATGTTTCAGTTAAGAAAATATTATCATTTTCTTGACATTAATGTTTTTCGGACTTAATTTTATCAAGTTTTCAAAATTATATCCGAAAATGTCTCTAAAGTTAGCGGTTATAACCATTATTTTTCCTCATCTAGTCTCCATTTAATAATATTATTATGGCTATTTTATTGCTTTTTTGGATTATTTGTAATTTTGCCATTAATGATAATAATATTATTAATTGAGTTATGGAGAGTGATTTTTGAATCAATTCAGTAATTTTGGAAAAACATATTTGCTAGGCAATTGACTATTGCCATTTATGCCATAATTCATTTAGTTTTCGAATTATGATTTTAGTTCTTTCTGCCCATATTTGGCTAGTATGAATAATGAATATTTGGTATAAATTCATATCTTCTAGTTGATTCATACTCTTCAGATAGTTTTATGCATTCAATCACATTAAACGCATAATATTAAGTTTAATTATGCAATTTGGATTTGTGAGATTTTATTTTACAAATGACAATATTTATTTATTTTTTTATTAATAGATATTGTTGGAATTTGTAAATTCGGTCTATTTCTCATAAATTAAGTGTGATGCATTAAGACATTTTGTCATGGGCTTAAAGTTTAAAAATCTCAAAGTATACATTCATTAATTTGGGTCCCTTTGGATTGGGCTCATTAGAGTTTGAATATTAAGTTTATACTTTGGAAGCTCATATTAAAATTGCATTAAGTTACGCAATTTGTTTAGAATATATGAGTTTAATGCTTAATTTTATGCATATTAATTTGTCCACTGCATAATACTCTGGTTTTAAATTATGCAATTTTATTATTATGCCTTCAGTAATGCATAAATTTATGTTGGAATTATATTAGTTCCTTATTAAGTTGGACTTATGCATAAACTTTAGTTACGGTAGTGCCTGAATTTAAGCACATTCGGACCGTTAATTTAGTTCACCAATTTTTTTAAAGATTTATTCATAAGTGAACTATTAAATTTCGGATTATACCCTACAGTTTTGTTTATACCCCAAACAGTTATACATTTTGTGTATATGAATCAGGGAGGCATACTAGTTTTATGGTCATGACTTAAGAACATCTTGGCCAGTAGTCTCCTTAAACTGATATTATCTAAAGAGTTGGTCTTTAGTGAGGTTTTGTTTTACCAACTTTCCTGGGGTATATACATTTGGAATCTCCCATCATGATTTGGTATAATCTGTCAAAATTTTAAGTATTCCTTGCAAATATGATTTGATTTCGGTTCATTAAAGAATAGCTATAGCATCTTTAATTTACTGAAGTCTTAAAGTTTCAATCTTGGTTACTCAAAGAATAACTACAGCTTATTCAATTTCCAAAGATTATTAAGTTATGATATTATAATTTTAATTTGGTTGGGGAGTAGCCACAACATCCTTAATCAAATTAAATTATATATATCTTTATCTTGATCACATAAAGATTACGCAAGGAGTTGATAAATGTCTAGTGATCTTATAATTTTAATTTGGTTGGGGAGTAGCCACAGCATCCTTAATCAGTTAAAATTTATATATTAAGCAGTTTATCCTGATCACATAAAGTTTTAGACATATAAGTTGTGATTAATTGTATCTAATATGATGGAATTTAGCCCAAAGGCAATTTCGTTATATTTGTATAATTAATTAGGATGAAATACTATACTACGATCATAATTTAGCCCACAGGCAATTATGTATCGGAATGTAGTTAGTAGTTTTATTAGTGATGATAGAAGTAAATCAATTTATTTACTTTATGGCTATTTGTAAATAATTTCTAATTCTATCATGAAGATTAATTTTATGATGTAAACTTGGGATCATATTTCTTGAATTGCCCACAAGGGTTAAGGAAAATGAACTTGATTTCTTTTAAGTTATTTTTATCATAATGGTTGTAATGAATCTTATTGAATTAAAACTTTAGCCCACAGGCAAGTTTTATGTCACTTGATTCTTCAACTCATTTGATAAATTGTTTCATCATAAATAAAAATTTTCAGTTGGATCTAATTGAGTAAGACTTTAGCCCACAGGCAAGTTTTATGTCTCTAGATTCTTCTGACTATTTGATAATTGAGATAAACCATTATCATAAATGGTTTCTTAATTGGATTTAATAGAATTAAAACTTCAGCCCACAGGCAAGTGTTATGTCAATAAATCCCTAAATCCAGATAATGATTTTATCACAATTTCTTAGAATTTATAAATTTAGTTCAATTATAAATTCTAAGTTTCATGGTTTGCATTGGCAAAACATGTATTCAGTTACTTCCCAAAATTTAGCCACTTTTATTAATTCTTCCACGGAAGCTTACTTGGTTCTTTGGTCTAACTATAGTAAGTTACGTGATATGATATACTTCTTTTGGATTCCAAAAATAAAATGTATCTTTTAAGCCAAATTCAAACTTGGTTTTGGAAGGTGTATTTTGTTTTTTAGTATATCCAACTATGGTGGGGAATTTTATCTTCATTATTTAGTTGGACTTTTATTGGAACCAAATATTGATTATTGATTATTCAGTATGCCCAACTAATGGTGGGGAACTCTATCCTCATTTATTAGTTGGTCAAATCAATTATGAGTATGTATATCATTAATTTTGCTAAAGAACAGTGGGAGTGATCATCAAAAAAAAAGATCATTAAGATACTCCACTAAAGATTATGGATTTAACTATTGTCTTCATACTTCCCAATGCAAATTGGATTGTATGTCAAACAATAAGTCCAAAAGATTCCACAAGTATTAATCTTGAATTTGTTCATATAAATTCATAAGTTCAAATTATTGGACATCTGGTTGTGCAGCATGTTTATGAAAATGTTGTACTAATATTAATGAATTTATTAGAACAAAATCATCTAACTTGCGGTGCACTGTTATTCTTTAGCATTTAATAGAGTCTTTAGTTTCTTCAAAATTGATCCTGGGCCATTTTGGTATTTAAGGCTCAAGACAATTTTGCGAGACATAAAAGTAAGACTCATAAATGTTCAGTCAAAGTGGATATTGTGATTATTTGGGAAGTTATGGTGTATGTTAACATTCCAAATTTATGGACTTAGAGGTTTTGGTTTGTTCTCTAAGTTATTGGAATGATTCTGTGACTTAACTATCTTTTGGCTATTTTAATGAGTGGGAGTGACAGACGTGTCAACTCTGAGCTCTTAGCTGTTAGAGGTAGTGTTCAAGTTTAGAAGTCGCAGAATATAGTTAGCATTATGCTAACATTAAGAGATCTCTATTTAAGGCATGCTTTTAAGGATTTTAGAGATCATATAGTGTACTCTTTTGTACAAATATTTGGATGGTTTCTCTCTTCAGTTGTGCACATAATATATTTTGAGAAACATCACTGAAGTTATACCGAGAATAAACATTGGGTTTGTTCATGAGGGACCTAAGTTAGAGAATTGAAATGCATGTGACCATAATGGATATTACTCTGCAAAATAGAGGACTTATCACTATGATTCGTGTGTTTTGTTCTTTGATGATGGTTGTGCTAGTACTTGCACCAAGTGGGAGAATGTAAGATTTTCCCTCATAATATATATATTATATATTAGGGCCTTAATTAAGTGGTGCAAGTTAACTAGGTTTATTAAGTGGTTTGGTTGGACTAAACAACTAGTAGTTGTATTCAACCAGACTCTGTGCCTATATAAATATGTATTGATGGGATACAAGATAAGCATTGTATAGCACATACAGTTAACGGTACTCATACTGCTCAGTAGACACCAGTACACCATCTAGGGTTCTGAGTCAAGTATGAGACAAATATGGCTGACGGTCTAAAAGAGGCATTACATCAACCGTGGCTGGAGATCAACAATGATTCAGCTTCCGCTATTACGAGGTCAGGTTACTCGTATACTATTCTGTTTAGTTAGATTATTTATATCTAACACCTTCATCATCTCATTCTGATTTTATTTCTTCTCTTGACTTTGAAGATATCTCAATTTGTGATAAATTGAATCTTGATTCTCTTCTTGAAATTGAAAACGAGTTTTACAAACTGCTGGAACATTCTGTTGAAGCTGAACTAGCTGTTGAATCTTATCCACTTGTCCAAGTTATTGAAGATGTTTTATCTGAACCTTTGAGTGAGATATAGTAATACACAAAAAAAAAATCATGTGAAGAAGACCTTTTGTGATTCAAGAACGGTCACTAAACAAATGATCTCAAGTCGTTTCCATCTTCCGGTTAGTAAAGCTGCGGTGCAATTAAAGGTTGGGGTAACAACATTAAAGCTTCGGTGCAGGGAATTAGGAATTTCGCGATGGCCTCGACAAAAACTGTTGCAATTAGAGGATGAGGATGAACATGCAATTCCTTTTCCTTCTCCCGTCCAGGATTACCGCCCCGTTCTTGAGATTACTGATAATTCTGCATTGTATCATCAATTCAATATTCTTTTTCCACCTTCAATAGGCGAATCATCACACACAACTGAACCAGTTTGCGACTTTTATCAAGAAATTGATCGTGACTTGGACTTCATGAATGCGAACACCAGATGTTGCAACTGATGCGCCTTTGAATGTCAAAGAAGTCTCCAAATCAGCTAAAACCATTGTACTGGACAAGAGAACCTCTAAACCATGGAGTTTTGATACTATTTCACCATTATTTCACTTACCAGCATCTCAGGCAGCAAAGGAATTAAATGTAAGCGAAGACAAACTGACGAGAATGTGCAAAAAGCTCGGAGTCAAACGATGGCCATACAGGAAGTTGCAGAGCTTAGATAACCTGCTTGCAAATTTGCAGTATCTGAGCAAACTGAAAACGTATATCGTTGGGAAAGAGAGAGTGATTGAGCTTCAAAAGGAAAAGGAACGGATTTTGAAGGACCCAAACATTGAGTTATGCGCAGGGACTCAAGTACTCATGGAATCTTCAAGAAAGAAAAGAAGATATCGACATTTGATGGATATTTCGCACTCTTCTAACTATGCAAATTCATCTAAAGTTCATGTAATAAAATCAGAGGAGATAAATTAATAAGCTTAAGTTGTACTTTATTTTTTCTTCTAAATTTCATTGGTAATTGAAGTTTTTCTTGTTTTTGTTTTTCGTTTCTAATGACCATGGAATACAAACACTAGAAAAAATTTATTTCATTTAAGACATCATTAAAAAACCCAAATATTCACGTCAATTACTAATTTTTTTTTGTCAATTCAAGAAGCTTTATCTCCTTAATCACGGTCAATGAACTGTAATTATTTATCCTTAACCTGTTGTTCAATCATGCATTCCTCTTCCAAGAGTCGTGCTCGCTTTACGCCTGAAGAAATGTGTGAGCGTAAAAGAATTCAAAAAAATGGCAACAGTTGCCAATCAAACAACAAATCCCCAATGAAATACAATGTTCAACCCCTCACTACACGTCTGGACAACCATCACGTTGTACAATTTACCGAACACATGGACAAAGTGACATGTATCCAAATATTTAGAAATCAATTCTAAAGTTAATGAATTCAGGTCACGAATAGTTCTTTTTGTCCGTTTCCTTCTAATATAAATAATCTTATTTAAATTTGTTACATCTATCTTTGCAGGTTTATTATTTTCCTCCACAAATAAATCAATGCTATCAAATACATCAACCTCATTTGTAGGTAAAACACCTGTATTTGCAAACAACTTATTCAAATAACTATTAATTATTAAAACCAAAAATTCCAAACAAATGTTAGAACTTTAACAATAGTTTCATTACATTGTGGTTGAGTACTGACATTATTTCCGGCTTCATAAAAATCTCTACTTAAAAGACTGTCAGTATCCCTTAGTGATGATAAGTGTATCTCATCCCAAAATGAATTGTTACCACCCAAAGAACAATCATTTTGTTCAAACTGATATGAGCAAGGAAAAAAATTTGGAATTTCTGAAAAGTATGTGTTTAATGTTTAAGGGATTGCTAATTTCTAAAGGCTAAAAAATTAAGGATGTGAATAAGTGTTAAGAACTTATAAAAGCATGAATTTATAGCGACGTTCGATAACAATTTAAAAAGTTGTTAATACTTGTTAAGATTTTTTTTTTCCAAAAGCAACTTTTTTGTCAAAGGAAAATATTGAATTAAAAAACGGTTTAAAACTTTTGGGCTTTTCAATGAATTTATGCTGAAAAATTTTCAAACGATCTCACTTTTTAGCTTTTTACTATTTCACTTTTGACAAATTTTTTGTTGTCGGCCAATATGTTGTTTACCTTTTGATAAAACGAATAACATCAATGACTCTCAACCATGCACTATTTTCTTTTTCCAAAATTTGATATGTTATATCATTGGAATGTGTGTTTGACGTTTTAAATCTGGAAAGCTCCATTTTCTTTAAACTAATCAACCAACTATCCTCTTCTTTTACTTCTGTCTAAATAATTACTTGCATATTTTCTTCACTTTTAAGAGTTATCTTTTACTTTCTTCTATCCAAAGATGGCAAATCATGTTTCCTCCTCATCTACATTCACCAATCAAATTGTCTACCCTTCCTCAGATGCTTCAGAATATCCGTTTTGGGATGCACAATGTGAACAATTCCCATCGACTTATTTCAATGCAATAAATAATGATGAACCCTTGCTAAACATGGACTTTGATCCATTCTGGAACTTTGAACATAATCTGGAATGTCTAATCGGGGATACCGGTAAGCGACCTACTTTCCTTTTGTACATTCATATGTGATGATTTAATATATATTTCTTATTGTCAATGTTGCAGCCTTGAATCCACTAGGTATGGATGGGGTTCTTCTTCCCTCTGCAAGTGTTATACCTATAGAATGTGATATCACCCCGACTTCGAACGCCGTAGCTGTTAAACAGGACACAACTACTGGTACAAAGGAAAGCATGATAGAGAAAATAGTGCGTAGACAGTCCAAGAGGACGAAAAAAAAATTTCGTGATCCTTCAACAATAAGCAAGGCAATGCTTTCCACTTATTTCCATATGCCCATTTATAAAGCCGCTAAGGAACTGAGAGTTGAGTACAGAATCTTGAAAAGAAGGTGTGAGGAATTAGGAATCTTCAGATGGCCTCATCGACAATTGGTCAGCTTACAGAAATTATCCGAAAATGTTAAGGTAATTTTTTTACTACACTTTAACATCATTCGATCAGTATTAATCAACTGTTATACAGGAATTGGGTAGCATTGAAGATGACCCTGAACTGAGAGACGTACTCAAAGAAATAAAAAATAGAAGAGAAATGATGCTAAGAAATCCACATTTGAAATTGCATCCAGCCGAAATAAAGCTTAGAGATGCATGTACCAGAAAGAAAAGGTACAGGGAAATGATGAGTTTTATTTCTCCTTGTACCCTTCCTGTTCCTTCATTTGTGGTTGATCATATTCTTCCTTTCACTGTGGATCCACCTTCACGAGCGATGGAAGAAAATAAATCGTTTCAACTTTTGTTTGATGGCTTCCAATAACAATTTTTTATAATATCAATTCTCTAAGAAATTTTAATATTATCAATTTTGTAAAAAATACCATGCAAATATATTGCTCAAATGCGTGCATGAATGTATAATAATGCAAATATGTCCATATAAATGTATGAAAAATGTTTGTAATGCATATCTATCTTATCTTAATACCCAATTGTCATTTTTAAACTAAACCCTAGCTCCAACGAACAAAGAGGTCTGCTCCCGAACTTGCGGTTTTAGATTTATCATATCCACTAAACAAAAATAAAATATGTTTTCAATTTACCAATCCCATGCACCATATTCATCAAAAGTGACATAAGGACTTACAATATTTTATTGTCATAATAAGTTTAAATAAACATTTAATATTAAATTTACACATATAAATTTATGTTGGGCCTTGCATTACGCACAACGCCCAACATTGAGGTGCTTATGTGAGGTTGTCACAAGCGCAATAGTTCTTTGTCGGATGTCATTAATCATACTAAATTTATCCAAAAAAAAATAGAATTTTTACACATGAAGTTCAAAACTAACCTGGAATTCTAAAATCATTTGGTTGATAGATCATTTGTTTGGTTTTTAGCCGAATATAGGAAATAAAGAATTGTTATGATCATAATTTGCTTCAATTTTTTCAAATACTTAAAACTGTAGTTCATAAGGAACATATACTTTACGTATATACCACATCTATAGCTAAGGTTATCTCCTTCCATTTCTCAGTGGATGGTTTATACACCACCCTTGGTGGTTAATATGAATTTTCTATTTCTCAAGTTTTAACATATCTATATCACTCCGATAATGGATATTATTCATCACCTGATTTCATTCTTACGTCTCTCAATAGAACATTTTCGTTATTGGTTAAGAGAATTCTATATTTCACCTTTGATGGTTATTTTGTTTACATTTGAACGACTTGTTATTGAATTTTCAAGAGTTCGCACTATAAAACAGGAAATATTTTCATTAGTAAAATAATATTAACTGCAGGAAAGCTACATTGTATCTTCATTCTTAGTTTTTGGCAGAGGATTAGCAGAAACATAAGATGAGCTCGCAAGGGGAGGAGCATAGTAAGAAAGTTCCGTCAAATTTCGATACTTTCTCTTCTTAAACTATGAAACTTCAAGTTGATTTCTTTCTATGCCTGATTTAAGATTAGGATCTGTAAACGCGAAAAACTTGAATTGTATATATTCAAAATTCAAAGTATATCGGTTACAATAAGTAGTGTGTATCAAACGAAAAAGGGTACAATCTCTGTATAGAAGTCCTCTGATTCTCTACTAGAAGTATGCCGACTTGAAGTGTGTCGAATTCAGAACATGTCGAATTGGAAGTGTGCCGAGTTCAGAGTATGCTGAACTGGAAGTATGCCTTGTTGTGCCGAGTTCGGAGTACGCCGAACTGGAGGCGTGCTGAGTTATGCCGGGCTATGTCGAGTTCTGCCGAGCTATGCCGGGTTCTGCCGAGCTATGCCGAGTTCGGGGTATGTCGAACTAGAAGTAGGCCGAGTTCAGAGTATGCTGAACTGGAGGTATGCCGAGCTATGCCGAGTTCGGAGTATGCCGAACTGGAAGTATGCCGAGTTATGCCAAGTTCAGAGTATGCTGAACTAGAAGTAGACCGAGTTCAGAGTATGCTGAACTGGAGGCTTGCCGAGTTATGCCGAGTTCGGGGTATGCCGAACTGGAAGTAGACCGAGTTCAGAGTATGCTGAACTGGAGGCTTGCCGAGTTCGGGGTATGCCGAACTGGAAGTAGACCGAGTTCAGAGTATGCTGAACTGGAGGCGTGCCGAGTCCTTCGGTGCAAATAATTGCAGATGCTTGGTGTAAGTAAATTGCAAGCGAGTCTTTCGTACAAATAAATTGCAGGCGAGTCCTCCTAGTGTAAATAAATTGCAGGCGTGTCCCTCGATGCAAATAATTGCAGGTGCTCGGTGCAAATAAATTGCAAGCGAGTCCTTCGTGCAAATAAATTGCAGGCGTGCTCCCGGTGAGATGCAGATCTTCAGAGCTTCAAAGTCTTCTGATCCTCAATGCCTTCAATGCCTTTAATCTTCAAAGTGAAGCCACTATTTATAGTGGTGGGGGTTAGAGAAAATCTAACAAACCCCATCCTTTGAATTTAATTTAATATTTTGAATTAAATTCAAGGAATGTACCTGGACATCATCATGTCCAGGTTCATGATTTTATAATTTTGAACCAATTTATAATGTCCACAATTTCTTCAAAATTATATATCCCACATATATTCTAATTTTGAACCCATTTATAATATCCACAACTTCCTCAAAATTATATAATCCACATATATTCTTCGTGGGCCAAACCAAGTCAAAGCCCGTCAATTTGAGCAGTCCAATTGATCCCATAGCCCGGTCCAACTTAATTAAATATATTCCTTGAATTTGGGCCAGCAGTTCATCAACAATATCTTTAAATTACTTAATTAATTAGACCAATTAATTATTCAATGGGTCATTTAATTAACCCAATTAAATAAATATCAGCCCAATTTAATTAACTAAAGCAACTAATTTAATAGCCAATTATCAGCACGACCCAATAACATTATTTGAATTTTCAGTGCTAACAAATTGCCCCTTCGAGACTTGTTTGGCGTGCTTCAAATGCAAAGAGAAGGAAGTCTCGAAATTAATAGTTGCCCAGGAGTCCAAATTTGCAGTCCATGTTTGCAGGGAGCAGCCCAATAATTTATATTTTCATTGAAAATGCCCCAAAAAACCATATCCAACAGCCCAATTGTGTCCACAATTCTATTAGAGGTCCGTTTCATTTCCTCTCCTAACTTTAGCCAAATTTAATTTTAACTTGGCCAAAATTAATTCCTCAAAATCAGAAAATTGAACCACAACTCATCACGCTCAATTTTGGCCATATTCCCTTAGGGACACAGTCTTTATCCCATCATGACTTGTAGTAACCAATTATATCCATAGTGAACCATACTAATCATTTCTCCCACCCGGTCTACAAAATTAACATTTGATAAGGATTAGGGTAACAACTTGATGTCACGACTGACTCGTGCTAAGGAGTCTCTTTTAACTTCCTCCTTTCAAAATCTCATAAAGGGTCTGTCCCAACTTATCAATCAAAAATGCATGTGATTGTGACACTTCTATTGCTGAGGCTATCGAAGATTTAGTCAATGCTGAGACCGCCGAGGCGGAAGTTGCTCGCATTTTAGAGTTGACTGTGCTGATGCCGGAAGATGAAGAGAGCCTGAACCAGGCGAAGGGAAGCTTAGAAGCATGTAAAGCTAGCATGCTTAGTTTTAGGCTTTTGTTGACTGATGTTCTGTTCCTTTGGTAGCAAGATTTTTGTCGTTTTTTTCAAACTCTTATAGTTCAATGCTTCTCATTTGTGAGCTTTTCCTTTAGTAACAACTCATACATCTTTGCCTTGACCCATTGGATGATTGTTTTGATATACCACACTTGCAACATAAATTGGATTTGTTTTTGTTATGACTGAACTTAGATAATTTAATTTCTAAGCTGCCTACGTACTCCTATAAAGGAGATCAAGTCAAACGTAGTTCAAATGATTTTTTTTATAGGTAAAGTCGTTCACAGTTTTAACTCATGCGGGCCAGGAGCGCCTATGATTTGGGCCCACCCATAGACAAAGCGATATGCCTTAGCAGTTTAACCACATGCTGCATTTTTGGTGGGTGAGTCATTCATTAACTTTCTATGACTCGCGTCGAGATACAATTGCTCGCAGCCCTGTTTATAAATATTCGCACAGGTTTAGGGGGGACATAACCCAACCCTTTGCGTACATGGGACTCTTGTTGATTTACATTTCCTCTGTCACCGGCTTCAGGGATAAGCGTTCCCAACTTCTGAGGCTCATTAGGATTATAGCCAGCTTTAGCTAGAAGCTTATAAGCGTTAGGGTCAAAACCCTCAGTACGCTTGGTGGGCAAGACTTGGTCCGCTTCATCTATTTTAAGTGTGTCAATTCTTGCAAGCGGGAAGATGAGCTTTGAAGTGTGTTGATCCACTTCCACAACTTCCTTTCCCTTTGACTTTAGTTGGGAATGCAGGTTGTCGTTGCTTTTCTGGGCATCTTCCACAAAGACCTGTTTCTTTATATAGAACTTTGCATCTGAAAAGTAAGACTCAGCCTCTGCGAACGGGCTTTCATCGGCGACTACCTTTTCAATCACGCCGTTCTTTTTCATACATGAAGCATTGATGCCAAGACGAGGGAACCACCCCATTTTCATGTATCCAAGGCCTTCCGAGTAACAAGTTATAAGATGTCCCCGCCTCTATGACATGGCAGACAACACTTGAACTTAGGCCTCCGACTCTTAAGTCAAGATTGATGATGCCGATTGCTCTTTGCCCTCCTTGGTTAAAGCCTTGTATCATTAGACGGCTTTGGGCGAGATCATCTGTAGACCCACCAAGGTCTTTTAGGGCTCGGGGGGATAAAATGTTGACAGCTGAGCCTTGATCAACTAGAATTCTTTTAAGTTTTTGCCCCCGTGTGTAGCCTTTGACAAACAGTGGGCGATTGTGTGGCGCACCTCCAAGTAACAAATCTTCATCCTTGAAGGTAATTTCTGCGGAGTAGGAAGCTGCCTTATGCATTTGCACTTCCTCGTTTTCGATGTGTTTAGGAGATAAACATTCTCCTACATCCACTTGCTTGTCATTGGTATTTAGGCAGGAGCTAATATTGCCTGCCCCTTGAAGATTAAATCCCTTTGGCATATATTGAGCTAAAGGAACTGGTGCTCGTGGCTGTTTGACATGCCCCTTTATCTTTGATCTACGGGCATGGCCACTTGTTGAGGTTTTCGCAACCCAACTTTTCAGTGTGTGTCTTGGATGTCTCATAGGCTCACTTTTCATCTTTCTATGAGTGACAATCACCCATTTTCCTTCAGATGTGCTATCATTTTGTTGTGGTTTTGAACTTTGACCAGCAACATGTTTAACGGTGAATGGGAGTGGATGTTTTCGTTGCCTCCCATATTCCTTCTCAGTACACAAAGGAGCAAATCGTCCAAGTGTAATTGAGATTTGATTTGTGCTTGCGTCGGCATCAGCAAGCTCAATTTTCCCATCTCTGGCCAGTGCCATAACTTTGTCCTTGAAGATGAAACACTGCTCAATCGGATGACCCAGAAGGCGATGATACTTGCAGTAATTTGGGTCATTCACCCTTGAAGCCTTATCAGGGCGTCTTATCTCAAGCAACTCAATGAGCCTAAGTTTAAGTAGCTCATCGAACATGGGAGATACATCAGAATCCAAGAAAGGATATGTTTTCTCATGTCTTTCTTCAAGAGTTGGCCTCCTACCTCCCCTTGACGGGCTAGAAGATGATCTCGGCCTAAGCCTTTCATTTGCTTTAGTGAAGACTGTCATTGGTGTAACCTTAACAGTCATTGCTTCCTTTTCTTGTTTTGGAAAAGGGTTATTTCCTCTCCTGAATTCTTGATTTGCAAGAGCTTTGGAGGAGTTAGGCATGTTCAATACGTTGAGCCCTCCCCTAGCTTCGATGCTCAACTCCATGTCGTGAGCACGACTGGACAACTCCTCGAAGGACTTTAGCTTAATCCCTTGAAGGATATAGGAGAGTTCAAAGTGCATGCCTTGGATGCACATCTCTATAGCAGAAGTTTGAGATATCCTCTCTTTGCAGTTTAGGCATAATTCCCTCCACCTTTCAATGTAAGCACTGGCGCGTTCGTCTTTCCACTAGACAGTGGTGGTGAGTTCCAGGAAGCTGACCGTTCTCTTTGTACTGTAGAAGCGGGTTAAGAACTCACGCTCCACATCCTACCAATTATCAATACAGCCGGGCTCAAGGTCGGTGTACCAATCAAAAGCAGGTCCCTTTAAGGAATGGACAAACTGCTTTACTAATAGCTCGCCATAAGTCCCTGCATCATTGCATGTTTCCACAAAGTGGGCAATGTGCTGTCGAGGATTTCCCTTGCCATCAAACTGCTGGAACTTAGGAGGTTGATAGCCGAAGGGCATTTTCAACTCCTCAATCCTTTGTGTGTAGGGCTTAGCATAGGAATATGAAGATTGACCTCCATCTAACTTGCCTTTGATTGCCCCCATTATGTAGTCGTTCAATTGATCCACCGATATCATGCCTTCGGTGATTGGTATAGTTTTCTCAGTTGCAGGCAAGTGAGAAGTAGTTTCTCCCACTGCAGGGCTGACATGAGGTTGTGATTGCTGAACAACCTCTTCTTGCCCCTCGGGCTGCTTTCCTGGAGCACGACTTCCTTGTCCCTCCATGATGCTCCCTACCCTATCATCAAGGGTGTTGATCCGTTTATCTTGGTTTTGAAGGAGTGTAGTCATTTCTTCAAGAGTCTTAGCAATTCTAGCTAATTGCTCTTCCACGGACTCGGTGTTAGTTGCCATGGCAGGCATGACATTGTAGACATGCGTCCACTCAGGCGCAGCCTTCCATAATGGATGTGGCGGGGATACGTGTAACGCCCCGTAAATTCCTTTTCAAGCCTTTCGTTCGTTAATTAATTCCTTGGGCAATCTAATTAATTCTTCGGGCAATTTAATTAATTTCAATTGGGCTAATTCTTCCTATTAGATATATATATGTATATATATTACACTCCTTGAGTTTAATTTGATTATTCTAATCAAGAGCCCAATTAATTGTATTTATTGTTGTAAGGGATTTTATTTAATTTGGACCCTTGCAATATTTGGTATTAAATATTCCTACAAGCCACACTCTTGGTTATATATTATATATAGACATATATTGATCCTAAGACATTGCTATGGGCTAATTCTTGTAATTAAATTGTAAGGGGTGAATTTAATAAGCCCAACTTACTAGTCTTGATTATATTAATTTTCCTACACCCATTATTCTATAAGATTACTTAAGCCCACATCATTTATGTCTTACACCCTAAATATTGTATGTATTCATGGTATAAGAATTGAAGATCAAATTACCCTAAGACTTTCACTCATTTCTTCCTCCTACACATTCCTTGCGCCATTTCCTCTCCAAATTTCCCTAAAATTCATCTTCATCTTCCCTACAAGATTTCAAGCCAAGATTGCTCTTTTAAGCTTTGTTGGGAGTGGGTAAGTGCATCTATCCTAGGATTCATCTTGCATTTTGTGTTTTAGATAGCCTTTTTATATAATCTTATAAGTGTTCTTTTGGGGATTCTTTGGGAAAAGATGATCAAGGTGAAGGTGGGGCTTCTTGAGCTAGCAAAAGGCTTATTGGAGTAGGAAAAGCTCTTTGAGGTAACCATCCATGTCCATCAAAACTATTTTATTCCCTTATTCTATATATATTGATTTGGTGATTGGAAATCCTGAAAATTCTTGTTGAATAGCCTATTTCTTGGATGTTTCTTGTTGGATTTCATCTTGATCTTTGTCTTGTGTTGTATGATCAATGATGTTATGGATTTCCTTATTCTTGGACTCTAAATGGGATGAAATGTGAGTGTCTTTGGTCTGATCTTGTGTTCTGGAAATTGGATTTGTTCATGTCTGCTTTGGTTCTGGAAATCTGGGATTGGGGTTGGCCTTGCGGAAGACCCGAACGGTATAATGTAACCCGCTAGGGCGATCCGCAAGGTGGCAACGGATGACACGGGCGGAAGGGAGTGGCCCGCTGAGGGAGTCCGGCTGCTCCGTGCGGAGTGGTTCGGCGGTGGACTGTGATCCGTGAGGGTGTTCCGTCAGTTCTCTGGGAAACTGTTTCCAGAGAGCAGTTTCTGCTATTGTTGTCTGTTGTTGGTCCCTTGTTTCAGATCATTGTTGGATTGTTTTGTTGAGTATTTCACCATGTATTTGGAGTATTTATTCATGTCTTTCATTGAGCATTTGATGCCTTAGTTTGGAGTATTGATTCATGCTTTTGGTTTCCATTTTGGTGTCCTTGGTCTCTTGATCTTTTGAGTTATGATCTGGGAGTTGGTTGGTGTTCATATTTGAGATGAACCCACGTCTTGGTTGGATGAGTTGGTGTTGGAGTATGGTTGTGGTGATGGACCATTGTGTTACTATTGTGGACCTTTGTGCTCTTATTGGTTACTATTGGTTACTATTGGTTACTATTGGTTGTGGACTATTGTGTTACTATTGTGCTCTTATTGTGGACTATTGGGTTACTATTGGTTGTGCTACTATTGTGTTACTATTGGGTTCGCTACCCCTGTGATTTGGGTTGATTACCCCTGTGGTTACTATTGGTTACTATTGGACTTCGGTCCCTGTGAGTGGGACTCATCACCCCGTCTGACTCGTGACTATTGACTTCTGACTTATGGTGTGACTTGGTTGATGGTTGGTTCGGTTGGTTGGGAGGTTGATGTTGGGATGTCTTTCTTTGTTGGTTCTTATGAGTTCTTTGGATTGTCGGTTGATACCTTGTCATTCTCTGGAGTTTGGATGTTTCCTTTTGGATTATGTTCAGTTGGTATCTCATTTATGATTCGTTATGCATTATGCTTTCGTTATTGGTTATTGGATTTATTGGATTGAGTCTTGGTTCGTGATTCGTTCAGTTTATCCTTGTTGAGTATCGATTTGCACTGTTGTACAGTTCCTTGGTGTTTATATTCTATATGGGTGTGTAAACCTATTTACAAGCTTATGTATATCTATATTTCCTTGCGGGTGTGAATGGTGGTTGCTTAGCATTCTTTTGCTAATGGTTCTTTGCGTGTTTTCCAGGTATGGAGTAGTTGCATCGTGAGCGCGCTAGAGCTTTCCTTATGAGGACATTAGCCTTAGTTAGTTTTGATTAGACTTTGTTTTGATGGCCTGTGAGCCTTGAGATCTTATGATACTCTGTTTTGTACTTTGAGTATTTCTCTTGGATTTTACGGATTATGTTTCGAGGATTGATTCAGTTCTATGATATGACAGTTTAGTTATCCTTGTGTTTAGCCTGTGCATCTAGGCTTTGTTAATACCTAGGTGTGGCATGACGCCCTTAAGTTTAAATTGCTTCCGCTATGTTGGTTGTTGGTTGAGATTGGCAGCTTTTATGTTGAGTTTTAGCTATCTCAGCCTATGTGAGGTTGGGGTGTCACAATACGGGGGAAGTACTCCCGGTACTGGCGTTCCCCTGCATAGAAGTTGGACTACCACTATCGGTAGCTCCCTTAGGAGAGGGCGGACTCCCAGGCTTCCCAGAATAGGTAGTTGCCTTTGGGGCAGCTGGGGCATTGTTGATTCTTCGAACTACTCTTCGAGCCATGTCAAGAGGCTCAAGCAGTTGGACCCCCGAGCTCTTGACGCGGTTCCTAGTCAGCGGACCTTGCGCCTTCTGAGCAGCACCAGAGCTAGCTAGAGGTGCAGACTTGGAATTGGTAGCTTGGGCATAGGTGTAACACCCCGTATTTTCCAAACATTATTATTTTAATATAATATTTCAAAAAGAGCTTATTCTTTTTATTATTAAATATTTTAGTAAAATGTTACTAAATCTAATAATTTTACCGAATGAGCTTATAAATAAAATATTTTAAACTTCTTATAACAAATGGTTTGGTACGAAATATTTATATAGTTATTTATGATTTTAAAAGCCCTATATGAGAGATAAATTTATTTATCAAAATTTTGACCCAAAAATCTATCTGAGAGGAGCCATCAAAATCATTTTTATAATTATCAAACTTTCTAAGCTCAAATAATTTTTCTTACTAAGTCCAATGAATTTGCTTGAGCCCAATAATTCCTAAGCCCAATTTTTAGCCCATGGGCCATGACCCAATTAAGAAGACTTGGAATTCTCTAGACTCATCTAACCCATCCCTCACCCATCTATAAATACCCACTTCTTCTTCATTTCTTACCCTCTTCTTTCTCCTTTCTCACGTGAGTTGTAGACCAAGAAGCTCTAACCCTAGGTTGGTAAGTTATCTTCTTCCTCTCCATTTATTCTTCTCTTTTCCACTCTTTCTTCTTCACTTCTCCATTCTTAATTTCTTCTCCATTTTTAATTGCTTTGTTCTTATGTTTGTGTAAGTATTGAAAAATGGTATTGTGGTTGTGTGTGGTTTTGCTTGAACTTAAGGTGAAGGGGAAGTTTGTGATTAAACCTAAGGATTAGGAGGAAATTTTGCTAGAGGATGATAGCATTTGAGGTAAGGTTCTATGGATGCCCAAATTTATTTTGCCCTAATTTTATTGATGTGTTTATATTAAAATTTTGGACTGTTTTCGTTCTCAACTTTGCAGAAATGATATGTATTGTAGAGTTGTATGAATACTAAAATTTGTAAATACCTTTGTTCTAAATGTTTGGAGGGATTAGGGTATTTTAAGCTTGAAGTTTGTATTTTGGAGAATTGTTTCGCACAGGGGTAGCTAAAACCAGTAGCATACTGGTTCAGCAAGGTCAGCTACAGTACTGTAAGGTGAAGCTATTCATATATTTGCAACTAAAGGGCGAAGTGGTGTGTTGGTTAAGGCGCTAGCTAGGAGGTTAGAGGTCCTAGTTTCAATTCTGTTTACCAGCCCCAGATTTTGTTAATTTACTATATATTAGGAAAATAGTTTATTTGTTTAAAGTAAGAATTGAACTTTAAGACCGCATACTTTAACATATTGAGTTCCTTCCAATTATGCTAATTCAATCCCTTGAAAGTATCTTGGTTTAATGATTTATATTATTACTAGTGATGTGATTATTGGCTATTAATTAATTAATGATGGTTTGGTGATTTAAGATGGTTATAGATGGGTATATGGCTAATAATGATTATAAGGGTGATTAGTTGATAATAATGGATAAATTGATTAATGATGTAATTTATTAATTATGGATGGAATTGATGAATTATTGGTGTTGATTATTAAGGAAATTTTCTATGGATTAATTGCTTAATGATGGTTATTGGATAGTGATGATTTTGATGATGATGGTGGCATATTGATGATGGGTTGATGATGAACATTGCATGATGATGCTATAAATCTATAATTACGGATTAATTAACTGAATGAGGATTATTAAGCTTGTTGGTGAATGATGGTAATTAGGGGATGATTGGTATTAATAATGGATCTATTGTAGTTAGTATTTCATTATTAATGACGGCTAGTATTTCATTATTAATGGCGGTGGTGGAAGTGGAAGAATGATGCTATGGTAGTTTGATGATGATGTGTGGTTATGGGTAGATGATGAGGAGTTGATGAAGGATGGTGATCAATTGATGGTGATACCGGTTTAAAGTAGATTAATAAGTAATGATTGAATTAATTTTAAAAGCATGATGATAATGGTATAATGAGGAATGAATGAGTATTAATATTGATATTAATATTAGTACTAGTAATAGTTGATAAGTGAGGTATGATTGATTCACAGGTTCATTGTTAAAGTGGCTAGCTTAAAAGTTGAGCCTTAGATTGGATGCGTGTTTTGGAGCTTAGCATGAGGTAAGTTTCTATGTCCGTCAAAACTACCTTTACCTACCAAATATGCTATTTATCCAATTTGGGTCCTTAAACAATTTTGAAATGTGTTTAGATTTATAAAATGTGATAAATAGCAAAATGTGAATATTTTGGTGTTAAATTGTGATTTACTAACCTATGAGTATGTGTACATTTATATATGGAGGATTCTACGAGAAACAAGATGAGTATGAAACTATATATATTGTTTTTGGGAAGTATCTATCTTGAGTGATATAAACTATATTATGATTGGAGGATAAATCCTATGTTTGATGTAAATCCTATTTTGGAAAATGTATATATTATATTTATATATATATATATATATATATATATATATATATATATATACTCTACCTTGTTTTGGGAAGTGTATTTGAATAGCCTACGGGCAATGGAAAATATCTATGAAAACTAATTCGAAAGAATATTACTATCCTGGAGGAATTCTATAATAATGTACCTATTTTGGAGAATATATTTATGTTATAATCTATATGGAGGTTATCTATATTTTTTACTATTGGAGGTTACGAGAATCTCGGGCTGCGGTCCAGATTATTGTGAGCACTTAGGGCTGCGGTCCTATTTGCTATTGATATGAGAACCTAGGGCTGCGGTCCTATTGGTTATTGATTGGGTGGGTAACCTGGTAGCAAAAATCCTGGGTTACTAGGGCTAGTAACTACCTTTGGGGCTTGGAATCCCCGGGGTGTGCGCACTTAGGTTTCTAGTTCCTGTTTCCATTTACATTGTATAGGTGTGAAGGTTCGGTAGTGGAGGTAAGCTCCGTTCCTATCCTCCTATTGGTGATTTGAGTACCTCCATACTTATGTTTTACTTGTTGATTTAACTATAAACAAGGATTGTTGGATACCTCCACTTGAGCAATATTATGCTATTTTGATATTTGAGAATGAGACTTGAGTTATCTATGGTTATGAATATATGTTGAGAAGGACATGGAGAAAGGCTATGTTTTGAAATGTCTATATGGTTGTGAATTCCTCCTTATATTTATATATATACATTCAAACATATTTGGAAAGTGATTATTTGTAGAGCTATGCCCTTAAATGATATTGAGAAGTATTGAGAAATGTTTTATAAAGGTATTATTATGTTGTTTTAACCGTATGAAGTATTCCGCTAAGACCTATTACTTATATGAGCTTATTAATACTTTGAGGAGAGTGTTTTATTCTTAACTATTTAAGTTATGTGTGGGAAAACGATTTTTGAAAAGACCTATATTATGTATCTTTGGTGTGAGTCAAATTCTTTTACTGAATGGTTCCAAAACCTATTTACAAGGCATATCTATTTTCAAAAGTATATATGTACTTATTTTACGGGGCGGGGTAGAGCTTACTTAGCATTATATGCTAATCCTTTTACTTCTTGTTTTCCAAACCTTGTTATTTTCAGGACTTGATAGAAGTGACTCGCTTTGAGAGCGCGGTGTAGAACTAGTACCCTTGGAGTAAATCATGAGTATAAATGGTTTAGTTAGAAATTGATTTATTGTATTCTAGTGAATCGTATTATCAATAGTGAATTGTTGTATTTTGGTTTGTAGATAGAAATCTTTTGTAGCCTGTGCGTTTGGACTTAGTTGGTTACCCAAGCGTGGCATAACACCCCATTGGTTTAGAGTTTTAAATTTTCGCTTCCGCATTTATTTTCAGTATAATTAGTAAGAAAGACTGTTTATTTATGGTTTATTCCTGTAGTAGAAATTGGGGGTGTTACAATAGGTCCTCCCGAACATGGGGTTGTTTGATGCCATTGAATGCGTTGGTAGAAGTAGTTTAGTAGTAGAGAGATGAGAGGCAGAGTTGTCCCACTGGGCGTGCCAAAATATGTAAACGCTAAAAACTTGAATTGTATATATTCAAAATTCAAAGTATATCGGTTACAATAAGTAGTGTGTATCAAACGAAAAAGGGTACAATCTCTGTATAGAAGTCCTCTGATTCTCTACTAGAAGTATGCCGACTTGAAGTGTGTCGAATTTAGAATATGTCGAATTGGAAGTGTGCCGAGTTCAGAGTATGTTGAACTGGAAGTATGCCTTGTTGTGCCGAGTTCGGAGTATGCCGAACTGGAGGCGTGCTGAGTTATGCCGGGCTATGCCGAGTTCTACCGAGCTATGCCGGGTTCTGCCGAGCTATGCCGAGTTATGCCGAGCTATGCCGAGTTCGGGGTATGCCGAACTAGAAGTAGGCCGAGTTCAGAGTATGCTGAACTGGAGGTATGCCGAGCTATGCCGAGTTCGAAGTATGCCGAACTGGAAGTAGGCCGAGTTATGCCAAGTTCAGAGTATGTTGAACTAGAAGTAGACGGAGTTCAGAGTATGCTAAACTGGAGGCTTGCCGAGTTATGCCGAGTTCGGGGTATGCCGAACTGGAAGTAGACCGAGTTCAGAGTATGCTGAACTGGAGGCGTGCCGAGTCCTTCGGTGCAAATAATTGCAGCTGCTCGGTGCAAGTAAATTGCAAGCGAGTCTTTCGTACAAATAAATTGCAGGCGAGTCCTCCTGGTGCAAATAAATTGCAGGCGTGCCCCTCGATGCAAATAATTGCAGTTGCTCAGTGCAAATAAATTGCAAGCGAGTCCTTCGTGCAAATAAATTGCAGGCGTGCTCCCGGTGAGATGCAGATCTTCAGAGCTTCAAAGTCTTCTGATCCTCAATGCCTTCAATGCCTTTAATCTTCAAAGTGAAGCCACTATTTATAGTGGTGGGGGTAGAGAAAATCTAACAAACCCCATCCTTTGAATTTAATTTAATATTTTGAATTAAATTCAAGGAATGTACCTGGACATCATCATGTCCAGGTTCATGATTTTATAATTTTGAACCAATTTATAATGTCCACAACTTCTTCAAAATTATATATCCCACATATATTCTAATTTTGAACCCATTTATAATATCCACAACTTCCTCAAAATTATATAACCCACATATATTCTTCGTGGGCCAAACCAAGTCAAAGCCCGTCAATTTGAGCAGTCCAATTGATCCCAAAGCCCGGCCCAACTAAATTAAATATATTCCTTGAATTTGGGCCAGCAGTTCATCAACAATATCTTTAAATTACTTAATTAATTAGACCAATTAATTATTCAATGGGTCATTTAATTAACCCAATTAAATAAATATAGCCCAATTTAATTAACTAAAGCAACTAATTTAATAGCCAATTATCAGCACGACCCAATAACATTATTTGAATTTTCAGTGCTAACAGGATCCTTTAACATTTGCTCCCTTTGATTTTCTAGCTCATTTATAATTTCGCTATGATCAGTATTCCCTTTGACATTTTTTTCTAATCGCTCCAAGGTACGCAGCTTCTTATATGGCCATTATATTGATCAATTCCAACATTCTTACATATCTTCTTCAAAGAAGCTTCCTTAATCTTTAACTATTTCACCGCTTGATTCATAGGCAGATGGAAGTATTTAGAAACCATTTCGAAATTCCAAAGTCGTTTGGATGGTCTGGTATCATTCCCTATAACTACGGTTGAAATTTCTTCGACATTTACAGCTTCAATAGTTGCAACATCTGCAACAATATATATATATATATATTATGAATACAACTACAGATAAAGATGTAATTATTGGTCATTTTAAGAAAGTAAAATCCTTTATCAACAATCAAATTCAATCGTTCTGCTTCAGGTTTGAAATCCCATAAGTCATCAAACTCTGTATAAAAAAATGTGTTAATACATTAAGTGTATAAGGGTATAAGTAATTACATGTTTTACCTTTACCGATCTCTGAGAATTGTTTTGCAAAGCCAATAGTTTGATTTGTAGGCATCAATGGAAGTGCCTCATACTGGTAATCCTAGATATAATGCTATGAGTAATCACTACAAGGGCATTCAACCTGATTAGAAGAAGATGAAGAAAAGGCATAATGTGCCATTCTGCTGGTATATTACTTTAACAACGAAGAAGGAACATAGGATAATACAATCGATAGTTTAGAAAATACAAGCTTGGAGGTAGTCATTCACTTTATTTAATAAGGAAGGAATGGAGCATAACAACTGGCAATTTCAAATTATACGCGTATGCCCAGGATTCACATGCAACAAAAAAAGTCAAAAGAACAGTTCACAAAACTTTTATGAAATTTTTTTAGTTTTTTTAGTTTTTTTTGGTGGAATAGAACTATTATGAAAAATTTTGAGTTTGGCAGAACATTTTTTTAGATTAAGATTGACAAGAATTTATATGCATGTATAAGTCTTCATTTAAAATTGTTTATGTTTTAATGAAGAGTTAATTCCAGCAATGGTCCCCCGACTATGCTGATTTTCCAAAATTGGTCCTCGTCTTTTAATTTGGACGAAAAAGACACTTGACTATTGAATTTGTTCCGACAATGGTCCTTCCGTCATATGAAGGTTAAGTTGATGTTAAATATAGGGGTAAAGTAGTCATTTTAATTGTTTAGTGTATAATTCATCTTCTTTCTTCCTTCCTTTCAATGGCCGCAAATCTCTCCCACTCTGCCTCTGTAATTGCCACAATAAGCCTTGGATTCTCAGGGAACCACTACCCTGAGTGCAATCAGCCACCCATTCAGCTTCTTCCTCTTATTCCTCTCCGAAACTATGGTCTTGGATGCCGCTGATGATTGAGACCCATCCGGCGAGCTCGAATCGTAATACATCGCCTCCTCGAACCAGTGCTACCAAAACCAAAGGAATCTGGAATTTGCGCCATTTTGGTTCAACATAGCAGTAGCATTAGGACCATGCGAAACACCATTCTGCAAACCATTTTTAAAAAAAACCAACTTTATTTTGACTTTGAGTATTTTGATTTTGATTATGAGATTGATTATGATCGAGATTGTCCAGGATTATTATAATTTTTATTTTTATTAAGACTTTGCATTTGTGTCCCCAACATTGCAGCAGCCATACCACCTCCTTTAAACATATGCAGAATAGGACGGCCCAAAAGCAACAATTGAATCCGGCCTCCTGGGAGCATCGTACGTCGCCGGAAACTGCTCCACAGCTGCCGCCCCAGATCCCTACGTTCACCTGCTTAGTTCTTCACTAAGCAATTGAAATGACTACTTTACCCTTTCATTTAACATCAACTTAACCTTCATTTGACGGAAGGATCATTGTCGGAACAAATTCAATAGTCAAGTGTCTTTTTCGTCCAAATTAAAAGACGAGGACCAATTTTGGAAAATCAACATAGTTAGGGGACCATTGTTGGAATTAACTCTTTTAATGAATGCAACAACGTATTTTTTTTAAATTCTATTAGCTATTTGTCCATTTATTTGAATCTAAAATAGTAGTAACAAATAGCAGAATTTTACATGTTTCGTTTTATAAACTACGCGAGCAAAAAATTGAACCAAACTAAAACATCAACAATGATCTACAAAAATAGACAATGATTTCGATAAACTTGTATATATGAATTAAAATTATAATAATATTTCAGATTAATATGCGGTCATTGGTCATTTGAAGAAAGTAAAATCCTTTACTAACAATCACATTCAATCCTTTTGCTTCATGTTTGAAATTACAGATTTATGATTCAATTATGACATCATTTAAAATATGGATTATTGCAATGAGTATTTTAGAAATTACAATTTCATATTTTACATGATAATTATTATGTGATAATTATTTTTGTGTTACAGTTTGCTCTATAATTATGTGAATCATTGGTAAAGTATTTTTCAGATAATAAATATGTGCTATAGGTCATAAATGTTAGATTTTCCCACTAAACTCATTTTCGATATGTTTAACAAAATTATGGGATAAATATATAATTATGTCCAATTTGGCTACATGGTATTTACAAATACCATGTGAAAGAAATAAAGTATGAGCCAAAATATATAAACCGATGCATAATTTTAAGGGTTATGTACTTGATAGAACCAAACGATAAAAGTATGGAGTATTGATTTAGAATATATTTTTATTCATCGTTATGCAAAAAATCAAGTACCTCATCTATTTGCTGAGGATTTAATTCTAGATTATCAAAAAATTGAGGAACATGTAATGAACTCTCAGGTTGGGTTACAAGAAGGTAATAAGAAGAAGAACGTTTACATTTATTGCATTTTTTCCTATACGAAATATTACTATTAATAGTAACTCTAAGTTTATTAGTTGCCTTATCCAATTTCATTGTTGGATTATCAAGCAACATTTTCTTCTTATTTTCCAAATCACTCTTTATCCTTTCAACCTCCGCTTCATCCTGAATATTCCCAAATTCTTACAAAAAGGAAATTGTTATCTCTCATTCAAAAATATCAATTACTAAGTTGATAAATAAACAGAAAATACTTTGATATTTTTTGCCATCCTTTCCAAAGTCAAGAATTTCCGGTTAGGCCATTCGGAAATTCCTAATTTCCTACATACCCTCCTTAAAGTAGATGAGCTAATCAATAATTTCTTTGCAGCATCAGGTTGTTGCAGATGTAAATACTGAAGCATCTCTTCTTTAGTTATTGTGTTGGGATTACGAAAGGAATTTTTTATTCTATTTCTCCCAAGTAAGACATTATTACTAATACTTCCTACAGCTATCCCAGAAATGGCATTATTCTCCTCCATAAATGCAATATTATTTTGATTTTTAGCCACAATGTTCGTAGCTAGATCACCTTAATAAGAAGTTACCCATTAAAACAATATATATCATAAGAAGTAAAGTTTATGAAAAAGTGTAACACTTACCAACAACTTCGTTGAACTCTAATTGTAAATCCACTATATCTTGAACATAGGCTAAATCCATACTCGTTTGAGATACATTAGCCCTCAATGGTGATATTTGAAAATCATTCCAAAATGAATGATAGATCATCGGTTGAGTCATTTTTGTGAGGAAAAGAGGAAGTAGAATGACTTGGCATTATGAAAAATCATAAACAAAAAGATAAAACTAAGAAGAGAACTTATAATAAAAATGTTGAAAATATAAAAAAGATGTGAACAACAATTTAATAAACTGAAGAAAATATACCCCAAATGGAGCATCCTCATCAACCGACGGCTATTGTACATGGTAAAATGACATCTATTGTTCGAAAGGACAGCTATGTTGACAATTTGCATCACTGTTTCCAAAAAAAATCTATTGTTTTATACAACTTTTGCACATTAAAAAATTTTCTTGATTGGCACACCAACTTCCCTCGAAATAATCAAAAGTCTTCAATAGTCTCACATGATGTTTAATTAAATTGTTAAACTTTTATATAAATTAATGATTCGATTGGCATTAAAATCTTCTTTAAGTGTAACTCACATTGTTTGTTGTTTTTTCTTTGTTCTTAGATTTATCACTTTATTAAACTTGTAACACTTTTTAGATATGGCAAATATTTAACTTTGTAATACACGGAATATAATATACCATAAAGCTAAATAATCATTTACTCCATATGTTTATCTTGACAAAGACATATAAATTAAAGTTTAGACACATAAATGATTTATTACCATAAGACACCCACTCAAGGTAATAGCTAAAAATTGTTTATGTTTACAAATGTCTATTGTACTCATATATTTGCATCATTGAATGACAATAAATGATTGATAAATATTTGTCATCGTTATCACTTAAAATTATTACTTCCACTTACTCTATTATCACTTAAATTAGGGATCCAATTACCACATTACCTATCATTAGTAATTATTGAAAATATGAAACAAATAGTTAAAATCCACTAACTCCATTATCACCTTAAACAAGAGTGGTTGGGTGTCTTTTTGTGGCTGTTGAATAAAAAAAAAAAAAACATGAGTGGCTGAGTATATTTTTTTTTGTAGTGCTTAAGACAAAAAAAAAAGATTGGTTGCTTTCCTGTTTCGTGATTGATGCTCAACCTTGTCCTTTGCTAAAAAAAAATAAAAGTTTATTGCTTTTTTGTGGAAAGACGTCCAACACTGTTACCTGGTTAAGGAAACAAAAAAAAACTACGATACTTGATTTTCTCTTATCTCTGCACCATCTGGTTTTGCTGATGTTTTCATGCTTTATAATGTAAGTTGTTTTACAATTAAATGTTATGAGTTGATTATAAAGCAAAATCTCATAACTCTCCATTTTCTTTGATTTTTTCAGCTGGCCTTGTCCACCTTCATCAAAACTGTAAGCAACACCAGTTGAGCATTACTACCAATTCAACCAATTCTGATACTTGTTAACTCTAAACGACTTCCTAAACTGTAAGTATAAAATACATCATTATATTACTTTTTATTCTTTTATTCTTACTAATCATTAATTATAACTGGCAAATTTACAAACTTTCAAACTGTATATATAGACTTCATTATAGTTACTATAACTTCTGCGTTCTAAATTTTTAGGGTAAAAGTATTCACATAGTATCGTATACTTGTAATTGTTTCTAGCACTCATGGCTTCTATGAACATTCTCTTACATTATATTTCTCTAACGAACACAACGGAATCGATACACGTCAAGTTCATACAAATGTTGTACCTCGTCGACACAAATTACTCTGAACCTGATTCTTTACAATACATCTTCCACGATGAAGAGGTAATTCACTTGTAACATTGTGTTTTATTAAACTCTTTCTTATTGCATATAGATTCTGTTAAAGCAGGTGTTAACTGCATTTACACAACAGGGCACCTTTATTAACATGCATATTCCGAATGAATGTGTTCGAAAGTATGCGAAGAAATTTAAAGAAGGCCGAGCTTATCACATAAAAAAATTTGTGGTCACGACTAATGTGCACAAACACAAGACAACCAATCACAAGTACATGTTAAACTTGTCTTTGAGAACACTTGTCAGAGAATTAGATGCTGCGAATTTCCCCACTTTTACGTATCCATTAAGCGGTGAGCTCTCTTTAACATAAAATTTCATTCTTAAAACCTGACAATTCTACGTGACTTACTTCTTCTTATTTAAATATCTTTTAGTAACACAAACTCGACCATTATTATGTAGTATCAACACAATTGACCAAATGATTACGTTACTACATATTTTATTGTCAAACAAATAGAATTTATTTATAATTAAATGCCTTAAACAATTTTGTTTCTATTTTCCCTGCTTATAGAGCCTCAAAGCACAAGTATGACTTCAACTAATGAAAAGACACTACAGGACTTAAGCAATGCTCTCATGCATATTGTATCAATTAAAGATGTCTACGAAAAAGGAAAAGTAAGTTGCATTGGGTTGAAAAATAGGACCACTTTATCATAATCTCGTGATATTTACATTCAAATAGCGCACTCTAGAACATATTTTTTAATGTGTTAGCATGAATATAAATTTAATAAAACTTTGTTTATAATTGTAAGGCTGGTGAATTTTGGATTGGTGGAAAAATTGTTGCAGTAGAGAACTCTTACAACTGGTTTGTTGTGTGCTGCCAAGCAAACGATTGTAATAGTCGACTCATTCCCCTTCCTTCTGGTGAATATGAGTGCAAAAAATGTTTGACAAATTGGACAAAGGGCATCGACAAGTACAATTTAAAGCTTCAAGTAGAAGATGCCAATGGAAATGCAAATTTGAAATTGGTGGACAAAGACTGCATCCAACTGATAGGTAGAACAACATCATACCTCCGGGCAAAGCATAGGCGCAACCCCTCAACTGCCAAAAGAAATAAAATCATTGGTTGGACTTGGCATGTTATTTATGGTTGAGGTGAAAAGGGAACAATTGGAAAACAGATATGCTCCCTTCTCCGTAACAAAGATAATAAATGATCAAACATTAGTCAGCCTTTACTGTCCTGAGGTTATAAAAAAAAAAAAAAAACAAAACAAAACAATTGGTATCTTGAGCCAGAAGGAGACATTAACTTGTTAGACGAGGTAGACTATTAGCACTACTTCTGTTTAGTTTGTTTAATATGCAAATTTGTTTACAAGCAAAAACTCAAACTATGTTAAATGCTTTTTCACGTGATTTAGGAATTTATCAAAGCTGAATGAAACGAATCATTTGGAGATCATTTTGTACATGCTCGATTCGTACTTTTATATTTTTTTATTATACATTGATGCAATTTGACACAACTTTTTTTTTATTGAGATGGACAAGAATTTAAATGCATGTATAAGTCTTCATTTCAAATTGTTTATGTTTTCTTTCGTGCAACACAACTAACTTTATTTAAAGAAATAAAAGCATTACATGTTAGTACATTTATTTGAATATGAGATATGAACAACCAAAAACACAAGTTTCTATGTTTGTTTTAGAAACTGTACGAAAAAAAATACCCAAAGTAGGACACTAACAATGATGTAGGAGAATGAACTACGATTTTAATAAACTTGTATATATAAATGCTACAACTCTATTTATTATCAATAAACTTTTATGTATGAATCTCCGTTTGACAAAAATAAACTAGCTCTTTATATTTATATCGTACATAACTATTGAAATAACACTCTTGACCTCTTAATTACATTCAAATTTAAACAAATAAATTTACAAAATAAATACCAAAGAATTTCAATTTTAATACATTTTTTAATATCATTATTTTTATTTGATCTTTGTTGGGCATTATACTACGCGCATCGCGCGTGCCACCGCTAGTTTTGTTATAATACATCACTTGTGAAACAAATAGTAGCCTTGATGGAGAAGCATCTTAGATAGTCAAGACTTACTTAGCATGGGGCCTAGACGAAGAATAGGAGATGGAAAGTCTATGAAGGTTTGGTCATCAGAACCCTGGTTACTTGATTCAAAGAATCCATATATTGAAACATTGCCTTATCCCCAACTCGAAAATACTACCGTTGACTCACTGCAAATCCTAAATACTCACGAGTGGGATATTGACTTAATAAAATATTTGTTCTCATCACTCAGAGATGCTTGATTTGATCTTAAAGACCCCTATCAGATCACCCCATATTTTGAAGATGGTTGGTATTGGAAGTGAGATATAAGGGGACACTACTCAGTCTGCAATGCGTATATGTTGCTGAGGGAGAATTTTTGATAAATTTGCAGGACTTGTGCAATTGGAATAAATTATGAGTGTTAAAGGTAAAGATTTTTATTTGGAAATTGGCGAAGACTTGGCCAGAAGAGGGAGGGTTGATGCAGAGCTGAGTTGTGATGTATGCTATGATGAGGTGGAAACTACTATCTAGTCATGTTTTGTTTAATTGGCATTTGGCTTTTGTGTCAAGCCCCAAACCTGACTGGGAATGATGAGATGGAAATAAGAAATTGGCTCACTTCTTTGCATGCAAATCCAGGTGACAACATGGATGATTTACGTTATGGATTGCAAGGAATCATGCAGTTTGGGAGGGAAGAGTTCAAAGTATATATAGCGGATAATTAGAGGAAGCTAACTGCTACGACGTACGGGGGAGCAAAGCATGCATGCAAAGATCGAGTGGATGGTTTGCAAGGTGGATGCAACAATTTTTCCAACATGCTAACGGGCAGTGGTTATTGGTTTGAATGGTGAGTTTATTAGTGGCCCTCTTCACAATCACATACTTCCTTATACGGCAGAAGCAGTTTTGTCCTGGTTGAAAGATAAAAGGATGGGGAAAGATAGCATTACATTCACACTCTTTCAACGTGATTAACGGTCTTAGGACAAGAAGAGTTTCTGATTATTTTTATGTTGGATCTTTTTTTTTATGTTGGATCTATTATTAAAAATTGTTTAGATCTAGTTCAATATTTTACTTCAGTTGTTTTTTTACACTGTAAACCAAATGGCTCATACACTTGCACAGGCTGCTTGCTCTCAAACTCATCTTTTGTCTTAAGTTTCTGGATCCCCTTCGTATATTGCCCACCTTTCACTTATGAGGAGGTTTTTAAAATAAAATAATAGCCTCATTTTCTTATCTTATCAAGTTCAATTTCTTTAGACCCTAACCCATTAATTTTTGTGTCTTTTCATGCCATCCATTAGTTTTGAGCTAAGATTCACATCCCTAATGATGATTGCCAAGATGCAAGAGGGAACTAAACCCTACAACATTTATTCATTATTCAAAGAGTAAATTAGTTAAAGAAAGTTGGAGAATCTACTCGAGCTAGAGAAACTTTCAAGCCTCAACCCTTCTTCTAATGTATGTATATTTGTTGCCCCATGTCAATTCATGCCCAACTCTCCATTCTTTCATTGAACTTATAGTCAATGCACTGAAACACAACTCGAGATTAAGTTCAAACGATAATGGAAATTTCTGCATATTTCTAGGGTATAAGCATTGGTCATATTCACTGTCCACAAAAATTAAATGTAAGATATTTCATCAAAACCTAATACCTCTGTAACAAATAAAATTTAAAAGAGTGCATCAAATCATGTATAAACTTCAAAGACAGTCTGATTTGGAAAGGAACTATGGGTTTATGACTAAGCTGTCTAAACCTATCACTCACATAACACAGAATAATTATCCCTGGGATGATGACAAAATTTAAATTTCAGCACTTACAGCTGAAGAACTAAGCAATTTAAAATACCTAAATTTTATAGCCTCTACTATTTCTCTTTCCCCTGGCTCTCTCAAACTTTCTGCCCTTGGACCTAACATAGGGCTTGGTATGACTGTGTGGCACTCCAGGAGCTCTGCCAAAGTGCTTCACTGCCTCACGGGAGTTTTTAGGGCCCCGTAGAAGCACCTGCAACAAGCAGAAAGTTGAAATTAAGCTTCGGTGGGGTCTGCAGTTGAGTTCTCAAATTACTTTTAACTACAAGTTGTCTTTGTTATTTCATTTTAGCTGTACAATTAACCATTTGCCTACCAGAGAAATAAATATTCATCCTCACTAACATAAGAGATAAAGGAAACTAAAATTCAAGTCAAGCCATGGGAAAAACAAGATACTTGATGCAGGGGTAAACAAGCTTAGGTTACCCAAAAAAAACAAAAACCTAAGCTAGTTTACTTCCTTGTGGTCCTTTGTCGCCTTGTCGGTTAGGGTCACAAGGCGGGTTTACCTACACCCAAAAGGGTTGTGGGGTTTCCCTTGTCATCCAAAAGGATACTTGATGCATGACCTCATGCAGCCGTGTCCAGCTGGTTGGTTTTGTTATAGCAGCAGCATAGATAAAATTCAAGCACAACACATCAAAACAAAATGAAATATGCGTGATAGTATAACAACCCAGAACATTCAATTTCAAAAATGGAACTCAAATTCATACCGTGTTCTGGCCAAGAGGAGCTCGGAGAGCAAGCTGATCAAAAGTCAAGCACTCCCCCCCAGCTTTCTCAATTCTAGCCCTTGCTGTCTCAGTGAATCTCAGTGCAACCACTTTCATTTTGGGTACTTCATAAGCTCTAGTATCATCAGTCACTGTCCCAACAAGAACAGCAATCTTATCCTCCTAAACATGCAATCAGAACAGTTAACAGGACAATCATCTTGAATATAACACAGTTTAGTTATTATGAGCTTATGAAAATTATGCCATCCCACATGTTTATTGGTAACAGCTTGGGTAATCCAAATGCTCTGCAACTCATAGGACATACTCCATGAGTCCATGATAATAATTTAATCATAAAACAATGGAGTAAATGTTACACAAATCATTAAAATGATAATCATACATTTTAGAAAAAAAATAAATGAATTTCCCTGAATACCAGATTTAGGAACTGCCGAGTGATTTAAAACAAATAAAGATAAAAACAAGGGGTACTGAAATTGAGAACAGAGACACAACCTTTCCTTGCATGAATTGAATCAACCTGGAGAGAGACAGTGGAGCCTTGTTGATTTTGCTCATAAACAGCCTCTTCAGTATCGCAGCATTAAACTTGCTCTCCGTTCTCCTCACCAGAAATCGATACAACTAGAAAACCACATCCAATAAATGACAAATAAAACAATAATTTATAGAGTAAATGCGTGTAACTAAAGAGAGTGAGAGAAAATGGAGGACCTTAACGAGCAGCTTGAGATAGACATCGTCGGACTTCGGGGACGTGCGTTTGGTCTGCTTGCTTTTGCCGCCGGCGACCAAATCTATACCCATTGCTACTGCAGCTGCTCCTGACGGAAGATGACGCTAGGAATTAGGACTTTATAGGTGTCACAAATGGAAGACGCTGAATTAGGGTTTTAGATTTGACGAATATTATTTTAGCCCCTATATTTTTTACTCATTCATAAATTTCTCTTATACCCTTTTTTTTTTTTTCTTCTTCTTCTTTCTATATGCAAGGGATGAAGCATGTTTGGTTCATGGAATTGGTTAGGAATGGAATAGCATTCTTTGGAATGACCTATTCCATTATTTGTTTTGTTCATTTAATCATGGGAATGGCATTCCAAGGAATGAGCTATTACCTTTGCAAAGGGAATAGCCATTCCTTGGGGGGACTATGGTATTAGCTATTCCCATGCTCTTGGGAATAGCTTTTACATGATAAATACCAAAAATACCCTTTGTACATTATTTAATATTTATATTTAATAAATATAATGTATTATATAAATGTATATATTTAATTAATTATAATTTTTACATATCAATAAATAAATAAATAAATAAATATATATATATATATATATATATATATATAAACACACAAAATAATAATAATAATAATTATTATTATTATTATTATTATTATTATTATTATAATTATTATGCATACATACACACATGTGTATTTGTTAAACCTATTTTTTTAGGCTTACTATTCTAAAATTCATCGCATCGCAACTTTCTCTCTATCATCGCACATATCTCCTTCCGCCATTGCACATACCTATATATAGCCTAATTCATCATTTTAGCATGGAAAGCATAACCAATATAAAAATAATCTCCTTGTAGTTTTACTGGAAGGCGTGAGAGTGAAACCCAATTTCATCACTTTATATAGCCTCTTCAAATAACCATTCTGTCTAAATATATGCTGATGCTTTCCCATAAATTAATCCTGACCATGTGTTCAAAAAGCAGCCTACAAACTTGCTCAACCAACTTGAAAAATTGCTAATAAACACGGTCCAAGCTAGACTAAAAAAAAAATAGTACTACGTTGTAATAATAATAATAATAATAATAATAATAATAATAATAATAATAATAATAATAATAATAATAATAGTAGTAATAATAATAATGAGAATAATAATGAGAATAATAATGAGAATAATAATAATAATAATAATAATAATAATAATAATAATAATAATAATAATAATAAATTTTGTACAAGGGCATTTATGTCTTTTACATATATATTCCATTTCTATTCCGTTAACCAACCAAACGCTGGAATACAATTCCTAAGTCTATTCCTTCCGCGAACCAAACGCTGAAATACAATTCATATTCTATTCCTTACCTATTCCATTCCTTATGGAATAGCATTCCTATTCCCTTAAAATTCATTCCGTGAACCAAACGTGCTGAAGGGAATGGACAAGGGAGTCCCAACTCCCAAGAGTTTAGAGCTTCATGTTGCTTTTGCTTTTCATTTGATTTTGCTTTTGTTAGAGCATCCGTAATAGTGGAGTTTTTTGTGTTTTTTGAGAAGTTTTTGTAAGTGTAATTCATTCCCCAGTAAAAAAAAATTTTACACAAATTTTAAGAAAAAGTGTGGTGACTGGTGAGGTGGAGAAGTGATAAGGGGGAGAGAGAAAAATGAGGTATCTCCTGCAAGGACCCGAATTTCGGTTGGAATTATGGGGCCCATCTTCGTTTGCAGCAGATCTCCTTGCGCGTCCCTGGGTTTTGATGTAATTAGGATAGTATGTCATATCAATATAATTTTGATGTAATTGTAACTAATTTCTTTGTGAAAAGATGTTTTATTCTTTTCTTTTCTTTTTATTTATTTATTTTTTATCTGTGTAAGAATTTTACCACTTAGTGACGCCATACTTATAGGTATTTTATAGTGTTTAGAGGTGTCTCCACTCCACTTTGTTTAGATAGTCTGATATTACTTAGTTTAATTTGTCAAAAGTTTTATTTTGTGCGGCCTAATTTTTCTTAAAGATAGACTATTCATTCACACTTGCAATATTTGCAAATTACATGGGTAAAACATCAAGCATAATGAACAAATAAACACATTATATTATTCATCAAGTCTAAAGCAAATATATTGCTCTAGCAAATTAAATTTTTATTAGAATACATAAACAAATTATTTATATATTTCATTAAAGTGGTTCATGTCTTATAGGTTTTGTCCATTTAATTTTATTGACATATATGTGACTAGACGTCTGGACATATATGTGACTAGATGTCTGGACTAAATGTTATCCATTGCCTCATTATAAATAAAGCATGTTACATATTATGAATTGTTGACCTTGGACTAGTTAAAGTCTAGAAAGGGAGGAGGGGAAAGGAGAGGGGTTCAAATAAACTCTTATGAGTTTTAAAATTGCACATGCTAGAATGTGCAACAGAACTCTTTTCACTAGTTTTAATTTTTATGAATAAAACAGTTAAACACATCATATTTTGTTTTAGTTACCATTATATTTGTAATTTGAGTTTAATGGATCATAAGAGAACATAGGTTTCATAATATATATATATATTTATTATTGTCAATTTTTTTAAGAGTGGGGTAGTTTTTTAAAGAGTGGTGGTTATATATATAGATTAAGCTGGGTCATTCAAATTATTAATTTAATAGTGTAAATTTGACCCACGTCCTCACCTAAAGCCTTGTTCTCATGGGATTGAGGACATATATATATATATATATATATATATATATATATATATATATATATATATATATATATATATATATATATATATATATATATATATAAATTGGAGAGTGAGATTTTATAGAAGTTCAAAGAATGGTGTAATCTCTCTAATCCACTATTCTTTTTATTACCAATGAAGATATCCACAAAATATATATTACACCAATATACAAAATGGTACAACTATTCAATTAAATTTCACAAATATGTACCATGAAATCCCTTTATTATTTAGCTTAGCATTTTTCACAAGGATTTGCTACAAAATCTCCTTGATATTCTTAGCATTGCCATCATCACAAGGGTTTACAACAAAGTCTCTTTGCTACTTGATATCTTCCAGCCATTATTCTTCTCCCAATAATAGTATGCACAACTCCACAAGTTGAAATTGTCTCACTACAAGAATGGTTACTATTTGACGCGTTGGACACTTTTTCAATCTAGATAATTTCGTTAAGTTTAAAGAAATGCAGCTACCTTTGCTAATCCAGGCCACTTACCAACTAAACGTACAACTCTTTGTATTTCAAAATAGAACTTATCATCTTCATATTTCATGCTAAATATCTCTTTATCAATTGTAGCATTTTTTTTAAATCGAAAAAATTTACATTATTTGTAAACATAGACTCACATAAACATCGCATGTTAAAACAATCAGTGTAACCTATTCAATAGGTAATTTTGAACTCAATTGTACTTTTTGTAGGGTTAAATTAAAGGACCTTGTTGGAGTTTTATTTTTATTCTGAAACTCAATTGCACTACTCATTAGATTTATTGGGCTTATATTGACCATTTTCCTAACTAATAAGATTTGTAGATAAATGAAAAATTAGAAATTGAGATTTGAGGGAGTGATGAGTAAGAATTGTAGGATTTGTAAATTTGTAAAGAGTAATAGAGTTGTGAATTGTAGTTGAGAAAAATAAATTTGGAAAATGGGGTTTATATAGAAATTGTGAGAGGGGATTATTTGTCTTAACCCACTATAGGCAGGTTTGCTTAAAAAATTTTAAAAAAAAAAATCAAAAGAAAGAAAATACTTATATTATATTATATATTATATTTTAATATATAGAAAAAATATTAATTTATATATACTATAATTTATTGAAATATGATATTTTAATTTCTTAATCATACATAGATTGTACTATATTTTATATGAAAATATTAATTTATATTTATTTTATATACAATATAATAAACAATAATGTATAGTATGATTTAAAAAGTATAAATAATGTTTTATAGATATTTGGATGTAAAAATGATACACACTTTCAAAAAAAAATGATTTACACACGGAACTTTTAAAAATAATTAAAAATAATTTGTTAATATTAATTAGCCCACTTCTTCGTTGACATAAAATTTTCAACACTAAAACGCCTCACCAAATCACCATGAGACGAGTTACAAACCTCAATCCACTTTGACACCCCTACCCACTTGCATTGCCTAGCTAGTGCAGTGGGTCAATGGTCTCAAATTAATGGCAAATCCTTATGTGAGAAGACTGTCTTACGTGTCTCAATCCGTGAAATAGGTTGTGCTAGGAGAATTTGGGTCTTATGGTATATACATTGGCGGATTCACATTGGGGGTATATGCTCCCACTCCCCCTTATCCCCACCCCCTTCACATATATTGCATGTATATGCCCCTTATATATATTCCCCTTAAAGTCCTAACTCAATTAAACCGATTAAAATTGGAAAAATAACAAAAGAAAATATGAAGAGACAAAAATGCCTTAAATAAAAATAGGAAAAGTCAAGAGAATGATTATATGTGTCCGAAAATAATAGTCTGAGATGTTAAATAGCAAAAACGATAGTCTGGGACTAAATTTGGAATTGTCACCAAAGATAAGGGACCTCTAGTGGAATTAACTCCACACACACACACACACACACACACACACACACACACATATATATAAAATCACCGTTCGCACACAATTCAACTTGGAATTTAATCAATCTAGATCATTAAAAAATTTTGAGATCAAATCTTGTACATCAATCACCGTTCGCACACATTTAATCATCGTTTGCACATATTTAATCACCGTCCGCACAAACTTAATCACCATTCGCACACATTTTATTATCGTTCGCACACACTTCAACTTAGCATCTTAAATCAATCTAAACCATTAAATTATTAAATAGATGCACAAGATCTGATTTCACGATCTTACCTAAACAAGTGATCTCATATGATCCTAACTCACACACACACACACACACTCTCTCTCTCTCTCTCTCTCTATATATATATATATATATATATATAGTTAACTTATAAATATTAAATTTACATAAATTTAACTAGATGATTAATTAACTTAGATGGTAAGAAATATAGTTTTTATGTAAATGTTAATGGTTCAAATCTTACAACATAAAATTTTATTTTTGGCCTATTAATAGCAAGGTTGAAAAAATTGTGGCGCTCCTCAGGCCACACACCTATACGCATACATGCTTTACAGCTGTAGGCTTCAAAAAGTATTCTTATTTAATTATAAAGTAACACATATATCCATACAGTCCATCCACACCTCCACTAAGCAAAGCAAAGCACACATGTCCACACCTCCACCAAATTTTTATGGCCAGTGACGTAGCAAACTGTAGCAGACGCTAGAGTCGCTAAAATACTAGAGCAGACGACAGAACTGACAATAGATGCGGCGGCGTGGTGTAGAGCAGACGACGAGTATGTTGAGTTTTTTTTTTCCTTCAATTTTCCAAAATTCCTGCTAGGACTTCTCTTATTCTCCTAAATCCTGTTTAGGTTTTTTCTCTCGTTTTGAGCGAAAAGTTAAAAAAAAAATTAAAAATAACTCGGCCGACTTGGCGGAGTTTGACACCGACTCGGCTGAGTCCGGCTAAGCACTTGGTCGACTATGTTGGCACCTAAATGGGAAAGTGACACGGCCTAGCGGAGCCTAGCGCCTAGGCAGCCGCCTAGACCGATTTGTACAATACTAATTAATAGTGAGATTATAATTGTTATCATTAATTCCTAATCCTAATTTGTATTTTTTTATTTGTAAAATTGTGTTTTTTTTTCTCGTTTTTAAATATTAGTAGTGATATAAGTGATTTATAATGTGTTTTTTATTCGAACTATTTTATCTAATTACTTATATTTCATATTTTGTTTTGAATATTTTTTTAAAATCTCATTTTGATGTATTTTGATTTTTCATCTCTAGTCAACAATATTTATGCTTCGGCCTCTAAGTATTTTTTTTTCAAAATATCTCATTGGATTCTAATCTTTCTGTGATACCCCGTAATAAATTATTCTGGAATTACCCTCTGTGATTATTTTCTAAAATTAAATCCATTCTTTCTAGTGAGCCCAATTCTTGAATTAAGAATATTTCCTAAGGTAATTCCAAATCAAAAGCCCAATTCCTTTTATATATATATATATATATATATATATATATATATATATATATATATATATATATATATATATATATATATATAGGGATGCACTCACCTGCGGATAGTCGCGCAGGTGAGAACTGCGTCCTCATCTGGTGCGTTGATCTTATAAAATGGATGATCAATAATAGCGCTCATTATCATAACGCGCGATGGCAAAATGGTAATTTGCAGTTAAAATCTAAACTTAATACACACGCGAGGACTTTATCGACATTACTCTAATTCCTAATCTGCAAAACCCCATTTAACTCCCCGCTCCGGCGACGACAACGACGAAGGAAAGCTTTACTAAACAGGAACACAACACAATCAATCTCTACCAAAAATGGATACGGAACAAAGCCCAGAGGTTAATGTTGAGAAAACTAGATTATATGTGCAAGTAATCATCTTTAGGTGTGCATCTAGACTTGTATGGGTCAAAGAGACAGTTAATGATCACTATGCAACAACTGTAATCTATTATTGCATTTAGTTAACAATATAAATGAAACTAATATGACCACACTAACTGTGCAAGTACATACTCTTATGTGTTAATTTAGAACACCTAAATCTCACTGTGAGAGTAATTGTGTTATAAATTAGTCAATTTGTGTTATAAATTAGTCAATATTAACACACCATGTGCATGCACAGTTTATGGAAAATGTGATTTGCAAGTAGTTTAGGTTATATGTGCAAGTAATCATCTATATGTTTGCATCTAGACTTGTATGGGTCAAAATGACAGTTAATGATCACTATGCAACAACTATAATCTATTATTGCATTTAGTTAGCAATATAAATGCAACTAATATGACCACCCTAACTGTGCAAGTACATACTCTTATGTGTTAATGTAGAACAATTAAACCTCACTGTGAGAGTAATTGTGTTATAGATGAGTCAATTTGTGTTATAGATTAGTTAATATTAAAACACCATGTGCATGAAAAGTTTATGAAAAATGTGATTTGCAAGTAGTTTAGGTTATATGTGCAAGTAATCATCTTTAGGTGTGCATCTAGACTTGTATGGGGCAAAGTGACAGTTAATGATCATTCTACAACAACTTTAATCTATTATTGCATTTAGTTAACAGTATAAATGCAACTAATATAACCACCCTAACTGTGCAAGTACATACTCTTGTGCGTTAATTTAGAACATCTAAACCTCACTGTGAGAGTAATTGTGTTATAAATTAACCAACATTAACACACTATAATTTATTGTATAATATACTTGCACCTGATATCCTAATATGCTAATATTAGATCACTCTAACTCTGCAATGTACGTATACTTATATGCTATTATAGATCATATAAATGTAACTAATTTTGCAAGCATACTATGTAAATAACTCGTATACGAGCAAAGAGGCGCACTGAAGGGACCAGAAAGTCTAAGCGACAGATAAAAAAAAGCAAAAGAGCAGCCAGTGAAAGTAATAGTTCAGAGCTCACCTGAAGATGACTTAGAAGAGAGTGAACAACCATCTAGTGGATCTGAACCAGATGTTAATCGTCAAGATGATGAAGAGAGTGAACAACCATATGCTAGATCTGAACCAGATGTGAATACTCAAGAAGTTGAAGGCAATGAAGAATCCGAGTCAAATGAGGACAGAAACACTGACACCGAGTATTCTGATGCTACTTACCCATCACTATCAACAAGGGCAACCCCTTACCAACTGACACAACATTTAAAGAAATTAAATGATGCACAATCCCAAAGTTTGAGAGACATGGGTTTTGATCACTTAAGGGAGCAGCAAATTTCTAGAGTACCTAGGAAGCTGGCATGGTGGCTGCTTAACAACTTTGATGCACGAAGTTGTTCTCTACGTGTCCAGGATGGGAAGGAGCTACATATTACAGAGGAAGATGTTGCCCTAACACTGGGGTTCCCTCGTGGAAATATCATAATTGAGAAAAAAACTAAAGGAGATGAAGACACTACATTAGTTGAGGAATGGAAAAAACAATTGGGCAGGACTGATCTCTCTATAACACCTACTAAACTATGTAAGGCAATGGTGGGATGCAGGGATGGAGGAGAATGGTTCAAGCGTCATCTTGCCATACTCATTGCTACAATGTTTGTAGAGAGCAACTTATCTGGCTATGTGAACACAAATCTGATCAAGAACTTTGAGGATGTCACAAAGATAGGTGATTTGAATTGGTGTGAGTACATACGTAGAACACTTGTCAGCAGTAAGGTTGCATGGACAAAGAAAACAGCTCAGAAGTTCATTGGACCAATAATATTCCTGACAGTAAGATGCTTTAACAATGACAAAAAAAAATTAGAAGGATTACTATACCGTAACTAAAGTATATTTTATAAATTTTGCAGATATTTTTATGTTGACAGGGTAGTTCTTTACAGCAGGCCAATACCTAGGCAATTGCCAGCACTCAAAGGATGGACCACACAACTACTGAACCAAAGAGAGAAGAATGAAATTAGTTCCGGTGGCTTTGGATATGGCTACATCGATGAACCACAACAACCCCTGAAAGCCATTGAAGAAAAGAAATCAGCAGAGAGTGAAGAAGGGTTGTAGGTAAAGAGTGATAATATAATGTTATGCAACTAGATTATGTTACATGTGCATGTAGTTATTAATAATATTGCACACAGAATTTATTCTATATACAATACTGAATGATGTGCAACTAGTTTAGATTATATGTGCATGTGTTACTAAAAAATTATGCACACAGATTATTTCTATATGTGACTGATTGTTTTATTAATACATATTTATACTAATCTTATGTTATGCAACTAGATTATGTTAAATGTGCATGAACTTATTATTAATATTGCACAGAGAATTTAGTCTCCATACAATACTGAGTGATGTGCAACTAGTTTAAATTATATGTGCATGTATTACTAAGAAATTATGCACACAAATTATTTCTATATGTGACTAATTGTTTTATTAATGCATACTTCTACTAACTATAATTCTCATATGTACTACAAAAAAAAAAAAAGAAGAACTATATGCACAGATTTGCAGAGAAGATAAAACTTCTGGCAGCAACAATGAATGAGGTAATGATAATGGCAGAAGAGGCACCACAGCACATAGTGGATAATCCTAATTTTAAACAGATGGTGGAATCTGCCCAAAAATTGTTGGGAATACCAAACCCAGAGATTGAGTAAACTCAAGAGAATGAAGAATTTTGGAACAACCCAGAATTCATTGCAGCTTTTGATGAGATTGATAATGCAATTGCAAGGAGAGAGCAATACAAGACTAAGATAGCAGAAGGACCGAGCTTCAGCTTAGGGATGACTCCAGATGAAGTTGATAGGGTAATCAATCGTGTCCAGAGAACTGCAACACGATCAACTGCTAAGAGCCCACAACAAAATGTGATGAGTGATGAATTTAACACTGTAACACCCCGAAAATTCCTACTACTCTTTTGAATATTATAAGGGGTTATTTTCTTATTAATTAATTATTTAAATAATTATAAGTATAATTATTTCCTCATGGGCTTGGAAGAATGTATTTTGGACTACCTATTATTATTATTATTATTATTGTTACTAATATGATATTACAAAATGTTCTTAGCCCAATATCTCTATTTGATATATATATATATGAATAGTCCGTATCATATAAATCATTATTGAGCCCACATTATTTATGTTTTCTTAAGACTATATTATAAGCCCATAATTATATATATAAGTCTTATAGATTATAATTAGTCTTGGGTCCAACTATATTAGCCCAAGTGTCTTCTTGACCCAACTGGCATAATCCACATTTAACAATCTTTCTAATCTTGACCTAGCCCAAATATAGTAGCTTCCTAATTGGGAAACCTACCACATCAACCTAAAGAAATGTTATACGTTCAGCAGCAAGAAAAGATCTCCTCTTCATCCCGTCTCCCTCTCTCGAAGATCCACCACGGCAACAACCATGAAGTTCGCCGGCAAGTGACTACCCTTCCTCATCTCCGCAAGAAGCACTTAAAAGGAAGACACGGCGGTAGCCTCTCACCATGGGACGACAGCCGATGATAGCAGCAGCGGAGCAGTACGGTGGCATCACCGGCGAGCAACGATGGTGGATTCGGAGGCGCAAGGACCGCAAGAGTGGGCTGTGGTGGCACCTCGCAGCTGCGACGACCTCCAGCGAAACCTCCACGGCAGCCATGGTGCCGGTTGTGGTTGACGGCGGTTGGAGCAGCAACTCTGTTCCGGCGGTCAGAATGCAACGATGGTAGAGGTGATCTTTCCCTTCTCTTAGACCTCGCGGAAGAAGGTGGCGGTGATGGCAGCCCCGTGAATCCCCGCCGCACCTTCACCTCTTCGACGTCAACAAACAGAGTATGGCTAGGAGGTTGGCCGGCGAGTCTCCGTGACGGCAACGACTCAACCACAGCAAGACGCCACCTTTTCCCTTCCCTCTCGCCTATGGTGAGCGTCGATCGGTGAAGAGGAGCATCAACGGTAACAGTGATGAACTCCAGCAGTGACGCCCTTCCCCCCCTGTCCTCTTCGACTAAACAGAGCAGACCGGTGGAAGACGGCGGTAGTTCGTGGCTGTGGCAGGAGTGGACGCTCGGCTTGTAGCAGGGGTAAAGTCGGCGACATGGCCTTCTCTCTCTCCTTCCGGCGGTGCAAAGTGGCGGGCGAGCTCAGCGGAGGAATCACCTTCCGTTAGACTATGACGGCGAAGCCTGGCGGCACTCTCTTCTCCGCTCATGTTAACCTTAGGTTCAATGAAGAAGGTTTGGTTCTGTAGTCACACAGTGTAGCACAAGAGGCAGCTTGGTCTGGTGGTGTGGCTCCTTGGTAGTGAGAGTAAGGGCAAGGGTTCAAATCCCCCTAGCATGCTGGTTTAAGGTAATATTATGGTTGTTATTAAGCCTATAGTTTTAGTGTAGTTATAATATTGTATCCTAAGTATAGATTAGCATTAATATTAGTCACATCTCATTTTAGTATTAGTTAGTGATATGGACCGATTAGGAACGTTAGTATCATTGTTAGGAATATTAATATCATGGGTATTAATAGTTAGTAATGGTATTAGATTATGTTAATTCTTCAGGACCACGGTTATGGACCTAGCTTACGAGCTTAGGATTGACGTTGCCTTGGATTAAAATGCTTTTGGAATTAAGTACGCTTCAAAGGTAACCATCCATGTCCATCAAATCTATTTTATTCACCTATTCTATATATATTGATCTTGGTGTTGGAAATCCTGAAAATTCTTGTTGTATAGCCTATTTCTTGGATGTATTTTGTTGGATTTCATCTTGATCTTTTGCCTTGTGTTGTATGATCAATGATGTTATGGATTTCCTTATTTTTGGACTCTAAATTGGATGAAATATGAGTGTATTTGGTCTGTTTTTGTATTCTGGAAGTTGGATTTGTTCATGTCTGCTTTCGGTTCTGGAATCTGGGAGTTGGTTTGGCCTTGCGGAAGACCCGAACGGCACAATGTAACCCGCTAGGGCGATCCGCAAGGTGGCGACGGTGGTGTTGGGCGGAGGGGAGAGGCTCGTTGAGGGAGACCGTCTCTCTAACACCCCACTTTTTCCAGTTAAGAAAATACGGGTAATTTTTTTTTTTAATTACAAATAACTTTTACAATAGCGGAAGCTTTCTACAACAAGAAAGGAAAAAGGGGCGTTATGCCACGTTCAAGTATCTCATACTCAAACGCACAGGCTAACTAACTTACTACCGATTACTAATACAATATTTGATTTCTAAAGGTATAAAGTCTTTTACATTGATTCGCTCTCATGCTCAATGCCATGTAATCCAAACCTGCAAAATAACTAAAGAGAGGAAAAACAATATCAGCACGACGGCTGGTAAGACTTACTCCACCCCGTAAAACATTTTTGCACATAGCATATAGGAGCATATAATTTCCACACAACAATTTTAACCCCTTAGAACATTTTTAATCTCATAATATACAAATTATCTTTAACCATTTAGATATATAATTTGAGGAAAAAATCACTCAATAGAGTATACATAAAAATTAATACGCACAAAATCTCTAGAGACCAAGGCTTTGCCTAATCATAATCCAAAATTATTCAACCACCATTTCCTCAAAATTCACCATATATCTTTTACCTCATCATTCCATCTAACCATTTCCTCAGGGCATTTCACATTATCATCAATATTCATAAGAATTTATTAACTGATAATATATCCACCAAAAGAGAATAATCAATTCCTCAAAACAATCACCAATGAGAGAATTCCAATCTCTCAATTAATTACCAAAGAGAGAATTCCAATCTCTCAATTAATCTCCTCCCACGAGATTAATCTTACAAAAATACATATTGAATTTCTCAAACTCATCCACACTTGATATATATAATGTCAAGGAGAAATGGATACCAAATGAATAATTTTTCAAGTTCTCAAAAATAAATTTCCATAAACAGGGAGTTTTTCCGGCTCCCTAGTGAGTCAGCTTTTACGTCACTGCTCACTCCACAAAATAACAGGGAAGTTATAAAAACCCCCTAGTGAGTCAGCTTTTACATCACTGCTCACTCCTCAAGGTAAAAACATCAAATGGCTCCATCCTCATGACAAAATATATATACATAATCTTAAAAGTTCACCACTTAAATCAAAATCTTTACACCCAAATACTCATATAACTTTATACCCATAGTTATAACCTTTGTACTCATCAAACCAATTGGAAGTTCAGATTACCAATTCTCACCAACTTACCATGACAAAATGAATACTTTTATTTCCTTCAATGAGAAATTTACCAAATTCACAACTTCACCATAATTCATTACTTCTCCATAAATCCATAAATTCCCATAATTCTAACTTAATAGACTACCAAATATCATAACTTCATCATATATTCCACACTTTTAATTTATATACCATAATTCACAATTTAAATAATTTTGTAATCTCACATAATTTATCACAATATTCACATAATATCACAAATCACATATATATCCATAATTCACTACAATTATCATAATTCAGACAAATCCATAAAAATAAAATTGTACACCATAAATCATAGTAACCAATAATCATATAATCTGCACATATTCACGTAGTAAATAATTTTGACTTGGGGTAAAATAATTTTAGGTAGACATAAATCTTACCCTTGAAGCGTAAGTTCGTGCCAACACCTTATAGCAACCTGATTAATCTGATAAGGAACTTGCGGACCTAAATAATAATAATCCAATTATTATTATTATTACGTACTAATATTATTATTATTATACTAACACAGTACGTATATTATATATCTTCTTTCATCCTTTTGCTTCATCATTTCTATCATCATCAACTTCACTAATTATTCACTTCATCATTTAACTTGATTACTAATCCATCAGTATCATATTATTATAATTATTATTTACCATGTTCATCATCACCATCAACTCACGTCCAAAACAGCAACCACACCGCCGGACACCATCGCCATCGTCGTCGCAACAGAGAAGAAGGATAGTAACCGGCTGCTTTCGCAGACCACCGTCAACGGAGAAGAGGAGGAGAACGCTATCACTTGGTTCGCTGCCCTGCTTGCTTCGCCGGAAGCAATGGAGAAGGTCTCCGTAGCAGTGCGTACGCCGGTCGTCATCACTACCGCTGCCGCTGTCGCCGTCGAAAGGAGGACAAAGGTCGCCGGCCTGCTGTCACCAGCCACCACCGTGGCTCTCTCTCTCTCTCTCTCTCTCTCTCTCTCTGCGTCGAAGATGTGCAGCGTGAAAGAAGAAGATGAAGGTGATACAGGTAAGGTTCCTCCTTCTTCTAATAACGTACCTAACCCTTACTAATTAATTACCATTATTATAATTATTATTATTATTTATTTTTATTATTACTAATTACTAATTACCATTATATGTGAACACAACATAAATATATCAATTATAATTGGAGATAAATGGAGACAATCACTCCCAACCATAATTAAAATAAAATTAACATACATAATTATATATATATATATATATATATGGCTCAAGAACAAATTAATATATATATACACTACACATACCCCACACACACTGCCACATTACACAACATATACCTTTAACACAAACAATCACATATATTATAATATAATGTTATATATGTATATATGCATATATTTATACTCACATCACACGTCACAATCGGTCACCGATAAAAATATATATATTTAAAATATATCTTATTTGTCAATACATATATCTCACCTTTGAAAATAATTTATTGTTGCTAAGATTCGAAACAAGGACCTTCTATAGAATCTCAAAGTTTAATCCAGAAAGCCAAATCAATTCTTATGGACTACTTTCGAAATAAATATATATATACATATACGTTTGAAAATATGTATTCTGTCATAAATAATAATTTCTAAAAATTCTTTTGGACAACATAAAACATAAATATTTCGAAAATAATAATAATATTTTCTTTAAAATACTTACCAAATTTCGGGGTGTTACAATCTACCCCCGTTAAGAAAAATGCTTCGTCCTCGAAGCATATATCACTTCTTTTACCACAATAAATGGTCACAAAGCCAAAAACATAACAAACAAAATCAAGCTATATAAGAGTACTTAGTCATCCAAAAACAAATAATCCATATAATTTTAACACATTAGGGTAATCACGAATAAATATGCAATTGATATGCAAAATCACACTTCTCACCGCAGCTTATTAAATTTTAAATCCTAATCAATTTGACTTATAAACAAATTCCTAACTTAGGCTTTATTACCACTTGGTAACGCCTATCCCAACGGAACGTACCGCTCTGATACCAACTGTAACACCCCACTTTTTCCAGTTAAGAAAATACGGGTAATTTTTTTTTAATTACAAATAACTTTTACAATAGCGGAAGCTTTCTACAACAAGAAAGGAAAAAGGGGCGTTATGCCACGTTCAAGTATCTCATACTCAAACGCACAGGCTAACTAACTTACTACCGATTACTAATACAATATTTGATTTCTAAAGGTATAAAGTCTTTTACATTGATTCGCTCTCATGCTCAATGCCATGTAATCCAAACCTGCAAAATAACTAAAGAGAGGAAAAACAATATCAGTACGACGGCTGGTAAGACTTACTCCACCCCGTAAAACATTTTTGCACATAGCATATAGGAGCATATAATTTCCACACAACAATTTTAACCCCTTAGAACATTTTTAATCTCATAACATACAAATTATCTTTAACCATTTAGATATATAATTTGAGGAAAAAATCACTCAATAGAGTATACATAAAAATTAATACGCACAAAATCTCTAGAGACCAAGGCTTTGCCTAATCATAATCCAAAATTATTCAACCACCATTTCCTCAAAATTCACCATATATCTTTTACCTCATCATTCCATATAACCATTTCCTCAGGGCATTTCACATTATCATCAATATTCATAAAAATTTATTAACTGATAATATATCCACCAAAAGAGAATAATCAATTCCTCAAAACAATCACCAATGAGAGAATTCCAATCTCTCAATTAATTACCAAAGAGAGAATTCCAATCTCTCAATTAATCTCCTTCCACGAGATTAATCTTACAAAAATACATATTGAATTTCTCAAACATCCACACTTGATATATATAATGTCAAGGAGAAATGGATACCAAATGAATAATTTTTCAAGTTCTCAAAAA
>CP025647.1:17013162-17023554 GCA_003576665.1 Ipomoea trifida | reverse complement strand
GATGTTGGATTGAGGATTTATTTCTATTTTATATCTATGGCAGCTTAGTTCGTTTTATGATTAGCCTGTGCATCTAGGCTGTGTTTATACCTAGATGTGGCATGACGCCCTTAAGTTTTAATTCGCTTTCGCTATGTTTGGTTTGTTGGTTGAGATTGGCAGCTGTTATGTTAAAGTCTTAGCTATCTCAACCTGTGTGAGGTTGGGGTGTCACAAACACCCCCTACTAGACCTTCTACCGACACAACACCAAATCTTACACAGCAGACAACAACTGAAGACCAGACACAACCTGCTGAACTACAGGAGAATGTTGATGAGGTTATGACACAAACTAATTGCATCATTAGTCTATACTAGTTGCCGTTTCTGTTAAATATAGATGCACTTTACACTATATTCACTTGCATCAGATACTATCTTTATTTGAAACACATGATAACTTAATACTAATATATATATATATATATATATGAAAACATGACAGATGCTGCCACAGGAACCACAACAAAAATAATCACAACAAATCAGGCAGGATGATGAAGAGCAACATCCTATACAAATGCAGACTGAACAAACTCCAGCAAAAGAACCTCAACGACCAGAAACAAGGATGAAAAGACGACAAGTCAAGGCCACAAATTCTCTGAAATCCCCTTACTTAACAAGGCAAATTGACGCGAAACGACCATGGACTGCAACTAAAAAAATCATTGGCAAATGGGTTTTGCAAAATGACAATGTTGATCCGTAAGAATCTATAACTAACACCTATGTTTGGTCATCGATATATTTCCATTTCTGATATATATATATTTCTGTAAATTTTGTCTGCAAACAGAACACGAATAATTTTCAAACATGGTGCATACGCTGTAATTTGGGATGACATGTTATCCCTCAACAAGAATGAGGAGATTAAGGTTGGAATTATTGATGCTTGGTCTGCAATTCTGAACCAGAAGGGAAAAGCTCGTAGCAGCAGCTCACCGTGCAGGTTTTTTGCATCGACATTTGTGTGTGTAAGTTTGACAACCACTATAAAGACCTTTCAAAAAAATAAAATACATATTTGTAACATGCAAACTAACATCTACATTTTACTCCAGCTTTACACAGTTGTAGCACCCTATGGCGATATATATATATATATATATATATATATATGAAAACATGACAGATGCTGCCACAGGAACCACAACAAAAATAATCACAACAAATCAGGCAGGATGATGAAGAGCAACATCCTATACAAATGCAGACTGAACAAACTCCAGCAAAAGAACCTCAACGACCAGAAACAAGGATGAAAAGACGACAAGTCAAGGCCACAAATTCTCTGAAATCCCCTTACTTAACAAGGCAAATTGACGCGAAACGACCATGGACTGCAACTAAAAAAATCATTGGCAAATGGGTTTTGCAAAATGACAATGTTGATCCGTAAGAATCTATAACTAACACCTATGTTTGGTCATCGATATATTTCCATTTCTGATATATATATATTTCTGTAAATTTTGTCTGCAAACAGAACACGAATAATTTTCAAACATGGTGCATACGCTGTAATTTGGGATGACATGTTATCCCTCAACAAGAATGAGGAGATTAAGGTTGGAATTATTGATGCTTGGTCTGCAATTCTGAACCAGAAGGGAAAAGCTCGTAGCAGCAGCTCACCGTGCAGGTTTTTTGCATCGACATTTGTGTGTGTAAGTTTGACAACCACTATAAAGACCTTTCAAAAAAATAAAATACATATTTGTAACATGCAAACTAACATCTACATTTTACTCCAGCTTTACACAGTTGTAGCACCCTATGGCGATGACACATTGAGATCTAAGAGATTTTCAGAAAGAATGGACGATGAAATTAAGCGGACAGAAGGATTGAATCTTCAAGATATTGAGTTGGTAAGCTACAAACAATATATATGCTAAAGTGCACCTAATATATATCAAGATTGCATTAAAGTACATCTACATGTGCAACTAACGTATTAATTATATGCATTCCAATTTCCAACAGTTTGTCTTCCCAATTGTCCACTCTGAACACTACTATGTACTCACCAGAAATGTGAAGAACAAAAGATTTGACATCTTGGACAATTCATCAGCTGAAAGCCCCAAGAATGAGAAGTATGCAGATGTACCAACAACACTGGTAATGTTACTTACCAAGTTTCATATATATCAACACTTTTATTAATTTCAATACTAACAAGATCAAATGATACAAAAAACCATGTTGGCTGACTACTTTCACCTCAAAGAGGACGATGCAAAAAGCAAACTTGTAAGGGGATTGACACCAGCTAGACTTAGAATGTCATGGAGGGACAACAATAACAAGGTTGACTGCGGTGTGTTCGCTATGCGACACATGGAGACTTATATGGGCAAGGGTACTAAAGGCTGGGACTGTGGATTGGAAAAAGAAAACAAGGAACAACTAAACAACACACGAGTGAAATACCTTGCTGAAATTGTGAATTCCCCAATAAATGAGTTCCGTGAAGACTGTATGAAAGATGCTAGGCAATTTGAAAAAGCCTCAAAGGCCAAGAAGTAACGAATTGGTGGATGAATTGGGTTTTTTTTTTGTAGTCAAGGTCTCTAACTATGTTTTTGATGTAGGCAAATAGATCTATATGCATGGCTGTTTTTGAGTATTCTACGTATTTGCAGTGATGACTTGTATGCAAGTACCTGTAGTCTTCAAAAATGTTATTAAGTGTGTGCGTATCCAGTAGGTACTTGCATTTATAATTGTCTACAAGTGCAGCTACAATTCTCTAAAAGTGCATGTATACTTTTCTAATAGTGCATGCAATTTTTTGTATTAGTGCATGAATTTGCACTATATATACACCTATTTTCAGAACTAGTGGATTCAATGCAACAAGTTTTACTTATAAGAGCATGTAGTTATATGAGCTAGTTTAATTAAATTGATCTAACTCTGTGTGTGCAAGTAGTTTAGGTTATATGTGTAACTAATCGTCCGTGAATGTGCACCTACACTTACCTGCCCACTAAAGCCAAAACCCTAAAGACTTAAAACCTAAACCCTAAACACTCAACCCAAAACCTTGAAACCTTAACACTAATCCCTAAAGCCTGAATCATAAACCCATAACTTTGCGTACAAAAAATTATGGAAAATGTGGGCTGCAAGTACTTTGGGTTATCTGTGCAACTAATTGCCCGTAAATATGCACTAAGATTTTCCACAGATTAAAACCTAAACCCTAAACCCTAAAGCTTTAACCCTAAGCCCTAAACCCTACACCATAAACACTTAAACGCTAAATGTGCACGCAAAAATTATGGATAAGTGTATGGTGCAAGTACGTTATCTTATATATGCAACTAGTTATCTGTAAATGTGCACCAAGACTTCCCTACCTAAAACCTAAACACCAAAACCAAAAACCCTAAACCCTAAACATTGAACCATAAAACCTAAACCCTAACACCCTAATTGTACATGCAAAAATTATGGAAAAATGTAGATAGCAATTGCATTACGTTATATGAGCAACTAATCACCTGTAAATATCAACCAAGACTTCCCTGCTTAGACCCATACCCTACAATCCTAAACACTAAACCCTAAAACCCTGAACCCTAAACCCTAAACCCTGAACCCTTGACTGTGCATTCAAAATGTATAAAAAGATATACTCTGCGGGTACTTTAGCTTATATGTGCAAGTACCTTTCTCTAATTGTGCATCTAGACCTTTCTGCAACAAAATGTTAGTCTAGGTTTACTCTGCAATAACTATAGACTATATTTGCATTAACTAAACAATATAAGTGCATATAATCTTCACTATTATGACAACAAATTTGCATAAAGTTTTTAAACAATTTCCAGAACTGAATCATCCAATCAATGCTAAAACACCTTCCATATCTATTATGCCACAAGTATAAGAATCAGTCATAGTCATATTTTGATAATAGAATGTAAAAAAATAATAATTTTGCATCTAAACTATCTATGGGGGACACTATTTCTTCCCCAGTACACAATTCCTGCTATCATGACCAGGTTTATTGCAAGTCTTGCATGTCCACTCCTTCTTACTTTCTTGAACAGCAATCTCCTTGAATCCTTTAATGCGCTTACCACTCCCCTTGTTCTTTGCTTTTTTTGGTGGAAGAACAGAAACCTCGGAAGGTACAGAAGAACCACAAATTGCCTCAATGATTGACCTCTTGCCAACAATAGAAGAACAATAACCTGGGTCTGATAAAAACATGTCTTTATGCTCCTTAATGATCTGAGAAAACATTTGCAAGCGATCCATATCAAACTGAACTATACTAATATAGCATTGAATATCCGACCAAACATATTTCTATAACACCAACTTTGCATCAACACCTTCCCATTGATCAACAACAACACCATCAATATCAAAACTCCGACCCAAAGATGCATCCTTAGTCCACCGCTTAACTACATATCTCAACGGAGTTGAATCCAATTTCAAGTCTTTAAAAACTACAAAAATATTCCTACACAGCAGCTCCAGCCTTTGAAACATTTTGCACCCACATGAAGCAATAACCTCCACAACATTATGCACGACACTAAAAATTCGATTGTCTCCATCTTTAATTTCATAGTACAGAAAACCTTTATCCTCCCTAACATTTACAACTCGACAACTAAAACATGCTGCACAAATCTCATATTGAACCTCATAAAATATAGCAACAGTATACACATATGCAACATGTTTCTCCATGGCCAGTGGTGTCTTCAAATCTGGAATACTTGCCTCACAATCACTATTGAGTTTATTAATAGAGTAGCGTTAAACGTCAATAGCACGATCAAAATGCATAAAAAATTCAACCAAATTGGATTGAGGTGTAGTAAAAGAACCAAACAAACTATTCTCACTCTCAGAACGTGAAGTAGTCCTAATTAAACCATTTAGAAAAACATCTCTAAAATATGCAGGAATCCAAAATTGCTGAATATCAAACAATTTCACAAACTAATTATGCTCCACCAACCCAAATTCCTCCATAACTAGATTCCATTGATGATCGAATTCAGTTGGTTCCAACATTTGATTCCATACAACGGAATTAAGCTTTGCCCTAAAAGACTCATTTCTACTTAAAGAGGGGCCAACCTTATCTCCTACCTTAGACATAATATGCCACATACAAAACCTATGCTTAACTTCCTTAAACACATGTGGAAATGCAACCCTCATTGCTGGGTCTTGATCAGTTACAAACAATGTTGGCTCGCTACCCATCGCTTCCTTGATTTCTCAAACAACCACACATATGACTCAATATCATCTTTTGTCAACAACCTAGCACCAAAAGTAATACATTTTTTTATGGTTGTTTACACCAGTGAATGGTGTAAATACCATATCATACTTGGAAAAACAAAGGTCAAGTTTTGTCAGATACTACATGCATATATAGTGGGAACCTGTTGCATCTATAGTTATATATACTTGCACTATACCAAAAACACCTTACCAATAACAAAACAGAAAATAATATTTATGCACTAACATAACAAAAACTAACCTGCTCGTCTGATATGTGGCATCAAATGACACAACATCACCAAAAAGGGTAAAGTTCTTCCTAGAAACCGCATCGGCCTAAAAAACCTTGGATAACTTATCAAACTCATCAAGATCAAATGCAAAGAAAAGAGCTGGCATACTTCTTTTTTCTTTAAGAAATTAGTCACAACCATCTGAGCATCAACACCAGAACAATAAGAATTTATGTCCCTTTTAATATTTCGGAATTCCACACTTGTTGCACCTACATTTGAGAAACTCCCCACCATCTCCTTGAACAACCGAAAACTTTGCACTGTCAATGTTCGCTTTTACACAGTCAGCTACGAACTTCATGTGACCAATCCCAATCTTCCTATTCCCCTTAAGAAATTGTCTTGACAATAATGAGGACAGTGAATGATTGTGACGCTCCTCAAACGAGTGAATACAATAAGTACCATTACTCGCATATCCAACGCGAGCCCTACACCTAACCCTATTCGAAACTCTCCGCCTCTTTCTAACAGAACACTCAACACCATCCAATTCTGTTGTTGAAGAGTTATCCATACAAACAACATTCTTAAAACCCTCCCTACTACAAACAATATATTTCCAAACTATCACCCCATCACTAGATTTTTTCATCATGATGTGTTGAATATCAAACCCCACAACTGAAGCATACTTAATATAAAATTCAACAGCAGAATCCAAATTAGGAAAAACCTTTCCAACAACAGGTTTAACTGAATCTTCACAAACAGGAACATGATATTTTGTCAAACCAGGAGAAATATCCAAACGATAAGAATCACATTCACCTGTGTGTCCAACTACTTTAAATTAATGCACCATTATGTAATAAATGCAAAAAAATGTATAACTCCTGAGACTCTACCATAAACTATATACAATAAATAATTAGTGCAAGTACTTAAACCACAGTAAGCATGTAAATGATATTAAATGTACACCTAGTACTTACCAGAGATGCTTCTACTTGAAATCAACAAAAAACTAAATATTACATACGTAAGTCATAGTATGCACGCAAATCATATTCCATGTATTATTTGGCCTCTGAGGTGTGAAATATGTGTAATCTGATCATATTCTGCGTACTGGATTGAATTATCGTGTATTCTGTTCTAGTCTGGGAGTTGGTGTATTAGGATTGCACTTGCGATGCGTTCAGGCGGTATAATTTGTCCCGCTTGGGTGATCCGCAAGTGTACTGGTGGTCTAAGTTGACGGAAGGAGGGACTCCACTGGGTGACCCCGTTCCTTCACGCGGAAGGGAACTGCGGACCACGACGATCCGCCGAGGTGTTCCGTCAGTTGGGACGGATTGTTGTGGCGGTTCATGGTGTCCCGCCGGGTTGTTCCTTCAGTTTATTTTCGGGTTTTGTTCCAGTAATCGTTTTGTGGTCTATTGACTTTGTTGTTTCACCTTTGATTCTAGAATATGTCCTAAGCATGTTATTAAGTATCCTACCTTGATTGTTGAGTAATTATTCATGATCATTGGTCATTTATCTTGGATTATTGAGCTAGTATGGTTGATTGGTTCTTGGTTATTGTTCTGAGCATGCCTTGTGTCCATGTTCTGAATTTGAGTTGATGTGCTGAGACCTTGAGTCCTTATGAGTATTTCTTTGGCTTCTTGAGTCTTGGATACCCTTTGGGAAGTGGTTGATTGAGTTGTGGCTTTACTTGTGGTTGATATTATGAGAGGAATTGTGTGGGCTTCGTGCATATGTGGTTGGGCTTTGTGTCTCTGTAGTAATGGGCTTTGTGCCTCTGTGGTTGGGCTTTCTGCCTTTGTGGTAATGGGCATTATATGCCTCTGTAGTCGGGCTTTGTGCCTCTGTGGTAATGGGTTTTGTGCCTCTGTGGTTGGGCTTTATGCCCCTGTGGTGTGACATTGGTGTGATGGTTTGGTATTATGGTTTGGTGGTTGTGGTTTGGATCTTATCCTTTGTACCTTGGTTTGGGATCGCTCTAAGAGAGTGATGGGAGATTTGGTTTGGTTGGTTTCACTTTTGATTGTTCTGTATGTTGAACTTATGCTTAGATTGAGTATCTTATTATAGAGTTGTTGTATTATGGATTCGTTCCTTGGTATTGGATTCATTTGGAAGTGTCTTTGGTTTGTGATTCATTCAGCTTATTGATTGTTGAGTCATCTGGTTTTTAAACAAAGAACAGTTTCGTTGGTGCATATATTCTATATGCGTGTGTAAAACCTATTTACAACCTATGCTATACTATGTATTTCTCACGAGTGTGAGTGGTGGATTGCTTAACATTCCTTTGCTAATATTTTCTAACTATTTTCTAGGTATGGAGTAGATTGAGCCGTGAGAGCGCTAGCCTGAGATCTACTTTGCCTTATGAGTAGCTTAGTGATCTGCTTGGTTGGTTTAGACATTTTCAGGCTTGCGCGCCTTAGACTCTGATTATGTATTGACTTATACAATTACGTTTACTTTTGATGGATTAGATTGTGGATTTTTGGCCTTAGCATCTAGGTGCTGACTTACCTAGATGTGGCATGACACCCTCTGAGTATTAGTATTGCTTCCGCTTTATTCTGTCTTGGTTATGAGATTTGCTAGCTTTTATATTAAGTATATATACCTGTCTCAGCGTGAAAATTTAGGGGTGTCACACTTTCGCTCCCACTAGCAAAGATTTCTAGATATGTTCATGGGTATATGGGTTTAATAATATTATTTCCTACAAACGGTCTATTACAATTTCGCTATAAAGTATTACATTTATTCTATAAAGTATTGTATATAATGCTTAAAGTATTGATTATGTCTATGTAATGATACTTTATTTCCCACAATTTGTATATTATAGTTTTCCTATAAAGTACTACATTTATGCCATAAAGATATTATATATAAGCCTTAAGGTATTGATTATATTTGCAATTATGTTATGTTATTACTTATTTCATGCAAACTATCTATTACAATTTTGCTATAAAGTACACTAGATTTATGTTATGAAATATTATATATAAGACTTAAAGTATTAATTATATATGCAATTCTACTATGTTATCACTTTGTTTCTTGCAAATTGTCTATATAGTTTTGCTATAAATTACTACATCTATGATATAAAGTAATATATATAAGATTTAATTTATTGATGATATCTGCAATTCTATTATGCTATTGCTTTATTTTTTGCAAATTGTCTATTACAGTTTTGGTATAAAGTGCTACATTTATGATGTAAAGTATTATATATAAGATTTAAAGTATTGATTATATATGTAATTCTGTTATGACCTATTTAAAGAAAGATTGGTCGACGATTTTTTCCCGCAACATTGTCGTAATTAGAATGGCATGCTATTATATTTCACTAACCTGTTTTCGGGCTTCAACGCATTAAACGATATGTTAGTGTGCTTAATTGTACATTTCAAAAGTTAAGGCGTCTAAATGCACTTCCATGTAAAGTATGAGAGTGTATTTGACAGTTTTTTTGAAGAAAAATGACAACATTTCATAAATTCATATCCAACTGTAATGCATGAACAAGAGCAAAAAACATAAAGGAGAAACAATCCGAACAATCTGACACAGAAAGAGCCTCCCTAGCTAGCACATAGGCAACCGTATTCGCAGATCGTTTGACAAACAAAAAGTAAAAGTGTGAGAACTCTCTAGCTATTTCATTAATATCATTAATAATCAAATCAAAAGAAGAAATCAGAGAATGATTTTGAATCTCATTAAGAACTTGAAGACAATTAGATTCAATCTACACATTATCAAAGTTAATTTCCTTCAACCATTTTAAAGCCTTCTTGACTCCTATAGCTTATGCTTCTCCTGGGTTGAATAAATCATGCCAAGGAAGTTCCTTGCTACTATGAAAAAACCATTGGAATCCCTAATAACACAACCAAAACCCATCTTTCTGCCATTAATGTCCAAAGTTGCATCGACATTGAGCTTAGTCCACCTGATTGGGTGTTTGGTTCATTTATCAATCTGAGTTCCGTTTAGAGTAGTCTATGAATTCTCTTGGTTGACAACAATCCAGTTGTGGAGAAAAGCAATAGCTTCATCAATTATTCTCAAGTAAGGGATGATTCTATGATTACAAACTTTCTTGTGTCTAGTTTCCCATAATTTCTAAAAGACCATAACAAGCATATTTTGAGTAGCCTCTTCCAGCACAGTGAAGTTCATGAAAGGAGTTATTTGCAGTTCTAATAAGTTATACTCCATATTTTATCCTAGCCAGTTCACATCGAACAAAGATGTGTTAAGCTGATTCATTCTCCTTGTTGCACATTTGACAAAGAGCTGGAATTAGAACATGCTTCAAACTCAAGAGGTCATAAGTAGGCAGAGAATTTGTACAACCTTGCCAAAAGAAGACTTTCACCTTAGGAGGAAATTTAAATTTCCACATCCTGGTCCATATTGGAGAATCAATATCCTACAATGCACTTGGAAGTTTTTTTTAGCAACTTTTGAATTGTATAGTTTCCTTTGTCATCCTCCATCCAAATTATACTATCCACCGCTTGCCAACTGCAATCGGGATATTCATAATTGTGGTCACATTCTCCTCATTAAAAACATCAATTAGAAGGCTTCTTCCCAACCTGCAGATGATCTGGCACTGGGGTTTTAAGAAAGGGGGAGGTAGTATTTGGGAGCCAAGATTCGCTCCCAATTTTGATTGATGTACCATCATCCACCCTTCACCTATAGCCACTTCTTAATATACTTTGGACCTCGAGAATGCTACGCCAAACAAAAGACCTCCCCCCCCCCCCCCCCCCCC
>CP025647.1:16996884-17013144 GCA_003576665.1 Ipomoea trifida | reverse complement strand
CCCCCCTTCCCCTCCCATTGTTACTTCAAAATATATTGTGTTTGGTGGCGTCCAAGCTTTTGTTGCAAGGGGAGTGTCCAATCCCAAGCTTGGTCGGTCCATGTCGAGTTCACCTAACTATCCGTAGGTATTAGTGGCGTGCAAAGCTTTTGTTCAAGGGAAGTGTCCTAAATGGATTTGAGTTAGTTCGTTATTTAGTTATTTTAGGTTATTAGTTATTTGTGTAACAAGTTGGCATGATTAGTATTTATACTCCAATTTGAGGGAGAGTGTTATTGAATATATTTAATATATGGAATCTCTATAGATTAGGCAGTATTAGAGATTTATGTAGGTAGGCATATGAAAACTTGTTTCCTATTTGTGGTCTTCTAGCACCTATTTATAGGGTTTTGTATTCTCTTTTTTAAAGAACAGTATAAGAGCATATTCAGAAATCTTCTCTTTGCTTTCTAACCAGAAGTATCTTGCTTTGCATACCCTCACTATTAATGAGTTAAATTGTCGGATTATCCTCCATACCTATTTCCCCAGCATAACTAAGTTAAAGTCTCCCCAGCATAATTAAGTTAAACTCTCTAATCCTTCTAAACTACAACTTCTTAGTAGGCATTAGTTCCAAATGGGAAATGGGGACTTAGAAAACCCAAAAAAGTAAGGTCTGGTGTGCTTTATTATATTGCATAATTCATTATGAATTAACTGTTAACCAATCAAAACATCTTACATTTCCAAAATTTTATGTTCTCAGTAGAACATTTTATTATAACTTCAAATATTGACACATTAAAATTTTCTAAAAGCCATCGTACTTTGAAAAATGCCTCCAGTATTCTGTATTCATAACTCGATAGTAAATGCCAAATTGTATAATAGAATTTTATCTGGTTATAAGATATAGTTTATTGCTCCTATGAAAGAAAACTAATATTCTTTTTTCTTTTTCTTAGTTTTGGTCTACAGAAAATAGAAGAAAACGGTGGACAATTAATCGATTCTCACAATTTAAAAAGTTTGCCCTTTTCTTATAGGACGGACAACTGGAATAAGCAGATGGCTCATCTCATATGCAAAATCAGAAGCTCAGGTTTCTCAATAAATTGTTTCCATTCATTGCAGAACTTTGCAACCGTAGCTCCATCGAGGACTCTATGATCAGCGCCTACATTTACCTGAAATGAAGAGTCCAAATAAGAGTTTGTAAAGCTATAGCTAGTAGCGAAAGCACAACTTTATTTCCTTATACTGCCCCACATTTTCGAGAAACTGGGGGCTGGACTTGACCTTTACCGGCCTCTGCCCAACAAACCCCCAGCCACCGGGTGCTAGACTTTGTCTTTACTAGCCTCCGCCGAACAAAGACAGCTAGCGTTCATCATTTGAGCAATAAGGTGGGTGTTTCGGGTTAATCATCAATCACTATTCGCTGCTTAGCTTACCGTCAATACTGAAGCAGGATACACATTTCCATCTTCGGCAAATTGGGGGATTTTTTGGATCCGCCCCATCGCAATGATGGCAACTTCGGGTGAGTTAATAAGGGGGGAACCGTACTTTCCTCCAATGGCTCCAATGTTGCTTAAAGTAAAAGTCCCACCAGATACATCGTCTGGGTCAAGCTTGTTATCCAATGCCAACTTTTGCAGTCTTGAAAGTTCCTTCGTTATCTTTAAACACACGGACTTATATCAGATTACACACACACAAACTCATGTGAACAGGCAACAGGCCACGCAGACTGTTATAAACTATTATATAGATGTTTCAGATGAAGATAGGTCATAGGTAGATGAAATCAATCATGATAAAAGTAAACCACAAGTTATAGATGGTTCAAAAGTTTCAGTAAATTTTAAGCTCATAAAATTAGTCTTTTTTTCATCCAAATGGATAATTGAACCACAAGTTAGAAGAAAATGAGGCAGTAGTATTTACTCTGCATATTCTTTGCAATACAACCTTTCTTGGAATAGGTTTCTTTATGATGATCCCAGAGAAGCTATGTACTAACCTCCAAGATTGATAACGACTGCACCTTCTTTATGTTTGGAACAACTAAACCATGTGGAGTAGCCATTGCAATCCCAATGTTGTGAGATCCTAAATTAGACACACAAACATTAAAATTTGTGATAAATAAGGAGTAAATAAAGTGTGATAATATACAAAACTAAGCAACATGAGTTATCTGTGACAACTATAACTGTCCTTAGTGCCATTGTTTATCATAATTGATGAAGGAGATGCACGAGTATAAGTCATTGCTGCGTTCACCAGGAAAGTTTCAGAAGGAAAAAAAATTAAAACTAATGTCATCTGAATTGCAAGACGATCCAAACTTTTTTTCAGATTAACTGGACTATTGGATATAGTATACAAAGTCTGATTTCACATTTTCTACTGCTAAAATAAGGTTTATTGATGTTATAGCTATTACTAGAAGTAATAAAAAGGGGTTATAACAATCTTTAGCTACTCCTAAGGCTTCTTCCAACACAAAGATATCATATTATCATTAATTAGCAATATATATATCCCCAAACTAAACAGATCCAGTCATCTAAATGAAGTATAGGAATCAAGTAAAATCTACAAACCTTTAACAGTGACCTCATAAAGTTCCTCTTTGAAGCAACTGTTTAGCATGGGATATTTATTCAAAGCCATGGAAAGAGACTTTATTAAGAAAGGAAGAAAAGTGTGTTTGACTTCTGGATCAGAGTTTTCCTTTTGGAATGATCCTTTGAGCTCTACAAGTGCATTACAATTTATCTCTTCAACATAATGAAAATGAGGAATTTTTGCAGCAATGGTCATTGATTTAACCATGGCACGCTGGAATCCCCTGCAAGGAAAAACAGCATGAGAAATTGATTTGGATTGCAAAACAAGTTTCATAATAGTAAGCAACTTATGAAAGAGAAGATTAAATTTTTTATCCAGCTAAATAACAACTTATACATAATAGAACCTGTGGCTCGGGAAAATTGCATAAATATGCGTCTATTTGTGTAGGGAAGAAAAAAGAGGGACTCTAAACACCCACTCAAAAAATTCTTAAAATATAGATTCCATCTATAGTCAAGACAGGAGGAGCAATTTAGTGGAATAAAGTCTCCAGTGACATCAGGACACTTAGCAATGATATTCTACTAAGCAATACACTAGCACAGATAGCTTTCTAGTTACTTGGAAGTACTAAATTGAACCTATCAAAGCCATGATCCTGTCGCATTTATCAATTTTGATCATGTTTAATTATATGAATAGCTATGATAATTGAGTGGAAAAAAAAGTGAAACACATAACTGACAGTCATTTTTCATAGAATCAGTGAATCACTAGTTACTGCATATATAGAAAATAGCTGTGTTAATTTTCCTAATTTCAAATGGCAGAAAACCACAAAAAGAAAAAAATACCTTAAGGGTATTGTCTTGTCTTCATAATCCAATCCATGAGAAGTTGAAATCGTAGGGCATTTCTCATCCCCACTTTGTGACTGTTCTGCAGGACTTGAGAATGCTGGTGTTTCCTTTATGATTCCTGCATATTTTAGGATATCCTCTTTAAGTACCCTTCCATCCTTACCAGTTCCATGGACAACACTTATGTCTACACCATACTGTTTTGCAAGGTTACGGACAGCAGGAGTGGAAAGTACGCCACCAATCTTGGTATTTCCAACTGCAGAACATTGATCATCTAAGCTACTTGCCACGCTATTCATTTCTTTAATATTTTCTGAAGCATCTGCAACCTGAGTAGGACCAGAAATTTCATCCACCGCCATTTTCAACAGAGTCTCTCCAACCTGCAAAATTATGTGATTAATATCCTGACATGTTTAGATGCTCAAATGGAAACTGGAATTTACATGCACAAAACTATGGAGAATCTTACACTACTTTTTTAAAAGCATATTTCCTTCTGAATCAACGAAATGCACCAATATAATTAATGCTTTTAATATAATTACTATGCAACTATGCTATATGGAAGGAACTAGCATTTCAGTCTAACCTTCACAATGTTCCCAGGAACATGGAGAATGCAAGAAACTTTTCCTTTGTAGCGGCTTGTTATTTCTATGGTAGCCTTGTCACTCTGGACTTCACAAAGTGGTTGAAATTCTTCAACTTGGTCTCCCTGCCATTATATAATAGTGTTTATAATTAAATCCAAACCTTTCCATTTACAATCCGTGCCTAACAACACGTGTGTAAACACATCAAATAATCAGCATGGCTACAGCTTACCTCCTGAACAAACCATCTTATAAGTTCACATTCAGCGATCCCTTCACCAGTTTGAGCTAAAGGCACATCCACTATCCCACCCACGGGATCACAAACCACAGCTTGAGTTGAAAAGCAATGGCCTCTAAGGCCAAGTGTAACATTCAACTGTCAAAATGGAAATGAATAACGAAACTGGTTCAATAGGCAGTATTTGAGATAATTGACCAAGATTCGAAACTTGAGTGTGAGAATTATGCTCAAAGTGGATAGATCCTCTGCACACCAGCATTTGACCTTCCTGCTAATTTATCCCCTTCCACATACTCTTTCGGGCAGGGATGAGTCAGGATTCAAAAAATCTCCTTTCATATAATTAGGAAAGTCTTCCCAAACAATTGGATTTAAATCTGAATTCTTTTTACACACTAATAAAATTATCATCTCCAATTCCTCGAGAAAAAAAAGTACGGAAAGAAACAGAGACTCTGATCAGCAATACCATTGACAAAATTAACAAGAAACTAAGTCAAATCAGTAACAACAAAAATGAGACTCACAGTGGCGAGCCTATCAAAGGAGCTAAACGACGTCGCAGCGCATCGAGTGGAGTGAGCTGGCGTATAACATCCGTCAACAGGAGCAGTTCTCCATGGCCTCCCGCCACCGGAGGCTACCGGCGACGTTGCAGCAGTGGAATGAGAATAGAACCACCGCCGGCCGGAAGAACACCAGAAATTTTTCCGGTAAATTTGCCGGCAAAGCATCCCTATATGAATTTAATTTCGACCGGAAGAAGAATTGAGGGTTGGAGTATGGGCACAAAACACGTAATTTGGCGATCAGTAGTTAATCAGTACAAAAAATTTATAGAGCTGGCGGCCTTGTATTCTTCATTCTTGTAGTAGACGTTGCTAAATGCGTAGTACGTGTTTATCGACACCACGACACCTCAGCAATTATCCCATTTCCAAATGGACTCCCCTTTTAAATACTTCATTTCTATTTTAATCTCACCAATAATTTGTTGTCGTTAGGACGGAGCAGGAAATTTCTTCCAGTGTGATTATTAACTATAGGCGAAAAATAAAATAAATTGTAACTTCATAAAAATATTCATAACAAAATATGAAACATAATAAATTTGATAAAATAATTCAAATAGAAAACACATTATAAATTAAGCTCATACCATATATAGAGAAATGCGTGTATCTACCGCCTCATCTATTTACCATGTCTGTTTTTTTATATTTATATCCAAAATATGTACTATATATACACATATACATACAACGCTATATAGGGGTGGGGGTGGGGTGAGTAGCGGTAGCTGCCCCCACTGTCCTCACAGTGGCTCCGTTACTGGTACGTGTCCTGAGCAAACTCTAACTGTAAGAATCATTTTAAGCTCATACCATAATCACACTAATCTCAGTAATATTAAATACATAAAAGTTTTAATAATTAAATCATGAGAAAAATAGCACTTTTAGCTCCTGAATTGTTTCACTTTTAAAATTTTAGTCTATGTAAGTTAATTTAAACAAATTTAGCCTCTCAATTGCTTAGAATATTGAACTTTTAGCCCATAATGTTATATAATTGTCAAATGTCATTAACATATATAACTATTTTTATTATTTAAAATTAATATTCACTATTAAAAATAATGTTCTCGTGGAAAGAGTGACTCTCTAACCATGAATATTGATGCTAAATGATAAAATTAACATCATAATAAAGAATTTATTAACGAAATTTGATAATAATATAACAACAGAGGCTAAAGTGCAACATAATTAACAATTAAAAGACTAATAAATACGTTCAAATCAATTGAAGGGACCAAAATACCAAAATTTTAAAAGTGGAATAATTAAGGATACAAAAGTGTTATTTTCTCTAAATCATATTGAAAACAATCAGTTTAAATAAATAAAATTAAATTATAATACTTGTCTTAAAAGGCAAAAAAAAAAAAAAAAAAACAAAAACAAAACAAAACAAAACAAAAAAAGGAAAAAATGTTGTGAGCTGTTTTGCGTTAATAAGCGGACCAGTGTGAATCACATTAAGGGTAAGATTAATATTATATTATGAATATTTTCAAAAAAAAATATTATATTATGAATGAATAAATTATTATCATGCGAAAAACGAGAAATGATTTGTTTTGTTTTGTCTTGTTTTTGTTTTTTTTTTTTTTTTCAAGAGGTTATTTGAACCATGACCGTCCGTCAATCCGTCATTCACTTCCACCGTACTGATCGAACTACAAGAGCAACATATATCTTTCTTAATTCTTAGACCAACTACTCATTCATGTTGTGTAACACGAATATGCATGCATGTGTAAAAACAATACTATTTAAGCAAATTTCTTATTAAATATTTTGTTTAATGTGATTTGTATTGATTGACCATAAAGAGATCTGGTTTGTTTGGCATGTCTAACAAAAAAAGTAGCGGTTAGCAATAAGCACTTAATTACACTTATTTTTAATATCATATTTATAATGATTTTGCGTATATCTCATTTAGATTGGTGGAATATGATGCTCAATTCATTAATATTTCATTTTTAGAAATTCGATCTTGAACAAATATAGTAAAATATGCAATTTGTGACATGCTAAAAATACTTTTATCATCTAAATCAGTGTGATTCAAATGTCCATAGAAAGTTATAACAATCCTATACAACTTTCATGTTAAGAGTTTTAGGAGATTAGGGACAACTCAAGGTAAAAAAGGTAGATAGACTTTGACGCGCACTAGGATACGGGCCAACGACATGCTAATAGTATTTCGGTCATATATTTCATATGTAGTCCAATTGAGGTCATTTAAGTGTCACTTGAAAGCTAAGAGTGTCCTCCAACACTTTTATGTTTAAAGTTTTTGGATATTTAACCCAAAACATGAATAAAAATGTGAAAAAGAAATCATCAATACGCGTGTCACTTTTTTGAAATTTGTTTGAGTAGCGTTTTTAACCATTTTGGGGGGCTTTTCAACCCTAGAACGTCAATAAACGCTCCAAGACACTCTTGGGCGCTAAAATCACTCTTTAAAAGACATCTATACATCTTGGGAAGCCTTGAAATCAAGATTTATTCACGAATTAAAAGGGTTTTCCTATGTTTTTCAATTCTTTTATCGCTTCTTTGATTTCTTGTGTTTGCTTCCATGTTTAGAGGCTAAACGTTGTAGTACTTGGATTTATGGTGAACCATAAGATGAAACCTCATTCTTGATTGTTTATTGCCAATTATAATCATTTTCCTTTGTGTTTGTTTAATATTTTTGAGTCAATAATTACTAGCTTATTGAATTCTTGATTGGTGCATGAACTTTGCGATAGAGGTATCCTTAGTGACTATAGATCCCACACAATTGGAAGGAATAGATTGCAACCCTAGATGTGGGATGACACTAATACTCTATGTTTGAGTCAAATCGTTCAGTACAACTCACAAAACGTTAATGCAATCCTTAGGAAGATTTTGATTTAGAAGGGATTCGAATTAATTAATCTATGATTAGTTGTTAATACTCTTTAGAAAGATATTAGAAAGAAATAGGAGGTTTCATGGTCTTAAGAATGAATAATTGTTATTTGCAAGTTGTTGGTCCCGAAGGGTTGGGTACAAGTCTAGGGGGTAGGAGAGGGGGGGGGGTAGGGGGGGGGGGGAAGGTGATAAATAGACTTGTAGACTTTTAGAAAATTTTAACGTTTTGTTCAAATGCTTCGAAGGTTCACTTCTTCGCAAATCAATGATTAGTCGAGTATGCACATCGAAAATGTTTTAACCCTTCTAAGTGGTTTTGCACGTAATATTTTTCTTTCGAAAAGTTAAAGTTTGAGCATGTTAGAGTATGATATGTATGCAATAAAGTAAAGAGAGAGAAAGAAATTTTTTTATAGTGGTTCGGCCAACTCAGCCTACTCCACTCTTCTCCTTAAAACTCTTAAGGAGGTTTGCACTATCCCTTGGTACAAAAGAGACCATTTAATCCTTGAACACAAAGCTGGACTTGAGCGTATGTTTTTCAACTCAGATCAACACCGAGTTTACTCCTCCTTTTTCTACTTCTATCGAGTAGAGTTACAATGTTTCAAAGAAAAAGTTTCTTTGATTCTCCAACAAGAAGTCTTGGCTTTGAATAATGATCTTGATCTTCTCTTTTCAACAACCCAAACTTCTAAAACTGGATATGACTTTGGAGTTTTTTGTTTCTCTCACTGGTCACGAAATATAAACTCTTGAAAGCTTTGAACACTTGGTTGATCAACACCTTCTTCAATCTTGAAAAAAGGTATTTATAGGAGTTTTGAAATGAATCTGTTGAAGGGAAACCCAATTCAAACGGCTACTACCTAGCGGGTAGTGCCGGAAAGGTACTTTATGTGTAAGATTTTCCAACCGTTAAACCACAATTTTTACTGAACTTTACAGTTTGTTCTGCACAAAATGTCTAGCCTTTTTGAGGTAAATCTCCCTTGGAATGTGTACCTAGGACCCTCTTTCCCTTAGACACATTTTACCATAAAGCACTATTATTTTATGGTGTCAAACTGTTGGCTCAAAAAATGTCTCAAGCAATTCTTTTCGAGTGGTTAACTAACACTATTCGTGTTAACTTTTCGAACCTTAACAATTTGCAACCTTTCGAATAGTTGACTTTACTATTCGAGCTCCTTTACAAATCCCCTACTACTCGAAAGGTAAGCCCTTCCACCAATCGGCATTTGCAACCTTTCAATCTTGAAGTCTTCTACTCTTCGACTCTTCAACACAAGCTCTTTTGGTCTTGAACTCTTTGATGTTTGTCTCTGGCTATCCAAAATGTAACCATTTGATTCAACATTTGGACTTTTCAAATTGAATGATAGAGTTCTTATGTCTAAGAGATAAAATAAAATGGGGACAAAAATTCCTAACTTTTGGTATCATCAAAATCTAAATACAATTGTTTCTAACAATTTCCCCCTTTTTATGATCCCAAAACCTATACTCATATTATGAGGCTGTTTCTTTATTCTTTTATTCGTTTTTTTTTTAAATAAAACTTGAATTGATTTTTCATTACAATTCAACCCATAATTAGAGTTTGACAAATTTATCTAAGAAATTTAAGTACATAAATTAAAGAACTCAACGCAACACACATTGAAAATATTTCATTAACCATCTCAAATGATTATAATTACAATTCAATGATAGAAAATATAAAGTAAATAAACATTACAAGCATTTAGTTCTTCAATTTCAGTCCATGCTACTCCAGTTGTTGCTTTGCCTTTTCTTGAGCTTTATCTAGAATCTTATTTATCTAGTTTCACGAGCTCAAGATATTTCCTGCTACCACCAAATAATCGTGCATGAGAGTGATTCTGAAGTTGTGGTAGTTGTTGAAAGTGCCAAGAGCATTATTATCTCCATCAATCACTTCACATCTTAACCATTTGATGCACTCGATAGTGGTCAACCCATCAGCAAGGGAGACTCCACTGTTTTCATCACATTGGACAAAATTCGTACTTCATCCAAATTATTACAGTGCCCTTTCAAAATGAGGGGAGACCTTCTTGAATTTTTTGGCAGCTTCTTCTATCTCTATTATTCTTTTCTTCTTTTCTTGCTCAGTTTCTTCGTCTCAAATCCTTTGCCTTTTAATCACACAGTTCCTATCAGTTATGTATTCAACTTTCTTTTTGCAGCTCCATTTTCTAGTCCAGATAGGTAGGTTCTCTCCATGAAACCTTTTACCACTGCTTTCAGTGTAGGGAACAAAATGCACTACTTCACCACTTAGAGTGATGGTAGTTTTGACTATTCTTCCTTTGCACTTGCTCGTGCTGGATCCTTAACCTACTTAACCTATTTCCCCCTTTTGGCATCATCATCACCACGCGAAGAGGTTGATGAGCCAAGCATAGTATCTATTTTTCCATGAAGACCATCAATGCTACCCTCCATGACAGTAGCATGTTCTCTAAGGGTCTCTGTGTTAGCACAAATAACACCCTAATCTTCATAGATCTGTTGTAGACCTCTAAGCACATCTTGAAACATCTTCTCATTTTCTCCATCATCATTTTGGTGTAGCTCATTGATTCCATTACTGAATCTATAAATGCAACATTAGCGTCCATTGATGATTCGGCTAGATGGCCTTGGGAGAAAATGACCTTTCGTCTTACAACTGCTTCATTGACCAAAGTAGCTTTGGTCTTAGCATTTTCCTTCCTAGACTTCTTGACAGCCTTCTTCACCTTTTTTGAAAAGTGACTTTTGTTCTTTAGCCATGGTCTTTACAAGATCAACCAAGCTCGAAATTCCTTCCAATGGCCTAGGAGAAAGGTTATGCATCTAGCCCTGTTCAACTCCAACAAAAAATAAATTATTAGGGCTCATATCAATTGGTGCTTCCCGATTTCCACTAGAGCTGGATGAGCTGTTCGATTGGGATTTTAGAATAATCCCTTCATCAACAAGTGCCGTAGTTGGCTGCTCAAAATGTTTAGGTTCACGAGTAGCTCTTTGTTCGTCTTCACCATTCAATCTTGCATCTTCTTGAATGGTTGACATGAGAGGTGAGATTAGTGGAACTTCTGCTCCACGAGACAATTTATCACTTGGTTCCACAACCTATCGATTGGGATTTTAGAATAATCCCTTCATCAACAAGTGTCGTAGTTGGCTGCTCAAAATGTTTAGGTTCACGAGTAGCTCTTTGTTCGTCTTCACCATTCAATCTTGCATCTTCTTGAATGGTTGACATGAGAGGTGAGATTAGTGGAACTTATGCTCCACGAGACAATTTATCACTTGGTTCCACAACCTATCGAGTGGTTGGCAAACTTCTTGGAACTTCAGCTTGTGGGGCAGCTTCACTGCTCGGTTCTACAACCTCTCGAAAAGGTTTGGATTGAACATTTGTGGCTTCAGCTGCTTCCACCACTCAGTGTTGGTCCTGTAAGGTTGAGGAGTGAGTCTAGAGGATAAGAGCTTAGTTAGAGTAAAGTTAGCAGCGGAAAAGTTTAATAGATTTTATTTTAACTTTGCACGATTTGTCTTTAATTAAAAAGGTTATGGCTTGGTCGATGTGATGCATCAAGTATCTAATAAGCGAGTAAATAAAATAGAGAGAGGGAGATAGAGATGATATTTATAGTGGCTCGGCTATTAACGAAGCCTAGTCCACTCTTCTTCACAACGTGTGAGGGATTGCACTAATCTCCTTTTAGTACAATAACGCCTCTAAGAATGCCTCCTTGATCACAAAGCCGGGCAACACACTTCCACCAGGTTTTTCAACTTCACCAAGTTTACCCCGCCTCTTTCTACTTCACCAAGTAGAGAATGTTTTTTGAAGAATTGATTTCAACCTACTATTTGGTGTACATAAGTTTCAACCTCTTGAGGGAACTCCCCGGGTTCAACAGTTGTTGCTTCCTTGGCCTGAGGATTTGGAACTACAACTGATACTTCGACCTCCGCAACATTAATAGTTCATTCTGGCATGACCACGCACTCGATCATCAACGTCTCGGTTGGCTTCTGCTTCGACCTCTCGGATTGGATTATTCATTGGGCTTGACAATGCATAGCTCGGTCCAACCTATGGGTTCGGATCAATGAACTCTACTTTGAACCTTAAGGAGGCTTGAGTCATTCACGTATCTTAAATGAATGCCTTCTCAGTTTGCTGAGGTACTTGTACTTCCTCTTCTGTAAGCTTTGTCTTACCCTACGCGGCTTCTCTCTCAACCACCTTCTTCAAGTAGATCCTACTGATATCATAAATACTCGTGGCTAAGGGAATGGAGGTGGTTCCCAACCATTCGAGAGAGAAAGTTTCTTCAGGTCGCATGCGTTGAAGTCTTTCTTGAATAATGTCCAAATTTGACATGCACCATTTCTGCCACGAGGTGACTTTGTTCAGCTCTACAAGCAAGTCCTCATTTGTCGAAAGTGTACTATCCTCACCAGTATATATGGCCTTCAGAATTTCATCATCGGCCATTTGTTGAGCCAATTGGGCATCAACATGGATTTGTTGAGCATTTGGGTCATTGAATGTAGTTTCACTGTCCACATTAGCAACAACATCCCTTGCTTCATGAGCAATCCTGGCAACAACAACTCCTTGGTACATCTCGACTTCTGGTTCTACCTCTCAAACAGTGTTCACATTATCAACTGTTCGAGGTTCTTCTTACACTCCTCGAATGGTGGGTTTAGCTACTTTAGCCTCTCGAACCTCTACCACTCGGTCTTGTTCCCCCGCAACTAGTGACGTCTCAACCACTACTTCTTGCAACATCTCGGTCACCTTCTGCTGTGATGGTTCGGCCACTTTACCCTTCGACTTCTTGGGCTAAGCTGGATCTTCCACAGTAAGCTCTCTCTTGGTTTTGGCCTTCTTTGCTAACTCTACCAGGGGAACATTAGAAGAACTTTCTTTAACAATAGTCTTCTTGGGAGTTACACCCTTCCCTTTCGGTGTTGGAGGCTTTGTACGCATGTAATAAGTGTTTTGTGAGCAGGAACACTGATTGTAGCATATTATAACAAACAAATATCTGGAGCATTTCAAGGTGTGACACCCCTAAATTTTCACGCTGAGATAGGCAAATACTTAACAGAAAAGTTAGCAAATCTCAGAACCAAGACAGAATAAAGCAGAAGCAATACTAGTTCTCAGAGGGTGTCACACCTTGATGCTAAGGCCAAAATCCACAACTAATCCATCCAAAGTAAACATAACTATATAAATCAATATATAATCAGAGTCTAAAGCGCGCAGGCCTGAAAATGTCTAAACCAACCAAACAGATCACTAAGTTACTCATAAAGCGAAGTAGATCTAATGGTACCTGGAAAATAATTAGAAAACATTAGCAAAGGAATGCTAAGTAATCAACCACTCACACTCGTGAGAAATACATAGTATAGCATATGTTGTAAATAGGTTTATACATGCATATAGAATATATGCACCAACGAGATTGTTCTTTATTTAAAGCCAGATGACTCAACAACAACAGGCTGAATGAATCACAAACCAAAGACACTTCCAAGTGAATCCAATACTAAGGAACGAATCCATAATACAACAGTTCTATAATAAGACTCAATCAAAGCATAAGTTCAACAGAATAACCACAAGTGAAACCAACCAAACACAACCTCCCATCACTCTCTCAGAGTGATCCCCTCCAAGATACAAAGGATAAGATCCAAACCTCAACCACTAAACCATAATACCAAACCATCACACCATACCATAATACCAAACCATAATACCAATATTACATCACAGAGGCATAACGCCCAACCACAGAGGCATAAAAACCCATTACCACAGAGGCACAAAACCCATTACGACAGAGGCACAAAGCCCGACCACAAATGAGCTTCCGGCCGGCTATTCCTGACGAAGGAAGGAATAGAGTAAAGGGATGACCAATGCTTGTTCCGTTGCTTGTTGCAGGAGTTTTCTTGGTCGGACGTAAACTCACATGTTTCTTACGTATTCTTCCATCGGATAGTTACGTAAGCTCACATGTTATGTCCGTAAGCTGGACGGCGGCAACTAAACTAAAGAGGTAGCGAGACTGACCGCAATTGCAGGAATAGGTTTACTTTCTTTCATTTTTGTTATGGAGAAAGTGAAAGTCGTTTCGTTTAGTACGAGATCGCTTCGCGACAGGATGATCACGGCTGTCTAAAGAAGATGGCCATGGCCGTCTTCTAGATCTAGAACTAGGCCACCCTCGTTCCAGTCCCCTTCGTCTGGAAGACGGTCCCCATTACCACAGAGGCACAAAGCCCGACCACAGAGGCACAAAGCCCATTACTATAGAAGCATAAAGCCCGACCACAGAGGCACTAAGCCCATTACCACAGAGGCACAAAGCCCACACGATTCCACTCATAATACTAACCACAAGTAAAGCCACAACTCAATCAACCACTCCCCAAAGGGTATCCAAGACTCAAGAAGCCAAAGAAGTACTCGTAAGGACTCAAGGTCTCAACACATCAACTCAGATTCAGAACATGGGCACAAGGCATGCTCAGAACAACAACCAAGAATCAATCAACCATACTAGCTCAATAAACCAAGATAAATGACCAATGATCATGAATAATTACTCAACAATCAAGGTAGAATATTCAATAACATGCTCAGGACATATTCCAGAATCAAAGGTGAAACAACAACGTCAACGAACCATCAAACCATCACTGTAACAGAACTAGAAATGAACTGAAGGAACATAGCAGCGGAACACACTAGACCGTCACACCCTACCGCCCTCGCTAACGAAATACACCAGCGAAACTCCGTGATCCGCCGTTTCCTTCGGCGAGAAGGTACGGGGCCACCCAGCAGAGTCCCTCCTTCCGTCAACGCAGACCACCAGTACACTTGCGGATCACCCAGGCAGGACACATTATACCACCCAAACGCACCGCAAGTGCAATCCCAATACACCACTCCCAGACCAGAACAGAATACACGGTAATTCAATCCAGTATACAGATATATGATCAGACTACACAGATTACACATCTCAGAGGCCAAATAATACATGGAATCCATAACAATAAATACTCATATACATCAAGATGAAAGGATAATGAACACAAGTCCATAGATCCACAATATAGTTTCAACAATCCAACAAATCAAATGCTAAACCCCAAAGAAATTCCACAACACCAAATAATATTCATATATTCAAGAGTGAAAGTAGGTTTTATTGTAACATAGAAGATTACCTCTTGAAGCTTTAACAATCCCAAGCAATCACCAATCCTAGGCTCATCTCAAAAGCAAGTCCATAACCATGAACCTGAGAATTAATTAAGTCTAATACCATTACTATTGACCACTACAATAATAATATTGAGATTCCTAGTTGGCTCATCAAAGTCCTCATCTGGAGTCCATAACTATTCACTATATGAACCAAGATCAATCTTAGGCATTAATAAGTATCATTAGCATTTAAACCATAATTAGGCCATTATTATAACCAATGATTAATCTCTAATTAAGCTAATGCCTAAATAATAATAATAATGCCAAGAGATTAATCCTAATCACCAATTAAAGGCTAATCTTTGATAATTACCTTAATCCTAATAATTAAATACTAATTACTAGAGTAAGCATAAATTACCTAATTAATAATAACAACTATTAATCTACCTAATCAGAAGCTTACCCTGCTGCATGACACTTCGCTAGAAACTGAGAGGAGGGATCGCGCCATAGCCCATCGCTGCTCGCATCGGACGGGGAGGGGGGGAGAGAAGACTGTTGCCGCCGTTGCCTAGTTCGTCGTCGCTTGTCGTCGCCGGGAAGATCAGCGATGAGGGAGAGCGGAGGAGTTACCTCGCTGATGCTCTGCCGCTGCCTTGCTGTTGCTACCCAACACCACGAGTTCTCGGGAAAAACAGGGAAGGACGGAGAACTCGCTGCTCGTCGTTGGAAACAGGAGAGGTGGACGCCGTTCTGATTTGCGGAGAGTGGGAGAGAGGATGAAGAGGAAGAAGTTGCCGAAGGGAATGAGCTGCTGCTCCGTCGCTGGTGAATCGTTGCGCCGAACTCCGCCGCCACCATAGCTGCTCGTCGGAAACAGAGTAGGGAGACCGGAGCTGCTGTGGGTTTCGTCCACTTGTTGTCATCGACGAGAGGAGAGGGAGCTTTGGTTCACCATTCCTTGCTGCTGGTTCGCTGTTCATGATGGTTGTTTGAAGAAGTAGCGAGGGTGAAGACGAAGGGGAAGGTAGACGAGTGGGAGAGAATGGAGGAATAGTCAAATCCAACCAACAACCTCCAACAATACCAACAAAACCACCATCACAACCACATACTCCAACCTCAACTCAAAACAACCAAACAAAGTGTTCATCTCAACTATGAACACAAACCGACTCCCAGGTAATGAATCAAGGAATCAATAGATCAAGAATACCAAAAAGGGAAACCAAAG
>CP025647.1:16960062-16982064 GCA_003576665.1 Ipomoea trifida | reverse complement strand
CAACACTTCATTTTGGTACAACAAAAGGGAAAACCGCGCGGGAATATATGAGGGGAAAGAAATTGTGGTGAGTGATGCAAAAGTGGAGGCTATGAACCATGAGATAAAAAGCTCCAAGCCATGGTGGAAAAGTTAGAAGCTAAATCGAAGCCGTGTCTGGCGTTGGCTTTGTAGTGCAACATTTGCGATGGACCCCATGATACCAATATATGCACTTCCACCTCCGCGAGTGAACATGTGACACCCCAACTTTTCACAAGCTGAGATAGCTAAACTTTAACACAAAAGCTGCCTATCTCAACTAACAACCATAACATAGCGGAAGCGATTTATAACCTAAGGGGTATCATGCCACATCTAGGTAAGAAAACACGGCCTAGATGCACAGGCTAACCAAAACTGAACTGCATAGTATATAAATCCTCAAAACATATGATAAGCACCAAGAATAACACTTATAAGGGGTCTTTATTAGATTAAAAGTACATCGTTTTGACATCCAATTACAACAATTGCATGTATTTCAGCTCAAATGCGATCAATTTCTTCTAACAACATTTCTAGAAAGAGTTTTGAAGTATTTCACAGGTTGAAAAGGGATTTGAAGCTAAAATAGAGCAAAAGACAAACAAGCCGCAATGCAGTAGCGCCCCACGCAGCCTCACACGCGTGTGGCTGGGCGTGGAATTATTCTAGAGAGCCACCACGACCTCTCACAAGCGTGTGAGCAAGCGTGGTCGGGCCAAGGGCTATTTTGGAAAATTTGTTCCTTTTCCTTGTCACCTATATAAATCCCTTTTGCCCTAAACCAAAGAAGAAGAGGAGATCAGAAAATTAATAGAATAGGATAGATAGATCTAGAGGGTTTTCTCCCCTCTTGGGGGAAAATTCCTTCCTTTCATAGTTTAGAATAGATCAAGGGCAAGAATGAAGATTGGGATTCAAGATCAAGGTTGTAAGATCCCCTTTTTAAAGGGGTGGTAACCATTATCTTCAATTTCTAAATTCAATACTTGTTTCTTTGAATTTCCTTTTCCTTTTCTTGTTTCTTAATATGCTAGAGTAGATTAAATAAGGGATTGGTGGCCCCATGGTAGATCTATGTGGATGTTTAATATTATTGCTTTGATTATTGAATTGCTTACTTGTTGGATGTTGAATAAGGATGTGAGTGTGTGTGCGATAGCGGCCACTCACGAGTCTAACTCACCCACATCTCCGCTCTTAGTCCGAAAGGATAAGATCCGAGAGGAGTGGTAGACAAAGTGTTCGATGAAATGCCCCAACCGAATGAGGATGTGGGAGTCCAAAGTGTGACGCCACTTGGTGATGCGCCATGAACTCCCTAGTCTATTCCACGACTTGCACTCGCAAAATCATCCAAAGATAAACCACATAGAAAAGCCCCATGCCCCAATCTCCACTTTACTTTTCCTTATTTTACACAACCACTATCAACCTTCCCCTTCTTACAAATGAATCCAATCCTTAGCACTCCCGTAACTCTTTCTCTTCAACCTCTTAGATGCCAACACACCAATTCGGTTCCCATTCGCCATCCTTGAGAGACACGACACTCGGGGAGTCTTGACTCTTCGTTTTACCACTTCACATACCCACTCACCCCATACAAACATCTCTGTCAAAATGGTGCCGTTGTCGGGGATGACAAACGGTTTCGAATAGTGTTGACATCTTAGAAGTAGGATTTTAAGAGTTCTTGAATTGCTTTCTTTTTGTTTATTTCTTTTTCTTATTTTTGTTATTTTGCTTGAAGAAGTGAGCTTCTATTATATTGAATATCTTGTGCTCACTTGCAACTACTTTTAGTTGCACAATTATTTGTTGTTGGCTAAGCTATTGTGCAGGAAATTCTCCTTAAGCAAACCTCTTGAAGCTTGCCAATAAGTGCTAAAATGAATCCCCATGGTTACCCACATCATGGAGGACAATCCTATGCAAATCCTCAACCCCAACCATATCACTATTACCCCCATTCCACCTATACTTACCCTCCACCAACATACCATTGCTCATTTCCACACCACCATTTACAACCTCCATATCACTATCCATTTCATACACCCAACCATCACCCATACCCATTTGAGACACCACCTCCACCTTTCCAAGAAAATTACCTTTCACAATCACCCAATTTTCCAGAAACTGACTCGTTAAGCTCCCAAGAAATATCCCAAAACATAGAGAGTAAGCTTGTGCAAATGATGAAACAACTCGATCCAAGCTATACTCCCGAGTCAAATTCATTTCCCAATTCCAAACTAAACACTTACTACCCACCTCCATCGCAAAACCACAAAGAAGACAATACTATCTATTCCTTTGAAACACTACCCTCTCGCCCATATAATACCCATATAGATCCTTGTGATTATATCCCACTGGCCACCGATGAAATTGAAATTCTAAAAGCAAAAATTGACGAATTCACTAGGATGGCCAAGGAGGATACGGCTAAACTAAAAGCCGAAATCAAGAGCGAACTAAATGACTATCTCGCTACCCTCCGGAAAGAAGGACTTCCGCTAGAAGAAGTTAAAACGAAGATGATGTCTATGATGGAGGAGCTCATGAAGATGAATGAGCCTCGAGCTAACTCTACCATCATAGATGACATCCCCGCTTTGGAAGCCCATCCAAGGATTGTACAAGAAGTCAAAAACACGCAAAATGCTAAGGGAGAGGAGAGTTTCGAAAGAATGGAGGATTGTTACGCCACAGTGTTTGAAGAAGTCCCAATTTCCGAATTGGAAAATCAGAATGAGGTAGAGATGGAGAGTGAGGATGAGAACATCGAAATAGTATGGGAAGATGAAGAGCCAAAATATAGTAGAATTCCTAATCTTCTTTGTGATAATAATCTTGAAAATCCTTATGCTCTTTTTGAAAACACCCTTGTGGATGACTCCCTTCGCCTTGATACTTTTATCATATGTGATTATGATTGCTTTAAATTTCGGGAGGATGATTCCATGAAAAATTTTGATATATTGATTGATAATTGTAAGGATTCTATCTTGTTTACTAATGATTATGATTGCTTTAACTTTTTAGAAGATGAATCCTTTGTCTTGGGTGAGAGTAAGTTGGTGAGTGAAAGGGATGATGCTTCATTCTATTCGTGTGAGAGTGTGAGTGATTTTACTAACCCAATAGAGTGGAGTGATGAAGAAAAAGAGTGTGAGGAAGAGATGGCGGGAAATGATAGGTCTTTCACGTTTGATCTTATGAAAAGATTTGAGTGGAGAGAGTTGACCACACTCGAGATTGAGGAAGGGAGTGAAGAGATATGGTTTGAAACAAACGAGAAAATCGTTAGGGGGAAAAGAGAGGAAAAAGGAAAGTAAGTAGACACCATCCTAAAAGAGTTAAGGAGGGTGTTTAATGTTAACATTCATCCAACCTTGCATGTTGTTCTTCCTTTATTCTTGTGGGTATTCAAGGATGTTTCCCACCTTGGGACATTCCTTGAAGCTAAGGTTCACGGGACGCTTGGTCGGGTTCCAATGTCTGTGTGCCTTGAAGGATAGGCCACACCATGTCTGGCCAGGAGACGTAAAACCATGGCGCACTTGGGAGGCAGTCCCAATGTTATCTTACTTTTTCTTTAAAATTCTCTTATTTTATGTAGTATGTTTTACTTAGTTTTATTTCAATAATGTTTCTATAATCTCGGTTGAGCTAACAAGTACAGATTAAACACCCGAGAGTTATAAGTTGCCCGCAATCAATTGACAAACATCATCACTAGCAAAGGAAGAAGGGGGAAACCGAGGTAAGCTTTGCACAGCACGCCTCCACGCCACTACCACGCGTGTGGCTAGGCGTGGAAAACTTCCAGAGAGCCACCACGCCGCTCACACGCGTGTGAGCAGGCGTGGGAATAAACTAGAGAGCTCCCACGCCTACCACCACGCGTGGTAGCGTGCGTGGACGAGCACCAGACTTTTCGCGGATTTTCGCGCGAAGTGGTTTAAAACCCTTTCCTTGCTTCATTTCTTCCTCACCACGAGCAAGAACTCTCCCAAGCTGAAAATATACACTTTCTAAGCATTTCCTTCCAAGTCTCTCAACTTTTCTCAAAGATTCTAAGTCATTTCTAAGGTATGAACATACTCTTCTTTGCAATTTACTTGTTTAATGAAGAACTTGTTCTATTTTTGAAGAATATCTCCATGGGTTTTTCTTGTATGATATTTTTCTTGAGATATATTGTTATGGGATGACTTGATAGACTTGTATTGAGCCTACATTGCTTCTATAGACTAGAAATTTCATGTTTTAACATCTCTTTGTGACTAGATCTTGAAATTGCTTGATTTGGGTATTTTTCTTGTCATGATGAGATCCTTGTTGATATAGTGAGCATGGTGGGTAAAGTTTGCAACTTCCCTACTCTATAGGCATTACATTGCTATATTCTACTAGTTAGATAGTCCAATTTTAACTTTCATGATGCTTCCATTTTTCAACCTTGAGCTAGTCTAGAGGTATAAGATGAAGTTGACCATATGTTGACCTTTTGTCTATGAAATGAGTATGGAATGGTATGAGCTAGTTCTTGCATGTATAAGATAGAATTGTTGATGGATATCAAAATGATGGTTGCATGCAATGAATTCTTATGATCTTTTCTTTAGATATGTGCAATATTGTTCATAATCAATATTTAAGATTGGCAAGTATTTTTCCTTGTGCTGTTTTGATTACCCATGTTATAGGAAAGATGTCTTCGCCATATGACCTTGCACAACAGATTGCTCAAAGGCTCCAAAGAGGGAAAGCCCCGGCAGATGAAAATAGTGCTAGGAACACTAACACTCGTTACTTTGAAGTATCCACCGGAAATCAAATTTTACTAATGTCTGCTACGATGCTAGGTAGGTACAGACAACTACTGAACTACCCTATTGTGCAATGGAGATATGTAGACTTGAGAGTATTGGAGGATTATGAGTGCAAATATGGTCTGGAGAGGTTGATTGCAGAGCCATACTGGAACAATTTGTTAAGTTGGAGACATGATACTTTTATCCCTCTAGTGCATGAGTTTGTTGCTAGCTTGAATGTTGACGGAATAGCTGGAGATCTCTATATCCCTACCATAAAGTTTCGACTCTTCAACCAGGACTATAACATATCGGCCAACCGTTTGGGTGTTCTCCTTGGATTTTATGATGAGGAAGATCAGTGAAAGCACTAGTACCGGAGACTAAGGCATGACTTTGGAGACAGAGATATACCGAGAACATATTGGTCGAAGATTGCAAGACAAGGAGTCGAATGGGAATGATCAAGAGTGAGAGTCTCTCAGATGGTAAGGCAGGATTTAAAGGTTTTATAGAAAGTGATCGCTCATTCATGGGAAGGAAGGCCTGAGACATATGACCGAGTCTCAAAGGCGGAGCTGCTCATGCTTTGGAGTATGGACACCGGGAACTCGGTGAACATGAGCGCGATTTGTAGGAACTTGCTCGTTGCACAACAACAAGAGTCAGCCAGGGCAATCTTTATAGGCTCCTTAGTGACGAGGCTATGCATCTCTCTAGGGAATCAAATGAAAATGAATTGGTTTGAACATCGGCTTCCAGGAGCGCATATAGTTCCTTTATCTCCCGAGGACGTCGCAAAACTTTATCTCCCGAGGACGTCGCAAAACTTCATTTGAGACAACTAGCGCAAACGAGGGTAGATGAGGAGATGGCGGAAGATCATACTAACACGCCCATGACATCCCCAGGATTCACACCTTCTCCGATGTCATTCAATTCCCCGTCTCTCCCGGAAATGTATTCGCCGTTAGATTCTTCAATGTATTCTCCACCACCAAGAGAGCCCGGACCGTCTGTACCTCCACCACAACCTGAAGAGCAAAACCCCAACTTCTTTACCTTACCAACTGCACTTGGTTCAAATGCAAAAGCTGGACGAGATTTCGAGAGAGATCAAGGAAATCAAGAGAACATGAAGGAAGGAAGAAACTGAAGAAAAGAAAAGAAAAATCTTGATGATGATGAGTTGTGATTTGATAATTCATAACAATTGATTGTGGACAATCTCTTTACTTTTGTTTATATTCTTAGCTATATTTCTGTTTATGTTTTATCTTGCACGTTTCGTCTAGCCAAAGACGTTAAACGTGGCGCTTTTGGGAGGCAACCCACAAATAAGAAGAAGAAAGGACCACTCCGCCAACAACCATGAAAGACCAATCTTGAAAGGTATAATTTCAATTCTTAATTTATTTCTTTACCTTTACTCTAACCGTGTTTAAAGGGCGAACTCAGATTGCAAAACTTTTCTAAGGATACAAATTGTAAGTATTTCTTTTATCCTAATTCAATGCCCTGTTTTGGTTCGCTTTATTTTCTAGAATCGCAAATGAAGAGCTGCATACAATTGTTGTGTCGGATGTAGTCTGTTGGTTAGAACTGTTTTAGCCCAGTTCACATTTTTAAGTGTGGAAAAGGGGGCGTGTGTAGAACCCTTAAACATATATCCTTTTTCCTCCGTTCCTTATGGAAACATCGAGGACGATGTTTATTTTTAAGTGTGGAAAGGGTGTATGCTTCTTGAAACAGTTAATTGATTAAGTGATAAGGTATTGGAACCTAGAGGGTGTGTTATTGCCAATACTATCTAGGAGGGCTCCTAACCTTGTGCCAAATACGAATGTCTTAAATGTGCTTTGGAAGTTTCACCTTGCACCAATTTGCACATTTTGACCCAATTTGAAAATTTTGATGAGTGCTTGCATGCTTTCACCTTGTATTTTGTTTGGACCTCAGTCAAGGATATCTCGAAGTGGGAGTGTGAATCCTTTGAGTTTTAGAAAGATAAGAATAGCGAAGCCTGGAAACTGAATTAATCTCAGCAGGATATGGGGCAAAAGGAGAGCCTAAGTGAGCTATGAGTGAAAACAATCCCTAATCCCAAGAAAAAGGCATGAGGGGTTGATATGGTGAAAAGAGTAAAAAGGCAAAAGGCCATTCCTAGAGATAAAAGTGAGGTGAGCCATCTTGTCTGGATAAGGGGTAACCATTGCACTGTCTTCGAAAAAGCATGGATCTCCATGTGAAGTCGGTTGCCCCGAAGAGATCTTGAAAGATGAGAAAATAGAGAGGAGGTGAGCCACTTCGCTAGGATTCAGGCACCCATTGCACTGACCTTCGAAAAAGCATGGATCTCCATGTGAAGTCGGGTAGCCTGATGGCGTTATCTTAGGAAGTGAGAAAATAGAGTGATCGCCCAAGCCATGGCGATGAGCGGTCCATGTCCCTGCCCTCACTTATATAATGTAAAGAGGCTTTGGCGTTAGGTCGGAATTTGGCTAAGGGATGAGCATCGGTCCCACTAGTTGGATCGACTGAAGGCCCCTAGAAAATACAAGGTGAAAACTCTTTTGTCACTTGCATGCTTAAAGGTGTGAATAAAAACTTCTTATATAGTACCCATCGAGACCTTGACTTCCTTGGCATATTTCTTACATTTGGTTGGCACGAGTTTAGCAGCCTTGGTAGATAGTGTAGGGGATTTCACCTGCTCAACTCCGAACACCTACACATCACTTGTTTGGTTAACCGTGAAAGAAAGAACTATCCTTGGTGCTTATATGATTAGTGCTTAGAAAAGTATACTTGCTTGAGGACAAGCAAGGTTTAAGTGTGGAAACTTTGATAAGCACCAAGAATAACACTTATAAGGGGTCTTTATTAGATTAAAAGCACATCGTTTTGACATCCAATTACAACAATTGCAAGTATTTCAGCTCAAATGCGATCAATTTCTTCTAACAACATTTCTAGAAAGAGTTTTGAAGTATTTCACAGGTTGAAAAGGGATTTGAAGCTAAAATAGAGCAAAAGACAAACAAGCCGCAATGCAGTAGCGCCCCACGCGGCCTCACACGCGTGTGGCTGGGCGTGGAATTATTCTAGAGAGCCACCACGACCTCTCACACGCGTGTGAGCAAGCGTGGTCGGGCCAAGGGCTATTTTGGGAAATTTGTTCATTTTCCTTGTCACCTATATAAATCCCTTTTGCCCTAAACCAAAGATGAGGAGATCAGAAAATTAATAGAATAGGATAGATAGATCTAGAGGGTTTTCTCCCCTCTTGGGGGAAAATTCCTTCCTTTCATAGTTTAGAATAGATCAAGGGCAAGAATGAAGATTGGGATTCACGATCAAGGTTGTAAGATCCCCTTTTTAAAGGGGTGGTAACCATTCTCTTCAATTTCTAAATTCAATACTTGTTTCTTTGAATTTCCTTTTCCTTTTCTTGTTTCTTAATATGCTAGAGTAGATTAAATAGGGGATTGGTGGCCCCATGGTAGATAGGGCTGGGCACATTTCGGGCCAAGCCCGAAATTTCGAGGGTTCGACCCGAAAAAGTGGGCTTCGGATCAGGTTCGACCCGTTTCGGGTCCAACCCGATCAAAACATTGCTGCAATGGTATTCTTCGGTTCGGGTATCGGTTTTGAAAAATTAGATTCGGATTCGACCCGAAACCCGAAATATATGGGTACTATAAATAATAGATTTAGGGTTTCAGACTTCCTCAGTTCCTCCGCCTCCTCTCATTCTCACTTCTTTCCTTCTCTCTTCTTTCTCCGTTTCTCTCTTGCGATCCCCTCTCCACTCTACTCTCTCTATCTCTCAGATCTCATCCCTCACTCTCCGTGCCTCTCACCTTCTCCAGTCTTCGTCTCTCACCTCTCACACACTCTCCGCGGCTCCGCTTCTCACCCTCCACGTTTCCGATTCTCACCTTGGCGTCTCAGATTCTCACCCCGCCCAGTATCTCCGATTCTAACATCGGCGTCTCCGCGATTCTCACATCGGCGTCTCCGACTCTCACCCCGGCGTCTCCGGCTCTCCACCCTCCGCTCTCTCAAGTCTCGCCTTTGCTTTAGTTACTCAGTCACTCCCGGTGAGTCCCTTTCTCTCGCTTGAACTTTGAGTCGCCTCTCACCTCTCTATCGCTCATTCTCTCAACTCTCTATTTAGGAAACCTTAGATCTCCTTTGGGGCTTCAACTTGACTTGTGAGTTGTGACTGCCGTCCACCAGTCCGCTACTCAAAGGACGCCGTCAGAGCCTTTGGCCATGAAAATCTAATAGGTATCATTTACTTTATTTTTTTTTCTTCAGAAGCTTTAATCTTTAAATAGTTTTTAAAAAAATCCCTTTTGTATTCATGCTAAAGATTTGTTTATAATTGTTTTTTTTTCAGAAAAAATTTCCCCATATGACAATATATATATGTATTTTTGTGTATTCTTGAGTTTATTGGATTTGTTGCTGAATAGTTCTATACTTTTAATATTTTTTGTGTGTTTAGACATTAGATGTTCATACTTCATATATTGAAAAGTTTACTTAATTATTTTTTTGGTTTTGTTTTTTTTTTACTGCAAGTCTGCAACGTTGTTTTTAACATTTAAAAAAAAATGTGACTTATGTAGTTATGTATATATATTGAAAAGTTTACTTAAATTTTTTTGGATTTTTTTATTGAAAAGTTATTTTTAACATTTTTTAAAAAATTGTGACTTAGGTAGTTAATGTATATATATTATTTAAGATTTGGGAAAGTAATAAAAAATTGTAACATTTTTTAACATACAGAATATATTTTATTTTCTTTTTATGAGTTAAACAGTGTGTGCATAATTTGTGTGTTTGATTTTAAATAGTTTGTGTGTTTGAATTTTAATAGTTTGTGTGCCTAATATAGTACGGAGTAATATAGGAGTTATGTGTATCAGTTTGTGGGTAATTATGTGTATTAATTTCTGTAGAATGTTTGTTGTAAATTGTAATTATGTGTATTAGTTTTGGGTTTAAACACTTAAAAATCTAATTGTTGTAAATTGTTAGTTGGTAACATTCAGTGAGTGAGGGAGTTTACCAAATGTTAGTGTTTATTTCTTCATGTTTTGTAAGTTTAACAATTTGTAGGTTCCTGAAAAATATTAGACTTTATCAAAGACTATGGACCTATGGTTGTGTGTTAAAACTGGTGTATGGAGATTTGATGCAAGAAATAATATTTTTTCCTTTTATTTTAAAGTTGAATTGTTATATTTAAATCTCTGTATGGAGGTTTGATAGTCTTTGATTTTTTACTATTTGTGTTACATTGGCACTAACTTAGGTCATTGCTTATGCTATTCCATAAGTTTTGGTATGTTTGTTTGTAAGTATAGTATCTTATCATAATTAGAATTAAATTATCTTTTTTATTGTTGTAGGTCCTAATTCGAAGAAGACAAATGAATAGTCAGACCCAGACCATTGGTGAAGACTGAAGAGTCATTGGATCAATTTTTGCTTATTCAAATCGGAAGCAAACTAAATGTACTAGATGATTGGCATTACCCCCAAGGCCCTTTCACTATGTTTTAAGGAGTATTTAATTTTTGTCTTGTGCTTGTAATTAACTTAGTTTTACGGTAGGCAGGTAGAATCTTGTAATTATTGTCATGGTTTATTATTATTAATATTATTTTATGGATTTATAATTTTGGGTTTATTCTCAGAATTTTCCTGTGTAACATTTAAAATGCCAAGATTTTTAGGAGTATTATACTTTCGGGTTTTCATACCCGACCCGCGCAGAAACCGACCCGAAGCACCCGAACCCGAAAAAACCCGAAAGTTTTCGGTTCGGTTTTCGGGCTTGGAAAGTGAGCACCCGAAAATTTTCGGGTGGCCTATATTGGCACGGGTCGAACCCGAACCCGACCCGTGCCCACCCCTAATGGTAGATCTATGTGGATGTTTAATATTATTGCTTTGATTTGTGAATTGCTTGCTTGTTGGATGTTGAACTTGTGTGGATGATGTTCTTTAAGCTTTGTGCCTTTTGTGGCCACATTAGGTAGCAAACCCAAAGGAAGTGAGTGGGTGCGCGATAGCGGCCACTCACGAGTCTAACTCACCCACATCTCCGCTCTTAGTCCGAAAGGACAAGATCCGAGAGGAGTGGTAGACAAAGTGTTCGATGAAATGCCCCAATTGAATGAGGATGTGGGAATCCAAAGTGTGACGCCACTTGGTGATGTGTCATGAACTCCCTAGTCTATTCCAAGACTTGCACTCGCAAAATCATCCAAAGATAAACCACATAGAAAAGCCCAATACCCCAATCTCCACTTTACTTTTCCTTATTTTACACAACCACTATCAGCCTTCCCCTTCTTAGGCCGGACACATTATACCACCTAACCTTACCGCAAGAGCAACTCCAAACCACTCCTAGATCAAAACAGATAGAATACGCAAAGTTCATTCCCAGAATACAAAAATAGGATCAGATTACTCAGATTACAACTCCCAGAAGGCAAATAAACAAGGAATCCATACCAATAAATATCCACAAACATCTATATGCAAAGGATCAAGAACACAAGTTCATAATCCATCAAAATGACTTCACAGGCAACAACAAATAGGTTAAGCAGCAAAGAAATACTTAGGATTCCAATACACCAAATAATATCATAGATTGAGAGTGTAAAAATAGGTTTTAGTGGACATAGTGGTTACCTCTTGAAGCGTATTTAATCCAAAGCAACACCAACTTTAAGTTCGGTTCATAAGCTAGGTCCATAATTTATGAACCTTAAAAGAATCAATACACTAGCCCATGTGCCTACAAGGATTCGAACACACGCCCACAAGCTCCACACACAACTACCTTACCACTACACCATTTCAGTTCCTTTGGCTATGTTTGCGATCACCAAACTACGACCTTCTTTGCTTCTTCGAACGCAATCAGAGGAGAGGAGCCCCACCACGACTGCCTACGCTGGACAGAGAGGAGTGACCGCCACCGGAACTGCCACAGCCGCATGCTACGCACGCTAGAATGGGAAAGGAATGTCGTCACCTCCACCGCTGCACGTCGCTGGAGCCCGAGCTCGTTGTTCAAACCGCCGGAACGGAGCTGCCGAGCTATACCACTGATCCACTGCGCTGAACCAGGCTTTACGTCGGGAGGAGAAGACGAGAGGTCGCCGGCACGATCCCGTCGCCGCCGTAATCCACCACTGTTGATCGCTGAGCTTGGGAGGGCCTCATGCCGCCGCTGTTGAGGAGTTATTCTCTGCTCATGGTTCGCCGGGATCCTTCGCTGGTTGCTGTTGTGTCGAGCGAGAGAGAGAGAACGGAGAGAGTGATGAGAGATAGAGAAGCCGAGAGAGAGAGGAGGTGAAGGGTGATCATGGCTGCTGATCGTCTAGGTTTCCATATTTGGAAGCTTCTAATTATAGCTAGGGTAAGCTTCCATTTGGGCTAGGACAATTAGGATAGTTGGGTCAACTTAGAGTAATTGGGTCAAACATAGTTACAATATAATTATATTGGAGCTTAGGATAGTTTATTGGCTCCATAGCTCTATAATAGAAATAATATGGCAAATTATACTGTGCACCACGGTGCACATAGCAATGTGCACCACGTACCTAAACGACGTCGTTTTGAGCATTGTAAACTAATCATCCGTTTTTTTTGGAAATCACGTTTCCCGTTTCGGCCGGTCTCTGTATTTATGATAATATTCTGTGTATTTCAGGCAATCATTCTGTGTATTCTAGGCAACCGTTCTGTGTATTATAGGCTACCGTTATGTGTATTCATGTTAGTAACACATGTTGTGATTTCATGTTAGTAACACATGTTGTGATGTGTTTGTGCATTCGAATGTTTAGGAGGATGAGTTCTGTGTATTTTGTGTAAATATTATGTGTATTCATGTTATTAACACAAGTTGTGATGTGTTTGTGCATTCGAATGTTAGGAGGATGAGTTCTGTGTATTATGGGCATCAATATTCTGTGTATTATGGGCAAACATTCTGTTTATTCTATGCAAACCTTCTGTGTACTCTATATAATGATTATGTGTATTATAGATAATGAATTCCCTGGAGTCATTCGCGTCCACTAACATCTGTATATTTTGTGTCAATATTCTGTGTATTCTGGGCAAACATTCTGTGTATTATAGGCAAACGTTCTGTGTATTATAGATAATGATTATGTGTATTATAGATAATGAATTCCCTGAGTAATTCGCGTTCGCGTCTACTAACACCGAAACGACGTCGTTTTACGTACGTGGTGCACATTGCTATGTGCACCGTGGTGCAGGGTATAACGATTGAAATAATATAGTATGGGCTTAGAATATTTAAGTGCTTAAATAATAATTGTAGAAATGGTTTGTCTATAGCCCATAGAAAAATAGTTATATATATAATCATCATACTACCATAATTAATAATTAATAATAAGGAAATAGTCATTTATTTTAAATATTTTTATTTAAAATAGTGGTAGGAAAATACGGGGTGTTACACTCTACGCCCCTTAAAAGGAGCTTCGTCCCCGAAGCTCATAAATCGTTTTGGAGACAGAGAGTTAAAAACTAGTACGGTAGTACATATAAAGGAAATATTTATATAATATATACTTAGCTTTGAAAATTTTGACCCAATAAGAAAGGAGAGTGATAGGTTTAAGGTCTATGATTCAAGAACAATGTCGGTAAGGAATAGAATCAAGAGTTATCAAGGTTACAACTTAGGAAATAAGGTTGTCACCTTGCACCAGATATTTCCAAGAAGCACACAAGATCAATGTTCGAGAAGATGAGAATGATTTCTTAATAAAAGGGAATGTTCAGTTCTCTAATGAAAAGAGTAGAACTCGGCTTCGGAAGAAAATAAGGACAAGGTTCAAGGAGGCCAAAAAGGATTTCTTAAATCAAGGGGATATCGAGTTCTTTTAACACAAGAGAAGGAACGAAAAGAACTTGGCTTCGAGAACAGACAAGGGCGAGATTGAAAACACAGGAAGAGTCTTCAACGATAGGGTATTTAGCTTATTCAAGGAAACGGAAGAAATTCAATCTTGAAAGGAGATAAGAATGAGATTTAGAACAGGTAGAAGGGGTGTTTCAATAAGAAGGCATTTAGAGTTTCAAGAAACAAAGGAGAATTTAGTTTCTAAGAAGAGATAGGAATAATGATTAGAACAATTAGAAGGAATTTCTCAACGGAAGGATAATTGGGACTTTGAGGAACAGGAAAGAATTTGGCTTTAAGAAGGATATGAAGTCTCTCAACTCTAAGCGGTTTCCATGGCTTGACGATTTGATCACGACACTTTGACCGATTAACGTGTTTTAACCTTGCTCCTTATGAAACGCGAATCTAGAATTCGGATAGCTCTACTTTATAAGCTACAACACGTACATCCTTATCACTCCCAGAGAAGCAGAAGGCGATGAATCGCTGATGATTGATTGGTACGGAACGAGAGATTTTTGAGGAGGCTTCATGAAGGGGGTAAGATTTATTAGGAAGGTATCGCTTGATCTTGAAAGGAGATTCTCCTACGATTATCGGTGATCTTAGAAACCGAGTTTACTTCCTTGTACTTTGAAACATCGAGGTCCTAAAGCCGACGTACTGCTTATACCTTCTTTAGCATCAAGTATTCTTGTCCTTTTGATCGCTCAAGATCTTTCGAGGAGTCCTTGATTACTCGAGTGGTAAGCACTGATTAGAACGGTTTAATTGAGTCTTGATATTCATCTTGGGATCTTTGCAGATTAATAGCATGAATATATATCGACTTGTCCTTTCAATCTTCATTAGTTCTTCTTGTTGGTCATCCGAGGTGGTGGAAAGCAGCTCTCAACTTTAATCTTTGTGTTTAGCGCGATCAATGGTACCTTCCAAATGCAGGGTATAAGCTAAACTTCTCTTAGGGTCAACCTCTGATCTTGAATTCGGCTAGCCTTTAGGTTCATTTCCGTTGATCTTGCTCTTTTGGACGATTCAATCTTTTACTAGCTTGCTTAGCTATTCCTTATTTCTTTCTTGCCACCGAGGTTCCTTCCTTCAGCTCTTGCACAAGGAGTTACTCCCAAGGTGCACCGAATAGATTACACGAGGTCCTTATTTCGCAATTCACTTCTTAGTCCCTTCACACTTCATGAGATCGAACAACTTGATAATGGCGTTTCTTCTTATCTTCGGGGGTCTTAAGCGTCCAAGTTTTCCTTTCTACTTGACTTAGTCTTCTTTGCTTTGAAGGTTGCAACTTCTAACTTGTTCCTTCGTTGTCGCTTTAGGGGTAGATAGGACTATCTTAAGGTATGCACATTCCAACCTAACATTTTAGTCCTTCAAGCTTCTTATTACCGAGCTTAGCTCGCACGGAATTCTTTATCGCTGATCCGGAAGCTCCTACTCGACGTGCTTTAACTCTTTCTTGACGCGTCAGCATTCGCTCTTGGTGTCCCCCAACAGCCGAGGGTCTTCGGATCTTCAGTCTTCAAGCTCCGATCACTTTCTTCGTATTGTGTTGAACTTCAGTTGCAAGAAAGATCTTGCAGACGATGCTACACACGCGAAGACGCCACTCCCGAAGAACGTAGATTGCTACCGTTGACTCCAAGCCGCGAATAGATTAGTCTTTTTCAACGAGCCGCCAATCTTCTGATTGCTTAGACGCATACAGTGCTATCCATCGTTTCGTATCAACTAGCTACTTATTCCTAATCTAAAGCAGGCTCTTAGGCAATTCTAAAACGAAGCAACTTATCTAAAAGCGATTAAAACTTACCCGGAAGACGCGCCCGCAAGCTACAAAAAACAAGGTTAACAAAGCACAATTAATATAAACAAACAAGGCGTGTCCTCACCGTGATTCCTAGAAGTCACACATCCTAGGATTCTCAAACACCTTAGTTCCTACTGATCAAGTCCTAGAGTCTCAAAAGTTCAACCCTAGGATCTCTACTCAGACCTCAACACAGGCTCTGATACCAACTGTGACACCCCAACTTTTCACAAGCCGAGATAGCTAAACTTTAACACAAAAGCTGCCTATCTCAACTAAGAACTATAACATAGCGGAAGCGATTTATAACCTAAGGGGTATAATGCCACATCTAGGTAAGAAAACACGACCTAGATGCACAGGCTAACCAAAACTGAACTGCATAGTATATAAATCCTCAAAACATATCCAAAACATCCCAAAATCTAGAACAAGAGTATATAGAATCTCATATTGGCACACATGCCCAAAACATAAGTCTAAAACATAATAACTAGTCTAAGCCGCCTCATACGGATATATCTCTATCGCGCTCACGCTTAGACTTATTGCATACCTGGAAAACATACAAGAAACCATTAGCAAAAGACTACACCCGCAAGGAAGTATACATATATAGTAAGTTTGTAAATAGGTTTACACACCCATATAGAATCTACACACCAACGAACTGTCGTTATTTAAAATCGGATACTCAACAACAACAAGCTAAAAGAATATATAAACCAAGACTTCTCAACAATACCAATATCCAACCGAATCACAAACTCAACCGAATGCTCATAAGAAACAGCCAAACCGCAATATACCAAAGAATAACCAATAATCGACAAGATACAATACAACTCAAGAGTCAACAAGGAACCAAACAGACCTCAACCCAAGGATAAGCACCAAAACCTTAACTTCCAACCCAAGTACCAATTCTCACACCAATCACCAAGCCCGAAAGTTAGAAGTTAGTTACATAGGGGTAAAAACCCAATCACAGGGACCGAAGTCCAATCACAGGGGTAAAAACCCAATCACAGGGACCGAAGTCCAATCACAGGGGTAAAAACCCAATCATAGGGACCGAAGTCCAATCACAGGGGCAAGAGCCCAAAGTTAGTTCCACAGTTAGTTCATCCTCAAACAGCCCAAGAGATACTCAAAGATCAACCAATCCATATCCAACCTCAGACTCAACCCAAGCACAAAACTCCACAATGTTCATCACATATTATGAACACAACAAACTCCCAGAGAATACAGCCAAGAAATCAACCAACTAATACATCAAGATAATGAATCAAGAGACATGAATAAGTGCTCAAGAACCAAGGAAAAATACTCAACATAATATCCCAACAAGTTCTAGAAACAAGGGTGAAACAACAATACAACAGATCAACAAAATAGATACGGGAAACAGATTCCAGAAAGACCCAACGGATCACCCTGGCGGAACCACCTACTCCGCCACACACCTCCGCCTCAACCAGCGGCACTCCCCGGCGGATCACCCTGGTCCGCCGCCCTCTTCCGCCAGAAGGGGCGGGGCTGCCCAGCGGATTGCCATCCTCCGTCACTCCTTCCCCTGTTGTTCTTGCGGACCACTTAGGCGGGACACATTATACCACCTAACCTTACCGCAAGAGCAACTCCACACCACTCCCAGATCAAAACAGACAGAATACGCAAAGTTCATTCCTAGAATACAAAAATAGGATCAGATTACTCAGATTACAACTCCCAGAAGCCAAATAAACAAGGAATCCATACCAATAAATATCCATAAACATCTATATGCAAAGGATCAAGAACACAAGTTCATAATCCATCAAAATGACTTCACAGACAACAACATATGAAGCGTATTTAATCCAAAGCAACACCAACTTTAAGCTCGGTTCATAATTTATGAACCTTAAAAGAATCAATACGCTAACCCATGCACCTACAGGGATTCAAACCCACGCCCACAAGCTCCACACACAACTACCTTACCACTACACCACTTCAGTTCCTTCGGCTATGTTTGCGATCACCAAACTACGACCTTCATATGGTCTACCGGCCACTATTGACGGAAACGGAAGGGAGAACAGACGGAAGGGAGAGAACCGCTGGCTGTACCGCTTGCTCTTCTTCTTCGAACGCAATCAGGGGAGAGGAGCCCCACCACGACTGCCTACGCTGGACAGAGAGGAGTGACCGCCACCGGAACTGCCACAACCGGATGCTACGCACGCTAGAATGGGAAAGGAATGTCGTCACCTCCACCGCTGCACGTCGCTGGAGCCCGAGCTCGTTGTTCAAACCGCCGGAACGGAGCTGCCGAGCTATACCACCGATCCACTGCGCTGAACCAGGCTTTACGTCGGAAGGAGAAGACGAGTGGTCACCGGCTCGATCTTGTCGCCGCCGTAATCCACCATTGTCGATCGTTGAGCTTGGGAGGGCCTCATGTCGCCGCTGTTGAGGAGCTATTCTCTACTCATAGCTCGCCGGGATCCTTCGTTGGGTTGCTGTTGTGTCGAGCGAGAGAGAGAGAACGGAGAGAGAGACGAGAGATAGAGAAGCCGAGAGAGAGAGAGGAGGTGAAGGGTGATCATGGCTGCTGATCATCTAGGTTTCCATATTTGGAAGCTTCTAATTATAGCTAGGGTAAGCTTCCATTTGGGCTAGGACAATTAGGATAGTTGGGTCAACTTAGAGTAATTGGGTCAAGCATAGTTACAATATAATTATATTGGAGCTTAGGATAGTTTATTGGCTCCATAGCTCTATAATAGAAATAATATAGTATGGGCTTAGAATATTTAAGTGCTTAAATAATAATTGTAGAAATGGTTTGTCTATAGCCCATAGAAAAATAGTTATATATATAATCATCATACTACCATAATTAATAATTGATAAGACTCCGAGATACCCTTATTTTAGGCACATTTTAGGGTGTTTTATCGCATCTATAGCATCCTTATTCGGTAAATTATGTGCGTAAATGGTTGAAAATCACTAACTGATGCACAAAAGCTATTTTTAGCTTAAAAGAAAAAAAAACAAGAGCCACGGGAGTATATAGGACCAAAAGATGAGCTTAAAGAGCAAACCAGCCAAAAGCGGAGCCCTGGAGGACCAATCTGGAAGGCCACACGCGTGTGAGCAAGCGTGGAAACTTTCCAGAAGCTCTCCACGCACGCTCACAAGCGTGTGAGAGGCGTGGAGGCGTGATGCGCGAATTTCAGTTAGGGTTGTCATTTCGAAGACCATTTAAACCCCTTTGATGAATTTTCAGAGGAGGATTCCAGAATTTTAGTTCTCCCTTTTCTTAGTTTTTCTTTGGAGAGTTTTCTCCATTTTTCTTAGTTTTTAGATTAGATCAATCTCCATTGTAGAAGACAACAAGCTTGGATTGAAAATCTTCTTCTCTCTAGGTGACCTCTATTTCATTTCTATAATTTTAGTAATCTTATTCTTGGATTAAATTAGCTTTTACTTTCATTTCATATCATGAGTAGCTAATATAGTCTAGGGATTTGGATTGTGTGATTGAATATTGCTTTTGTGATGATCTTATTTCCATATCTTGGATCTATGAGTTTGTGTTGATGGATTATCTATTCTTGTCTTTTGATTGTTGCTTTGATGAGATCTTGTTAGATTTGGCCAATCTAGATGGGAGATTGAGCTCTTGACTCTTTCATGTCTTTGATTAGAGTTAGGATTTGAAGCTTTACACAATCAAAGTTCCTATGGACTTCTTAAGAATAGTAGGATAGTGTGTAGCTTAAGTGTTTGATAAATTCCTCTTAGAACTTTGGATGCTTGTAGGCACTCCTAAGTCAAAGAAGCCTTCGTACACAAGGTGGAAAAGGACTAAGACAACACACTCTTGAATAGACAATATCCTAGCAATCCTAATCCATGACCTTATTAGACTCTCACTATGCAATATTCATGAATACTATCCAATCCCTACCCCTTTTACATGTTTCCAAAACTACTTTTACTTTACTACTCTCTTGCACTCAAACCAACCAATGAACTACTCTCACTCACAAATCACCCTTCACCACACTCGAGTCCTATGCATGATCCAATCAAGTAAACTCCCGAATGTTTGACACATCTCCGCGTCCCTCCTTCGAGACCGACACTCGGGGAGTCACAGACTTTCCGTTTTATCATACAAATATCTTTTGATATTTCACCCTATGCACGCAAGTGTAGTCAATAATTAATAATAAGGAAATAGTCCTTTATTTTAAATATTTTTATTTAAAATAGTGGTAGGAAAATACGGGGTGTTACAGAACAAGTAGAGGTGGTTGATTACCAAAGGGGGAATTGCTTCAATGCGTATGGTGGTGGAGGAAATAACCAAGGGTGGAAGCAAGGAGAGGGTTGGAGCAATGTAAGAGGGGTTCCAAGGGAGACCCCAAGTGAACCAAGGTGGCAAACCCACCTATGTCCAAGGTGATAGAGACCGGATTGCATATGGCCCAAATCAAGGAGGAGGAGCGCAAATGAATGAATCACTATAGGCTAAATTTGGTCTCCCAAATGGACCACCCGGGGCAAAGAAGAGATGATCTAAGAGAACTAAATGAAAGACTATCCAAAGCTATCATGGAGGTTAAAAATGATAGGGTGAATCTCAAGTATGAGATCACACAAGACATTAAGCAGGAAATAGCGGCGCTAAGGCAAGAATCAAAGTCCACGATGAAGACCATTGAGAATCAAATTTCACAAATGTTCAAAATGATGTCGGAAAGACACTATGGACAATTGCCTAAGACCACGGAGAATAATCCAAAGGAAAATGGCAATGCGATTGCCGCGATAGAAGATGATAGCCATGAAGGTTCTGATGCTATGGATATTGTGTGTGGAATTTGTTGTAGTGGGGAGAGCAAAGAGATGGGAGTAGAAAGGATCACCTCTTGTGGTCCAATGTTTGATGCCAAGGAAATCACCTCTTGTGGTTTCCGAAAAGAAGAAACAAATGAGGCTACCTCTTGTAGCCGAGAGTATCATGCGGAGGAGACTACCTCTTGTGGTTTCCAAGAAAAGAAGGAAAAAGAGACCACCTCTTGTGGTCCGTCAAGCAAAGGAAAGGGAGAGACCACCTCTTGTGATCTCGGAAGCAAAGAGAAAGAAAAGGTGTGACACCCCAACCTTACACAGGCTGAGATAGAGAAAACTTAACACAACAGCTGCCTATCTCAACCAAAACCCATAACAAAGCGGAAGCGAATTTAAAACTTAAGGGCGTCATGCCACATCTAGGTATAAACACAGCCTAGATGCACAGGCTAAACATAAGAATAAACTAAGCTGTCATATCATAAAAACTGAAATGAATCCTCAAACGTAATCCATAATTTATCCAAAAGTACCCAAAGGACTAATCAAGAGTATATCATAATATCTCAAGGCACACAGGCCCAAAACCAAAGTCTAAACAAGGTAAGCTAAGTCTATGCATCCTCAGAAAGAGAAACTCTAGCGCGCTCTCGCATAGACTACTCCATACCTGGAAAACACGCAAAGAACCATTAGCAAAAGAATGCTAAGCAACCACCATTCACACCCGCAAGGAGATATAGATATATAATAAGCTTGTAAATAGGTTTACACACCCATATAGAATATAAACACCAACGAACTGTACAATAGTTCAAAACGGATACTCAACAACAATAAGCTGAACGAATCATAAGCCAAAACTCATTCGAAGAAAGCCAAAGTTCAACGATGAAAGCATAAGACAACAAACGAGTCATAACCAAGATACCAATTGAACACGAGCATAAGGAATAATCAACCATAATCGAGAACACCGAGGTATCAACCAAATAAACAAGGACTCACAACCAAAGAACCGAAAGAAAACCCAACACCAGCCACCAAACCTCACACCAACCATCATATCGAACCCGACCCCAAACAAAAACCAAGTGCACAGGGGTAAAAACCCAATCACGGGGACCGAAGTCCAATCACAGGGGTGAATCGACCCAATCACGGGGGTAATGAACCCAATCACGGGGTAATGAGCCCAATCACAAGGACCGTAGTCCAATCACAGGGGTCATCGACCCAATCACAGGGGTAATGAACCCAATCACAGGGGTAATGAACCCGAATACAACAATAATCGCACAACTAGTTCACCAACAAACTCCAAAGATACCATCAAACCAACATCATATACTCATTGTAACACCCCGTAAATTCGTTCAAGCCTTTCGAACCGTTAATTAATTCCTTGGGCAATTTAATTAATTTCTAATTGGGCTAATCCTCCAATTTAATATATATATACTTATATATATATATATATA
>CP025647.1:16904609-16926474 GCA_003576665.1 Ipomoea trifida | reverse complement strand
AATAGATAAGATTAGAAAGATTCCTTAGCAATAGGGTATACACTTTCTCAAGGGAAAAGAGGGATTCAGTTCCAAGTGAGAATGAGAAAGAGATTAGAATAAGTAGAAGGGATGTTTCAACAAGAAGGCATTCAGAGTTTCGAGAATCAAGGAGAATTTAGTTTCCAAGAATCGATAGGAATAATGATTAGAATAAAGAGAAGGGATTTCGCTATGGAGGGATAATTGGGATTTTCGAAGAGTCGAGGAGAATTTGGTTTCCACAAGAATGTAGGAATGAAGATTACATCGGATAGAAGGGATTTCCTAACGAGTATGGTACTTAGGATTTGCGAAGAACTGTGAAGGATTCGGTTTTAAAAGGAATAGGAGTCCCTCAACTCTAAGCGGTTTCTTCGGGTTGACGATTTGATTGCGACACTCTGACTGATTGATAGATCTTGCCTTGCTACCCACGCAACATGAATCTGAGATTCGAATAAGCTCCCCATGCAGACTACGGTTCGCATAACCTTATCTCTCCAAAAGAGGCTGAAGGTGATGAATTGCTGATGATTGGTTGGTGCAGAACGAGAGAATTCTGAGGAAGCTTTATGAAAAGATAGGTTCAATTGGAAAGGTACTGCCCGGGCTTGAAAGGAGATTCGCTTATGGGTAATAGCGATCTTTTAGAAACCGAGATTACTTCCTTGAAGAGCTCTTGCACAAGGGGATTACTTTCGAAGGTACACTGAGTAAGTTACACGAGGCCCACTTCACGGAGCCGTACACCACTTGCCTATGGCGTTCCCTCTTATCTTCGGGGATCTTAAGCATCCATATTTTCCTTTTGACTTGACTTAATTTTCCTTGTCTTGAAAGTTGCAACTTCTAACTCTTTCCTTCGTAGCCACAACCTCGAATTAGAATTCTTTAGGCTTCATTATTACTAAGCTTGGCTCGCACGAGATTCCTCGTCATCGATCCGGAAGCTTCTACTTGGCGTGCTTGAACTCTTCCTTGACGCGTTAGCACCCACCATTGTCGTCCCCTCATAGCGGAGGGTCTTCGAGTCTTCAGGCTTCAAGGTCCTATTGTGTTCTTCGTCTTGCGTTGAACTTCAGCTACATGAAACGTATTCTTCCACTCTTGAGTTTGGAGAAGACTTTGTAGACAAGGCTGCACGCGCGAGGTCGCCACTCCCGAAGAACGCAGGCCGTTGTCGTTGACTCCAAACCACGAGGGATTAGTCTTCTTCAACGAGCCGCCAACCCTTTGATTGCTTAGACGCACACGGTGCTATCCATCGCCTCGTACCGACTAACTACTCGTTCCTATTCTAAAGCAAGCTCCTAAGCAAAACTAAAACGAAGCAACGTAACTAAAAGCGATTAAGACTTACCCGGGAAGACGAGCCGCAAGCTGCAACAACAAGGTTAACAAAGCACATATAATATAAACAGATAAGGCGCGTCCTCACCGCGTTTCCTAGAATTCACACGTCCTAGGATTCTCAAACTCCTTAACTTCTACTGATCAAGTCCTAGAGTCTCAAAAGTTCAACCCTAGGATCTCTACTCAGACCTCAACACAGGCTCTGATACCAACTGTGACACCCCAACCTCACACAGGCTGAGATAGCTAAAAACTTAACATAAAAGCTGCCAATCTCAACCAACAAACCAAACATAGCGGAAGCGAATTTAAAACCTAAGGGCGTCATGCCACATCTAGGTATAACACAGCCTAGATGCACAGGCTAAACATAAGAAACGAGCTAACTGTATAAACGACAATCCTTAAAGTATGTTTAACAATATTCAAAGTACTAGTCTAGGGTATATAAAGTCTCAAATGGCTCACAGGCCAAAGCATAAATCTAAAACATAACCACTAACTAAGCCTCCTCATACGGGTGTATCTCTATCGCGCTCACGCAAGGCTTTAAGGCAAACCTGGAAAACACACAAAGAACCATTAGCAAAAGACTGCTAAGTAACCACCATTCACACCCGCAAGGAAGTATAGATATACATATAAGTTGTAAATAGGTTTACACACCCATATAGAATATAAACACCAACAAACTGTTCCACAGTTCAAATCGGATACTCAACAAGGATAAACTGAACGAATCAATAACCAAGACTCAGTCAAACAAAGCCCATATCCAACAAGGAAAGCATAATACAATAACGAATCATAACCAAGATACCAACTGAACACAATCCAAAGGGAACCAACCAACCTCAACGAGAACAACAAGATATCAACCGAATAGTACAAAGGACCTACAACAACCAACCAAGAAAGAATCCCAACTCCAACCTCCAAACCCTCAAAACCAACCACCAAACCAAACCAATCTCATAATCACAAATCGAGAGTCAAACCCGGAAAACCGGTACGCAGGGGTAAAAACCCAATCACAGGGACCGTAGTCCAATCACAGGGACCGAAGTCCAATCACAGGGACCGAAGTCCAATCACAGGGGTAATGAACCCAATCACAGGGGCAAAAGCCCAATCACAGGGACCGTAGTCCAATCACAGGGGTCGTCGACCCAATCACAGGGACCGGAGTCCAATCACAGGGGTAATGAACCCAAATATAATCAATAGTAGCCAAACCCAGATAACTGGTACGCAGGGACCGAAGCCCAAAGTCAGTAATAGCACAATCAATCCACCCATCAATCTCCACAAGATACTCAAAGAATCCACAACCACATACTCATACTCAACTCAGCCCAAGAATCATCACTCAGAGTGTTCATCTCAGATATGAACACCAACCAACTCCCAAATAATATAGACTCATTCAAAGGACTAAGAGGTATGAATAAATACTCAGAATCAAGGTAACATATTCAATAGAATACTCCAACAAACTTCAGAACAAAAGAGGAAACAAACAACGGATCACTCACCAACCGCCACCACCTTACTCTCACGGAAAACCCTAGCGCTTACATTGTCACGCTAGAGAACCCCGCAAGAGCAATTCCCACATACCGAATCAGACTCAGCTCAGAATACAAAGAGATACTCCAGAATACAAAGATCATATCACAGTACACCAATATTCATATAACAGAGGCCAATAACATGGAAATCCAAACCAACAACTGATCATATACATCAAATAGACAAAGGATTAGGACACGAGTCCATGAATCCACAACGCAATCAATAATAGGCTAATAATCGAGGATATTCAGGATTTCCAATCCACCAAATAATATCATATAGAATAGGAGTGAATAAAATAGTTTTGATGGACATGGATGGTTACCTTTGAAGCGTACTTAACCCAAAAGCATTCTAATCCAAAGCCACATCAAACTCAAAGCTCGGTTCATAATCACGAACCTGAAGAATTAATATAATTCTACACCGTTACTAAGACTATTAAAACAATAGTGATATCCCTAATCGGTCCACTATAACCTATAACCCATGCTCAAGGCTAACATACTATGATCATATGATTTAATCTAATTACTAACTAATAATGACCTTAATACTGAACGAAGATCAAAAACCTTATGTTATAAACTAATTATTGATAGCTAGGATCATAAAAGCTTAAAAGGATAATTACCTTACTAATTATGCTAAACCAAGGGTTCGAACCTAAGCTTCCTAGCCCAAAGCACCAGGTGCCTCACCACTGAGTCGCTGCAACACTTAATGTTGTAGTTGGGATCACCAAGGTAAGGCCTTCACGCGAACTGCCGATTCAGATCATGCGGAACAGAGGACATCGTTCTCCTCCACCGTTGCTGCCGGCCGAACGGAAAGAGGACTTCCGTTAACCTCCACCGCTAGCTGCTGATCGCCGAAAGCAGAGGAGAGGCACGCTAGTCTTCACATGCCGCCAACCCTCCATTACCGCCGCCGGCGAAGGGACGCGGAAACTGCCACGCCTCTGCCGAGCCCAGCTATCGCCGTCGCACAGAGAGAGAGCGAGGTGACGGGCTGAAGTCGCCGGTGAACCGTCACTCCGAGCTTCGCCATGACTCACCGGGGATCCCGCCATGCTTTATGTCGAACGGAAGGCAGCTCTCCGCCTTCTTCCTCCGCTGGTTTACAGTGTCGTCAAGCTAGGCAGCCACCTCGTCGCAAAGAAGGGTGAAGATCGGTGAGGGGGAAAACGCCGGGGTTGGAGACTGCCGCTTCTAGCTGCTCTGTTCGCCGTTGGAGGTGGAAAGCCGCTGTCTTGCCGCTGGTCTCGTCGCTGGAGTCATTCGATGGAAGGTCACCGGCCGGAGTTGATCCTTGTTGCTGCTGGCTGCTGGACTAGCCGAGGGAAAGGGACGAAGGAGGAAAGACGGAGGAAAGGGAGCTCGTCACCTCCACTGCCGCCTACCGCCGGACTGCCACCGCCGACGTTCCATTGTTGGTGTTTGATGTTGCTGCCGAAACCCTTCCTCCGGTTATCGTCGTCTGAAATGTCTTGGCCGAGAGAGAGTGAGCTAGAGCAATAGTGCGATCGTTTTTGCAGTGGCGATCGAGTCAGAGAAGAGATTTCTAAATGTGGAAGGCTACTATTAATATCTAGGTTAAATATTTTCTTTGGGATTGGGCTGGCTATTTTGGGTTCAATAATACAATGGTCATATGATACATACATATAATTATGGTTTTAGATATACTAGAGAATATGAATCCTTTGGGCTCCATAACAAATAATATAGCATAGGCTATTTGTAGAAGTTGGGTCAAGAACAATTGCAATATATTTATAACTTAACTTAAAATGATCCCTTGGGTCCATAGCCCATAACAAAATCATATACTATAGAATATATACACATATATATGTATTTGGGCTAAGAGCATCTTAAGGTAATATAATAGTAATAAGAATAATAATAGGTAACCCCAAAGATACATAAGCCCACGTGAAAATAACTCTACATATAATTATTTATATATATATATTTTTATAATGCTTTATAAGAAAATAACCCCTTCTTATTTAATGGAATAGTGAGGAAATTTCGGGGTGTTACAGTAAGTATGGGTGGAATGGGGATAATATGGATATGCTTGGGGTGGAGTATAATTCAAAGGATTACCCTCATGGTGTGGGCAACTATGGGGATGCATTTCTCCTCTCATTGGAAAGCTTCTAATTGATTTTCAGTAAAATTTCCTGCACAAAGCTTTACCAACAACAAATCTTTTGCAACTAGAAGTAGTTGCAAGTGAGCACAAGATATTCGAGATAGTAAAGCTCACTTTCTAAAGCAAATATCAACGTTAAGAAAATAAAACAAACAAAAAGAAAGCAACGCAAGAACTCTTAAAAATTAACTCCAAAAACGTCAACACAATTCGAAACCGTTTGCCATCCCCAGCAACGACGCCATTTTGATGCTTGTGTATTGTGGTGAGGTGGATGTAGGGGTGGGCGTAATTTGGATTACCCGAACTAACACCCGAAATCCGAATCGAATTTTAAATTTTGGGTGAACCCAAATAGTTATCGGTTCGGATATTTTAAATTTTGGTATATCCGAATATAAATTTGGTTCGAATATCGGGTGTTAAAAATTTACCCACACCCGACCCGAAACCCGAACTAACCGAAATTTTATTATAAATATAATAATATATATTATATATTTAGTTATCAATGTATATCATAATTAATAATATATTAAATTTAAAAAGTTTATTGGTTAATTATTACTATTTGTCTTATTTTTAGTTTGATAGTATATGAAAAAATATATAAATAATAAAATAATAAAAACATAAAAAAATCAAAATTGATAAAAATAAAATTTTCGGTATATCCAAACTAACCCGAAATAATTTCACCCGAACCGAACATATCCGAATTAAATTTGGTTCAGATATCGGGTGTAAAAAACATCACCCGAAATTTTCAGATATCCGAAATAAAATTCAGGTATCACCCGAACCGAACCGACGCCCACCCCTAGGTGGATGTGAAGGTGGTAAAACGAAGAGTCAAGACTCCCCGAGTGTCGTGTCTCTCAAGGATGGCGAATGTGAGTCAAATGGGTGTTGACATTAATGGTGTTAAAGGGTAAGAGTTGCAAGTATTACAAGAGGTTGGTTTGATAAGTAAGTTTGGGGGTTGTAGAAAGGAAATTACACTAAGTATGCAAAGAAGATGAAAGGGGGTGTGCACCGAAGTCAAATAGATTGATTGGTTTTCCTATGGAATTCGAGGAAACGAGTTTCGTGATCGATTAAGGGAGTCAAGGTATTAGTACTGAGTGTCGTCACACTCAGACTCTCAATCCTCATTCGGTTGAGGCATTTCATCGATAACCTAGTCTACCACTCCTCTCGGATCTCGTCCTTTCGGACTAAGAGCGGAGATATGGGTGAGTTGGGCTCGTGAGAGGCCGCTATCGCGCACTCTCTCACTTCCCTACGGTTTACTAGCTATTCCGGCCGAAATAGAAGTAAAGCTTGAACAACTTCAACCATACAAACATCAATCCTACTCCTTCATATCTCAAAATCATAAAGCAATTTCTAAGCAACAATCAAGAGTTCAACAAAGGCACACACGCCCAAATTACTCTACTTAATCATAGAAATCATTCAAAATAACAAAGCAAAAACTTCTTTCACAAACAAATCTAAATAAGTAATTCAATGGAAAGAGAGTGTTACCCAAGAAATGATGAGTTCTACATCTTCAATCCATCTTCAATCCTAAGATCTATACAATTCTAATGGAGATTGAGTGTGTTTTTCCTCCCCAAAGCGGAAGGAATAGTAAGAAAATTCAGATCTGAAAGTTGGGAGTGTCCTCCTCCAAAAATAAGAGAGAAGGGTTTATATAGCTGCTCAAAAGTCGAATTTCCGCTGTTGCCCAACTGGTCCCGCTTCACGCCTGCTACCACGCGTGTGACCATGCGTGGCAGCTCTCTAGAATGAATCCACGCAGGCTCACACGTGTGTGATGGTGCGTGGCAGCCTCCTGCTTGGTTGATTCTTTGTTTGTTGTTTCTTTTGGCCTAAAACTTCGCTATATCCTGCGGATATGACTCAAAATATATTCCTTGAGTTGAAATTATCCAATGGGTGCTATTTAGAGATTTTATTCATGAAAGTGATCATAATTGGGTGCTAATACAGTAAAATATTATCTAAACATGACCGGAATTTTGACTGTTTTTGGCACTTATCAGTCGGCATGGTTTTTTCGGGATTTGCCGCATTAAAGAAGGCTATAACTACATATATCTTGAGTCATAGGATACATTCATAACAATTCATAAGAAACCAACAAATTGGAGAATCGTCTGTCATCTTTACCATTCGGACCCACAAACTTGTTTGTGGACATTATCAGCGTCAAAATTGCGGGGGGCATCATCTCAACAAAGCTGCGGGTGACAAAATGTACACTAGTACATTAGTCTGTGATTTAATTTTCCAGAAGATAAATGTTGATCCGCAATACAAAATAAAACACATCCAAGTGGATGTGAGGCAGCACTATGGCGTAGACATTACATACAAAAAGGCACAATACGCCAGACAAAAATGCATTGAGATGTAGTACGAAAATTTTAAGGTTAACCACTATAAACAAATTTTATTATTATTATTATTATTATTATTATTATTATTATTATTATTATTGTTTTTATTATTAATATTATTATTATTTTGGTTTTGTATTACTTTTATTATTATTATTATTATTATTATTATTATTATTATTATTATTATTATTATTATTATTATTATTATTATTATTATTATTATTATTATTATTATTATGATGCATTTTGTTGTATTATTATTAGCATTATTAATTTATTAACTTGTTATTTTAGGATTCATATAATGAACTCCTGCAATTCCTACGAAAATTACAATTGTCAAACCCGGGCACCATCATCTACAATGCATGCCGTCAGATAGGGGTGAAAAGTAAATTCATTTCCAGTATGCATTTTGGGCTTTCAAGCTCGCCATTGATGGCTTCCCACATTGCATACATGTTATTTCTGTTGATGGTACACACTTGTACAATAGGTACAAAGGTCATCTCCTCCTAGCTATTGGAATGATGGCCACTAAGGAAATCTATCCACTGTCATATTCAATCGTGGACTCTAAAAATAATGGCAGCTGGACTTGATTTCTCGGACATCTTGCCAGGGTTGTTTTTCCTGATCATGCTTCAATGTGAATCATTTTCGATGACATGCTGGAATAGATACGATGTTTAATAATCTGATAGAACTGCAAAGCTCACGCGTGAAACGCCGCTATTGTCTATGACACATTCGCAACAATGTCATGACGAAGTTCGAGAGAAATAGGAGATTAAGGAGCCTCATATGGGAAGCTGGTATTGCTGTTACAAGGAATAAATTCTTTGAACACATGTAGACCATACAACAGAATTGGCCGTGAGCATACACCTATCTTGCTAGAATTAATGTAGAGAGGTGGACATTATCTCACGATGATGGCCATCGGTACGACATAATGACAACGAACTCTTCTGAGTCTTTTAATAACTCTCTTAAGGGTTGTCGAATGTTACTTGTGACGGCAATAACAAGAATAACTTTCCACAAGTTACGGATAATGTTATTGACAAGCGTACTACAAGGGAGGTCATGCATGAATGAGGCTTGCAATTCACCCTGAGGATTTGTCTGCTCGAGAGGTTGAGTCTACTAGTGCATCTATTGAAAAATACAATGATAGAATTGGAATTTACGGTGTTACTCTAAATACTGAATATACGCTCCAACGTCTACAAAATCACGTCCAAATTATCTTGACAGATCGTACGTGCAATTGCGGAATGTGGAACGTTAAAGGCATACCGTGTGCACATGTGATTGTAGCATGTAACTTTCAAAGGGATGGGTATTACTCGTTTGTGCCAAAGGTTTACTCCGTCCAAAACTACAAGAACAGTTACGCTGCTGATTTCTATCCAGTGGACGAAGAAAGCCAATGGACTGTACATGTCAAATGCCTTCCACCAAATCCTGCAACTCTGCAACGATCTCAACGAGGCCAACGACGGACACGTAGGTTTCAAAATGAAATCGACTTTAGTAGCAACACCAATCAAAGATGTATTTATTGTCGGCAATCAACCCATTCTTCGATGCACTGTATACTTTTGAATCATCAATAAAAAAATCTTGTTCACATTCACTTTGATTTTACTTTGAAGATTTTACATTGAATTTACTTACATCTAACAAAAAAAAAGTCAAATTCATTATAATTTTATCAATCATATTTCAATAAACTCAATCTTGAATTTTTTTACGGATTGAAACTTTCAAATTATTTACTACAGACGAAAACTTTGAAATTATATACTACGGACTGAAAACTAGTGTTACGGATTGAAAACTACTGCCACGGACTGAAAATTGCATGACACAATTAGACTGGGCCAGCCCGTCTGTACAACAGACGAACTGACACAAATAGTCTGTATGACAGACGGGCTCAAACAGTCCGTTTGTGTAATAGACGGACTATATATGTCCATTTGTTACACAGAGGGCCTACCTCACTCCTTCTGTCAACATGTACTCATTTTTCGAAGAAATATTCTAAATCTCACTATAAAAACCATGAACTTCATCATTTATTTCATTTATTCGCAAACGTGGTTTATTTGCACTATTCAATTTTCAACAAATTCATACCAAGTGTTCTTCGTATTTAGACATTACACATAGCCATTTTTGTAAGTTTTAAGAAAGAGTTGATTGTTGATAATCAAGGTTATCAAACACACCGTTATTTCGCAATAACCATACACCGAAGACAAATATTGTTTGCAATTGTAAGGCATACAGTAGAACATTAATATGTATGTTCTCCAACTCCTTCTTGGATAAACTATTTGAAAATGTTAAGTATAACAGTGCCAGAAGCTATGTTGTTTGAAGAATATGAGGATGATGAACGATATGCTCAAGGTATTCTATTTCGTTTACAAGCTATTAATTACCAATCACGTAAGCTATCCTTATAGTTTTCAACATTTTGCATTTATTTTTCTTTTGTAACTACATTTATCCTCATATGGTTTTATTTTTTTAAGGCTTGTGCGCAAAGACATTTGCCTGATGTTACTACATGCACTATTACATAGCTTTCAATTACAATTACATCACAAATAACAATAATAATTATATATATCTATTTGTTACATTAATTGCTATTATTTTATCAAAAATTTATGAATGTTATTTCTTATACACATTTTAAAATTGCGATGTAGAAAATTCCAAATTGCATGCATCGACATTTAATGCAACACTTAATAACAAGCGCGATTTTGCTTCATGCCCCCAAATACGGAATAGAAGTATCCGTTGAAAACATGCATTTCACTACCAGAGTTTCTGATTTCATGACAGATCATGGTTTAAATCTTGGAGATGTTGTATTTAGACATATTGATTTTTTTTTAACTTATGAAACATTTCTCGTCTCCGCCAACAGTAATAAAAAAAAAGGGAGCGCAATTGACATTGCGGTTTTGCGTAGGGTAGGAGTGTCAAAAGATATTTGTATAATAAAACGGAAGGTCTGTGACTTCCCAAGTGTCGGTCTCAAAGGAGGGACGTGGAGGTGTGTCAAACGTTCGGGAGTTTACTTGATTGGATCATGCATAGGATTCGAGTGTGGTGAAGGATGATTTGTGAGTGAGAGTAGTTCATTGGTTGGTTGTGAGTGCAAGAGAGTAGTAAAATAAAAGTGATTTTGGGAATATGTAAACGGGGTAGGGATTGGATAGTGTTCATGAATATTGCATAGTGAGTGTCTAAGGGTCAAGGATTAGGATTGCTAGGATATTGTCTATTCAAGAGTGTGTTGTCTTAGTCATTTTCCACCTTGTGTACTAAGGCTTCTTTGACTTAGGAGTGCCTTCAAGCATCCATAGTTCTAAGAGAATTTTATCAAACACCTACACACTATCCTACTATTCTTAAGAAGTCCATAGGAACTTTGATTGTGTAAAGCTTCAAATCCTAACTCTAATCAAAGGCATGAAAGAGTCAATAGCTCAATCTCTCATCTAGATTGGCCAAATCCAAACAAGATATCATCAAAACAACAATCAAAAGACAAGAATAGATAATCCATCAACACAAACTCATAGATCCAAGATATAGAAATAAGATCATCACAAAGGCAATATTCAATCACCCAATCCAAATGCCTAGACTAAATTAGCTACTCATGATATGAAATGAAAGTAAAAGCTAATTCAATCCAAGAACAAGATAGCTAAAATTATAGAAATGAAATAGAGATCACCTATAGAGAAGAAGATCTTCAATCCAAGCTTGTTGTCTTCTACAATGGAGATTGATCTAATCTAAAACTAAGAAAAAATGGAAAAAGCTCTCCAAAGAAAAACTAAGAAAAGGGAAAGCTAAAATTCTGGAAATCCTCTTATGAAAATTCATCAAAGGGGTTTAAATAGTCTCCGAAATGACAACCCTAGCTAAAATTCGCGCATCACGCCTCCACGCCTCTCACACGCGTGTGAGCGTGCGTGGGGAGCTTCTGGAAAGTTTCCACGCTTGCTCACACGCGTGTGGCCTTCCAGATCGGTCATCCGGGGCTCCGCCTTTGCCTGGTTTGCTCTTTAAGCTCATCTTTTGGTCCTATATGCTCCCGAGGCTCCTGTTTTACTTCTTTTAAGCTAAAAATAGCTTTTGTGCATCAGTTAGTGATTTTCAAGCATTTACGCACATAATTTACCGAATAAGGATGCTACAGATGCGATAAAACACCCTAAAATGTTCCTGAAATAAGGGTATCTCGGAGTCTTATCAAAATTTCCACACTTTGTTTCTTGCTTGTCCTCAAGCAAGACTTTTCACTCTCTAAGCACATAAGTCTCCGAGATACTCTCTTATGCAAAATAAAGCTTTTAGCAAGTCAAAATAATGGATGTTTAAGACTGTTGAAACGGGGGAAATCATTTTTGTTATCTACAAAGGATTTTGGTCAGATGCCAGCAACTCAAGAAATATTTCTGGGAAATAAAAACCTTTCGTAGATAAAATAAATAAAACAAAGGACCACACTTCTCGCACCATACGCAAGCATGCATTTCCAAAGTTTTGGTTCACCTTTTATTTAAATAGGGCCTCTAGCCGATCTCACTAGTGAGAACGATGTGCACTAGCTAATCAACTTCCGATCCTTATACGCCAAAGCCCAACGTAAATGTAAATGAGGGTAGGGGCATGGACCACTCACCGCTTTTGGCTTAGCGCGGTCCCTCTTTCTTCTCACTTCTTAGTATAACGTCATCGAGCCACCCGACTTCACATGGAGATCCATGCTTTTTCGAAGGTCAGTGCAATGGGTACTCGAATCCTAGCAAAGCGGCTCACCTCAACTCTATTTTCTCAATTCTTAGGATCTTTTTATGTGAACAACCGACTCTAGATAAAGCTTTTTGCTTACCGAAGACTATGGTTTGGACACAACCCAATGAATTGGCTTCCCTCAATTTTAAACTCTTTGGTGATTGGCCTTTCGCCTTTTCGACTCCTCCTCGTGTCAACCCCTCATGCCTTTTTCTATTTAATGTTCAAGGGTTTTGTTTTCTCATTAAGCTCACCATTAGGCTCTCCTTTTGCCCCATGCCCTACCAAGGTTAGTTCAATTTCGGACCTCGCTAGTTTTATCTTTCTCAAATTAAAGAGTGCACACTCCCACTTCGAGAGATCCTTGACTAAGGCCCTATGTAAATAAGAGGTGAACATCATGCAAGCAGGCAAGAATATAAACTTATTTGGCTCTAAACTCTCTCATGGGTGCGAAAAGTAACTTCCTCAAAGATATTTCGAGAGTAAAAATTTTTGGGCATCTAGTCAAAATTCTCCCTAGATAACACAAATGTAACACCCCAATTTTCACATCTTGGATTTATTACAGAAATCCCTAATAACACATCGCGGAAGCATCTAACCAGTAGAAAACTGGGTGTTACCGCCACGCTTAGGTATCTCTCCTATACCCAAACGCTAAGGCTAAACTTACAACATCGAATAACCACATCAATATTCCAACTTAATACATATGGAAATAATTCTTCCAGGGTGTCTATTCTAGGATAGAGTAGTCTTTGACCTCGACTCCCATCCTATTCTGAGCTCATCGGCCACAGGGGCCCACGCTAGACTGCATCTAATAAAGGACACAATGAAGTGTAGTTAGCACGACGGCTAAGTAAGGAAATCCATTGTCACTTAAAAGTAGACAAAGGTTTGAAAACACAAATAATTTGGAAGTTCGTAAAGTTTTACCCATGATTTGAAAACCTACCTGCAACCAAATGATTTATAGATAGTATAGTAGCGTATATACGTTAAATCATGTAAAGCTTTTCTCATATAAGAGATATTCATTTCCTTATTATTGTTTCAAATAAAAATATGTGCCAATAATCACAACTTCCACATGTATGCACCAAATCATACTCATAATCATACTCATACTCATACTCATCCTCATACTCATGATTATCATCATAATCATATAAGCATTTAAATAGAAATAACCAGCTTTTACCATAATGAAGTTAAAGATATTCCAATTTACACCACAATTTCCTTCTCATTTCCATCATCTCACCACAACCTAGTTATTCCAACTAGGGGAAGCAGATCTAGGACCTTTAGTGTGCACACCCCTTGTCGGGATTCCAAGCCCGCAGGTTAGTCACTAGCTCTAGTAACCCTGAATCTGTTTCTACAAGGTTACTCAAGTGGTTAACACCAATCATTTTGGGGCCCAATGTTTGTAATTCCATTATGAATGTTAAAAAGGAATCCAACTTCACACCGTGATTTCATTTTGTCTCATTCTTTACTTTCTCGCTTTATGCACTTTGAACAGTATAGGTCTACCTTTGTATATATATATATATATATATATATATAAGGTTGTAAACACATATACATGTCTACTACATATATTCATCACAACATAATCGTATACTAGTTACCTCATATAATCATCCACATATCTACATATATTCATGATATACCACAATCACACCAATCTTTCATCTACTAAAATCTTTATATCCATACTTTATCAAGAAATTCATGAATATCATGGTGGAAAAAGGTTTTGACAACCTGTTCACCAAAATAGCATACGTTCTTTAACTTAAGTTTTCATAAACATTTTTACTTGCCCAAAGGCTTCTCAAGCATAGCTCAAGTACGAGCAAAAATTAGAAGAAAAATACAGATGAATACAAGCTGGTCACTCATCGGATACTTATATATTCTACTAACACTACACATATATATTCCCAATACTTATTCCTTATCATGAACTTCAGTCCATCTTACAATCCAATCATCATCGGTGATCCATAATCACGGTTCCACCATTAACTACTAATAGATAGTTGTCCTTTTCACTATCGTCATCAACAACTTCCACTATCATCAATGCCATTATAACTTAAGGAAATCACACATCCATAATCGATACTTAGTCACCCATAATCCAACAATTGACCTTAATCACTCTTAAGCATTAATTATTGTCATTAGTTACTACTAACCTAGTAATCCATTATCGACAACAAGTCAACAACCTTATAACATCATTATCAAGTCATCGAAAGCATTAACACCACTATTAACCATAATCCATAATTATCCATTAATCTAAACCATTAATTCATAATCACCAATTCATAACTCATGTAACATAATTATAGCATTATATATCACCACCATAATTACAATTCAACATCTTAGCTCAACAACATAATGACATCACCATCCTCAATAACGTCATCCATCATTCCATCATCCTCATTTAATCCCATCATTAATTCAATCTTTAATCATAATCCTTATAAGCTCATAATCTTCATAACTTTCCTTATTTATTAATAAGAATAATAGTTCCTAATCACCATTTTTTTAATCACTAATCACCACCCTTAACCATAATTCATAATTGATTTCCACCTTAAATCAATAAACCATAACCCATATGCATAATTACCCTCATTAGTCTTAACCAATCAATATTGGAATCCTTACTTATTTATGATGCCCATAACTCATATTTAGTCCACAATTTCTCACCTTCAACAACTTACCCATCTATACTTATGTAACACCCCGAAATTTCCTCACTATTCCATTAAATAAGAAGGGGTTATTTTCTTATAAAGCATTATAAAAATATATATATATAAATAATTATATGTAGAGTTATTTTCACGTGGGCTTATGTATCTTTGGGGTTACCTATTATTATTCTTATTACTATTATATTACCTTAAGATGCTCTTAGCCCAAATACATATATATGTGTATATATTCTATAGTATATGATTTTGTTATGGGCTATGGACCCAAGGGATCATTTTAAGTTAAGTTATAAATATATTGCAATTGTTCTTGACCCAACTTCTATAAATAGCCTATGCTATATTATTTGTTATGGAGCCCAAAGGATTCATATTCTCTAGTATATCTAAAACCATAATTATATGTATGTATCATATGACCATTGTATTATTGAACCCAAAATAGCCAGCCCAATCCCAAAGAAAATATTTAACCTAGATATTAATAGTAGCCTTCCACATTTAGAAATCTCTTCTCTGACTCGATCGCCACTGCAAAAACGATCGCACTATTGCTCTAGCTCACTCTCTCTCGCCAAGACATTTCAGACGACGATAACCGGAGGAAGGGTTTCGGCAGCAACATCAAACACCAACAATGGAACGTCGGCGGTGGCAGTCCGGCGGTAGGCGGCAGTGGAGGTGACGAGCTCCCTTTCCTCCGTCTTTCCTCCTTCGTCCCTTTCCCTCGGCTAGTCCAGCAGCCAGCAGCAACAAGGATCAACTCCGGCCGGTGACCTTCCATCGAATGACTCCAGCGACGAGACCAGCGGCAAGACAGCGGCTTTCCACCTCCAACGGCGAACAGAGCAGCTAGAAGCGGCAGTCTCCAACCCGGCGTTTTCCCCCTCACCGATCTTCACCCTTCTTTGCGACGAGGTGGCTGCCTAGCTTGACGACACTGTAAACCAGCGGAGGAAGAAGGCGGAGAGCTGCCTTCCGTTCGACATAAAGCATGGCGGGATCCCCGGTGAGTCATGGCGAAGCTCGGAGTGACGGTTCACCGGCGACTTCAGCCCGTCACCTCGCTCTCTCTCTGTGCGACGGCGATAGCTGGGCTCGGCAGAGGCGTGGCAGTTTCCGCGTCCCTTCGCCGGCGGCGGTAATGGAGGGTTGGCGGCATGTGAAGACTAGCGTGCCTCTCCTCTGCTTTCGGCGATCAGCAGCTAGCGGTGGAGGTTAACGGAAGTCCTCTTTCCGTTCGGCCGGCAGCAACGGTGGAGGAGAACGATGTCCTCTGTTCCGCATGATCTGAATCGGCAGTTCGCGTGAAGGCCTTACCTTGGTGATCCCAACTACAACATTAAGTGTTGCAGCGACTCAGTGGTGAGGCACCTGGTGCTTTGGGCTAGGAAGCTTAGGTTCGAACCCTTGGTTTAGCATAATTAGTAAGGTAATTATCCTTTTAAGCTTTTATGATCCTAGCTATCAATAATTAGTTTAAACATAAGGTTTTTGATCTTCGTTCAGTATTAAGGTCATTATTAGTTAGTAATTAGATTAAATCATATGATCATAGTATGTTAGCCTTGAGCATGGGTTATAGGTTATAGTGGACCGATTAGGGATATCACTATTGTTTTAATAGTCTTAGTAACGGTGTAGAATTATATTAATTCTTCAGGTTCGTGATTGAACCGAGCTTTGAGTTTGATGTGGCTTTGGATTAGAATGCTTTTGGGTTAAGTACGCTTCAAAGGTAACCATCCATGTCCATCAAAACTATTTTATTCACTCCTATTCTATATGATATTATTTGGTGGTTGGAAATCCTGAATATCCTCGATTATTAGCCTATTATTGATTGCGTTGTGGATTCATGGACTCGTGTCCTAATCCTTTGTCTATTTGATGTATATGATCAGTTGTTGGTTTGGATTTCCATGTTATTGGCCTCTGTTATATGAATATTGGTGTACTGTGATATGATCTTTGTATTCTGGAGTATCTCTTTGTATTCTGAGCTGAGTCTGATTCGGTATGTGGGAATTGCTCTTGCGGGTTCTCTAGCGTGACAATGTAAGCGCTAGGGTTTTCCGTGAGAGTAAGGTGGTGGCGGTTGGTGAGTGATCCGTTGTTTGTTTCCTCTTTTGTTCTGAAGTTTGTTGGAGTATTCTATTGAATATGTTACCTTGATTCTGAGTATTTATTCATACCTCTTAGTCCTTTGAATGAGTCTATATTATTGGGAGTTGGTTGGTGTTCATATCTGAGATGAACACTCTGAGTGATGATTCTTGGGCTGAGTTGAGTATGAGTATGTGGTTGTGGATTCTTTGAGTATCTTGTGGAGATTGATGGGTGGATTGATTGTGCTATTACTGACTTTGGGCTTCGGTCCCTGCGTACCAGTTATCTGGGTTTGGCTACTATTGATTATATTTGGGTTCATTACCCTGTGATTGGACTCCGGTCCCTGTGATTGGGTCGACGACCCCTGTGATTGGACTACGGTCCTGATTGGCTTTTGCCCCTGTGATTGGGTTCATTACCCCTGTGATTGGACTTCGTCCCTGTGATTGGACTTCGGTCCCTGTGATTGGACTACGGTCCCTGTGATTGGGTTTTTACCCCTGCGTACCGGTTTTCCGGGTTTGACTCTGATTTGTGATTATGAGATTGGTTTGGTTTGGTGGTTGGTTTTGAGGGTTTGGAGGTTGGAGTTGGGATTCTTTCTTGGTTGGTTGTTGTAGGTCCTTTGTACTATTCGGTTGATATCTTGTTGTTCTCGTTGAGGTTGGTTGGTTCCCTTTGGATTGTGTTCAGTTGGTATCTTGGTTATGATTCGTTATTGTATTATGCTTTCCTTGTTGGATATGGGCTTTGTTTGACTGAGTCTTGGTTATTGATTCGTTCAGTTTATCCTTGTTGAGTATCCGATTTGAACTGTGGAACAGTTTGTTGGTGTTTATATTCTATATGGGTGTGTAAACCTATTTACAACTTATATGTATATCTATACTTCCTTGCGGGTGTGAATGGTGGTTACTTAGCAGTCTTTTGCTAATGGTTCTTTGTGTGTTTTCCAGGTTTGCCTTAAAGCCTTGCGTGAGCGCGATAGAGATACACCCGTATGAGGAGGCTTAGTTAGTGGTTATGTTTTAGATTTATGCTTTGGCCTGTGAGCCATTTGAGACTTTATATACCCTAGACTAGTACTTTGAATATTGTTAAACATACTTTAAGGATTGTCGTTTATACAGTTAGCTCGTTTCTTATGTTTAGCCTGTGCATCTAGGCTGTGTTATACCTAGATGTGGCATGACGCCCTTAGGTTTTAAATTCGCTTCCGCTATGTTTGGTTTGTTGAGATTGGCAGCTTTTATGTTAAGTTTTTAGCTATCTCAGCCTGTGTGAGGTTGGGGTGTCACAACTTAACATAAATCTTTAGTCCTTAGTCCAACATTATCCTCATCACTAGGCTTCAACGTGAACCAAATCACCATAATTAATCATTAAGTACTCTTAATCATCACCTTAATCCACCATCATTAATTAACAAAATTCATTATTGCCCATAAATCACCATTAAACTTCAAGTACCCCTTAAATCCATCGTTAATATACTCATAAGCTATTAATCATCCAAGAATCACCATCTCATAATCTATTTGCCAACATCCATATTCATAACAACTTTAACAACACCATTAATGAGAACTCTCCAACACAACATTTTGTACATATATATTATGTAAAATACAGTTACATATATATATATACATACCACATGTGCATAACAATTTTACTTAGATCTCATCATATTTCAACCAAACAATCAATTATCCAATTTCAAGTGACTAAACCGACTTAAGGGATTCCTTACCTCAACCGGGTTACTAGTCTTGTAGAAGACTCTTGGAGTTGATTTCCCCAATTTCACCATAAAACCCTAAAATTCCATCAACAACATAACACATGATTTTAAGAAATCTTAACTTAGATTCATGATCTAGGAAGGGAAATAAAGCTTTCTACCGAATAAAATTAAAGTTTACCGAATAGGTTGACACTTGTGAAGAAACCTTGGCTATGGAAGGTGATCTCTAATGGTGGAAGAAGATGAACTAACTCTCTCTCTCTCTCTCTCTCTCTCTCTCAAGAATTTGGAAGGAAAATGATAAGAATGAAACTTCATTCTTATCATCACATATATATGTATATATACGTGATATCATATATATATATATATATAATAATAATAATAATAATAATAATAATAATAATAATAATAATAATAAAATATATGGATGATTATCCATTTATATAAATAATAATATTAATAATAATAATAATAAAATATAGGGGTGCTTATCCAACTCATCTCTTGAACTTGAAATTAATATTTTAATTACATGGTAAAAATTGTGACACTTGTCACAACCTTGTGGTTCCAAAAATAAAATCTTCCAAACTTATCAGTTGTGGTCCAAACATATAAAGTTTCGGTGGAAAATAATTTAAATAGGAAGAATTTTGAAACCAAAAATTTATCCCAGACAAAAATCTCAAAATTGGGCTAGGTTCGGTACACCGCGAAATTTAGCGATGCTACGATCAAAATAAATTTCCACCGCTACGGGCTAATTTAACTGAATAGGAAATTCAAGCTTAATAGTATGGTGCCTAATAATCCATTTCCTAGGAAATCCGAGCTGAAAATTCGTCCTTAAAAATTTTACGGTTCGTGACCGGTACGTTGGTTCGCAGCTTAATAACAACTATACTCACTTATAAAAATTCCTTTGAAGCATCTGAAGATCATAACTTATGAATGTCAACGCCTTATGATAAAATAATAATGTTAGGAAAATACGGGGTATTACAACAAATGAGAACTCTCTTTTCAAAACTGCAAATGCACCCGCTTATCATTCCCAAGAGCTTCACTTCTAAACTAAGCATGTAAGCATGTAAAGCACGAAGTGTGTCCTTTCAACACTTTAAAGTAAACATCGTCCTCGATGTTTCTATACGCTCAAGGTAAAGGAACAAAACTGGGATTCTAAAGATAGACAAATAAAAATCCCTTTCCACACTTTGGAAATTGCTCTGGGATAAAGGGTATGCATCAAACGATCCTATTAATCATGGCAAACTCTAATATACTCATGCACAAAGCTATAAAGAAAATATTTCCACACTTTAAAGATCAAAACGGGCTTGAAATTAGAAAAGGGATAAGAGGATAAACCAAGTAAGCATCCCTCTTTCCACACTTTAGCTTCCAGCATAGGTCTACTCCCGTTATAGATGCTCTATAAGAAATGGAGACATATCATACAAAAGGGTTTTCGGAGTACTATTCAATTATTATAAGCTGATAGAAATATAAAAGCAATAATAATAAAAACTTAGATGATAAAGCATAAAAATAAGTTGAAATATCCGAATCGAAATGCGGAAAAGTAAAGCAGTTGATAACTAAATAACATAAAGCGATAAAGTAAAGTAAAGCAAAGTAAAGAGATAAAGAGATAAAAGTCGGAACCCCACGCATAGGGCACCTAATGTTCAAATGGGACCATCAATCAAAGTAACCAATGTCACAGGACTCAGAATTAATTTTCAGGCAGTCAATCAGGATCGAGGATAGTTGAGGGAGGTATCATTCATCACCGAAAGGATGGAATTGCCTGTCGAATCGAGCTTCAAGAGCGGCAATTCTTCTATCATTTTCCTCCACTACTTGTCTCATGCGGTTGAGGTCCTCGGTGTGCACATCCTGTCTCGCTGAGATAGATGGGAAATGCCCTTCCTGCCAAGTGTGCTGCTCACGCCAGTAATTCATTTGTTCCTCATGGAGCTGTCTCTATGTCGAGGTTCAATCCATCGGGATAGAGCCTTGCTCCTGTGCAGCTTCTTCCTCCTCATTTTCTTCCTCGTCATCATTGTTATCATCATAAGCCTCTAGATCAGGTGCATCATCACCTCCAAGCCTCAGTTCTGCAGCAAAGAACTCACCCACGGTAAAAGAAACTGAGCAACCATCCGATCTCTCTCCCATCAACTGGTTCAGTAAGCCCAACTCATAGCACAGTTTAGTAACAAAAGGTCCAATAAACACAGTCTGAACCTTTGACTTTTGTTGGGTTTGGAGCCATTTCCTAGCCTGAACTTCCATGTTGATACTGACATTATTCTCCATGCGCCACATGTAGAATAAGTCCTGCATGTATACCTTGTTTCTATTCGTTGTTCGGCCAGAGAGATTTATAGCAAAGGCTAATCTAATAGCCTTCAAAGCATTTCGGGTGATGAGCTTTGCTTTCAAATTTGAAGAGTTGTATGGGGCATTGTTCGTGATGCTTCTCCAGTATCGTCTAGAAGCTTCATCTGAGTCAAAATCTTCTTTGAAATCTCTAAAGTATGGCATGGACACGCTTGTTGCATCATGAAAACCGAGTGTAACACCCAAAGTGTTAACAGACATACTATAGTGGTTGCCGAAAAGAGTGAATGAGATAGACTCCCTTGCATCGTTGACTTCCTTCCTAATGTTCAGGGTTGCTAAGAATTCATAGGTGACAGGTGCATATGCGGGTCCTCTCCACTGAAACAGATAACGGAGCTGTTGGTGCCTCAAAAGATCATTTACCTCTTCCAAACAACCGAATTCTCTTAAAACATTGTCCTCAAATGTAACACCCCGAAAATTCCTACTACTCTTTTGAATATGATAAGGGGTTATTTTCTTATTAAATA
>CP025647.1:16874974-16888306 GCA_003576665.1 Ipomoea trifida | reverse complement strand
CATCTAGGCTGTGTTATACCTAGATGTGGCATGACGCCCTTAGGTTTTAAATTCGCTTCCGCTATGTTCTGTTGTTAGTTGAGATAGGCAGCTGTTTTGTTGAGTTTTTAGCTATCTCAGCTCGTGTATGGTTGGGGTGTCACATTTTCGATTTGAAGTCTTCGGAGCAGGTCTGCAAGTACTTTTTCAGTTTCATTTTTCTTTCTTAGGAAAGATGTCCATGTGTATCTTGTGTAGTCATCTACCACCACAAGAGTGTACTTTCTCCCACTTAGACTGACTGGATCAACATGTCCAAATAAGTCCATATGAAGTAGACTTAGTGGTCTTGCATTTGTATTGAGAGATTTTGTTTTGAACGAAGACTTGATCTGCTTTCCTTTTTGACATGCTTCACAAACTTTATCCTTGTCATAGATTACATTTGGTAAACCTTCGACCAATTCCTTTCTTGCAAGCTTGTTGATGGCTTTGAAGTTGAGATGATTAAGCTTATGATGCCATTCCCAGCTTAGATCTTGCTTGCTTTTGGCGACCAAACAAGTATCCGGTCTTGCTGTTTCCCATGTGACAACATACATGTTTTTCCTTCGTTTAGGTGTTAAGACAACTTCATGAGATAGCTCTGAGATAACTTGACATACGTCCCGTGAGAAAGTAACTTTGTATCCTTTGTGACAAAACTGACTAGTGCTCAACAGATTGAACTTTAATCCTTCGACATAAGATACTTCTTGGATGATTAACCCATTCTTCATAACATCTCCAGTGCCCATCGTACGTCCGCTTGAGTTCCCACCAAAGACTACTTTAGGACCATTCTTCGCTTTGTAATTGCTCAGTTCTGATTTATCTCCAGTCATATGTCTCGAGCAACCGCTATCTACATACCAGATGGTCCTATTTCCCTACAGTCAAAGATTAAGTGCTTTTAGGTACCCATACCTTCTTGGGTCCTTGTTGGTTAGCAGTGAGCTTTGGCATCCATGCATACCTAGAACCCGTAAGGTTCATCCTTGGTCCACGATACCCATTAAACACGCGATAATCATAACGAATAACATAGTAAGATTGGGATGACTTTGGTGAATAAACCTTCTGAAGAGGAAGTGTAGGTTTATTCGTGTTGACTCTAGTGTATGAGGTTTGTTTATGTCTATGATATAGCAAAAATTTTGCTCTTGTCATCGGTTCATAGTCCATAGTCCAATCCTCATCACTAGGATCTAAAGTACCTTCCCTACCTCTATGCTTGCTTGGGAACTTTTTGAAATTCTTGACACTACTCGGGTAAGAGTTCGATCTTTCCTGAGGCATACCCTTGCGTTGCCTCTGTGAGTAATGTTGCCTCTTGTTGCCATGAAATTTTCCTTTAGATCGGTTATTTCCAAGTGGTTGACCATTTGCGATTTGACCATGACGGTTCGGTACGCGAGGTCTATACCGAGGGGTTTGATGACTTCTCGGGTTACCGTTTTAGAAATTTCCTCTCGTAGGTTCCACAATACGTGTTTCAATCGAATTATTAGATCGACTCGTTGATTGTGGTTCTGTTCCATTTGTGGCATTAATCACTGGCTCAAGATTTTCAGTTTGTCCTTGGACAAACACGGAACTTAAACCTCCACTAGTAGAAGGGTCAGTTGGTCGTGTTAAGAGAACATGTTGATAGGAGCTAGAGTTGTAACCAAGTCCGGTTTTACTCCCTGATGGTCTTTGATCATCTACCATTCGATCCATTAGTCTGGATGAATTTGTAAATGTCGCAAGTACCGCACGCAAGTTTTGCTCTCTATCATCCTTTGATTTACACTCTTCCTCAAGAAGATGAACTTGCTTCTCAAGCTGGCTTATAGACTCAAGCATCTCAGCATTTTTAAACTTTAAGTCCTCGAGATCTTGTTTTTCTGCCAATAGCTTAGCATTCTCTTCTTTAAGTTTGAGATGTGAATCCTCAATACCATAAAAACTCTTCATCATTTTCTCAAATGCTTCCCTAGGGTTTTCATGACATGTGGATTCAGAACTGTAGTTAGAGGATTGGTTTTGTGAGGTTACCTCTTCTTCATCAGCCATGAGACATATCTCTTCATCTGATTCTTCTTGACTGAAAAGACATAGAAGCCCTTTCTCATCTTCCGAGCTGTCACTTTCTGAGCTTGAGCTAGAGGTGCATGACTCTTCGTTCTTCTCTCCTGTCTTCTCTTCTACTGCCAAGGCTTTCCTTCGTCTGTCATTCTTTTGGTTCTTACTTGACTCTTCATCAGCATCATTTGATGTATTCTTCGGGTAGTGATATCTTCCCGAATTTTTCTTGTAGTTGTGCTCGTCCTGATGCTTTTTGACGATTGGATATTGACATTCGGCCTTGAAGTGTCCAGGCTTTCGGCAGTTGTAACATAATACTTGCAACTCATCCTTCTCATGAGTTCTGGATCCGCTAGCCTTGTCATTTCCTTGATACTTTGTTCGTCTCGTCTTATCCGAGTTGTCATATGATTGATTCTTTCGCATGAATCTTTTGAACCTTCTTACAAACAAAGCCATCTAATCATCAGTGAAAAAATCAGAAGAGGGATTAGTGATAGACCTTGGTGTTGATGATGAGGGTTGATGGTTTGCAACCAGAGCTATATTTCTTGTTTCAGGTTCATCATCATTTTGTGCTTCCTTTTCGAACTCGTAGGCCTTCAGATCAGTGAAGATCTGTGTAGTACTCGTTGTTTTGAGATCTCTATGATCCCGCATAGCTACAACTTTCATTTCCCAGCTCTTGGGTAGTCCTCGGAGAATCTTCAAGTTTATCTCCTTTTGTGTTAGCTTCTTTTTGTCAAGATCATTGATCTCCATCAATAGCTTTATGAATCGAGCTTCCATTTCAGTTATGGACTCCTTTGGGTTTAGTTTGAAATCCTCAAACTTCTTCATGGCAATGGTCAGTTTGTTCTCCTTTTCTTGCTCATCTCCATCACCGATTAGCATGAGCACATCCCAGATTTCCTTAGCATTCTTGCACTTCCTTACTCTCGGAAACAAGGATTCGTCCAGCGACTTGTAGAGGATATCCTTGGCTATGTTGTCGAGATTTACTCGAGTTCTCTCATCAGTAGTGAGTAAGGATTTCTCCTTTGGAATCATCTCTGGTGATCTTGGATCAGTGGCAACACGATTGGGATTGACTTGTAGTATCTGGATGGGTCCATCAGTTATTACGTCCCACATCTCATCATGCATGGCAGACAGGTGAGCCTGCATGCGCACTTTCCAATCATCAAACTTATCCAGGTTAAACATAAGAAAATGCCTATGATGTTCCATTTTAGACATGGTGCAAAGTTTCAAAATATTTTGATAAAATTTTTAAAGAGGATCACCAGGCAGTATACACAGAGTGTTCACCGTTCAAGGTAACTTGCTCTGATACCACTTGTTGGTCTCGGTGGTAACGATATGAGTCTAGAAGGGGGGGTTGAATAGACTCAGGGGATTTTTGAAAACCTTTTTGATAAAGAGTTAAATGCAGCGGAAAGAATATGACAAAATTTTATCTTTTACTTTGCACTAGAGTTTTTCTTGTAAAGGATGTTAGGTTTGAGTTGTGTATGCAATGCAATGCGTAAGGTAAATAAAAAAAATAGAGAGAGAGAGAGAGAGAGAGTTTTTATAGTGGTTCGACTGTTAACTAAGCCTACTCCACTCTTCTTCACAACACGTGAAGGTTTGCACTATATTCCCCATTATAGTACAATTTCCGTTACAACAAGCTCCTTTGATCACTAAGCCCGGCAGCCTTGTTGTAGTAGGTTTTTCAACTTCTTCCAAGTTTACTCCGCCTCTTTCTACTTCACTTGTAGAGATGGTTGAATAAGTATGATAAATCTCCAACTTGGAATTCTTGTGCTTTTCTTCGTTGATCAACTTCTTAAGCTCACAAGAACTTCCAAATAAATCTGAATATCACTTAATAAGCTTTGTGAATATCACACTGAAAATTTTCACTTGAATGACAATATTTCGCGCATTTCAACATTGTCAAAGTGAGATGGGACAAGGGTATTTATAGGTGGAATTTCAGATCCGTTGGAGGGAGATTGAAATTCAAAACCTATTATCCAGTGTGTAATATCCAATGGGTAAAGTCTTCTCCTTTTTCAGAATGTCAGTACTTTCTAGCCGTTTGTCCACTTTTAGATAAGGACAAAATGCCTTTTGTCCCTAAAAAATGTGACAATCATTAAATGCTTCTTAGGACCGTTGCATAGGACCCAAAATGACATTCTGTTATACCCATTCTTAAGCCAATAGATAAGATAACTTATCAGAGAATGTCTTTGCCTTGGTTGTGAGAAAGAATGATTGACCTTATCATTCCTCTTAAACTCATCGAGTCAATCACATGTTTGATTGCTCGGTTATAAAATCTTGGCCTTTCCCGGTTTTGGCCTAAGATCCTAGTCTTCGGTTCCTTAATTCTTCGTGTCTTCGAGTCTTCGGTTCTTCGGATGAAACATTCCTCTGTCGAAGTCTTCATGTCCTCGGTAAGTAAGACTCTGATCCTTAGTAAAGAAAGGATAACTAAGACTTCGGTTACCTTACAAAATTAACAATACAAACATAAACTATTCTAAGACACTTACGAAAAATTTAGGGGTCTCCTCGTATAGTTTTAGTATCATCAAAATTAACAACTCTGGGTTCCTAACAAATGCTACTAGAATAGAGGTTTTTTGGTGCATTTAATTTGACGGGGTGAGTTATGGAATTGGACCTCAGAAAGTAACAAACACTAAACCTATAGAGCTATGATTCTTTTCTTGTACTCAATTGTTCCATATTACTTCTCTTTTCTTAAAGCTCTCAACAAAATATTTCTAGCAAGTATCTATAATAAAGGTATGTATATGTTGCGACACCACTAACATGGTAACAAAAACCTAGGTGAGCTAAGGTGTTGGAGAGTAAGGGTGGAGGATAAGCTCAAGGGAAGGTTGATGGATGTATACATCCAGCTTAGATTTTAAAAATAAATAACATACCAAAAATAGAAAAGCCAAAAACCTTTAAGCATGCCTAGCCGGCGGGCGCGTGTAGTACACAGTCAACTGGTGTGCCATACTCACACTAACATTGTTTCGTTTTTCATTTTGTTTTGTTATTTTTTTTAATTTTTTTATTTTTTTATGTGTATAGCCCACGAAAAATCTAACACTTGATTGATATTTATAACGTATGCACTAGAATGAAAGTTTTTTTGTTGCATTTGAGAGGTGAGTTTTGGAATTCGACCTCGCTAACATGAAACCTATTGATATATGATTCTTTTCTTTTGCTCAATTGTTCTTTATTACTTCTCTCTTCTTAAAACCCTCAAACAAAACATTTCTAGCTTTGGATTGATTGTAACATGCCCACCTGACCCTCCTACTCTGATCTAACGTGCTCCAAATCCTAAGGGACTGCCACTACAGCTACACTTTTAGCTAAGCGCTTTGTCTGTACCTTCTTTCGACCCATTTGGTTTTAAAACAATAGAAGACATTCTTCTCCTTAATCCTTCCATACTAGCTCAGGCTATGTGTTATCCTTCTTATCTGTTCTTGAGACGGGTTCCTCACCCTAGCTATGTTACCATCACAAACCGAGAGAAAGAAAGAGATAGAGAACAATGATTATTACTTACAAGAGATGGATAATATTCTAATTTTTCCCATTGAATTTCAAAAATTTTGCTAACATTTGCTTTTTAATGGTTTGGCCATAGTAGTCATCATACTTAGCCTCTAGAAAACCAATTATTGTATTGTTAACCATTATAGATTAACTGTGGGCATTCATAGGGGCAGGGCAAGATATTTCATCTAGTGGGGGGCGAAAAATTAAAACAAATGAGATATTGTGGAAGAAAAAATTAATCAAGTAGAGAGATTCAACCTCCTAACATCTACTAAAACCATCAAAATTACTTCATCTTTGCATAATTTATATATATATATATATATATATATATATATATATATATATATATAGGATGGCGTTCAGGTGCGTACGGGCCGCCCCGGAGAGAACTACGAACGAATCGTAGCGCGCCACGTGTACAAGATGTAGTTGCACCTAACGTTATAACTAGATGCACTTAATGTTATAACTAGATGCACCTAGGTGCACCCAGGTGCATAAATGTTAACAAGGTAAAGTACTTGCACTTTTTAAGTGAAAATAGGTGCACAGGTACAAGTAAAATGTATTACAAGTGCAAGTAAATTGTACACTGAGCATCAATATTAAGTGCACATAATGTTATAACTAGATGCACCTAATGTTATAACTAGGTGCACCTCGGTTGCACCCAGATGCATGAATATTAACAAGGTAAATAGCTTGCATTTGTAAGTGAAAGTATTTGCGAAAATAGATGCGTGAATATTAACAAGGTAAATTGCTTGCACTTATAAGTGAAAATAGGTGCGAAAATAGGTGCACTTGTAAGTGAAACTTGTTGCACTTATAATACAATTAATTGGACCAAAGTTCCAGTTATTTACGAAAATGCCACCGCGTCGATTTTTTAAAATTGTATCTAATTCGTTGATATGGGCAGGTGGATGAATGTGATGCGTTCTCATTTCCTTCTTGGGCGACAGTTCGCATGGGAGTGTACCCCTATATATATATATATATATATATATATATATATATATATATAATTTATATATATATATATATATATATATATATATATATATATATATATATATATATATATAGGGGTGCACTCTCGTGAGAACTCTCGCCCAGGTAGGAAATGAGAACGCTCCACAGTCGTCCACGTGTCCAGATCAACGAATCAGATGCAATTTTAAAAAAATGACGCGGTGGCATTTTCGTAAATAACTGGAACTTTGGTGCACCTAGTTTCACTTACAAGTGCACCTAGTTTCACTTAAAAGTGCACCTAGTTTCACTTACAGTTCACTTACAAGTGCACCTATTTTCGCACATATTTTCACTTACAAGTGCAAGTAATTTACCTTATTAATATTCATGCACCTATTTTCGCAAATACTTTCACTTACAAATGCAAGTAATTTACCTTGTTAATATTCATGCACCTGGGTGCACCTAGGTGCACCTAGTTATAACATAGGTTGCACCTAGTTATAACATAGGTTGCACCTAGTTATAACATTAGGTGCACTTAGTATTGATGCTCACTGTACAATTCACTTGCACCTGTAATACATTGTACTTGCATCTGCAATACATTTTTCTTGCACTTGTGCAAGTAATTTACTTTGTTAACATTCATGCACCTGGTTGCAACCTATGTGCACTTAGTTATAGCAATAGGTGCACCTAGTTATAACATTAGGTGCACTTAGTATTGATGCTCATTGTATAATTTACTTGCACTTGTAATACATTTTACTTGCACGTGTGCACCTATTTTCACTTGCAGGTGCAAGTAATTTACCTTGTTAACATTTATGCACCTGGGTACACCTATGTGCACCTAGTTATAACATGAAGTGCACCTAGTTATAACGTTAGTTGCAACTACATTCCGGACACGTGGCGCGCTGTGATTCGTTCTCAGTTCTCTCCTGGGCGGCCAGTTCGCACCTGAACGCGATCCTATATGTATATATATGTATTTATATATATATATATATGTATTTATATATATATATATATATATATATGTATTTATATATGTATATATGTATGTATATATGTGTATGTATGTATATATGTATATGTATGTATATATGTATATATATGTATATATGTATAGATTTGTGTTCAAATGTGGCGGCGAGCTCTGGTGCGGTCATGCGGCTTAATCTGCACCGTCCAATTTCATTAATCCTACTGAAATTCACGTATGTTTAAGTGGGGTTATTATGGTAATTTTAATATTTGTATTACGTGAATTTAAATGGTGCATTTTAGTACATAGTGTGGTGTGTTTGAATACATACTGTGGTGCGTTCTATTACGTATGTTGGTGCATTAACTGTGTTATGGAATGGTGTATTTTAATCTATCCGCTGGTGCATTTTCATACGTAGAATGATATGTAACTGTGTTGTGGAATGTTGTGTTTAATCCGTCGTCCGGTGCATTTTAATACGTTGAATGCTGTGTATTTTAACACATGTTTTCTAATATGTGTAAATAGTGCATGCTTATAATCTGACATGAGACACGTTGTGGTATATTTTAATATGTAGAATGATGTGTTTTATTAAGTATATTGATGAATTTTAAGTGAATAGGTGCATTTTAGTACGTCTTGGTATATTGTCTAGAATGGTGTGTTTTATCGGTCATCTAGTGCGTTTTAGTACGTAGAATGGTGTTTTCTGTAACATATATATATTGCGCGTTGATTTGATGAGTTGATATGATCTAATGGCTGAAAATAGGCCACACGGCCACACCTAATGACCAGGCCACACCTAATCATGACTCTATATGTATATATATATATATATATATATATATATATATATATATGTATACATACATATATGTATGTATACATATATATATATAGACTAGTGTTCATTTAGTTATATGATTCCGTGTGCACAATTGGTGACCTTTTATTTTTTGTGATCAATGGTGTGTATTAAATGTTTTTTTTTTTAGTAAATTTTATTTTCTAGTCTAAATTTTTGTGGTGTGTATTTATGGTATGGGTATATTAGGGATTTGGAGAGTAAATGCTGACCGGATTTTGGGGGTTTATTTGTCGTTTGTGTTTAATTTGCAATGCCGTCTCCGGTAGGGTTTGTGTTGCACAATTACTCTCTCATTCTTCAACATTTTGCCTCACTAGTTATTTCCTCTCGTTTCCACCATCGACAACAACCCTCCCTACCACTTTTCTTCCTTCGCTGGCTGTCGTCGCCATTGCAATGTCCGATCGCCCTCCTCTCCAATCGCGTCGTCGGAATGCTGAACCCGCCGGTGCCCTTTGAGGTTATTTTTTTTCACACTTGTGGTCTCCAGGTGATATTTTTTTTTTAATTTCTGGTCGTCGGGGGTAGTTAGGGTGGTGGGCTTCACTGGTTTTTTTTTTCTCACCATTTTTTTCCAGTTCGTTGGTGGGGTTTTAGTATTGGGCTACTGTGCCGTGTGTTTTGTTTGATTTGGGGTTGGGTGGTTGTTGATTTGCATCTACTTTTTTTTTTGTTTGTAAATGTTTCGTTATTCAATTGCTTCTATGAATTGTTTGGTGTTTTTTGCTTCTATGAATTGTTTGGTGTTTTGAGCTTGGAGTTTGATGGGTTTGGTGTTCACTGGTTTGATTTGTTATACTTTGCAAATGTGCAATAGAGTATTTTGCTCTGTGCAGTTGATATTGTATTGGGTGATCATATGTGGTTTTTGGGATAATTTCAGTGAGGTGTAATTTTTTCCTGTGCAATGCCCCATCTTCATCTGTGCTATTATACCCCTGTTTGGGAACCGCGTTCTGAGTGTGATTTTTATGCCTAGTTTACTGTCTGTTGTGTTCAAAAAGCCTAAGATTAGATGACCATTATTATCCAATCCATAAGAAAATTGCTAAATAGGGATTGTTGTTTCCATATCAAGTATGTTCAAGGGAAACTAATCTGTATGTGTATTAGTGGTGGCTACACTAAACTGCACAACCACCAATTTGGTTTACAACCATTTCATTTGATACCCCTAGCTAGAAAATGTGTTATTTTCATTATAAAACAGTGGTTGTAATAACCTTAAGGTTTTCATTAAGAAATTAAGTGACCTTCCAAATTAACTTTCTAACTACTTTGAGAATATAGAAAAAATTTATTCACTACCGTCTTTTAAAGTGGTCAGTATTACTAACTATGCTTTTTTTCACTACCGGTTTGGTATGTGCACTTAAGTGTTGCGTCCTGTCAAGCTGACCATGGTGTTTTGTGCACTTCAGTGGTGCATCTTGTGAAGCTAAAGAGTGCGTTTATGGGGGTGTTTTTGGTGGGGTTTATGTGATTAAAATGAGTGATGCATTGGAGTGGGGTTCTGGGTAATCTCATCTGTGCAGCCAAGTATACTCTTTTGTGCAATAGGCTAGTTTGTTCAGTAATTGAAAACTTCTGCATGTGGTAGTGTCACAGTGAATCAAGTAGTCGTGCGTCCTCTCGCTGGGAACAAAGGCAGAGGAAAGCCTTTAAAAGGAGCAAGGGAGATTGCTGCTGATTTTAAAAAACGAGGTGAGAGGACATGCGCAACATGTGGAGAGGCAAATGGCCATGACAGGCGCAACTGCTCGTTACGCAAGAAGAAATCAAAGGAGAATAGGTGTGGTTATGATTCTAAGTAGATTTGTGTGGTTTTTTTTTTTTTATTAATAAACTTGCACTAGTTAAGATCTAATGTTGGTGTTGTATTCGCCATAAAAAACATTATTTATTAATATATTAATTGTGTTGGATGGTTATTGTAATTGTAACCCCTCGTATTTTCCGATAAGTTTGTGGTTCGGAAAATGGGTCTTTAAGTTATGACATTCATGAAATGATCGCTCGATGCTTCAAAGGAATTTTTTTTTTATAAGTGAGTATAGTTGTTATTAAGCTGCGATCTACGTATCGGTCACGAACCGTAAAATTTTTAGGAGCTAGTATTCGGACCCGATTATCCTAGGAAATTAATTTTTAGACACCATACGATTATTCTTGAATTTCCTATTTAATTAGATTAGCCCATAGCAGCTAAAATTTATTTGCGATCGTACATCGCGAAATTTCGCGGTGTACCAAACCTAGCCCAATTTTGAATTTTAGACTGGAATAAATTTTTGGGTTCGAGAATTATTTGAATTAAATTAGTTTCTACGGAGAATTCATCTGATTTAATCCCAATCAGTCCAAGCCAAGATATTTTTATGATCAAACCACAAGATTTTGACACATGTCACAAATTTTCACCACATGTTCCATTCTTATCCCATAAGCCAAATGGGTGGAAGATATTTTATTATTTTATTATTTTTCCCTTAATCTTATCTTGTAAGGGATATATATATGTTAAGATAAGAATGAAGAAATTCCATGTCTTCATTTCCCATTCCCATTTCGTGAGAAAAGAGAGAGAGAGAGAGAGAGGAGAGAGGGAGTTCATCTTCTTCCACCATTAGAGCTCACCTTCCATAGCCAAGCTTTCTTCACAAGTGTCAACCTATTCGGTAAAATTTTAATTTTATTCGGTAGAAAGCTTTGCATTCCTTCTTAGAGCTTGAATCTAAGCTTAGTTTCTTAAAATATTGTGTTATGGTGTTGATTTTGATCATAGGAGTAAAGGTGAATTTGGGGAAAAGATCCAAGAGTTGTTCCTACGGTGTTAGTAAACCATCTTAAGGTAAGGAATCCCTTTATTTGGTTGAGGTTATTTGAAACTAGGTAATTGATAGCTAGCTTATGAATTGTTGTTGATTGGTGTACATGAAACCTATGTGTTATGTGCAATACGGAAATTATGTATTTATGTATAAATATATATATATATATATATATATTGGGTGTGATATATATATTACGTATGTGTGGGTGTGTAGTGTAATATATATATATATGTATAAGTGTTATGAACATATATGTAGTATGTAAGTATGGGTAGTGAAAAGTATATATATAATTATAAATATTATGTACACATTTATGGGTAAATGTAGTATAGTATATATATATATATATATATATATATATATATATATATATATATATATATATATATAGGCCCTCGTTCACATGAGGACCCATAATTATAAAGGATTATGAGGATCCATCACAATCATCCAAATCATAAGAGTTGATGGCTGAGATTAGTTAGGATAATGAGAAGGAAACACGCTGCTAATTACAATCAAGGGCAAATAAGAGATTGCACATGAATTATGATTACTGTAGGATTAGAATTAACAAAAAAATAGGAGATGGTTTCATATATAAATAAGGAGACCATCGCTACTAGTTTTCTTCTCCAACGCTACTACTGTCGGCTATCATTGGAGGCTTTGCGGAAATTGGGAGAACAACAGCGAATTAGGAAACTAAACAAGTAAGACCGTCTGCAATGGAAGTAGATGGCGAGTCGAATTTCGAACAAAACTACGATGCGGCGAAAGAGCACGGTAGGTTCTCAAAACTGCAGTAGTTATAATATGTTTGATAACTGATGAATTCCATGAAAGCGGCAGGGGAAACCAGTGGTTGCATTGATCTAGGCATTGAAAGAGTTGTAAAGCTTATATATACCATCGTGTGCCTGAGGTCTTTAAATCGTGTGCCTAATATTTATTGGTTGTGTGACTTGCGTGTATAAGACTATGAATACATCATGAACAGTCTGAAATTAAGAAAAGAGAATAGATTGTATAATTTAATCAGTTGCATTAGAACGAACACGTGAATATGCATATTACATAGTTGCATGAATATGAGAAGGTGGATACGGGTGGATCATGATAATAATACTAGGTTGGACACCAATGTGTAAGAAATAATGTTTAATTGTATGGCTTTTGTTTTGGGTCGTTATTGACATGAAGTTAACTTATTTTTGAAAAGAATGAAATAAAGAAACAAAGCAATGATTAACTCAAATGCATGAATAGGGATGTCTTTGGTGAAACAATTTCGCGATTTGTGTGCCATGTAGTGATATAATGTGTGCCCCTATATATAAATCATGTGCCCAGATGTACAGGAAACAAATCCCGAAGCCCGACACGACTTCCGTCATTGTCCCTTTAACCCAAACAAAAAGAAGAATCAAACTAAGAAAGTGAAGGCATAGTAATAGAGAAGATCAACAAGCAATGCTACATTGAAAAAAACTTTGATTTATTCCAACGCAGGCACAAAACACATCCATTAAGGTCACGCGAGATAAAGTAAACATGCAAACAACATATGAAATCCACCCTTGGTTACATTTCTGATTAGTTTCCATATTCGAGTTTGATTATAATGCACGCTAGGCACAGAGCAATTGATCTTTATATTGGAGGCTCCAATAAGATAAAAAGAGTGTAGAGGGCTGGGGAAGTAAAGTACGACAATTGTACATGGATAATTACATATTTTTTTTGGTCATATAATATCTTCCCGATTGAACTTGAGGCACGCAATTTTCTTACTATTACCATTAACCGAACTAAAAGAGCTTATGATTATGATATTCATCGTTACTCCAAAACATGAATTCAAAAGATCAGGGATAACTAAATGTCTAAAACTATCTATAAATACTAATTTTAACTATCAACAACTATCTATAAATACTAATTTTAACTATCAACTTTCCATCTAAACA
>CP025647.1:16853094-16867081 GCA_003576665.1 Ipomoea trifida | reverse complement strand
GAAACGGTGCTTCTGTGAAGATGAATTTTTTAAAAATAAAAATCATCCATACACAAATTCTAAAAGAAAATTAGTAGTTCCTCTAATCCATATATAGAAGGACATATTTCAAATTTTAGAGTCCATATGCAAAATAAATAATTATCCAAAATAAATGAAAGATAGGCTAAGTATAAAAGAAAAAAAAAGTCTCAACTTGAATACTCCGATTGAATCATAAACGTATACAACAAGCAAAAAAAATATTATTTAAACTATAAAGTATAATTTGTTAAATTTATATAAAAAGCAAGATACCATGTATTACACAAGCTGATGATGATGGAGCATTTGACCAACTATCGATGTGAGTTGTAATAATATAGGAGATAGGGGGCAGAGTAAGGTCAAAGATTTAAAAGCTATGTATTAATGGAGAAGACTAGGTAGATTAGGGAGGTGAATTTTTACTTTATTTAGCCTCTCAAATCTATGATTTTTCTAGGTTAAATCCTAAACAACAATAGAGGAAAGAGGTGAAAAGAACCCGTCTATCAACAATGGTGTGATGAGTTTTGATATGAGCGATAGAAAATAAATAAAAATACCATAAAAAGAAAAGTAAAAAACCTTTAAACATGCCTAACAAGCCGGCTGCGTGCAGTACACGCGCAGCTGGTGTGCGAAACTAACTCTAACATAGTTTTTTTTTTTTTTTTTTTCGTTCTTTCCTTTTTTCTTGAATGCCTGGCCCACAAAAAACTCTCACACTTTGTTGATATTTATAATTAATGCTACTAGAATGGAGGTTTTTTGGTGCATTTAATTTGAGGGGTGAGTTATGGAGTTCGACCTCAAAAAGTAACAAACATTAAACCTATAGGGATATGATTCTTTACTTGTACTCAATTGTTCCTTATTACTTCTCTCTTCTTAAAGCTCTCAAACAAAACATTTCTATAGCAAGTATCTACATTAAAGGTATATATATGTTGCGGCACCACTAGAATGGTAACAAAAACCTAGGTGAGCTAGGGTGTTGGAGAGTAAGGGTGGAGGATAAGCTCAAGGGAAGGTTAATGGATGTCTACATTGAACTTAGATTTAAAAAAAAAATAAAATACCAAAAATAGAAAAGCCAAAAACCAATAAACATGCCTAGCAGGCCGGGCGCGTGCAGTACACGCGCAGCTGGTGTGCGATACTCACACTAACATTGTTTCTCTTTTCATTTGTTTTTGTTATTTGATTTTTTCGCGTATAGCCCACGAAAAATCAACGGGACTGGAGGGCCTAGCCGGGGGAATGGGGGAAGTTTTAGAACTTTTTCTACCTATGATTGCTACTGTCAACACAAGAATGAGAAAACAAAGCTGAAGAAGTTTTGGAGTTCTTCCTCTCCCAAATTTCATTAATTCAAATCACAATTGTCTGCTGAAAAAGCCTTTAAATCCTAAGCTTTAAATACTAAAAAGTGCAACAGTAATAAACGGTAACAAGCATAAAAATAGGGAAAATATAACAATAGGAATTCAAAAAACTAATATAAATATTTTATGGAGTTGGCTTATGAAACTGCCCTGCGTCATTGGTATGTTTTCCTAATGAATGCATCATCACACCCCTCCAAGTCAACAAGCTTGTCCTCAAGCTTGAAGTCGGGAAACAGCAACCGGATGTTATCCAAGCGCTCCCAGGAAGCATCTTCAGGAGCAGCGCCGGCCCAAAGGACTAAGACTTCCTGGACACCGCGGTTCAGTCGAGACTTAGTCACGTTCCCGGGTTGCAGTAAAACCCTCCCATCGTGCAGCGAGGGAAGTTCTGGGGCGAAAGATGGGGGGTGCCCTAGTAAGGCTTCAACAGGGACACATGAAAAACATCGTGAATTCGGCTCGAGGGCGGAAGCGCAAGCTGGTACGCCACAGTCCCCACGCGTTTAGTGACGCAGAAGGGACCAAAAAACTTCGGAGACAGCTTGTGGAACACTCGACGATTGACAGAGAGCTGGCGATAAGGATGGAGACGAAGCCAAACCCACTGACCTACAGAGAACTCAACATGGCGGTGCGTCTTGTTGTAAAATTTAGTCATACGAGTCTGAGCAGCCCAATGATGATCACGAATTAATGTCAATAACGAATCTCGATCCTGAAGAGCAACGTCGACCGCGTCAAGTTTGGAGGCTCCTGGCTCATAGGACAAGAGACGCGGAGGGTCTCGGCCGTAGACAACTCGAAATGGGGTAGTCCGGAGAGCCGATTGGTAGGAGGTGTGTTGTAGCAGTATTCAGCCCAAGGAAGATAGTCAATCCACTTACGCGGGCAATCGCCCACCAAACAGCGCAAGTACATGGCAATTGTGCGGTTGGTCACTTCGATTTGACCGTCCGATTGCGGGTGATATGACGAGGAAAAGGACAAGGTAGTCCCGCTGAGGCGGAACAATTCCTTCCAAAAGGAACTCGTGAAAGTCACGTCCTTGTCACTAACAATGGTTTCTAGGAAGCCGTGAAGCTTAACCACGTTTGCAAAAAACACACCTGCAACCGAAGCCGCAGTATAGGGGTGGCCGATTGGGATGAAGTGTGCCGACTTGGAAAGACGGTCAACCACGGAGAAGATCACCGATTTGTTGTAGACCTTCGGCAAGCCTTCAATGAAATCGATGGAAATTTCATTCCAGACAAGCGACGGAATCGGTAACGGCTGGAGAAGACTTGCGGGATGTAAGTTTTCCCATTTGCAACGTTGACAAGTGGGGCAGTTCCTCACGAACTCGCGAACACCTCTACGCAATCTGGTCCAGAAAAATTCGCGGGAAACTAATCTGTATGTGTATTACTGGTGGCTACACTAAACTGCACAACCACCAATTTGGTTTACAACCATTTCATTTGATACCCCTAGCTAGAAAATGTGTTATTTTCATTATAAAACAGTCGTTGTAATAACCTTAAGGTTTTCATTAAGAAATTAAGTGACCTTCCAAATTAACTTTCTAACTACTTTGAGAATATAGAAAAATTTTATTCACTACCGACTTTTAAAGTGGTCAGTATTACTAATTATGCTTTTTTTTTTCACTACCGGTTTGGTATGTGCACTTAAGTGTTGCGTCCTGTCAAGCTGACCATGGTGTTTTGTGCACTTTAGTGGTGCATCTTGTGAAGCTAAAGAGTGCGTTTATGGGGGTGTTTTTGGTGGGGTTTATGTGATTAAAATGAGTGATGCATTGGAGTGGGGTTCTGGGTAATCTCATCTGTGCAGCCAAGTATACTCTTTTGTGCAATAGGCTAGTTTGTCCAGTAATTGAAAACTTCTGCATGTGGTAGTGTCATAGTGAATCAAGTAGTCGTGCGTCCCCTCGCTGGGAACAAAGGCAGAGGAAAGCCTTTAAAAGGAGCAAGGGAGATTGCTGCCGATTTTAAAAAACGAGGTGAGAGGACATGCGCAACATGTGGAGAGTAATGGGGGAAGTTTTAGAACTTTTTTTTACCTATGATTGCTACTGTCAACACAAGAATGAGAAAACAAAGCTGAAGAAGTTTTGGAGTTCTTCCTCTCCCAAATTTCATTAATTCAAATCACAATTGTCTGCTAAAAAAGCCTTTAAATCCTAAGCTTTAAATACTAAAAAGTGCAACAGTAATAAACGGTAACAAGCATAAAAATAGGGAAAATATAACAATAGGAATTCAAAAAACTAATATAAATATTTTATGGAGTTGGCTTATGAAACTTCCCTGCGTCGTTGGTATGTTTTCCCAATGAATGCATCATCACACCCCTCCAAGTCAACAAGCTTGTCCTCAAGCTTGAAGTCGGGAAACAGCAACCGAATTTTATCCAAGCGCTCCCAGGAAGCATCTTCAGGAGCAGCGCCGGCCCAAAGGACTAAGACTTCCTGGACACCGCGGTTCAGCCGAGACTTAGTCACGTTCCCGGGTTGCAGTAAAACCCTCCCATCGTGCAGCGGGGAAGTTCGGGGGCAAAAGATGGGGGGTGCCCTGGTAAGGCTTCAACAGGGACACATGAAAAACATCGTGAATTCGGCTCGAGGGCGGAAGCGCAAGCTGGTACGCCACAGTCCCCACGCGTTTAGTGACGCAGAAGAGACCAAAAAACTTCAGAGACAGCTTGTGGAACGCTCGACGATTGACAGAGAGCTGGCGATAAGGATGGAGACGAAGCCAAACCCACTGACCTACAGAGAACTCAACATGGCAGTGCGTCTTGTTGTAAAATTTAGTCATACGAGTCTGAGCAGCCCGAAGATGATCACGAATTAATGCCAATAACGAATCTCGATCCTAAAGAGCAACGTCGACCGCTTCAAGTTTGGAGGCTCCTGGCTCATAGGACAAGAGACGCGGAGGGTCTCGGCCGTAGACAACTCGAAATGGGGTAGTCCGGAGAGCCGATTGGTAGGAGGTGTTGTAGCAGTATTCAGCCCAAGGAAGATAGTCAATCCACTTACGCGGGCAATTGCCCACCAAACAGCGCAAGTACATGGCAATTGTGCGGTTGGTCACTTCGGTTTGACCGTCCGACTGCGGGTGATAGGACGAGGAAAAGGACAAAGTAGTCCCGCTGAGGCGGAACAATTCCTTCCAAAAGGAACTCGTGAAGCTTAACCACATTTGCAAAAAACACACCTGCAACCGAAGCCGCAGTATAGGGGTGGCCAATTGGGATGAAGTGTGCCGAGTTGGAAAAACGGTCGACCACGGAGAAGATCATCGATTTGTTGTAGACCTTCGGCAAGCCTTCAATGAAGTCGATGGAAATTTCGTTCCAGACAAGCGACGGAATCGGTAACGGCTGGAGAAGACCTGCGGGATGTAAGTTTTCCCATTTGCAACGTTGAAAAGTGGGGCAGTTCCTCATGAACTCGCAAACACCTCTACGCAATCTGGTCCAGAAAAATTCGCGGGAAAGGCGATAGATTGTCTTTTGGACCCCCTCGTGCGAAGTGTCGTGAAAGCCTGAAATGATAATAGGAATTAGCAGAGATTGTGGAAGAATAAAAAGCTTACCTTTATAACGGATCAAACCGCCATCCAACACCCAGTGCGGTCCTTCGGTGCCATTCCGAATTCGGTCCATTAAGGTGTGAGCGGCATCGGAATCCGCGAGTTCACTCCGGATGGAATCAAGGAGTGGCGAAACCGGGGCCGAAAGTGCAATGAGAGTAGGAGAGTCCTCATCTCGACGAGACAATGCGTCTGCTACGGTATTAAGATTACCTGCACGAAACTCGACTTGGAAGTCGTTGCCCAAGAGTTTACTAATCCAATGATGTTGGGGTGACGTCGTTAGGCGTTGTTGCAATAAGAATTTCAGGCTATAATGATCCGTCCTCATAGTGAAATGGCGACCCCATAAATAGTGCCTCCAATGGCGAATAGCCAGAGAAAGCCCAATCAGTTCCTATTCATAAGAAGCGAGTTTCTGATGTCGAGCGGCGAGTTGCCGACTGAAGAAGGCCACCAGGTGATTGTCTTGGTGCAGGACGGCACCGACTCCTACACCCGAAGCATCACATTCGATGACGAACGACTGTGAAAAGTTCGGAAGCTGTAAGACCGGGGCCGTAGTAAGGGCAACTTTAAGTTTTTGGAAAGCCGAGGTGGCCGCGTCCGTCCATAGGAAATTGTGCTTTCGGAGCAGGGAGGTTAAGGGGGCAGCAATCAGACCAAAATCTTTGATAAACTTACGGTAGAACCCTGCGAGACCTAAAAAACCGCGTAGACTCTTTACGGACTGAGGTTGTGGCCAGTCCAGAACAGTTTGGACTTTGGTTAGATCCATAGAAACCCCATTTGCTTTGATAACGTGGCCGAGATAACAAACTCGATCTTCGCCAAATGAACACTTTGAACGTTAGACTAACAAATTATGTTGACGCAAAAGGTTAAAAACAGTTCGGACGTGAGAAATGTGTGCCGCCCAAGACCTGCTACAAATCAAAATATCATAAAAAAAAAACTAAAACAAACTTACGAAGGACCGAACGAAAAACCTCATTCATCAGCGCCTGGAAGGTAAACGGAGCGTTGCAAAGACCGAATGGCATCACTAGGAATTCAAAATGCCCGTGATGCGTCCGGAATGCCGTTTTCTCGATGTCGTCGGAATGCATCCAGATTTGGTGGTACCCGGACCGGAATAGGGAATTTGTCCTTCACTGTTTTGGCGTTAAGTTCGCGGTAGTCGATACAAAAACGCGAAGTGCGGTCCTGCTTCAGCACTAACAACACTGGTGAAGAATAAGGCGACCGGCTGGGTCGAATAATGGATTCACATTGGTGCTCAATTTCATCTTTTTGCGCTTGTGGGCAGCGATAAGGACAAATGGCTACTGGGTCCGTGCCCGTAACTAACGTAATGCGGTGATCGCATTGGCGCGTGGGCGGTCATGCCGTCGGTTCCTGAAACAGGTCAGAGTAATCAGTTAGGACGTGCTCTAAGGCATTAGAAATGCTCATGTGGGATTGTATGGCATTGAGCAAGTGACTAGAGGGAACTTGTTCCCCTTGCCAGGTCACGGGCTGACCCCTATAAGAAACAGTCATCGTAAGAGCAGTAAAATCCCAAAGAATCGCACCCAGGGTGCGCAACCAATGTACCCCTAATACAATTTCGAACCCTACTAAAGGAATAACAAATAAATTAACAGGAAATTGACTAGTATCCTTTTGAAGCATGACGTCCTCGCAAATGCCAAGGCCCGTAATCCGTTCCCCGTTTGCTACCGCCACCTGCAGGTATGGACAGGCCCTAATAAGTAACCAAAACTTTTTAGCTGTTTCCGAATTTACAAAATTATGGGTACTCCCGGAATCAATTAAAGCGGTAATGGGGCTATTATTTAATCGCAAAGTCACGCGCATGGTATTCCCACTCCCAGTTCCCGTAATCGCGTGCAAGGAAATCTCAGGGTTCTCCACATCTGGCTCGACTGGGCGAAGGGTTGCGCAAGAAGAGCTTCATCGTCAATCACCAACAAGAATAGGTGGCGGCAATTGTGCGCAGGGGACCAAGGTTCATCGCAATGGAAGTAGAGTCACTTGGAACGGCGGTGCTGGTACTCGTTGCGCGACAAACGCCTCTCGGCCGGTAGAGCATTGGGTGGCCGAATCACGGACCGCGCTCTCCCGGAGAAGCGCGACTGCTGCGATGCCGACGCGGCTGGCTTGGGGGTCGCGAATGAAGGGCTGTTGGCCGAACTCTCCGCGACGCTCATCGGAGGTCCAGTACACGCAACAGACTGCGACCTCGGCTGGGGCTGGGGAGGACCACCTGCGAAGGGGAAAAACGATGAGTGAGTCGCAGCGGATGGCGAGAAGTATAGCTGTCGACGTGCGTAGGAACGAGCGAGGTTCATGGCCACATCCAAGTTTAACGGGTGCACATGTTCGACGTCGATTCTTAACCACTCATCAAGGCCTGCAGTGTATAGATCAACCTCCTAGTCTTTTCGAACCACGGTGGTGCGGCCGAGAGTCTCCTGAAACTCGTCGGTGTACTCGTCCACCGGCCGGCCATTCTGACGGATGCTGAGCGTGCCGAGGGCGTTTCCCCGGAGACCAGGGCCGAAGCGAAGGTAGCATCTCTGCTTGAATTGCTGCCACGAGATGGCCGGATCCTCCAACTCCAGGCGAAGATGCCACGTTTGCGCCACACCGGTAAGATAAAACGCAACCAAGCTCACGAACTCCCTAACTGGGGTGTTCTGCGCTTTGAAGAACTGCTCGCAACGATGGAGCTAGGCCGACAGATCCTCTCGCCCATCAAAGCGAGCGAACTCCAACCGGGCGAGCTTCAGCGCCGTCGCGGAAGGAACGTCCGGCGTCCCTGCTGCCTACGCCTCCTCGGGCGGAGGACGACTCCCGTGTTGGCTGCCGGAGTCATCGGTTGCTGGTCCTTTCCTGGCCAGTAGCTGCCGGAGCATCTGTCGGATCTCACCATGCTCTGTCTGCATAGCCGTGACAGCAACTTGAAGTGCCTGGACAGATTCGGCTGAGGCGTACTCGCTCATGACGTCAGGCTTTGATACCAAATTTGTTGCGGGATTAGGGGCCTTAGAACGCGTCACTGGGCGATCAACGGGACTGGAGGGCCTAGCCGGGGGAATGGGGGAAGTTTTAGAACTTTTTCTACCTATGATTGCTACTGTCAACACAAGAATGAGAAAACAAAGCTGAAGAAGTTTTGGAGTTCTTCCTCTCCCAAATTTCATTAATTCAAATCACAATTGTCTGCTGAAAAAGCCTTTAAATCCTAAGCTTTAAATACTAAAATGTGCAACCGTAATAAACGGCAACAAGCATAAAAATAGGGAAATTATAACAATAGGAATTCAAAAAACTAATATAAATATTTTATGGAGTTGGCTTATGAAACTGCCCTGCGTCGTTGGTATGTTTTCCCAATGAATGCATCAATTCCCACCTGACCCTTCTATTGTATCGTGCTTCAAATCCTGAGGGACGACCACTGCAGCTACACTTTTAGCTAAGCGCTTCGTTTGTAGCTTCTTTCGACCCTTTGGGTTTTGAAACAATAGAATGCATTCTTCTCCTCAATCCTTCCATACTAGCTTAGCCTATGTGTTATCCTTGTTATTTGTTCTTGACACGGGTTCCTCACCCCATGGTTGTAGTATATGTCTCTCAAGATCGATCTGTAATTGCTCGGCATCGAATTGAATAAAGTACGTAGAAATTTTTTGTCATGATTACTTTTGTATTTAAAAAATGTTGAAAATTTTCTAATCGTATTTCATGTTCAAATTATAGTTTTTCATATGGGGACCCATTTTTTTAAAAAATTTCGCCCAGAGCCTCTAAAATGTTTGGATTGGTCCTGATTAGTTACATGAGATAGATAATAATATAATTTTTTCCCATTGAATTTATCAAAATTTGCTAACATTTGCATGGTAATCGTTTGGCCATAGTTGTCATCATGCTTAGCCATTAGAAAACCAATTGTTGTATTGTTAACCATTGTATATTAACTATGGGCATTCACAGGGACGAAAGATTAAAACAAATGAGATATTGTGGCAGAAAAAATTAATCAAATAGAGAAATTTAACCTCCTTACATCTACTACAACTATCTAAGTTACTTCATGATATGTCATTAAATAGCCTCATATTTGCGCTCATTTATGCTTGTTTTTTACTCAAATGTTAGGTAAAGAAAGAGATGGAACAATGACTGTTGACCTCATACATGCCGCCATGTTCTTCTCGTCTGTCGTACCAACACGAAGTATTTTTCGAGATTCTTTCGATTAGCTCTTCCGCTTCTGGCAATGCTAACGAGACAAATGCACCACTCGAAGATGAGTCAAGGAGCATTTTCCCTTCGTCAGTCAAGCTTTCATAAAGTGAACTAATCACATCCCAGGGATGCATAAGATTGTGCGGGCACTGTCTTTTTAAAACCTTAAATCTCCTCCAGGCTTCTCCTAAACTCTCCAATCTACCTTGCTTAAATTCTTGTATATGTCTTCGAATCCTCATTGTCTTGGTGATTGGGAAAAACTCGTTCATGAATTCTTTATTTAACTGCTGCCAGGATCTGAAGTGATGATCATCCTGACTCTCTAGCCATCGTGCTGCCTCTCCAATTACTGAGAATGAGAATAATTTAAGTCTAATGATCTCTTCACTTACTCCTTCCTGTCTGTACATCCCGCAAGCTCGGATAAATCTGGTAATATGTGCATGTGGATCCTCTAAAGGTAATCCTACATACTGATTGTTCTGAACCAAAGTGAGGATTGTCGGGTGCACATACATGAAAGTTCACGTTCTCCAATGTCGGTACGTAAATAGAATTATGCATGTTGAATTCTGGTGTCATATAGTCTGTTATAGATCTTTGTTGCTCTTGTGATACTTAATAATATTCATCTAGTCGAATTTGTTCCGGTTGATTCACTCGGTTAATCTAGGGTTCTTCTAATATTGGATCATTCTGATTGGCTTGTCCAGGTGGATTGGGTGGTATACTGGGGAAGGATTTGGTATAGTTGTTCCTCTTCCTTGAGAATTTCTCGTCGCGCTTGTAGAAGCCATTTGTTTAGTTCGATGTTTTTCCTTCTTGTTGCTTTGTTAATTTCCGGTATGTGAGGAATTAAACCTTGGTTTCCTTTCACTCTTGTGTGCATTCACCTAAGATTTTCAAGAAAGCAAACTATCCACAATTGACTAGAAGTAGCCAATTGAGGTAAATAACAAAAACGAATAAAAACAGAAAATAAAATAAAATGAAATGGATTAACAATACTCAAATTCTCAAAAACATTCAATCAAGTAAAAGCAAAATAATTGACAACCGATTGCCCTCCCCAGCAACGGCGCCATTTTGAAGGTTCATTTTTGCGTAGTGGTTGAGGTGTAATGCATGTGGTATATATGTGTAATGATAAAACGAAGAGCCTAAAGTCCCCGAGTGTCGGTCTCGAAGGAGGGACGTGGAGGTGAATCAATAGCCACACCTCTCATATTTCTTACTCACCTTTGAGAAAAGGGAGTTTGAAGGAAATAGGCACGCAAAGTATTTGTTGAATTGCCTCTTCTACCCAATGTTGGAAAATAACACTAAAATGGCATTTTAAGTGGCCATTTTGTGGTACAATTTAAAGTGGGGTCCATATCCGATTTGGGTCGGGTCAATGTGGATTCGGGTTCTTCGTAGTTAGGCGAAGAGATCCATATATTGTACGCTCAAAATGGATAATGGGTGAATGAGAAATTAGTTCTCAAAGTAGACCCATTTGAGATGGAATTTGAAGTGAGGAAAAGCTTATGTAGCTTTGTCCCACATTAGTTGGGAATGAAGATTTGCCCCACTATATATACAAGAGTCTTTTTATGACTAAGTAACTTGTATAGCATAGATGCACTCTCTCGCACGCATGAGGGGGGGGGGTGGTGGGTGCAAATCAAATCCCAAACTGAGCCTGAAAAGGCTTGACTCGTGTACGCGGACTAAGTTATACCATATTTTTTATGGACTGGCCTCTCGCAAGAGGTCGTTCGCATACGAGTGCGATGTCTCACGGACGACACGAGATCAGAAGTGATCTCTCGTTTGAGACATCAAAATGGACTGACCTCTCGCGAGAGGAAGTTCGATGTCTCGCGAGAGGTCGTTCGAGTGCGATGTCGCGCGGCCCGGGCTGGTGCGACCGATGTCTCGCGGACTTGCGCGATGTCTCGCAGCATGCACTGCTTGACGTCTCGTGACACGCCCTGATGTCTCGATGGTTCGCACACTGGAACCATGTTTCGCACCGCGACTCCAGTGACCTCTCGAGAACGACGTTTCACCTACTGTATCCGTTCAAAAAATGACTCTTGGTATTACGAAATTAATTTGATTAATTTCAATTGTTATTTTCAGAGTTACTTTGTGAGTAATGAACTGGTTAGTGGGTGTTAATGTTGGCTAGTGGCAGAATTAATTTTCTGCTAGTGGGTGGAGGTTACATGCATTGTATTAATGCCATGATTAATCCTATGATCCATCTCCTCTACTATATATTCGTAGGTGAGCAGCAGTTTTCAAGACACCAAGCTACAAGCTTACAACACACGAAAATACACAGATTTTCTCCCTCAAAACACTATTCATCATTCCTTCAAGCCACCTGCGTTCATCCCATGTCCTAGTTCGCCGGATCCTAAGTTTGTGTGCTCAAACGCAAGGATCGTAGTACGTTTTATCTTGGGAAACATAGACCGCAACGCTCCAGCATCTCGGGAAGCGGTAAATAAGGTTTTAAGGACAGTGGCAACACGACTCGTGCTTCCAACCACCCTAAGATCGTCCAGTTTCATCCCTTTGGCAGTTCCAGGTTTATTCAACCTTTTAATTTGTGGGTTATTTTCCTAGTTAATTTCTGTATTTTTCCATTTTCTAGTGATTTTCGAGAATCATTTCCCTACACCCAAGTTGCCATGAGAATGAGACTTAGGATTAGTTGATCGTCCAATTGATCACGAGAGTGACATTGGCACTTAAATCATTTCTCCAAGTTCATCATCTAAACTTACATATTCATTTGCTTGCTAACTTTATATCTTATTAGAACATGCGATATTCAACTATCTATTTTTTTATGATTATATTCAACTATCTATTGGTTTGCTTTCAAACACTATATAAACTCATGCTTAACCCCTCATTACATAGATTTCCTTAAAGCCATTCCTTGAGGACGATACTCTTAATTTCCATCACCACTAAAAATACAATTTTCACTTCATCTTTATGCATAATTTATATCTATATTATTTAATTATAACTAAACATTTACTCTCTCTCTCTCTATCTTTCTCTCTCTCTCTCTCTCTCTCTCTCTCTCTCTCTCTCTATATATATATATATATATATATATATATATATATATATATATATATATGAAGGAGTAGTTTTAGTGGTGGTGGAATGTAGGTGGTAAAAAGAGGAGAAGTTTCCCCAAGTGTCGTGATAGAATTAAGCATTGGCATTTAGGAGGTTAAGAGCTAAGCGTTACAAGAATTAGCTAGGAACAAAAGAATAACAAGGCATATGTTGGAAAAGTACTTAAAGTATATTAAAACAAAATTAAAGCAAAGCGGATAGGATTAGGATTCGTCGGATCTTGCACCCTCAGGGCTACGGTAGGGATTGAAATGCCAATCGATCTATCTAAAGGGACTCAACACACAATCCTGAGTGGTGTCACACTCGATTGGGGAATTTTATCGAACACCTTGCCTACGAATCCCCTCCGAACCTCGTCTTCCCGGACAAAGGGTGGGAGATGTGAGCATCAAGCTCTCACGCATTTGCGATATCTCGACAAATGCGTGATCTAAGGCTCTTGGAGAGATCGGAGCCCTCGATCCAACAAGATCAACACAATCATACACACAATTTAGCAAGATCAAAGGTAAATCAAATCCTCATTTGACAAAAGCAAATCACAAGTGCAAAGCTCCTAGATCCTAGCCCTATCCTAAGATCTAGCCACAAATAAACATAGCAATCAACATTTCCAAATCAAGATTCAAGCCAATCAATCAATCAACAAGATAAGATAGAAAGCAATTTGACCAAAATAGAAATGGAAATTGAATTCACAAAGTAAAATTGGATAGCAATTACAAGAAGATTGAAGGAATTGTACCAATTGGAGCAAAGAAATCAACAATCAACACTTGGATCTTCTTCTAGCCTTCTTTCTCTCTCTAGAATTTCTAACCTAACCTTCTAATCTAAACTTGGAGAGATCTGTATAATGAAGTCAAATCCCCCAGCCAAAAACCTCTTTAAATAGCTTTTTTTTTTGCGCCCAGGGCCAATCCACGCGGGCTCCATGCGTGGATACACACGTGGACACACACTAGAATTAGTCCACGTGTAATACACGCGTGTAGGCTGCGTGAACCCAAAATTGGCCTTTGTTGTATTCTTCTATGTTGTAGCCCTTGAAGTTGTGGTTCTATAGCAACATGCCTCACCTTAATTAGACACTCCTAGCTCCGGATATGCCCGTTTTACCGGATATCTCCCTATGGAGATATATACATTTTAAATATTTTTCATCAAATCATCCGCCCCTCCTACAATACTATAGCTTATATCGAAACTCATCACACCATTGTTGTTAGACAATTGCTTTTCACCTCTTTCCTCTATTGTTGATTACGATTTAATAACCTAGAAAAATTATAGATTTGAGAGGCCAAAAGTAAAAATTCACGCGATCCCACATCTACCTATAGTCTTCTCTATTAATACATGAATCGCTAATCCGACATCGTAGCAATCATAGATCTTGAGAGACATATAATACAACCATGGGGTGATGAGAAACACATCTCAAGAAGAGTAAGGAGGATAACACAGTGGGTAAGCCAGTATGAAAGGATTGAAGAGAGAAGGAAGAACCAACAAAAGACAAGAAGAAAATCATTAAATCTATACATGTTTAATGTTTGT
>CP025647.1:16817622-16835637 GCA_003576665.1 Ipomoea trifida | reverse complement strand
GCTTAAAAAAAAATTATATCGCTATTTTCGAATCTTAGTTTTATCGGAAAAACCGAGGGGTTACATTAGTGGCTCCAGTATCAGGCACCCACAAGTGAGAATCAGGAGGAATATGTGCAGTATTATCATTATAAACCATATGAGCCTGAGGTTGCGAGCCAACATATGAATAGCAAGCTAAAGCAGTATGCCCAAGAAGCCCACAAATCTGACAACGCGGCTGCCAAGAACCACCACGGCCTCCCCTTCCACGAGACCTGCCACCACCGCCGGAGGAGCCTCGCTGACCGCCACGAAACTGCCCAGTGGCGTCAGCGGAACGAGACTGCCCGCCGGAAGAACCACCGCGGGGCTGCTGTCCTCCTCGCTGCTTCACAAACGCAGCCGGACCAGCCGCTGCAACACCGGCGTAACTCCCACCAGCCATGAACGACTGGGTTCCGAGCAGCAACGCCAGCTCCTGGAGAGAAACCGGCTGACCCCGAACAGCTAAGGAAGCGGTGAGAGGAATAAACTCCGGTCGCAAGCCCCGGCAAACATAAAGATTCTGCTCATCCAACGGAACGGGACGACCGGCGAGAGCAAGATCCTCAACCAACACCTGGGCGCGCGCAATGTAGTCCGCAATAGATGAATCACCTTGCTGAATTGTCTGAAACTGGCTGAGAAGATGAAGCGTATGCGCACGAGTCGAAGATGCCAACGCCTGCTCCAACGACTGCCAAAGAGCTTGCGAAGTAGGACAGCCAACAGCTAAATGCATGACTTCCGGCGACAACGAAGAGATCAACATGCTTAAGACAGCTTGATCTTGTCGAACCCACGTTGCATGAAGAGGATTGGGCTGCTCCAGCGGTATTGCGGAAGACTCGCTGCAGTAGGGTTCGACACGGGAGGCACCACAGCAACAACAGGTAACGTGGCAGGAGGGCACGGATTCGATCCGTCAACGAACCTTAATAATTCGTGTCCGTGAAGAAACGGCACGAAATGTGTTCTCCAGAACAGAAAATTGTTATTCGTTAGGTTGAGACTCACATAGTGATGAGCTATGGACATGGAGGCCACCGCTGGAGATGCCGCAGACGTAACAGCGGCATCCGAGACAGTCCGTTCAGAAGAATTAACAAAACCCTCGGCCATCAGGAGAGAACCCGAACAAACTGATACCAGATGAGAACTCAATATCTGTATTGATTGAGTTGAATTGAATACAATGACAAAGGTAGAATATATACATGAAGACTCACAGAGATACTAGGATAGACAATCCTATCCTGACTCAGACTCACAGAGATACTAGGATAGACAATCCTATCATGACTCAGACCACAGAGTCCTAATAATCACACCATTGTTGTTAGACAATTGCTTTTCACCTCTTTCCTCTATTGTTGATTAGGATTTAATAACCTAGAAAAATTATAGATTTGAGAGGCCAAAAGTAAAAATTCACGCGATCCCTAATCTACCTATAGTCTTCTCTATTAATGCATGCATTCCTAATTCGACATCGTAGCAATCATCGATCTTGAAAGACATATAATACAACCATGGGGTGAGGAACACATCTCAAGAAGAGGAAGGAGGAGAACACAGTGGGTAAGCCAGTATGAAAAGATTGAAGAAAGAAGGAAGAACCAACAAAAGACAAGAAGAAAATCATTAAATCTATAGGTCACACTTGTGTGAGACCGTCTCACGGATCCTTATTCGTGAGACGGATCGGGTCGGGTCAAAGCACCATGCAAATGTCATACTTATATGTGCAAATTTCACACTTATATGCTCAAATATAACACTAATCAAAAATACAATTTTTGTTACTTATAAGAGAAAAAGTAATACATTTTTCATAATAAGTAATGTTGACTCACTTATAAAGGCAAATATAATACTTTTGAGGAAAAATGTAATACTTTTAAATCGAAATGTAAAAGTATTGTATTTTCCCTTAAAATTATTACATTTACCCTAATAAGTAACAAAAATTTTATTCCTGATTAGTATTACATTTGAGCATATAAGTATGGCATTTGTGTATATAAATGTTACATTTGCATCTTGACCCGACCCGACCCGATTCGTCTAATGGTGAGACGGTTTCACACAAGTTTTTGCCTAAATCTATACATGTTTAATATTTGTTAGATATAGGGTAGCTTAGTTCATTTCTACGTTTTTAAATTTTTTCAGATTTTCATTTCATCACTTTTCTAATATTCATTCTCTATTTCTTCAATTTCTCTTTTATCCAAATTTCTAATTTCATTTTTCAAAAACATTACTTAATAAATTGACATTTAAAAAATCATTGATTTGTACGGTCGAATTACAAAACTACCTCCCAAATAGACACACACAAAAACAAAAACAAAAAAAACAAAAAAAAAACCTCTGTCCTAGTCGCATAAGTTATAAATGTTATTCATGTGTGAGTTTTTTTTTTTTTTTCATTTTTTGGGCCATACACAGAAGAAGAAAGTAAACATGTCAGTGTGAGTTTTACAAACCAGCTGCACGTGTACTGCACGCACGTGCCAGGTCTGCTAGGTTGTTGAAAGGTTTTCTATTTTTTCTTTTTTTGGTATAGTATTTATTTTTAAAATTTTAATATTTTACTTTAAATTTAAATTAAAACTACAGAACATATATAAATTTGTGAGCTCGAAATAAACTCCTCCCTAGTGGGATATATACATTTTAAATATTTTTCATCGAATCATCCGCCCACTCCTACATTACTATAGCATATATCGAAACTCATCACACCATTATTGTTAGACAATTGCTTTTCACCTCTTTCCATTATTGTTGATTAGGATTTAACCTAGAAAGATTATAGATTTGAGAGGGCAAAAGTAAAAATTTACCTCGATCCCTAATATACCCATAGTCTTCTCTATTAATGCATGCATCCCTAATCCGACATCGTAGCAATCATAGATCTTGAGACACATATAATACAACCATGGGGTGAGGAACACATCTCAAGAAGAGTAAGGAGGATAACACAGTGGGTAAGCCAATATGAAAGGATTGAAGAGAGAAGGAAGAACCAACAAAAGACGAGAAGAAAATCATTAAATCTATACATGTTTAATGTTTGTTAGATATAGGGTAGCTTAGTTCATTTCTATGTTTTAAAATTTTTTCAGATTTTCATTTCATCAATTTTCTAATATACATTCTCTATTTCCTCAATTTTTCTTTTATCCAAATTTCTAATTTCATTTTTCAAAAACATTACTTAAGAAATTTACATTTAAAAATCATTGATTTGTACAGTCGAATTACAAAACTCCCTCCCAAATAGACTCATACAAAAAAAAAACAAAAAAAAAACCTTCGTACTTGTCGCATAAGTTATAAATAATATTCAAGTGTGAGTTTTTTTTTTCTTTTTTTTTTTTTTGGGCAGAAGAAAGTAAAAAGAAAAAGAAAAAAAAAAAGAAAGAATGTTAATGTGAGTTTTACACACCTGCTGCGCGTGTACTGCACGCACGTGCCGGGTCTGCTAGGTTGTTGAAAGGTTTTTTGTTTTTAAAATTATATTATTTTACATTAAATTTAAATTAAAACTACAGAACATATATAAATTTGTGAACTCGAATTCCAACACCCACTCCCCAAATCCACGAATAACCTACTCCCTAGTAGGATATATATATTTTAAATATTTTTCATCGAATCACCCGCCCCTCCTACATTACTATAGCTTATATCGAAACTCATCACACCATTGTTGTTAGACAATTGCTTTTCAACTCTTTCCACTATTATTGATTAGGATTTAACCTAGAAACATTGTAGATCAGATTTAAGAGGGCAAAATTAAAAATTCACCTCGATCCCTAATCTACCTATAGTCTTCTCTATTAATGCATGCATCCCTAATCCGACATCGTAGCAATCATAGATCTCTAGAGACATATAATACAACCATGGGGTGAAGAACACATCTCAAGAAGAGTAAGGAGGATAACACAGTGGATAAGCCAGTATGAAAGGATTGAAGAGAGAAGGAAGAACCAACAAAAGACGAGAAGAAAATCATTAAATGTATACATGTTTAATGTTTGTTTGATATAGGGTAGCTTAGTTCATTTCTATGTTTTAAAATGTTTTCGGATTTTCATTTCATCAATTTTCTAATATTCATTCTCTATTTCCTCAATTTTTCTTTTATCCAAATTTCTAATTTCATTTCTCGAAAACATTACTTAAGAAATTTACATTTAAAAAATCATTGATTTGTACGGTCGAATCACAAAACTACCTCCCAGATAGACACACACACAAAAAAAAAACACAAAAAAAAAAACCACCGTCCTAGTCGCATAAGTTATAAATATTATTTAAGTGTGATTTTTTTTTCTTTTTTTTTTGGGCCATACACTGAAGAAGAAAGTAGAAAGAAAAAAAAAAAGAATGTTAGTGTGAGTTTTACACACCAGCTGCACGTGTACTGCACGCACGTGCATGGTCTGCTAGGTTGTTGAATGGTTTTTTGTTAATATTTTACTTTAAATTTAAATTAAAACTATAGAACATATATAAATTTGTGAGCTCGAATTCCAACACTCACCCCCAAATCCACGAATAACCTCCTCCCTATTGGCATATATACATTTTAAATATTTTTCATCCACTCTTCCGCCCCCTCCTACATTACTATAGCTTATATCGAAACTCATCACACCATTGTTGTTAGACAATTGCTTTTCATCTCTTTCCACTATTGTTAAGTAGGATTTAACCTAGAAACATTATAGATTTGAGAGGGCAAAAGTAAAAATTCACCTCGATCCCTAATCTACCTATAGTCTTCTCTATTAATGCATGCATCCCTAATCCGACATCGTAGCAATCATAAATCTTGAGAGACATATAATACAACCATGCAGTGAGGAACACATCTCAAGAAGAGTAAGGAGGATAACACAATGGTTAAGCCAGTATGAAAGGATTGAAGAGAGAAGGAAGAACCAACAAAAGACGAGAAGAAAATAATTAAATCTATACATGTTTAATGTTTGTTTGATATTGTTATACCCCGTCTTTAATTCAAGCCTTAAAACCCGGTAATTAATTATACCGTGTAATTAATTTAATTTAATTGGGCTCCGACCTTTTCATAGATAAATATATTTCTCATCCGGAATTATTTATTTAATCCAAGGCCCAATTTCCTTGAATTAATTTTGTAAGGGATGTTCTTTAATTGGATCCTTTCTATTCCTTACAAGTATATTAATTATATAATGGCCCAATCATTGGAAGGACCATATTTATATTCATTAAATTAATATTGGGTATGGATGACCCATTTCTTACAAATAAGCTCATGTCTTATTTTAATACCCTAATATGATACATATATTGTGTATGTAATGATTTTCCCTACTCATATAAAAAGTCTTGTACTTTCAACCCCTAGCTCTTTCCTTTTCCTGCAAAATACATTTCTTCCTACTCTTTCACCTCTAAGAACCCTAAGCATATACTACACTTCATCCTTCAAGATTTCAAGTTAAGATTGCTCTTTTAAGGTCTATTGCACTTGGGTAAGTATTTCTTCTTAGGAAGACATCATTTCTCATCATGTTTTCATAGTCTTTTATAAGTTCTCATTATATTCTTTTGGGGATCTTTCTTGGGAAAAAGATGATCAAGAAGGAGGTGGTGCTTTGTGAGGTGCTTTGAGGATTGCTTGGTTGAGAAGAGCTCCAAGAGGTAACCATCCATGTCTCACTAAACCTATTTTCACTCATGATCTATATATATGATTTGGTGTTGAAGTCCTGTAAATTTCTTGGGGTTATAGCTTTGTTTGATGGTCTGTGAAGCTATATTTGTGGATTATTGGACTTGTGTTCATGATCCTTTGTGTTTAGATGTGTATGGGTAATTCTTGTTATGGATTCCATGATTTATTGGCTTCTGAGATGTGTAATATGTGTATTCTGAGCATGATTTGTATTCTGGGATGATTCATCGTGTGTTTTGTTCCGATTCTGGAATCTGTGAGTTGGAGTGCACTTACGGTGCACATTGGCGGTATAATGTGTTCCGCAAGTGTAAGGGCGGAAAGGTGTGGCAGAGAGGTGTGTACCTTGAACCTTTTCCGTGTATTCTTGCAGTGCAGTCCAGTGGGCCAGGTTGTTCCGCCTGTGTTCCGCTAGTTCAAATGGTATTCTGATCTAGTGTCTGTTTTTAGGTTTCTGAACTCTGTTTGATTCCTTTTGATTCTGGAATGTGTATTGAGCATCTTGTTCACAAAATGGAACAAATTTAATGATCTCAAAATGAACAAACACTAACACTTTCCCACCTCACAAAGATATATGACATTAAACAAACAAAAACACAACAAAACAAAACAAAATTATTGAAGCTAAATAAATCCCAAACTAAAGTGAAATCAGAATACAACTTACGAAATCGGGTAAGGAACACTATGTCAGGTATGACAACCACCAGCCTTCGGCAGCAGCAGCTCCAAACGGAAATCGAAATCTGAACAATTCGATAAGACGTGGGGATAAGTTGGTGTAATTTGTGTGCTTCCTCTCCAAGAAAGGCGCCAAACGCCATTTTGGTGGTGAATTTGGCGCTGATCGTTCTCCAAGGAGGCGCCAATTTCTACATCATTTTGGCCTTGGTGTAGAGTGCATCACCATAGTTGGTGATATACCGTAGATTAAGACCAAAATGGTGTGTTGACAGAAAAAAAAATTAAATTTAAATAAATAAAAATAAATTATATCATTTGAAATATCATATCAAAACGATTAAAACAAGACTAAGTTCATATATAGATTAATTAAAAATTAAAGTACATAAAATATAATTTTCATAAAATTAAACCTAAGGCTATACTTAACCCAGAAATTTCTCTCACTTTCTAAACTGAGTCCCTCTTCCACATCATCAAATTTGTAAATTCTTCACAATTCGAAATTTGTATATTATATTATAAATATAATAACTAAATAATATAATAGGAAATTAAAAAAAAGTACACAAACAGATTTACCATGCTTTTTCTCCCACTTTTTCATTCTCTCTCCTCTTACTAACTTAGCAATTCCTCTCTCCTATTGCAACACGCATGGCATTAAATAATAATAAATAAAAAAAACTCTCTCTTACCACATACATCTCGCTACTATCATACAATCACAAGAGTAAGCATTACTAAATGTATATGCTAACAACAACACTACCATGGCTTACTATATGGAAATATGGCAAATCAAGCTAGTGACTCAAGGCACGGTGGTTCAGTTCCTGGCCATAGAGTGATTCATCATGATCGTCTAGATGGTGATCGAAGGTTATGGGCTGATTATTTTTCAGAAAATCCAAAATATAATGAAATAATGTTTCATAGACGATTTCGAATGAGTCAAAATTTGTTTTTACGAATTGTCAACGCCGTTGAAGATCACGAAAACTACTTTGTGCAACGAAGAGATAGAATTGGTAGGCTAGGCTTGTCTACTTTACAAAAAGTAACAGCAGCCTTTCGAATTTTTGCTTATGGAGTACCAGCGGATGCAACAGATGAATACATTCAAATCGGAGAATCAACTGCAATTGAAATTTGAAGAGATTTTGTCGAGCAATTGTAGAGGTGTTCGGGGAGCGCTATCTAAGAGCACCTAATGCTAATGATGTTGCAAGGCTGCTTCAAATTGGCGAGAGTTGTGGCTTTCTAGGGATGCTTGGGAGTTTAGATTGTATGCACTGGACTTGGAAAAATTGTCCAACAGCTTGGGAAGGACAATATTATGAGCGTAGTCGAGAATCAACTATTATTCTTGAGGCTATAGCTGACTATGATTTGTGGATATGGCATGCACATTTTGGTTTGCAAGGGTCAAATAATGACATTAATGTGTTGGAAGCATCTCATTTGTTTGCAAATCTTGCAAATGGTATAGCACCTCCAGCTCATTATGCTATTCAAGGAAAAGCGTACAATACATGATATTATTTAGTTGATGGTATATATCCAAAATGGTCGACCTTTGTACAAACTATTCATGAACCTCGAGGGCCAAAGAAAAAGTTATTTGCAACGATGCAAGAATCATGTTGAAAAGATGTAGAACGTGCATTTGGGGTCCTCCAATCACGATTTGCAATAATCAAGGGGTCGACACATTTTTGGGATAAACGCATATTGCATGATATAATGACATCTTGCATCACAATGCACAATATGATCATTGAGAATGAACGTGATGAGCAAGCAGCTATACAAAGTTGGAGAGAAGTGCCGGCTCCTGAAGTTCAAATAGGTAGGGATGGTGCTGCTGTATTTCAAGAATTTCTTGCTCGACATAGACAAAATAAAAGACAAAGAAGCGCATTATGCACTTCGTAATGCATTGATTGAGCATATGTGGGAACGATATGGTAATTTTGAAAATTAAATATAATAGTTGTATTATGTAATAATATTGTAGAATAAAAATATTATTTGCACTACAATTAAATTTTATTTTTAAAAAATTAAAATAAAAAATAAAGTTTTAATTTATGAGATACAAATTATTTTATTGTAGGAATAAAATTTGGTGTAGAATTTGGTGTAATGGGTTGGAGATGACCCTGCTTGCTAAATAATTAGCCTATCAGCCAATTTTAGCCTATTTGACCATTATTAGTTGTTTGACTTGGTTAAAAAATAAATATAAATGTCTGGTTAATAAAGAAGTATATGTCCAGTGTTCATATATATTTTCTTAACTTATTAAAGTACTTTAAATTTGTGACTTGCTAATTAAAAAAATCATAGAATGTCATTGAGCTACAAGTAAAACTATCAAGACAAACTTAGTTCGTTAGGCTAGCTGGTTCTGCCTCGCAAAAAGAATGAAATGGGCTTTGATATTTACGCTCGAGTATAATGAAGTTGGGCTTCAGGTTAAGAATATTGAATAGACATATTGACCAGGTTTATGGCTTTGACCAAGTTTGGCCATGACCTTTACCTGGTTCAGAACAAATGTTGTGTGGAAGGAATGTTGCATGATATTTGTAACGGAAAGGTTCATTATAATATATTAAAATATATTCATGGTCAAATAGGTAGTCATGACATACTGCTAGGTGCCACTCATAACTTACGAGTTATTTAATATTGAGTTATTAAATATTACTCGTTGCTAGCTAGTTTGACTATGAACTTAGAAAGTCACACCTTAATGGTTTGTGGTAATACTGAGAACTTTAAAGAAATCGATAAAGAGTTATCAATATTGAATTAATACATTAATAAATGATTAATGAGTTAATTCAATATTTGGTATTTTGGGCTTTAAAAGGCTAGCACCTTTGGGCCGAAACCAGACTATATATATAGTCGTCGTTGTTATTCTGCTCATGACCAGAAAATGCAGTGCTGGTGCAACAGGTTGGCCGGAGTCGTTGTCCACAGCCAGAAGTCCGTTGGCCAATGGTGTTGACGATGATGATACTGCCACCGGATTTAGTTTTGACTTTTGGTTAGCAGTGTTTTTACGCATGGGAAAATAATATTATGGTAATATTATATTATTAATATATCATATATGATAATTAGAATTATATTACGAAATTAAATATTTGATATTTTTTATGATATTAATTGTTATTGTATTTGAAAATTTTCTAGATATCATAATTAGAATTATATTACCAAATTAAATATTAGATATTTATGATCGAACATAAAGCCTGAGAGATACACGTACCCCGATATACTACTGATCGTATATTATTCAATTGTAAAGAATAAATAGTGAAAAATGTAGACTAATAGGAATACAGCTGTTAACTGGTAAAAAAACCGTAGAAGGCCCCTCCTTCTCTCTAAACTCTTCGCTTCTTCTTCTCCTTGGTCCGGCAGCCGCCGCCTCCGCAATGCTGAGGCGGCGTCTTCTCCTCTTCACGATTGTCGTCTTCTTTTGCTCTTTTCTCTCTGCCTCTCCTCTCCGTTTTCGCCTCCCCCATCGCCGTCCACCACACCTACGATCTCGCACTGTCGCTGTGTTCTTCGGCTATCGCCGCCCCTTTTCCTTCCCTTCCGGCGTTCTTCCTCTTCCCCAACTTCGGATCTGTCAAGAAGTACATCACCATTGAATAAGGAAAAGAAGGTTTTGGGCTTTGCAAAAGGTGAAGTAGGAAGGAGTGGTTTTTTCTTGATTCAAAGCAGTGTTGTTTTTTTATTAGTAAGTTTTGTTGCTATTATACCTTTCGTTTATTTATCGAATTTGTTGCTTCTTGCATCTTTAGCAAGTTTATTCCCTCTCGCTTCTTTTGCGATTTTATTCCCTCTCGTTTTTTTGGCGAGTTCTTATTGTTATAAGCGTAGAACGATAATTGGTCATGGCGTATGTGAACCACAAAAGAATGAAGATTGATACCCGTGTGGTGTCAACGACTTTTGAACTAGAGTATGCCTTCGTTATGTTTGACCAAATTACTATTGACAGTAAAGAAGCTTCGAGTTCTCCTGTTGACTTCATCTTCAAATTTGTGAAACAGTCTGCGATTCAAGTTTTCGATAACATTGTTAGGAAATTTGTTTCTATGTCTGACTGTAAGGAATGTTTGTCCATTCCATTAATCTTTCTTGTAAATGTTTCCGCTTATGATTCAATGAATTAGTCTCGAAAGATTATTATCAAAAAAAATATTAGATATTTTTGGTGATATTAATTATTATCATATTTGAAAAATTTCTATATTGATAATTGGAAATTAATTACTACCAATAAAATATGAGATATTTTGGTAGTACTAATTATTATCATAATGATTATTTTCTATATTTAAAAATTAATATTTTGGAAGATTAGATGATAATATATAATTGTTACCATTTAAAATATGATTTTTTATGGTAGTAATAATTATATTATTGTAATCTTGAAATATTTATTTTTCTACTTAAATAGTGCAGATTCTTTATGTGATAATTGAATGCTATTTAGGTAAGTTTCCATGATTATAATATTTTAGATTAAAATGTTTAATTTAAAATAATATTATAATAGTAATTAATTGATTACATATAAATTAAATTTTGGTATGAAATTAATTAATTAATGAAAAGTTTTGATTTGTTGTATGGAAATTGGTTTCCATATAAAGTTTTATTTAGATTGATCCATGTTTTTATGATATAATTGGATTATATCTTATAAAGCCACAAATTAATGCATTATTTATTTTATGCTATGTATGGATTGCTTAGCATGTCGGCCAGTGGACGGACTAGAGGCCGGACAATTGGATGGTTAAAGCTGTTGATTCTGTCAAAGCACGCTTCAAGGGTAAAATCTTCTAACTCCTTCTGTTACATAGAATCATAGAAAAAACGATTTGATGCTTCTGCTGCGCATGTATGAATTTTTCTAATAGTGAGGCAATGGATCAAGAATTCAATGCTCTTCTTCAAAATCAGACATTGTGTCTTATTCCTTAGCTTCTAGATCTGATATGAATGTCATATGTCATTCGATGCAAATGGGTTTTTCCCACAAAACGAAAGAGTGATGGTACAATTGAGAGACACAATATATGCTAAGTGAATAGCAAAAGGTTTTACTTAAGGTCTAACTACGAAGAACCCGAATCAACTTTGATCCGACCCAAATCAGAAGTGGACCCCACATATATTTGTACCACAAAGTAACCACTAAAATTGTCATTTTATGCTATTTTTTTCCAACATACAATTCCTAAAATATATTCACTTCAAACTCAATTATCTAAACTAAATATACTTTATGAGCTACATACTTTGTATGATTTTTTTTCCCATTTCCGTTTCCTACATTTCCATTCTGTATACTCCTTACCTTTTCCACAATTAAAGCAAATATACTCAATTCTCTAAATGGATTTTTTTCGTCGGCCCATCCAATTTCCTCTAACTCCAAATGTGTAACCCTAACCCTTTATATGCTTGTTACCATCCCTCCCCCCCACCCCTCTACTCTACCCTCCCACTCTCTCTCTAAGCAACAAAATCCTCTTTGTTAATCCTCACTTTCCATTTCATATATTTCTGTTATTATACTCATTACCTTTTCAAAACAGAAAACAAATTAATAGGCCCAGCCCAATTTTCTAAATGGAAATTGTTTTCGTCGGCCAACCTAATTTCCTCCCATCCAAATGTCTAACCCTAAACCTTTATATGCTCTTTACCACTTCGTCTTCTACCCACGCACACATTGTCTCCCTCTCTGCACCAAAATCCTCTCTCTCAAGTCTCCTCTCACTTTATTCTTTTCACTCGCTCTCAATCTCTTTTGACTCCCGTCTCTCGATTGAAAAAACAAGGTTTCTATACATCAATTAGCCCGATCTCTTCAGTGGTCATTGAAACTCCATTATTGAGAAGGTAATCTCTAGCTAGTCTCAACCCCTTATGTTGTCCATTTGAACAACCACAAAAAAAAAATTATTTTCTTTCTAAAGAAATTGAAATTGGGAAAACATGGACAAGTTTTTTTTCGAAACATATTTTATTAAATATATTTTCTATTTTTTCTAAATTATAAATAAGAATCATTCCATACACTACTTCAAGTCAATCTATCATTTTCCAACAGGCAGCCTATGGCTATTCCCAATATGTTGATGGAATCCCTTGCTTCTAATCGTCAGAAAGTAAGGAGCCTTCCTCGGAGCCTACTTCCTCATCTACCACAGGACCTTATATTCTCCGACGTTCTGCCAAGGCTGCCGGTGAAACCTTTGATGCGCTTCGAATGCGTTTCAAAGGCGTGGCTTGCTATGATCTCTTCGCCGAATTTCGTCAAATCGCACCTGGATTTCCACAAGAATGACGAGGAGGATAAACTAGCCACGTTTTCTGCCACGGATGATGACGGCCGGGGTCCACTTGTTACTCTTTTCCATCCTGGTCTAGGAGAATCAGTACACTATAAACTACTCATCACTTAAGGTCCCTGAAGTGGCTCTAAAGTATCTGGGAGCCCACAACGGGCTTCTGTGTTTCCGAGGAATCGACCAGAAAGTCATCGTGTGTAACCTTGCACTAGGAAAATCAAGAAAATCGACGACGCGCCTGCCTGGTCGTCTGTCGGGATGTATGGGTTCGGATACGACCAACAAAACCGTGACTATAAGGTTGTGTACGCTTGTCGTACTCAGAGCTTCAACGACTATGATGTTTTGGTTTATAGTTTCAGGTCGGGTGCCTGGGAAAACACCCCATAAGGGCTTAGCGTCGGGATTTTTTACCCCAACATTGGCGTCCACGTGAATGGAACGCTAAACTGGTCTAGCAACACAATGGTAGCTCATAACGATTGGGAATCGAAGATTGTGTGTTTCAATCTGACAACAAATACCGCCGCCATTCTGTCGGGGCCGAAGCCTAAAAGGTGCGGAAACATTTCCATATGTGAGTTGAAGGGGTTTCTTCTGGCGTCTTTCTTTCACATAGAGAAGGTGAGTGTTTGGCAGATGAGGGAATTTGTGGTGGAAAAATCATGGATAGAACTAGCTTCTGTCCAACAGTTATTACCTTAGACACCACCTGCGCTTACTCCCACGGTTGTGGTAATATGTAATCGTGTTTCTCTTGTGTATGTAACACGGGGGCTTCGATGATTTTGTTGTTCATTACATAGACAAGAGAAACGCGGTTACATATTACCACAACTATGGGAGTATATGTAGCCGTCTTACGTGGTGTCTGAGGTAATAACGGTTGGACAGAAGCTAGATAGTTTTATCCATGATTTTTCCACCCCAAATTCCCTCATCTGCCAAACACTCACCTTCTCTATGTGAAAGAAAGACGCCAGAAGAAACCCCTTCAACTCACATATGGAAATGTTTCCGCACCTTTCAGGCTTCGGCCCCGACAGAATGGCGGCGGTATTTGTTGTCAGATTGAAACACACAATCTTCGATTCCCAATCGTTACGAGCTACCATTGTGCTGCTAGACCAGTTTAGTGTTCCATTCACGTGGATGCCAATGTTGGGGTAAACAATCCCGGTGCTAAGCCCGTGTGGGGTGTTTTCCCAGGCACCCGACCTGAAACTATAAACCAAAACATCATAGTCGTTGAAGCTCTGGGTACGACAAGAGTGCACAACGTTATAGTCAAGGTTTTGTTGGTCTTATCCGAACCCATGCATCCCGACAGACTGCCAGGCAGGCGCATCGTCGATTTTCTTGATTTTCCTGGTGTAAGGGTTGCACACGATGATTTTCTGGTAGATTCCTCGGAAACCCAGAAGCCCGTTGTGGGCTCCCAGGTACTTGAGAGCCACTTTAGGGACCTTAAGTGATGAGTAGTCTGTAGTGTACTAGTTCTCCTCGACCAGGATGAAAAAGAGGGACAAGTGGACCCCGTCATCATCGGTGGTAGAAAAAGTGACTAGTTTATCCTCCTCGTCACTCTTGTGGAGATCCAGGAGGTTTTGACGAAATCCGGCGATGAGATCATAGCAAGCCACGCCTTTGAAACGCATTGGAAGCGCATCAGAGGTTTCACCGGCATCCTTGACAGAACGTTAGAGAAAATGAGGTCATGTGGTAAATGATGAAATGGGCTCCGAGGAAGGCTGCTTACTTTTTGACGATTAGAAGCAAGGGATCAGATAGCATCGACATATTGGGGATAGCAATAGGCTGTCTGTCAGAAAATGATAAATTGATTAAAATAGTGTGTGAAATGATTCTTATTTATAGTGAAAACCCTAGTCCATCTTTATGCCTATTATGAAAATTTCTATGATTATTTTACACCATTAATTCTTTTTCAAATTGGGGAACAAATAACATTTAAGTCTTTTTTCTTTTTTTTTTTTTTTGTCGGAGCCTTACAGATGTCTTAGGCCCAAAAATGACCTAAGGCTCACATTTACTACGCCAATAGACCTTACAAACCAAAGGGGCAAAAGCCCTAAACATTCAAGGGCCATAGCGGCCTACAAAAGCAAATGGGTCAAAGCCCTACAAGCAAGACTATCAACTAAATAACAGGCCCAATTGGGCAATACCCAATAGCCAATTTAGCTTTTCCCATCGATTTAATTGAGCCCAACCCAAAATCTGCTCTGCACTTCAATTTTCCAGCGCACACTCCAACAATTATTTCCACAATTACACCTTCCATACAGCCCACTTTTCATTTTATTCCATACGGCTTTCCAGTGAAGCTCATCTTCATCATTCTGATTCAAGGGTTGTTATGCCGTGGACCAAGGTCCACCTTGCAAGGTGAACATGGGTCTACATTCACATACACTCTACTCTACATTCACACTTTGTAAACTCCACATTCACACATTACAGGATTATATGTTTAGTAATTATATTACTACTGTTATGCATTCACACATTCAAAACTCTATATTCACAGGTCCTATACTCCATATTCACAACTTGAGAACTCCACATTCACACATTACAGGGCTACAAGTTGCTAGAACTTCTTAACTCTATTACAGATTCACACATGCATAACTCTACATTCACGATTTCTATACTCCATATTCACAATTTGAAACCTCCACATTCACACATTTCTGGGCAACTGTACATTCACACAATCATAAATCTACATTAACGATTTCTATACTCTACATTCACACTTTGAAACCTCTACATTCACACATTTTTTGACAACTCTATATTCAGCAATATGTTTACTAATTAAAAAAAAAAAAGAAGAAGACAAAAACGACGTAGTTTTGGACTCAAGTCCACCTTGCAAGGTGGACCTGGGTCCACAACATAATTTGCCCTGATTCAATCATTCGGCCCTTCTCATTCATCTTTCGTAGCCCATAATTTCTTAAGGCCTAATTACCTCCATAGCATTTGCCCCATATGAATTAACACATTTCCTTGCAAGCCCATGAATGTGTCACACGGCCCACCATTTATTCCAATTCCAAAAAGCCTATGTCGCAATTTAAGGCAAATTATTGTGTGGACCATGGTCCACATAGCTATGCGGACCATGAATATAAGGTACATTATTTTTATACTGAAGGTATATTATTTTTGTACTGAAAGTACATTTTTTTATAGTGCTATAAAATAATGTACTTTCAGTACAAAAATAATGTACCCTAAAATAATGTACCTTCAGTACAAAAATAATGTACCTTATATTCATGGTCCACACAGCTGTGTGGACCATGGTCCATGCAATAATGATTTGCAATTTAATTCCAGTAGCACTCATTTCATTATTCACCATAATCCCTCCCATTCGCTTGAATTTAATCATGGAACTTCCAGTAGCATTCCATTTCACATTTAAGTCTTTTCTTTACCAAATTGGGTGTATTAAGTAACCAAAATTTAGGAAAAATAGAAAATATATTTAATAAAATATGTTTCCAAAAAAACAATGTCCATGTTTTCCTAATTTCAATTTTTTTATAAAGAAAATAATTTTTTTTTGTGGTTGTTCAAATGGACAACATATATCTACACTTCTTAAAAAAATTTCAAGTACTATAGCTAGCAAATGGGTTGAGACTAGAGATTACCTTCTCAATCTAAGGAGTTTCAATGACAACTGAAGAGATCAGGTTAATTGATGTATAGAAACCTTGTTTTTTCAATCGAGAGAAGAGAGTCAAAAGAGATTGAGAGCGAGAGAAAAGAATAAAGTGAGAGGTGACTTGAGATAGAGGATTTCGGTGCAAAGAGGGAGGCAGTGTGTGTGGGGGTAGAAGGCGAAGTGGTAAAGAGCATATAAAGGGTTAGGGTTTGACATTTGGACATGAGGAAATTAGGTTGGCCGACGAAAACAATTTCCATTTAGAGAATTGGGTTGGGTCTATTAATTTGTTTTCTAATTTGAAAAGGTAATGAGTATAATAACAGAAATATATGAAATGGAAATTAAGGATTAACAAAGAGAGAGGGGGAGGGTAGGGGGGGGGGATGGTAACAGCAAGCATATAAAGGGTTAGAGTTACACATTTGGAGTAAGAGGAAATTGGGTGGACCGACAAAAAAAAAATCCATTTAGAGAATTTGGTCTATTTGTTTTAATTGTGGAAAAGGTAAGGAGTATACAAAATGAAAATGTAGGAAATGGAAATGGAAAAAAAATTCATACAAAGTATGTAGCCCATAAAGTATATTTGGTTTACATAATTGGGTTTGGAGTGAATATATTTTAGGAATTGTATGTTGGAAAAAATAGCATAAAATGACACTTTTAGTGGCTATTTTGTGGTACAAATATATGTGAGGTCCACTTCTGATTTGGGTCGGGTCAATGTGGATTCGGGTTTTTTCATAGTTAGACAAAGATCGAGATTGATATATTGCACGCACAAAATAGATAATGGGTGAATGAAAAATTGGTTCTCAAAGTTGACCCATTTGAGTTATGCCAAATTTTCGCAACTTTTTTCTATCACAGAGTCATTAGCGATTCGGCCTTGTGCGAATCATGAACTCGTGTACATGGCTACTAATGATTCGACTTTGTGCGAATCATGAACTCGTGTACATGTACAACTCAAGTAACCAGAATGCTGGTATCTCAGCTTTCGACGGGTGGTAACAGTTCGGCCATTCTTGATATGTTGATGCTTCGTCGCCTCGCATTCTGGTACTATCATTGATTCGGCCTTCGGCTTATGGTACCATTCGATCAACTCGGGTTTAACTCCTCGCTGTCTCGTCTCTTCTCGTGTACGATTCGGGTAGTGACAATTCAGAGTCTTGATTCATCTGTTACGGAATTAATTTCGAATTAATTCCAATTTTAATTTTCTGAATCAATTCTCAGGTAGTGGCCTGCTATTGCAGGGGTTTTGAACTTGTTTTTATTATCAGATTAATGTCATGATTAAATGTGATAAGTGCCAAAAGTAGCCGTGTTTGAAGGGTAATTTAGGTGTGAAATATGCTATATTAGATGTCCATTAGGCCTAAAAACTTGTTAGAATAGGACAATTTCATTGCATATAGGTCTAGGGACTAATTGTATGTGTT
>CP025647.1:16718282-16761560 GCA_003576665.1 Ipomoea trifida | reverse complement strand
GATCAAATTTGGATGATTTTAGAGAGGAAAGTGGCGTGAGAGTGTAGAGTAGGGAGGAGAGGGAGTGAAAACCTTTAGGGATTTTTAATCTTGAATATATATACTACAATACATATAATGTATTAGGGATAAAGACTTAATATGGAATGGGCTCAAATCATATATTATATTACTTACAAAAATATAATATGTACAAGAATAATAAGTTGGGCTAATGAATTCATCCCTTACAATTAAATACATATATTAGAATAAAGAAGCCCATAAGATGTCTTCAAGACATTATACTTATATACATTATTAAGAAATTGGGCCATGTAAGAATATTTTAATTACAAGAATTGTAAGGATCCAAATTGAATAAAAATCCTTACAAGAATAAATTCAAGAATTGGGTTCTTGATTAGAATAATTAAATTAGGCTCAAGAAATATATATATATATATATATATATATATATATATATATATATATATATATATATATATATATATCTATGTATTAAATTGAAAGAACTAGCCCAATTAAAATAATTAAATTGCCCAAGGAATTAATTATCGATCGTAAGGCTTGAACGAATTTACGGGGTGTTACATGGAGTGTTTCGGTTTTGATGGCTCAGGTTGTGTCTTCGGCTGGTGTGTGGAACCTTCCGAGCCATGACCTCTAGCTACTTCAGTTTCCCCCCTGTCCAACTGAACTTTTTGACGATTTAGACTTATGTTTTTTCTGTTCCTTCTTTAGGGCAGCTTCTAACTCTTCTGCCTTTCGTCTGAGATAGTTTGGGGGATTTGAAGTCATGTGATAATGGGTGCGATTAGAGGTAGTTCTAGTGCGTAGTTTCACCTTTTTATCCTTTAGGATTACACTAATCACAAACCCATATCCAAGAACTTTCAAAAGCCATCCAGATGTAGGATCAACACCTGTTTGAACATTTTCAACCAAAAATGCAAAGATAACTTTTGACCAATCAAGTGGGTAGTTATCTAGAAGTGCACATAGCATCCGCATCTTCATGTCCGAAATCTCATCGGTGCCCGATTGTTTGCTTTCAACGACTTTATTCAAGATATCCACTACAAACTCATAGTCCATTTTTAGCATCTTCTTCTTTAAAATGGATGGAATAGATTTAGGTTGAGAATAACCTTTCATCTTTTTCCACATCCTCTTTTTACTGTATTCCTTTCCAGAACAATCTGGATGGAAACCATCTCCACAAACAGGAAAACCAAAAACTTTCCGTATATCTTCATGAGTAACAGTAATCTTAGTGTCATGAACTACTGAGTGTATTTCATCTAGGCCATTAACAGTATGAACTTCGGCATTTATATAAAACTGTGTCACATCAATAGGATACCAAGTTTTATGTTTAAAAGTGACAAATTTGTAGAGATTACCGTCCTTGAGACATTGAACCACATGATCTCCAAACTGTTTGTCAAGCACTCGTTCGAGGAAGCCGTTGACATCTAACATTGAGCCGACTTTAACCATGCAGTTCTTGGACTTCTGACCCTTTACAGTGGTGAGAAAGAATCTGAAGATTTCAACGTCCTCACAAGGGCGGGGTATTATCCTTGGTGGCACAAAAAGTTTCTCTTGAGTAGGATTGGACTTTTCTGGTGAGGATAGAGGTTTGGGAACGGGGCCATGTTTGCCAGAAATCTCATCGGAAGAGGAGCTTGAGCTTCCAGACGATGAACTTGAGCTTGATGATGACATGATAGCCAACAGTTGGTGTTTTTGGGAGTGGTTTTAGGGTTTTGGAAGTTTTTGAGAGGGTAACGGTGTTATGAGAGGGAAAAAGGTGAAAAGTGAAAGGTGAGAGTGGTTATATATGGTGAGGATCGGTGGGTCGGGTCACCAAGAGGAAATGGGGTGAATTTATGAATATAAAACAAAAGCCCTTAAATGCCCTTTAATGATGGGGCAAAAATGGCATAAGGCCATAGTCGTGACTCTTTGCTGAAAAGGTCATTTACCCATAAGATGAAATATCCATTTAATGAAGAGAGACAAAATGTACTCATTACCATCACATCTTTGTTGGACCGTCCTTTCATGTCTGACGGTTTAGGTGCGGTTGGAGCGCATGCCTCAATGTTATTTGCGAATAGAGCGTTGACACGTGTATCGTCACGATCTCATGTTCTCAGATTAAACGGTCATAAGTGGGTTTCTCCGAGAAACTTGTTCAACAAGATACATGCTTAATCCTTCGCTCCCCCTTTAGACTTAGCACCAGTCTGATGCATACGGGCTTAAAGGTAAGGATTCGGTAGCTTAAACTTTCGGTCAGCATGAGTTCGGTTATCATCACATGTTATGTATTTTAACAGTCTTTGGTACTGTTAGATGAGTAACTATTCCTCGGTAGTATTCCAGACTTTAGAGTATACTACTCTTCGGTAAGATAGACAAACCACACAAGCAGAGAGATAGATTCATTCATTTAAAGATAACAGATGACAATCAAGACAACACACTAGATCAACCAACCCAACCCTGATTTCATTACAAGGAGTAATAACTACTTCCTTGCCTTACCCTTGCCCTTGTTCCTTGCATGTCTGTTGTTAGCTGTAGACATAAGGCTTTGGCCTTGACTACTCTCCGTGGTAGGAGGGCTAGGAGTAGGTGGAGCACTCGGGGTGACATCCGGATTCCATGATGGAGGCATTGGTCCATAACCGGGTTGATGTCCATATGCCGAGAACTGGTCAGGAGTAGCATCATGGTCAAGCATTTCCTCAAGATATCGGAGATAATCTTCATCAAAGCCCTCGTTTGGCTGTTGGTTCTGGTCGTGATTTTGTTGATACCAGCCATGAACATCGTTCCAAGCATCATCTCCAGTGTTGTCTATGGAGGGTGGAGGGGTTTGTCTTGGCACAAGATCCTGATCCAGCCAAAATGGTTCCTCGGCTGGTGGAGCGAGTCCTCCAGAGTGAAAGTGGGGGACGGACATGGTTGGTGGCTTGGGTGCATAGCCCTCTGAATCTGAATCAGAGAGTTCCAGAGGATGTGCAGAAGTGTCTCCTTGGAGAGGTTCACCCTTCTCTTCCCTTAACTTATTGAGCTTGCTAGTCCCCTCTTTGAGCATAAGCCGAAAAGAAAACCTTTTCTTTGTAGGTTTTTCTTCGGAGCTGGCTTTCTTTCGTTTCCCTTTATCCATTCCTGCACAATAGGAAACAACACAAAAGAAGAGGTGTTATGATACCTCTCCTTTCCTTTGTTGTGATCCATTTATAGAGAGGTTGGAGCTCTCCTATTGGCTGATATCCCTTTGAAATGACCAATCAATGTTGCAACCGTCCAAGAGTATTTGAGTTTATCCATTAATATGAGTCCGTGAACGCTGATTCTGATGACTGCATTAATTTCAATGCGTCATAACTGATGCGTCTCTTCAGTTTTGGATCGATTCGGTTGTCTCTTCATCAATTCATCTCTATCATACCGAGCTCATGCCGTAACGTGGAGAATCTTGCTTCGACAAGAGGTTTTGTGAGAATATCCGCAAGCTGGTCTTCGGTATTCACATACTCGAGTTTGATATCATTTTTCTCCACATGGTCTCCGATGAAATGATATTTAATATCAATATGCTTGGTTCTTGAGTTCAATACTGGATTCTGAGTAATGGCAATAGCACTTGTGTTATCACACATAATGCTTACTTCCTTGGCAGATACACCATAATCCTTGAGTTGTTGCATCATCCATAGTATTTGTGCACAACAGCTACCAGCCGCTACGTATTCGGCTTCAACAGTGCTTGTAGCAATAGAATTTTTCTTTTTACTGAACCAAGAGACAAGCCTTCCCCCTAAGAATTGGCATGTCCCTGATGTGCTCTTTCGATCAATTTTGCAACCAGCAAAGTCTGCGTCAGAATATCCAACTAGATCGAAGGCGTCACTCTTCGGGTACCAAAGTCCCACACTTTGAGTCCCTTTTAGATATCTTAGTATCTTCTTGGCAGCACTTAAATAACTTTCCTTCGGATTGGCCTGAAGCCGAGCACATACTCCCACAGCAAAAGATATGTCTGGTCGACTAGCTGTAAGGTATAGTAGAGAACCAATAATCCCTCTATACTTCGTTTGATCAACTTCCTTCCCTTCGTTATCGATATCCATGCGTAACGAAGTGTTCATGAGAATTTTGACCGAGGACTTCCCATCAACTCCAAACTTTTTGATGAGATCCTTGGTGTATTTTGCTTGATTTATAAAAATCCCATCACGTTATTGTTTGACTTGAAGAGCTACAAAGTAGTTTAATTCTCCCATCATGCTCATCTCGAATTTACCTTGCATGAGTTTTGAGAATTTTTCACATAGGTCTGAATTGGTACTTCCAAATATGATGTCATCTACATAGATTTGTACCAATAGGATGTGGTCTCCATTTTTTATTCTGAATAGTGTTTTATCCACTAGTCCCTTCGTGAATCCGCAATTTATGAGGAAACATGACAATGTGTCATACCATGCTCTTGGGGCTTGTTTTAGACCATATAAAGCCTTTTTGAGTTTATAGACTTTATCCATCCCGACTTCTGAGATAAAACCTGGTAGCTGCTCAACATATACTACTTCTTCCAAAAGTCCATTTAAGAAGGCACTTTTGACATCCATTTGATAGACTTTAAAGTCTTTCCATGCAGCATATGCTAGAAAGATTCTTATAGCTTCGAGTCTGGCCACAGGAGCGAAGGTTTCATCAAAATCAATTCCTTCTTCCTGACAATAACCTTTTGCGACTAACCGAGCCTTGTTCCTAACAATGATTCCTTGCTCATTCATCTTGTTTCTGAAGACCCATTTGGTTCCAATGACGTTTTGATGAGTTGGTCGTGGAACCAATTCCCATACATTGTTTCTCTCAAATTGGTGTAATTCATCTTGCATGGCTATGACCCAATCCGAGTCATTTAATGCTTCTTCTACAGTCTTTGGTTCAATTTGAGATATGAAACATGTCATCATGCATTCCCGGATGGATGCACGAGTTCGTACACTATCATGTATATCACCGATGATTTGATCTTGAGGATGATTTCTCAACCATTTTAGATCTGGTTGAAAAGTAGTAGGAGGTGCTCCTTCATCTATTAAGGTTTCATCGAGATTGCTCTCATCTTGTTGTATTTCTTATTGATCTGGTTCATTACCATCATTCGGTAATACTTCGGTTTGAGATGAAGTATTCGGTAGATGATTAGGAAAGGTAGGATAATCATCGTCTTCTGATTCTGATCCTTCGGATAGTTCTTCAATTTCTCCATCCTTTGTTTTCTCATCAGTTTGCGATTTCTCGGAGATCACCATATTTTCTTTAGATGATTCGTGAAAAACTACATGTATTGATTCTTCTATCACCTTGGTTCGCTTGTTCAGTACTCGAAATGCTTTGCTCTTTTCAGAATATCTCATGAATATCCCTTCATCAGCACGTTCATCAAATGCCTTTAGATGTGACTTTCCGTTGTTATGGATGAAACATTTACTTCCAAAGATATGAAAGTATTTTACAACAGGCTTTCTGCCTTCCAGAGTTCATAAGGTGTAGCTCCACGATCTTTGTGAATAAGAGATCTGTTTTGAGTATAACATGCAGTGTTTATGGCTTCAACCCAAAATCGTTTAGGCAAGCCCAAGAAGGCTATCATGGATCTTGCGGCTTCCTTGAGAGTTCTGTTGCGTCTTTCAGCAACACCATTCTGTTGAGGAGTTCTTGCCGCTGAGAGCTAATGTAGTATACCATATTGTCCACAGAAGTCCTAGATGATTTTATTTACAAATTTGGTTCCTTGATCAAACCGAATTTTGATAATACTTAAGTCCTTTTCGGTTTGAAGTCTTCGGAGTAGGCCTGGAAGAACCTTTTCAGTTTCATTCTTCTTTCTTAGGAAGGATGTCTATGTATATCTTGTGTAGTCATCTTCTACCACAAGAGTGTACTTTCTTCCACTTAGACTAACTGGATCAACTGGTCTAAATAAGTCCATGTGAAGTAGACTTAATGACCTTGAGTTAGTACTGAGTGATTTTGCCTTAAACGAAGTTTTGATTTGCTTTCCCTTTTGGCAAGCTTCACATATCTTATCCTTGTCATAGATTACATTCGGTAATCCTTCAACCAATTCCTTTCTTGCAAGCTTGTTGATGGCTTTGAAGTTAAGATGATTGAGTTTATGATGCCATTCCCAACTTAGATCTTTCTTGCTTTTGGCGATCAGGCAAGTGTTCGGCTTTACTGTTTCCCATGTGACAACATACATATTCTTTCTCCGTTTTGCCGTTAGTACAACTTCATGATTTGTTTCTAAGATAACTTGGCACTTGTCATTTGAGAATACTACTTTGTATCCTTTGTCGCAGAACTGACTTGTGCTTAGAAGATTAAACTTTAATCCTTCGACATAAGAAACTTCTTGAATGATTAAGCCATTTTTCATAACATCTCCGGTGCCTAGAGTTTGTCCACTTGAGTTCCCACTGAAGACTACTTTAGGACCTTTTTTCGCTTTAAAGTTGCTCAATTCTGATTTGTTTCCCGTCATATGTCTTGAGCATCCACTATCTACATACCAGATGGTCCTATTTCCCTGCATTCAAAGATTAGGTAGTTTTATGTACCCATACATCCTTGGGTCCTTGACGGTTAGCTATGAGCTTGAGCATCCATGCATACCTAGAACTTGTAAGGTTCATCCTCGGTCCACGATACCCGTTAAACACGCGATAATCATAAGGGATAGCATAGTAGGCTTGAGGTGACTTCGGTGAATAAACCTTTTGAAGAGGAGGCGTTTGTTTATTCGAATTTATCCTAGTGTATGAGGTCTGCTTATGTCTATGATGGAGCAGAAATTTTGCTCTTGTCATTGGTTCGTAGTCCATGAACCAGTCCTCATCACTGGGATATAGTCTACCGTCTCCGCCATTATGCTTGCTAGGGAACTTTTTGAAATTCTTGACACTATTCGGGTAAGAGCTCGGTCTTCCCTGAGGTCTACCTTTGCGTTGCCTTTGTGAATAGTGTTGCCTCTTATTGCCTTGGGATTTTCCTTTAGGTCGGTTATTCCCATGTGGTTGACCATTTGCTATGAAACCATGATGGTTTATCATGCGAGGTCTGTACCGAGGGGTCTAATGACTTCTCGGGTTACCGTTTTGGGAATTTCCTCTCATAGGTTCCACAATTCGTGTTTCAGTCGGATCATTAGATCGACTCGTTGATTGTGGTTCTGTTCCATTTTCGGCGTTAATCACTGGCTCAAGATTTTCGGTTTGTCCTTGGACAAAGACAAAACTTAAACCTCCACTAGTAGAAGGGTCAGTTGGTCGAGTTAGGAGAACATGTTGATAAGAGCTGGAGTTATAATCAAGTCCGATTCTACTCCCTGATGGTCTTTGATTATCTACCATTCAATCAATTAATCTGGATGAATTTGTAAATGTCGCAAGTACCGCACGCAAGTTTTGCTCTCTATCATCCTTTGCTTTACACTCTTCCTTAAGAAGATGAACTTGCTTCTCAAGCTGGCTTATAGATTCAAGCATCTCAGCATTTTTGGACCTTAAGTCCTCGAGATCTTGTCTTTCTGCCAATAGCTGAGCATTCTCTTCTTTAAGCTTGAAGTGTGAATCCTCAATATCATCAAAACTCTTCATCATTCTCTCGAATGCTTCCCTAGGGTTTTCATGATATGAGGATTCGGAGCAATAATTAGATGAGTGGTTTTGTGAAGTTACCTCTTCTTCATCTGCCATGAGGCATAGCTCTCCTTCCGAGTCCTCTTGACTGAAGAGACACAGTAGTCCCTTCTCATCCTCCGAACTGTCACTCTCTGAGCTGGAGCTGGACGTGCATGACTCGTCGTTCTTATCTCCTGACTTCTCATCTACAGCTAGAGCCTTCCTTCGCCTATCATTCTTCTAATTCTTGTTTGGCTGCTCGTCAGCATCATTGGATGTATTCTTCGAGTTATGATAGTTTCCCGAATTCTTTCTGTAGTTGTGCTCGTCTTGATGCTTCTTGACTATAGGATATGGACATTCTGCCTTAAAGTGTCCAGGCTTTCGGCAATTGTAGCATAGCATTTGTGCTTCATCTTTCTCTTGTGTTCTGGATCCGCTTGCTTTATCATTGCTTCGGTACTTCGTTCTTCTCGCCTTGTCCGAGTTGTCATAGGATTGATTCTTTCGCATGAATCTTTTGAACTTTCTCATAAACAAAGCAAACTGATCGTCAGTGAATAAATCAGACGAGGGATTAGTATTCGACCTTGGTGTTGACGATGAAGGTTGATGATTTGCGACTAAGGCTATATTCCTTGTCTCGGGTTCTTCATCATTTAGTGTTTCCTTCTCAAACTCGTAGGCTTTCAGATCACTGAAGATCTGAGTAGTGCTCGTTGTTTTGAGATCTCGGTGATCACGCATGGCTACTACCTTCATCTCCCAACTTTTGGGTAGTCCTCGGAGAATCTTTAAGTTTATTTCCTTTTGTGATAGCTTTTTCTCATCAAGGTCGTTGATCTCCATTAGTAACTTTTTGAACCGGGCTTCCATGTCCGTTATGGACTCCTTTGGATTAAGTTTGAAATCTTCAAACTTCTTCATGGCAATTGTTAACTTGTTTTCTTTCTCTTGTTCATCTCCATCACCTATGAGCATAAGTACATCCCAAATTTCTTTAGCTGACTTGCACTTTCTTACACGTGGAAATAGTGATTCATCCAAGGCCTTGTAAAGTATGCCCTTGGCTATGTTGTCGAGATTCACTCGGGTTCTTTCTTCAGTTGTCAGCTGAGATTTTTCCTTCGGTATGAATTCTGGTGATGTTGGATCAGTGACGACTTGGTTGGGGTTTACTTGTAATATCTGGATGGGTCCAGTAGAAACCACATCCCACATTTCATCATGGATAGCAGACAAGTGAGCCTGCATTCGCATTTTCCAATCATCAAACTTATCCAAGTTAAACATGAGAAAATGCCTATGATGTTCCATTTTAGACATAGTGCAAAGTACGAAAGTATGTTGATGATTTTTCAAAGAGGATCCCCAGGCAGTATACACAGAGTGTTCACCGTTCAAGGTAACGTGCTCTGATACCACTTGTTGGTCCCGGTGGTAACGATGTGAGTCTAGAAGAGGGGGGATTGAATAGACTCACAGGGGTATTTTGAAAACTTTTTCTTTTAAAGAGTTATATCGCAGCGGAAAGATTATATCAAATTTTAGCTTAACTTTGCACTTAGGATTTTCTTGTAAAAGATATTACGTTTGAGTGGAATATGCAGTGCAATACGTAAAGTAAATAAAAGAGAGAGAGAGAGATTTTTATAGTGGTTCGGCTGTTAACTAAGCCTACTCCACTCTTCTTCACAACTGGTGAAGGTTTGCACTATATTCCCCGTAATAGTACAAACTCCGTTACAACAAGCTCCTTTTATCACTTAGCCCGGCAGCCTTGTTGTTGTAGGTTTTTCAACTTCTTCCAAGTTTACTCCGCCTCTTTCTACTTCACTTGTAGAGATGGTTGAAAGATTGTGATGATTCTCCAACTTGAAATCCTTGTGATTAGTTTCCTTGATGATCTCCTTAATCAAACAAGAATTTCTTATAGAAGTTGAATATCACTTGTAAGCTTATGAATATTACATTGAGAGCTTTTCACTTGCTAGACAATATTTCGCATTTTTTCAACCTTGTCAAAGTGGGATGGGACAAGGGTATTTATATGTGGAATTTCAGATCCGTTGGAGGGAAAGTGAAATTCAAAACCTATTATCCAGTGTGTAATATCCAATGGGTAAGGTTTTCATCTTTTTCAGATTGTCAGTACTTTCTAGCCGTTTGTCCACTTTTGTGCAAGGACAAATTGTCTTTTGTCCCTTAAAAAGGTGACAATCATTAAATGCTCCTTGGGATCGTTGCATAGGACCCAATTTTGACATTCAGTTATGCCCATTCTCAAGTTAGTAGATAAGACAACTTATCAGAGAATGTCTTTGCCTTGGTTGTGCGAGAGAATGATTGACCTTATCATTCCTCTTAATCTCCTCGAGACAATCATAGTTTGATTGCTCGGTTATAACAGCTTAGCCATTCCATGTTTCGGCCTGTGATCCTAGTCTTCAGTTCTTCAGGTCTTCATCACTTCAGATCTTCAACTCTTCGGTTCTTCAACTCTTCGGTTGGATTCTCCAAGACTTCGATGTTTATGACTTGAATCCTTTTCAAGGATAATTCGTTACTAATGATTCGGTTATCCTGTAAGACTAAGATATGAAAGCATAAACCTATTCTAAAAGACACAAAGGATTGGGAGGTCTCCTCGGGTAGTTGGTATCATCAAAATCAACAGCTCGGGGTTCCTAACAAATTATTATTAAAATATCAATCAATAACAATAGAATCCATTCTTTAATGACCCTATATAGGTCTCAAATTAGCTTGTTCAAAAAAAAAAAAAAGATTTTAAAGTCCCAAGTCAAATATAGGACTAAAATATGCCCAAGATTTAATGGGAAACCAAAACAAGCTGTCTTAATAGGCCATATTGACTTAAATTGACCTAAGGATCCAAAATTGAACGATATGTCCTATGAGTTAATAATATGCTAAATTTAACTTTAATGCATGCTTTAATAAATATATAATTGAAATAATAAACTAAATATTTGACAAATATACATAGCATGCTTGAATCTGCATATTAATGTATTATTAACCCACATACCCTTAAAAAATTTGTAGTACCTTAGGCAATTTAATATAACCTTAATATTAAATTAAAATACAAATAGCAAATTGAATACTTAATATTTGCCTCAATTGAATGATAATTTAATAATGAATTAAGGAGGAATCAATTTGAACAATAAAGAAGAAGGCCAAATATGATGAAGGGAAAAGAAAACTGAATTGAGCCCAAATTACCAAACCAGGCCCAATTTTTTTAAGTAGTGCACCAGGACTGGCCCAATAGACCAAACCCGGCCCATATCCTCAGCCCATCATCATCTTCTTCCTTATGTTGCCTGAAACCTAACAGCAGTCATGGATGGACGATGAAGCTGAGTGAAGCAGCGAAGAACGGAGGCAACAGGACCTAGCGTCGCCGGAAGGAAGAGAGGGCAGTGCCGTCGTCGCCGGGAAATCCCAGCTCCACCATCGCCACCTGACCTCCACGCAACACCAACACCGCCGCCGTCAGCCCGCCTTAACCTTGACGCGAACCAGTCTGGCGAAGATCTGCAGAACACGACGTTCCTTGAGGTCGTGCCTTCGTCGCCGTTTTACGCCGCAATGCCTCGCCTCCCCTTCGTCGTCAGCGGCCGCCGGCAAACTTCGTCACCAGAAAATAGCGCTCCGGCAGCGTACATAACTAGCCAAAAAAAGGCAAAAAATCCGGCGTGGCAGTAGCAACATTAATCCAATTAATTTTGTTTGTTTCTTAATGATACACAAAATTTCCAGTCCAAAAAGAATTACCAATTATTTGTTCTTAATGTGGATTACACAACAAATAATTTCCAAAAAAACAAGGAAATTAAATTGAACTTTAATGCAAAAAATATTAATTTTGAGCAGTCCACACAAGATAGACAAATAATTTGTTCTTTATGTGAATTCAATTCCACTAGTTCATAATAAACACAACAAATAATTCCAATAAAATTCGAAAGGAATTAAAATTGTGCTTAATGTCAAAAATATTATTTTGACAATTTAAAATACAATTCTTTCGAAACACACATTATTATATCCAAAACCGAATAGAAATATGCATATTTCGAAGAATTATAATTAAGGCTGTGCATCGGACGGGTTCGGACGGTTCGGTTATATGAACCGCCAACCCGTTCAATTTCGGTTTTCATTTTTGAAATCCAATCCGTTTATTTATTTACTTAAAATCGTCGGATAATAATAATTTTGGATTCGGACGGTTTTTATCGGATGTCGGTTTTGTTCGGATTTTTTGATTAAAAAAAATAAAAAAATATACTACTGAGTACTTTTTAGTTCAAGTGTTACAACTTAAAAATTAGTAATTACAAGTTACAACTTAAAACTTATAATTAGTGAAACTTTTTAAAAAAATATAATAAAGAATACATTTTTTAAAAATTAGATGGTCCAAATTACAATTTATAACTTCATGAATCAACATTCTATCAGTCCAGTAGTTTAGCCTCTCCCTGTTCAAATATGCCTGGTCAAATAACACAAATGCACAATAATTAAGTGTGATGACTGATGACAAAAAAAAGGATCAGATTGCTATTTTTACATATCAAAGTAGGATTGGAGACAAATTGCTACATGAGTTTTGGAACAAAACTCAAAACTCATGAGCAACATACCAATCCAAAGTCCTTTGATTCAGACAAATGGTACAGTGGAAGCATCATCATAACAAACAAAGTAGTAATTAGTAAACATTAAACATTAAGACTTAAAAATAAATAATAAAGAACTACTTTAAGAAGTAAATGAGAGTAAGGGAGAGTGATATACCATATCAGATTGACCATAAGACCATTCACTCAATATTAGGACACTTTTTGATCTTCATTTTAGATTTGCAGGCAAGAATTTAAGATTGTCTGTAAAGAAATGAGGTTTTTTCTTGATTAAACTTACAATTCATAACCAGACTCTCTGCAGAACAAATGAACATAGTCCAACTACATGGATCAACAGCATCCTCATCCCAATTATCAAGAACATCATGGGGATCCTTTAGAGAAGCTTTTATCCCCATTAAAGCTTGCACTGAACACAGAAAGAAAAACCAAAGATTATATATTGTGATATAATATGGACAACATTCATACTTATAAGCTCTCACAAGTCACAAGCCATGTGCTATTAGACAGTAATGCTAGAGACAAAACAGAAAGAGACTAAAATCAGAAAACACAAGGGTCATATGAATACCAAATCCCAAACTGATACATGCAGAAGTTCAAAATTTTTCAGAAGAAAAGCTAGTCTTTGAGAAATTCCATGATAATTGCGTTCGGAAAACATAGACAATGATGAATTCCAGAGGAACAACCAAAATATGTAGTGCTACTAATTATCATGAGACCAAACAGGTATAATCAAGTCATCGACTCACGTAAAAACAAAAAAAAAATCAAATATTTATGGAATGGTATAATGAAGAGCAGAAAACAAATATTTACCTTCTTTAATATACTAATAGAACAAACAGGAAAAAATTAATAGAACAAACATGTCAAAAAAATACCTTTCGGCTGTTTACAAGCCGTTGTTCGTCGGAGACTGGAGTAGTGCCCTCGTCAGACTCGTCGCTCGCATACTTGGTCGTGGAAGATTCGCGGGGGAGACCTTGTGGCCTTGGCGCCGTCGTCAACTACTCGTCCCCACCGCAGATTCACAAGGGACTCAAAATACCTAGTAACCTAGCCAAAAAATAGAATGAAATGTCAAAAATAATAGAACAAACAAGTCCAAAAAATACCTTTCGCATGTCTCCAAGCCGTTGTTCGTCGGAGACTGGGCTACTGGAGTAGTGCCCTCGTCGACATCGTTGGCTTCATCATCTGATTTTAGATCTAGGGTTTTGGCACTGCATCTTCCTCCGTTCCTCTAAGCCTTCCACCGTCCACCGGTCAACTCACGAGAGACTACTCAGACTAGTGAGGAGTGAGGACAGGGGAGTGACGAGTGAGGATGTAGGGAAGAGAGAACTGAGAAGAGAGAAGTCGAGAACATCAATGAGAAGAGAGAAATGGCGAATGCGGGATGCGAGAAGAGAGAAATGGACAGAATGGCTGCACAATGTCTACATATGTATATATATATAAATCCCAAACGACGTCGTATGCAATGCATCTAAACCCTAACTCAAATATCTTTCGGATATTCGGGCGGGTCGGGGTGAAAAATACCCCACCCTACCCGAATGTACTCTGGCCGAACTAAACAACGGGGCGGTTCGGATTTATGCCTTCGGATACGGATCGGGCCGGAAACCTTCATTTCGGGCATCGGGCCGGACGGGTGGGTCGGGCCGGTCGGGTCTTGCTCACCCCTAATTATAATAAATTAACTGAAACCAAAGCATATACCAAAAACTTAATGTATATAAACTTAATATTGTTTTAGGCAAAACAATCAACCGGGAACTGTATGGGCTATATAATGCTTGTCCTGTATCCCATCAATACAGATTTATATAGGCACAAAGTCTGGTTGAATAACTACTACTAGTTAGCCTTTGAAACACGTTGGAAGCACATCAGAGGTTTCACCGGCAACCTTGGCAGAACGTCGGAGAATACGAGGTCTTGTGGTAGATGAGAATGTGGGTTCCGAGGAAGGCTGCTTACTTTCTGACAATTAGGGGCCAAGGATAGCATCGACATATTGGGAATAGCAATGGGCTGCCGGTCAGAAAATGATAGATTGATCTGAAGTAGTGTATCAAATCTAAGAAATGATTCTTATTTATAGTGAAAAACCTAGTCCATCTTTATGGCTATTATGGAAATTTCTATGATTATTTTACACCCTTAATTCTTTTCCAAATTGGGGAACAAATAACATTTAAGTTTTTTCCTTTTTCAATAGATCGAGTTGATACGATGAAAATGGATAAAATTTCTCTTACTTACTAGTTTAATTACCATATATTAGCCTATTACACAAGGACAAATTTTACTGTAGATCATTGGTCATGTGGCAATTACTTATTTAATTATAAATATTGGACATTAAATCAGCCGTGCAATGCCCGTGCGAAACTAGTATTGTTATATATGAGAAGGATTTTAGTGTAAATTTTTAGTAGTTTGATCCCGTCAAAATGTCCAATTTATTTATTGTTAGGAGGGGTTGCAATGAAAGACATTCTAGAATTTTCCTAATTTATGCATTTATCGTTCTATGTTTTTAAAAAAATCAAAACTCATGTGTGAAATTATATATGGTAAAAACTTCTGTGAGATGACTTGGGTCAATATAAAATGTAATATTTATACTAGCAAATGTAATACTTTTGATGAAAAAAAACCTACCACAATCGTAACTATTTCCTATTTTCCTCTAATATAATCATATTCTTTTTAATCATAAACTATTTATTTATTCCTACTACCACCTACCTTTTAATCCATGTAACCCCCAACTATCAATGCTCCACAACTGTCTACTTACCCATGACTACATATGCATTTATTGCATTCATATTTCTTTTACTTGTTTTACTTGATAATTGTATCAATTGTCACAACATTTTTATTGCTTTATGAAGAAACAAATTTAAAACCAATTAGTTTCATATTTTATAAATTGATAAATAAAAATATTTGAACACATTTAATAGCTTTCTAGTGAAAATGAAATCTTGAAATTTTTTTAGAACTATATATATATATATAGAGAGAGATATAGAGATAGAGAGAGAGATAAAGAGAAAGATAGAGATAGAGATAGAGAGAGAATTGTAACAAAATATCCCAAAAGCTATTTGAAGTTTTTTAGTATTTTTTTATTATCTCTTTCTCACTTTCAATTGCGGACAAGTTTGTAATTGCGGGTGTATTATGTAACCAAAATTTAAAGCAAAATAGAAAATGTATTTAATAAAATATGTTTCGAAATGAATAAATACATGCTTTACACATTTCAATTTCTTTACAAAGAAAATAATTTTTTTTTGTGGTTGTTCAAATGGACAACAAAATAATTTTCAAGTGTTATAGCTAGCCATGGGGATGAGACTAGAGATTACCTTCTCAATCTAGCGAGTTTCGGTGACGGCTGAAGAGATCGGGTTGATAGATGTATATAAACCTTGTTTTTCTATTGAGAGACAAGAGTCAAAAGAGATTGAGAGCGAGAGAGAGGATTGAAGTTAGAGGAGACTTGAGAGAGAGAGGATTTCTGTGCTGAGAGAGTGAGGGAGAGAGAGAGAGAGTGGGTAGAGGGGGGAAATGTTAAAAAGCATATAAAGGGTTCGGGTTAGACATTTGAACGGGAGGAAACGAAAACAAATACCATTTATAGAATTGAGTTGGGCCTACTGTTTTTCCATTTTGAGAGAGGGAAGCGGGATAGGGTACAGGGGGATGGAAACGAGCATATAATTAGGGTTAGGGTTAGACATTTGGAGTTAGAGGAAATTGGGTGGGCCCACAAAAAAATTACATTCAGAGAATTGGGTCTATTTGTTTAATTAATTGTAAAAAAGGTAAGGAGTATACAAAATGGAAAAGTAGGAAATGGAAATGGAAAAAAAGAATCCATACAAGTAACCCTTAAAGTATATTTGGTTTGCATAATTCTGTTTGGAGGGAAAAGAAAAATATTCAATAGAGAATTGAAAAGCAAGATATAGTATTGGAATTATATTCGTTTATTTGGTTCTTGGAATGAATATATTTTAGGAATTGTATTTAGATTTCGGTTCGTTTTAGAAATAGAAATCACGTAAGCATTCAAATTATTGAAATATCTTATATAATAAAATATATTTATTCTAGGAAATCATATTCTTGAGAAAAGTATTTTCAAGAATACATAAACTTACCAAATGATGGAATAATCGTACTTGTAGAAATTCTGTACCATTCTAAGCATATTCCATGAATCAAACATGTTGTTAGTCTTTTAGATTCATGTGTGTTTTATTCTAGCTTCTTTATTGCATCTTTCATTAGCAATTAGTCATTCTATTACTTTTGATTGAAGATATTGAATTAAAAGAACGAGAAGATGATGATGTCGTAGACATAAGTTGTATCGGTCTTTTATAAGCTTTGGGGAACTGTTGCTCTAATCCATCAAATCTTTTCGAACATGGGATCTGCTGCGAAATTTTTACCCACATCCTCGAACGATGCCATGTATGAAACACTTGTATGATCAAACGTGGTGTGCCCCATGCGGTACGTAGGCACTACTATATGTTGGCTTGCTCATGCTTGTGCAAGGCTAATAGAAGTAGTGTGGGCTCATCACGCAGAACACATAACCCGCGTGTAAGGTTTCCAACATGGCTATACCTCTAGCTTTATCTCGTGCCCCACTTGTACCGGCATAAGGATAACCACCTCCTAAGTGCATGAATAATCCGACGTAAATAAGGAGAAATACCCAATTAAGAATGTCACTGAAAATGCGCGTTAGAATTAAAGAATCTTTCGACATCGAATTAGAGCAAGGTATTGCCCCACTTTCATGACGCCTCAATCCAAAACTGATAAGCTCAAAGGCATTTTTGGGTCCCAATCTCCTCACTTCCGAAGGTGAGATTGGGTTGTGAAGAAGGAAGCTCAAGTTCCTCACCCAACTTTCATTGCGGTGGTTTATTCTCCAATAACAAGAAAATCCTTGTTCCGCACCAAGGATCATTATGTTTTATCTTTTCATCACAAATTGTTAATTGATTGTGTTATTAGTTGGCCAACTTTAATATAATTGAATTGATTAGAGAGAATTATAGGGTACACATCATGCCTATTAATTTCACACTCTTATAAATTAATAAATAGTTTGGTTGTCTTATCAGACTATTTATTTGGATCATAAATTACGTATTCCGTAGTTCTTTTAGGGCTTAATGAGTCTTGACTGTTTGAATAAATGTCAAATGAACATTATAGGCACGTGTCTTCAAGTTATGCAATATTATAGGGTACACAAATGAGACATTTGATGAAAAAAGAACTTTATTTTGAGAAGCAACAACGTAACGCAGTAAACCTAACCTATCTAGTTTGCCATAATAATTTGCCAAATCTCTAGTGTAGTGTCGATCTAGTTTCCAAAGGCTCTAATATAGTGCTTGTTCTGCAAGATCTTTACTCAAGACTATAGACACTAATTAAACCTAACCTATCTAGTTTGTCATAATAATTTGCCAATTACCTGTTGGGATTTACAATACTTAAACACTAACAAACTCCCCATTTGCTTATTATTTGGTAAAACAACTCGAAATAGAACAATACAATTAAACAACTCAAAAACTTAAGCAAAAGAGTAGTGACAAACATAAAGATAAAGTCCTTTCCAAAGGATAATTGTTCGAACATTACAGACCCAAATAAAAGTGACCAAGCATAAAGAGGCCTGTAAAATCAAGTAGCCAATTGTCTTTTAAGAAGCTCCATCAAATTATCAAACTCTCCCTCAATGTATAATACTCCCACTTTTTGTCAGAATAATATACAAAGTAAATCAAGCAGTAGGGGGTTCTTCAAGCAGTAGGGGGTTCTTCGTCATTGACTTGATCATCATCCGCAACATGCAGCAACGACTGATATTAGCTTGACTGATAGTCTCAATCAAACGACTTCTCATCAATAAATTTCATTTCTACCCCTTTTTGGCAAAGTGATAGCCAAAGATTATTGAGCAGTAGCATCAACAAGGGTAAATCTCAATAGGATGAATAATATTCAAATTAGATTTAGTGGGGATGATAAAAAAAAAAAAAAGGTCTGAAATGTATGGTAATTCCTGCACACTGGACTTCATATCAAAACAAATAGATAGACTATGATGAGCACGGAATACCTGACCTTCTGACTCAATTCTTGTCTTAATCCAATCTCTTGTAGATCCCCAACGAAGACCTTGGCTCTTTAATTCGATCTGCGTCTAAGGATTTTGTAGAAGTGTCAGCTGATAAGATAGTGGAATTGCAACATATCACATGCATCTGACTTCTTAAACCAAATTTGCCTTTTAAATGGTAGAATGTCATTTCTCTTGTATTTCTCCATCCTTTGATCCATGTAGAAATAACAACAATATGGACGTGCATGGCCTTTCTTATGACAATAATGACATGTAGGAATATACTGTATGACCTTGTTTCTTAAATTTTTCCGCATTTGGTCTTCATGTTAAATATTCGTTTAGAAAGCGTTAAATTTAAGGGTAAGAATGTAAAAATTAGCTTGTTGTTGGGATGGTCAAATTGAATTCATAAACTTAATACATTGGGTTCTACATTAATGGGAATGTGAAGAATAGGTTGATGCATAAGCGAATTTGGACCAGGCTAACTACTGATAAGTCTCTGCAACAAATTTGATGTGATTATATTATTTGGTTCATCCACACGCCCACCTTTAAATATGAAAATCTAGAGAGGCAATTCTGCTAGCTAATCATTAGTAAATGGATCATTTATGGTCATATTGAAAGTACATAAATGATGACAATTGTTAAAGATCAATAGTCATGGGACAATTTATGGTCTAATTGAAAGTCCGAGATAAAAATTGATAAATGTCAATAGTAATGGAACCATTCATGGAATTAACTCATCATTAAGAAAATTAAATGTGTAATGACATTTTAATGAATTTGATATGTTTTTTTGAAAACATATCAAATGAATTTGATATGTTGTGTTCTATAATGAAATTAAACGTATGAATGGAATCTGCCTAGGACGAATATAGATAGATTTTTGCTGCATGCATGCAATAAATTAAAACCCCCACTCCATGGAAGAAATTTACCCCATAATCATATTTCAAGCTTTCGTCTTTGTCTCCATTATATTCTTCTATCGTCAAAATTAAAATCGATAATATAATCGCCCAAAGTCATAACCCTTAAGGCGAAGTCTAGTACGTCCAAGAGTACAAAGCTTCTCTGAATCGAAACAATTTTAATGTCATCATCAAAACATTACTCTCAAAGACTTGCATATATAGAAAACAGTGTCTCTGCGGGTACATTTTAAAATCCAATTAAATTTAACTTAGAAACATTTCTATCTTTCCTGTTTTGCATTCACAGAAATCAATAGTTCTCACCAATCATGGCTAGTAGTAATATTTACTTCAAAATGCACATACAGAAATAACACAATAAAAATACTATTTTATATTTAATTTAAATCAACATTGATAACCTCTAAATACACTCATCCAAAAGCAAAACGTTCTTCCCCCAACATGACATGAACAATTAAATAGCTTCCAACCATTGTTGTTACATTGTTGGCTGCCCGGTAGCCCACTTCAATTCATCAATCATCAATTACAGACCGATCATGGCTGGTGAAACAAGAGTCTCGAAGTAACTAGTTACCATATAACCAAGATTATAGGGGATATTAAAATTCTTACCCCTTTTAGCATTAGGCCTATGGAGCTTCAGCTGACGCCCAACCATCATTAGAATATCACCATTTTCCGAAACATGTGCAATTGCGAGTTTAGAATTATATATAGCCATGTATGCGGTGTTCTCTAAACCCCGGGGAAGTGGATGATGAATTGGTAAGTTTGAAATGCAGACTAGTTTAGTCCAAGATTCTTCAACTCCATACTCATTCATCATACAAACTTCCATTTGACTTTTGTGATGAAAACTTGCAAAAAGAAGTCCTCTTGATTCACTTATACAAGTAGCAGCCCCATGTTCATGGCTGGGTAATGCCATAGCTTTGGCAATTTCAGTGGTTAAGTTAAAAGAAATTAAGTTCCAATTCCAATCACTGTCAGCTAAGTTGTTGTTGCACCAGTTGAGACAACCACTCACAAACACAATTATGGGATTAACAAACCCACTACTAAGCTCTCTTTCAATTCTTTTCCATGTCCCATTCTTAAAACTAGACACCAAAACCACATTCTCATCATCACCATTGTCAGCATTATAAGCATAAACAACCTTGTAGTCATCATTACGCTCATCGTACCCAAATCCAAAAATGCTCAAGCAGCCCAACTGCCAGACATCTTGGATTGTCTTGAGGTTTCCATTTGATGAAGGGTTCCAAATGATTATTTGGTGCGGTTTAGCGCGAAAGCAAAAGAGCCCATTGCAAGAACCCAAAAACTCGAAACCACCTTCCGGGATTGAGACTGAGCGGTTGTATGTAATAAACTTGCGAAATGATGATTGCTTGTTTTCCGTAATAGAAAACAAGGACATATAGCTAATAATCCAATTTAAACTGCTATATGTCATGACCTTATTATCCTTTTTCGATTGAAAACGTAGGTGCAATTTGACAAATTCTGGAGATGAGATTATGTCACGCCAAGCTTTTGAAACACACCTAAATTTACACAGAGACTTCACGGGCAGCATTTTAAGGATTTCCGGGATTATATCTTGATTCAAAGTTGGTTGCGGCATATAGCGCTTAGGAGTAGGGAATGACATCTTGACTGTGCGTCTAAAATTCCTTTTGCTATCTGAAAACAAAAATAATAATAGTAATTATATATTTATACCGTACTCCGATCTTTCCCACTATCCACAAGAAATTTGAATGTTAGTACAAAGGGGTAAAAGCCATACAATTAAATTACAAAAAGATTCCAATAAATATTGCTAGTGTTACATATTTGATTAATTCCAATAGGTATATTATTATAGAAATAATTTACTTAGTTTTTAACTAATTATCAATAAGAATAAATGAATATTTAATTTTTAGTTTACTTGCTAATAAGATTTTTTTTTTGAAAATGAAATTATCCACATGTATATTATCTATTTGTCTCAGTCTCTGCTTACTATCTGTCATCCCATTAGCTACCTTCTACCTACCCCTCTACTGGATGGCAATATACTTACTCATCAATACCTACATACGTACCCATGCCACTACAACTATTTCCATTACCATCATTTATAATCACGATTATCATTACTTATATATATTCACTTCGCTTATTCTTTGTCGTTATCGTCTTCACCCACCTACCTATCCACCAACCGCCACCTACCTGCCCCAACCTTCACTATTTCCTATTTTTCTGTAATATAATCATATTCTTTTTACGCACCATGACGTATTTATTTATTCCTACTACCACCTACCTATTTAACCCACCCCCAACTATCAATGCTTCACAACTGTCTACTCACTCATTACTACATATGCATTTATTGCATTCATATTTCTTTTACTTCTTTTACTTGATAATTTTATCAACTGTCACTACATTTTTATTGCTTTATACCAATTAGTTTCATATATTATAAATTGATAAATAAAAAAATTTAAACACATTAATAGCTTTCTAGTGAAAATGAAATCTTGAAATTTTTTTAGAACTGTATATACAAAGAGAGAGAGAGATAAAGAGAAAGATAGAGAGAGAGAATTGTAAAGAAAAAAAAAAAAAAGCCTTACAGCTATTTGAAGTTTTGTAGTTTTGTAGTTTTTTTTTGTTTTTTTTTTTTCTCTTTCCCACTTTTTTTTTAAAACATCTCTTTCTCACTTTTAATTGCGGACAAGTTGGTAAATGCGGGTGTATTATGTTACAAAAATTTAAATCAAAATAGAAAATGTATTTAATAAAATATGTTTCGAAATGAATATATCAATGCTTCGAAATAATGAATATATCAATGACCGTTGAAGAGATCGAGTTGATAGATGTATATAAACCTTGTTTTTCAATTGAGAGACGAGAGTCAAAAGAGATTGAGAGCGAGAGCAAGGATTAAAGTGAGAGGAGACTTGAGAGAGAGGATTTCAGTGCTCAGAGAGTGAGAGAGAGAAAGAGAGTGGGTAGAGGGGGGAAATGTTAAAGAGCATAGAAAGGGTTCGGGTTAGACATTTGAACGGGAGGAAACGAAAACAAATACCATTTATAGAATTGGGTTGGGCCTAATGTTTTTCCATTTTGAGGGAGGGAAGCGGGATAGGGTACAACCGTACAGGGGATGGTAAGGAGCATATAAATAATTAGGGTTAGAGTTAGTTAGCGGAAATTGGGTGGGCCCACAAAAAAAAATACATTCAGAGAATTGGGTCTATTTGTTTTAATTGTAGAAAAGGTAAAGAGTATACAACATGGAAATGTAGGAAATGGAAATGGAAAAAAATATCCATACAAGTAACCCTTAAAGTATATTCGGTTTGCATAATTCAGTTTGGAGGAAAAAGAATAATATTCAATAGAGAGAGAGAGTGGGTAGAGGGGGTAAATGGTAAAGATCATATAAACGGTTCGGGTTAGATATTTGAACGGGAGGAAACGAAAACAAATTCCATTTATAGAATTGGGCTGGGCCTATTTGTTTTCCATTTTGAGAGAGGGGAGCGAGATAGGGTACAGGGGATGGTAACGAGCATATAATTAGGGTTAGGGTTAGACATTTGGAGTTAGAGGAAATTGGGTGGGCCCATAAGAAAATTACATTCAGAGATCGAATTGGGTCTATTTGTTTAATTAATTGTAGAAAAGGTAAGGGGTATACAAAATGGAAATGTAGGAAACGGAAATGGAAAAAAAAATCCATACAAGTAACCCTTAAAGTATATTTGGTTTGCATAATTCAGTTTGGAGGAAAAACAATAATATTCAATAGAGAACCGATAAGCAAGATATAGAATTGGAATTATATTCCATTATTTTGTTCTTGGAATGAATATATTTTAGTAATTGTATTTAGATTTCGGTTCAATTTAGAAATAGAAATCACGTAAGCATTCAAATTATTGAAATATCTGATATGATAAAAGTTATTTATTCAAGGATATCATATTCTTGAGAATATTATTTTCAAGAATATATAAACTTACCAAAAGATGGAATAACCGTAATCATTCAAATTCTATACCATTCTAACCATATTCCATGAATCAAACGTCACTACAAGAAAAACACTTTTTAGTGACAAAAAATTAGTGGCGGATAGAAAAAGCCCTCACTAAATGTATCATTTGCATAGTTTTTGTGACGGTTTAAAATTACTCTAGCTAATGGTTTATGATTTAGTGACGAAATTTTAATTCTATATATATTTATTTTAAAAGTATACTCTCGCTATGTGGTTAATTGGGTTGGTTCAATATACACCTTGATATGTGAAAGTGCATGCATGATCTTTAATTGTAAATTATTATATATTCAATTATACTGATTATAACGTCCTTGACTATTTTTATCTACAGGTGGCAAAGCTATTGATGAAAAGGGGCATACCTATACAGTCACCTTTCAAAATTGCCAACAAATACATTACTAGGCTTTTGTTATAATTAGTTTTTTTGCCTTAGTCTTTACAAAGTTGTATGAAACATTTCATTTTGATGGTAATGATGAAGTCTTTTAATATATTGATCGAGGGTTTACTTTGATTGCATTATGATTTTTACCAACACAATATCTATAGTTACAACATAACATAATATTGATTATTGAAAAAAAATGTATTACAAAAATTAATATTTATTGAGAAGTAATAATATATACAAAATTAGAAAAATAATATTCGACACTAAATTATACGAGTAATTTTTAGTGACGGGCAAAATCTAATATAATGACGGGATTTTTCATCATTACAAGAATATAATGAGAGGAAATTATGCTAGTGAGTAGTTGTATTAGTGACAGGATTTTTTGTCAAAAAAAAAAACGTTTTAGTGACGGTAAATATACTATCACTATATGCTTATTAATGATGGTATCATATCCCGTCACTATTTGTTTTTAACCTCGGAAGAAATAACGACGGGTGGTGACGGTAAATTTCCCGTCATTAAAAGTCTTTTATGATGGTTTTTGAACTTTTAGTGACGGTTTTTCCTCACACTAATAGACGATTTTCTTGTAGTGCGTGTTGTTAGTCTTTTAGATTCATGTGTGTTTTATTCTAGCTTCTTTATTGCATCTTTCATTAGCAATTATACATTCTATTACTTTTGATCAAAGATATTGAATTAAAAGAATGAGAAGATGATGATGACGTAGACATAAGTTGTATCAGTCTTTTATAAGCTTTGGGAACCCTTGCTCTAATCCATCCGATCTTTTGGAAAATGCGGTGTGCTGCGAAATTTTGAACAACATCCTCGCACGTGGTTTGCCCCAAGCAGTACTTAGGCACTACTATATGTTGGCTTGCTCATGCTTGTGCAAGGCTAATAGAAGTAGTGTGGGCTCATCGCGCAAAACACATAACTCCCATGCAAGGTTTCCACCTTCTACCAGAATAAGGATAACCACCTTATAAGTGCATGAACAACCCGAAGAAAAGAACGAGTAATACCCAATTAAGATTATCACTGAAAATGCGTGTTAGGATTAAAGAATCTTTCGACCTAGAGTTACAGCAAGATATTGCCTCACTTTCGTAACGCCTCAGTCCAAAACTCATAAGCTCAAAGGCATTCTTGGGTCCCAACCTCCTAACTTCCGAAGGTGAGATTTGGTTGTGAAGAAGGAAGCTCAAGTTCCTCACCCAACTTTCATTGTGGTGGTTTACTCTCCAAAAACAAGAAAATCCTTGTTGCGCACCAAGAATCCTTGTTGCGCACCAAGAATCATTACGTTTTTTCCTTTCATCACAAATTGTTAATTGATTGTGTTATTGAGTGGCCAACTTTAACATAATTGAATTGAATAGAGACAATTATAGGGAACACATCATGCCTATTAATTTCACACTCTTAGGATAAATGAATAAATAGTTTGGTTGTCTTATTAGGCTATTTATTTGGATCATAAACTGGGTATTCCGTAGTTATTTTAGGGCTTAATGAGTATTCACTGTTTTAATAAATGTCTTAAGCATATGAACATTATAGGCATGTGCCTTCAAGTCATGCAATATTATAAGGTACATAAAGGAGACATTTGATGAACTCATCATTAGAGTGCGCTAAAAGAACTTTATTTTGAGAAGCAGCAACGCAGTAACCCTATCATATCTAGTTTGCCATAACAATTTGCCAAATCTCTATTGTAGTGTCTATCTAGTTTCCAAAGGCTCTGATATAGTTTCTGTTCTGCCAAATCTTTATTCAGTACTGTAACTGACACTAAACCTAACTAATCTAGTTTGCCATAATAATTTGCCAATTACATGTTGGGATTTACAATACTTAAACACTAACAAACTCACCCTTTGCCTATTATTTGGCAAAACAACTTGAAATAGAATAATGCAATTAAACAACCAAAAAACTTAAGCAAAAGAGTAGTGACAAACATAAAGATAAAGTCCTTTCCAAAGGATAATTGTTCGAACATTACATACCCAAATAAAAGTGACCAAGCATAAAGAGGCCTGTAAAATCAAGTAGCCAATTGTCTTTAACGAAGCTCCATCAAATTATCAAACTCTCCCTCAATGTATACTACTCCCACTTTTTGTCACGATAATATACAAAGTAAATCATGCAGCAGGAGGGGGTTTTTCCTCGTTGACCTGATTAGCAGTAGCAGCGTCTAGTTCAACATCTGAAAGTCTCAGCCGAAGTAAGACAATAGCAGGATCAATCCGATCAGCATCCAATTGTTAACCAATTAGCCTACGAGCAACTTCAAAGTCTTTCACTGTGCGCTTTAGCTTGACTGATTGTCTTAATCAATCGACTTCTCATCAATAAATATCATTTCTACCCCTTTTTTGGCAAAGTGATAGCAAAATTTTCCTTTTAATTGGTAGAATGTCATTTCTCTTTTATTTCTCCATCCTTTGATCCATGTAGAAATAACAATATGTTGTCACTCGCGTATGGCCTTTCTTATGACAATAATGACATGTAGGAATATACTGTATGACCTTCTTTCTTAATTTTTTCCTGATTTGGTCCTCATGTTAAATATTGGTTTAGAAAGCGTTAAATTTAAAGGAAAGAATGTAAAAATTAGCTTAGTTGAGATGGGCAAATTGAGTTCATAAACTTAATGCATTGCTGGGCTCTACATTAGTGGGAATGTGAAGAATAGGTTGATACATAAGCGAATTTGGACCAAGCTAGCTATGGATAAGTCTCTACAACAAATTTGTTGCGATGATATTATTATTGTTTCACCCACACCAAAAAGAAAAAAAAATTATTTCTTTCATCACCTTTAAATATGCAAATCTGGAGAGGCAATTCCGCTAACTAATTTTACAGTAGTACCCTTAAACTTTATATTTACTAAATGAATATTTATTCGGAAGACTAAGGGGTCGTTTACTTCATTTTTCTATTTTTCCATCTCCAGTTTTCCATTTCTCCATTTTTCCAGTTTTCCTTCTCCATTTCTCCAGTTTTCCATTTCTCCATTCCTCCAGTTTTTTTATTTCTCTAGTTTTTCTGATTTTATTAAATACAACAACAACAACAACAACAACAATAATAATAATAATGATAGCAACAACAGCAAATCCATGTGTATAAGGAAGATGAAAAAGGAAAAAAAGATAATAATAATAATAATAGTAATAATAATAATAACAATTTAATAACAATAATATGAAGAAAAATAATAAAAATTAAATAAGAAGAATTTAATAGCAATAATAATAATAATAATAATTTAATAATGATAATAATAAATAAATAAATAAAATAATGATAATGATAATGATAATGATAATACATAAGGAGAAAGGGAAAAAAAGAAAGCAATAATAATAAACAGAGGACCAAATTGGTTAAAATTTTTAAAGTCGAGGGACTTAATTAGGCACGAAAAATTATCGATGACTAAATTGATAAATTCACAATAGTCGAAGGACCATTTCGATAATAAACTCTAATAATAATAATAGAAAAGATATATATATATATATATATATATATATATATATATATATATATATATATATATGAGTTTCTTAAAAATAATTTCATTTCATCACATTATAATTATTTCAATCATTTTAGTACATAACAAAATATGCAAAACCTCATTAAATAAAATCATCTCATATAGCATTTGTACAATAAATAATAATAATAATAATAATAATAATAATAACAATAACAATAACAATAATAATAATAATAATAATAATAATAATAATAATAATAAAAGAAAATAATAGAAGCTGCGCATAATAATAATAATAAAAGTATTGGCTGCGCATAAGAAGAAAAAATCAAGAGAGAATCGCGCCTAGTAGGATTCGAACAAGCAACAACCCAGACTAAGAGTACTGTTCACCCGCATTTTCTCCATTCTTCCATTTTGGAGAAGACTAAAAAGGAGTTCTCCAAATTTTTATTAGAAGATGGAAAATGGAGAAGAGATATCTCAGTGGAGAGATTATTTTAGTAAACAACCTTTCCATTTTCCATTCTCCCACTTCTCCAATTCTCTATTTTTCTTGAAAATTCTCCATTTTTCCATTTTAGTAAACAACCCCTAAATTTGGAACATAATCAATAGTTAATGAATCATTTATGGTCATATTGAAAGTACATAAATGATGATAATTGTTAATAAAGACCAATAATCATGGGACAATTTATGGTCTAATTGAAAGTCCGAGATAAAAATTGATAAATGAGAATAGTAATGGAACCATTCATGGAATTAACTCATTAAGAAAATTAAATGTGTAATGACATTTTAATGAATATGTAGTTTTATAATGAAATTAAAGGTATGTATGGAATCTGCCTAGGACGAATATAGATAGATTTTTGTTCCATGCATGCACTAAATTAAAACCCCCACTCCATAGATGAAATATACCCCATAATCATGTTTCAAGCTTTCGCCTTTGTCTCCATTCTTCTATCGTCAAAATTACAATTGATAATATAATCGCCCAAAGTCATAATAATCCTTAACGCGACGTCTAGTCCAAGAGTACAAAGCTTCTCTGAATCGAAACAATTTTAATCTCATCAAAACAATGTGTCTATGCGGGTACATGCATTTTAAAATCTAATGAAATTGAACTTAGAGAAACATTTCTATATTACCTGTTTTGCATTCACAGAAATCAATAGTTCTCACCAAACATGTAATATTTACTTCATAAAGCACATACACAAATAACACAATAATAATGCTATTTTATATTTATTTCAACATTATGTTATCATAGAGTCATTGATGATAAACCTCTAAATACACGCATCAAAAAGCAAAATGTTCTTCCCCCAACATGGCATGAACAATTAACTTACAACCATTGCTGTTACGTTGTTGGCTACCTGGTAGTCCACTACATCAATCATCAATTACAGACCGATAATGGTTGGTGAAACAAGGGTCTCCACGTAGCTAGTTACCATATAACCAAGAGCATAGGTGATATTAAAATGAGTTAATTACCGATTTGGTCCCTCGACTATTGGGATTTCACCACTTTGGTCCTCGACAATTTTTCTTGCCCAATTAAGTCCTAGACTTTGAAGAAATTAACCAATTTGGTCCTCCGTTTATTTTACCATTTGATATCCGTTAAATCGGGATCAAATTGGTAATTTTTACTATAGTCAAGGGACCATTTCAGTCAAAATTAATTACCGAAATGGTTCCTTGACTATAGCAAAATTACCAATTTGGTCCTAATTTAACGGTTGTTTAACACCAAAATAAACGGATGACCAAATTGGTTAATTTTTTCAAAGTTGAGGACTTAATTGAACAAGAAAAATTGTCGATGATCAAAGTGGTGAAATCCCAATAGTCGAGGGACCAAATCGGTAATTAGCTCTATTAAAATTCTTACCCCTTTTAGCATTAGGCCTATGGAGCTTCAGTTGACGCCCAACCATCATTAAATTAGAATATCACCATTTTCCGAAACATGTGCAATTGTGATCCTAGCATTACATATAGCCATGTATGTCGTGTTCTCTAAACCCCGGGGAAGTGGATGATGAACTGGTAAGTTTGAAATGCAGACTCGGTTAGTCCAAGATTCTTCAACTCCATACTCATTCACCATCCAAACTTCAATTTTTTGGCTTTTGTGATGAAAACCTGCAAAAAGAAATCCTCTTGATTCACTTATACAAATAGCAGCCCCATGTTTATGGCTGGGTAACGCCATAGCTTTGGTAGTTTCAGTGGTTAAGTTAAAAGAAATTAGGTTCCAATTCCAGTCATTGTCAAGCTAAGTTGTTGTTGCACCAGTTGAGACAACCACTCACAAACACAGCAATTATGGGATTAACAAGCCCACTACTAAACTCTCTTTCAATTCTTTTCCATGTCCCATGCTTAAAACTATACACCAAAACCACATTCTCATCACCATTGTTAGCATTATAAGCATAAACGACCTTGTAGTCAAATTATGACGCTAGCTCATCGTACCCAAATACAAAAATGCTCAGGTAGCCCAACTGTTAGACATCTGGGATTGTCTTTAGGTTTCCATTTGATGAAGGGTTCCAAATGATTATTTGGTGCGGTTTAGCGCGAAAGCAAAGGAGCCCATTGCAAGAACCCAAAAACTCGAAACCTTCCAGGATTGAGAGTGAGCGGTCATATGTAATAAACTTGCGAAATGATGATTGCTTGTTTTTTGTAATAGAAAACAAGGACATATGGCTAATAATCCAATTTAAACGGTTATATGTCATGACCTTATTATCCTTTTTCGATTGAAAATGTAGGTGCGATTTGACAAATTCTGGAGATGAGATTATGTCACGCCAAGCTTTTGAAACACACCTAAATTTACACAGAGACTTCACGGGCAGCATTTTAAGGATTTCCGTGATTATATCTTGATTCAAATTTGGTTGTGGCATATGGCGCTTAGGAGTAGGGAATGACATCTTGACTGTGCGTCTAAAATACCTTTTGCTATCTGAAAAAAAAATATTAATAATAATAATAATTATTTTATATTTATACCGGACCCCAACTTTCCCACTATCCACAAGAAATTTGAATGTCAGTACAAAGGGGATAAAAGCCATACAAATTACTAAAAGATTCCAAAAAATATTGCTAGTGTTACATATTTGATTAATTCCAGTATGTATATTATTATAGAATTAATTTATTTAGTTTTTAACTAATTATCAATAAGAATAAATGAATATTTAATTTTTAATTTACTAATAATAAGAATTAAAAAAAATGAAATTATCTACATTTATATTATCTATTTGCCTCTATCCCTGCTTACTATCTGTCATCCCGCCATTAGCTACCTTCTACCTTCCCTCTACAGGCAACATACTAATTACTCATCAATACCTACATACGTACCTATGCCACCACAACTATTTCCACTACCATCATTATTATTACTAGCTTATATATATTCACTTCACTTTTTTTTTTTTAGCGTTGCCTTCACCCACCTACCTATCCATCAAACGCCACCTACCTACCCCAACCATCACTATTTCCTATTTTCGTCTAATATAATCATATTATTTTTACGCACCATGACCTATTTATTTATTCCTAATATCACCTACCTATTTAATCCACATACCTCAACTATCAATGCTCCACAACTGTCTACTTACCCATTACTACATATGCAATTATTGCATTCATGTTTCTTTTACTTGTTTTACTTGATAATTTTATCAATTGTCACTACATTTTTATTGCTTTGTTATGAGGAAACAAATTTAATACCAATTAGTTTCATATTTTATAAATTGATAAATAAATAGATTTGAACACATTTAATAGCTTTCTAGTGAAAATGAAATCTTGAAAATTTTGTAGAACTATATATATATATAGAGAGAGAGATATATATATGGAGAGAGATAAAGAGAAAGATAGAGATAGAGATAGAGAGAGAATTGTAATAACCCAGCGGGGTAGCTCAAGTAGCAAGTGAGCTCTCTTTGTGGGGAGAAATTTTGGGAGAACCCGAGTTCAATTCCCACAAGTGACGACTCCCCCTGGGCCAGCTCCTGTGCCTCAGAGCGAACGTGGGTGGATCTCGGACCGTTAAACGGACGGAGAGAAAAACCCTGTAAATTTACCAAAAAAAAAAAGATAGAGAATTGTAACAAAATAGCCCAAAAGCTATTTGAAGTTTGGTAGTTTTATTTTATTTTTTTTATTTTTATCTCTTCCTCAATTTTAATTGCAAACTAGTTTGTAAATGCGGGTGTATTATGTAACCAAAATTTAAAGCAAAATAGAAAATGTATTTAATAAAATATGTTTCGAAATGAATAAATCCATGGTTTACAAATTTAAATTTCTTTACAAAGAAAATAATTTTTTGTGGTTGTTCAAATGGACAACAAAATAATTTTCAAGTGTTATTGCTGACCAAGGAGATCAGACTAGAGAGTACCTTCTCAATATAAGAAGTTTCGGTGACGGCTGAAGAGATCGGGTTGATAGATGTATATAAACCTTGTTTTTCAATTGAGAGACAAGATTCAAAAGAGATTGAGAGTAAGAGAGAGGATTAAAGTGAGAGGAGACTTGAGAGAGAGAGAGAGGATTTCGATTCTGAGAGAGTGAGAGAGAGAGAGTGGGCAGAGGGGGTAAATGGTAAAGAGCATATAAAGGGTTCGGGTTAGACATTTGAACGGGAGGAAACGAAAACAAATTCCATTTATAGAATTGGGCTGGGCCTATTTGATTTCCATTTTGAGAGAAGGGAGCGGGATAGGGTATAGGGGATGGTAACGAGCATATAATTAGGGTTAGGGTTAGACATTTGGAGTTAGAGGAAATTGGGTGGGCCCATAAGAAAATTACATTCAGAGATCGAATTGGGTCTATTTGTTTAATTAATTGTAGAAATTAAAAGGTAAGGAGTATACAAAATGGAAATGTAAGAAATGGAAATGGAAAAAAAATCCATACAAGTAACCCTTATAGTATATTTGGTTTGCATAATTCAGTTTGGAGGAAAAACAATAATATTCAATAGAGAATCGAAAAGCAAGATATAGAATTGGAATTATATTCCATTATTTTGTTCTTGGAATGAATATATTTTAGTAATTGTATTTAGATTTCGGTTCATTTTAGAAATAGAAATCACGTAAGCATTCAAATTATTGAAATATCTGATATGATAAAAGTTATTTATTCAAGGATATCATATTCTTGAGAATATTATTTTCAAGAATATATAAACTTACCCAAAGATGGAATAACAGTACTCATTCAAATTCTATACCATTCTAACCATATTCCATGAATCAAATGTGTTGTTAGTCTTTTAGATTCATGTGTGTTTTATTCTAGCTTCTTTATTGCATCTTTCATTAGCAATTAGACGTTCTATTACTTTTGATACAAGATATTGAATTAAAAGAACGAGAAAATGATGATGACGTAGACAGAAGTTGTACCGGTCTTTTATAAGCTTTGGGGAACTGCTGCTCTAATCCATCAAATTTTTGGAACATGGGATGTGCTGCGAAATTTTAAACCACATCCTCGCACAATTCCATGTATGAAAAACAAGTATGATCGCACGTAGTTTGCCCCAAGCAGTACGTAGGCACTACTATATGTTGGCTTGCTCATGCTTGTGAGAGGCTAATAGAAGTAGTATGGGCTCATCGTGCAAAACACATAACCTCCATGTAAGGTTTCCAACATGGCTTATACCTCTAGTCTTATCTCGTGCCCCACCTTCAACCGGAATAAGGATAGCCACCTCATAAGTGCATGAACAACCCGAAGAAAATAAGGAGAAATTCCAAATTAAGATTTTCACTGAAAATTCGTGTTAGGATTAAAGAATCTTTCAACCTAGAATTAGAGCAAGATATTGCCCCATTTTCGAGATGCCTCAGTCCAAAACTCATAAGCTTAAAGGCAATCTTGGGTCCCAATCTCCTAACTTTCGAAGGTGAGATTGTGCTCTGTAGAAGGAAGCTCAAGTTCCTCACCCAACATTCATTGTGGTGGTATACTCTCCAAAAACAAGAAAATCCTTGTTGCGCACCAAGAATCATTACATTTTATCCTTTCATCACAAATTGTTAATTGATTATGTTATTGGGTGGCCAACTTTAACATAATTGAATTGATTAGAGGGAATTATAGGGTGCACATCATGCCTATTCATCAAAACGAATAGATAGAATGTTTGAATATGTAGATGCGCACGGAATACCTGACTTTTGGGCTCAATCCTTGTCTTAATCCAATCTCTTGCAAATCCCCAACGAAGACCTTGGCACATCAATTCGATCTGCGTCTAAGGATTTTGTAGAAGTGTCAGCTGATAAGATAGATAGTGGAATTGTAAAAGATCACATATGACTTCTTAACCCAAATTTGCCTTTCAAATGGTAGAATGTCATTTCTCATTTATTTCTCCATCCTTTGATCCAGGTAGAAATAGCATGTTGTCACTCGCTTATGGCCTTTCTTATTATTATTTTTTTTTGAAAACCTATGGCTTTTCTTATGATAATAATGACATGTAAGAATATATTGTATGACCTTCTTTCTTAAATTTTTCCTGATTTGGTCCTCATGTTAAATATTCATTTAGAAAAAGTTAAATTTAAGGGTAAGAATGTAAAAATTAGTTTGTTGTTGAGATAAGATGGACAAATTGAGTTCATAAACTTAATGCATTGGGCTCTACATTAGTAGGAATGTGAAGAATAGGTTGATGCATAAGTGAATTTAGACCAGGCTACTGATAAGTCTCTCCAACCATTATCTACACATGAGCACAACATGCATATGTCAAAATGGAACCTTCACCATCACCAAACAAGAACACAACTCTGTCACTATGATCACCACATTCAATCAATACTTATATTAACTCATTCACTAACATTAAAGTAATCATGCATTGTAGTAATTAAAACAAATATTCCTCTCAAACATTCCAATTTCAATCACATATGATTATCTTAGTGCACAATCAAATGATCTCAATCAATCACAAACATTCATCAACTCAAGGAAAACAATAATCTCTACTCATGCATTACTATATTTCCTCACATTCCACACAAACAACGACTTTTTGGAATCCCCATCAAATCAATTCAATTCAACTATCATCCACAAATTCTCACAATGCACATCATAAAAAAAATTTTCCAATGCCTTCAACAACTCAAGATATCAATTCAATTAGACACACAATCCATTAACATTTGATGTTCATTCAAACCATCAAATAAATCATGCTAACCCTAGGGTGACATACTCAATATTCAAGAACATCACAAATAAAGGAGCACAACCCATTACCCTTGAATATATCATGTTACCCAACAATTAAATCATTATTCAACATTGAAATCCAAACTAAACATTAATTCATACACAATATATCACAATATGCGCAAGAGTTATCACCAATTCAACAATAAACAAGAAAAGAGATCGATTCTTACCTTGATTGATGAAGATATTAAAGAAAATATTAAACTTGGCACAAGGGGAGGAGAATATTGTTGAATCGGGATGTTTTTTCATAATAGTCTAGGGTTAGAATGAAGAAATTGGGGATAATTTGCTTAAATAAGAAAGAAAATTTACACAGTCAATGTACTATGACGCGTTATGAGAGTAACACACATCGTAATGGCAGAACACTGGTTGTGAAACTACTTATATTACAAGGTATGTTACGAGCATAAAGCCTCTTGTTATAACAGAACCTGCTCACACAAAACGTGATTATTACAAGTGGTGTTAACCGTCGCAATACAGCTCGTAACAGTAGACCCCCTTGTTACCACGAGGGGTGTTACGAGCGTAATAGCCCTAGTAACAACAATCTTCCAGGCTGGTTACCTTTTCATAAATTGCATGATCTTGCCTCTTCCTCAAAAAGTAGTTTTCCAATGTTATCGCATGTTTCTTTTCACTAATCAAAACCAACAAATGATCAACAATCGCACCAATCTAATAACAACAAAAAAAACTAACACAAAAGAAATGAAAAATGAAATGAAAGCTAACAAAAGAAAAATATGCTTGGGTTGCATCCCAAGAAGCACTACGTTTAGCGTCTTTAGCCTGACACAACTATCTTACTGTCACGTTTTCCTAGACCTAGGGGTGGAATCTCCCTTTTCTTATTCCATATTTGCCTCAAAATCCTTTATCTTTGTTCACCTACCTTCCTTTGTTGACTCCATTCAATTGATGTTCAATTATTGTTGTTTCCTAAGTCATTTCTTTCTAATCTCACTTCCTTGTATGCTTTCAAGAAAAACTAAAAAAACCAAAGTGTAACACCCCGTAATTTCTTTCAAGCCTTGAGACCGGTAATTATTTCTACCGGGTAATTTATTTAATTTAATTGGGCTTCATTCTTCTAATTGATATATATATATATATATATATATATATATATATATATATATATATATATATATATATATATATATATATCCTATTCGGAATTAATTATTTATTCCACGGCCCAATTCTTGATTTAATTCCTATAAGGGATTTCTTTAAATTGGATCCTTATATTTCTTATAAGTAAGAATATTTTGTAATGGCCCAATTTATTTATTCTTGAAGGATAAATTTCCTACTTACTAGTATTGTATTAAATAATGTAAGATCTATTCTTTATAAAGGCCCATTATTTAACCTACTTACCCTAATATAATACATACACTATGTATGTAATGATTTCTCCTATCCATATAAAAGGGTTTGTATTAATCCTTTATACTCTTTTCCATTTTTCCCTGCAAAAATTTTCTTCCTACCACTACTATTCTTAAGAACCCTACAATATACATTATCCTTTCTTTTTCAAGATCCAAGACCAAGATTGCTCCTTTAGAATTTCTAAGGCTTGGGTAAGTGTTTATCTTTAGGAATATGCCTTGCATCATCTTATTTTCATGATCTTTCTATAAGTTCTTATGGTGTTCTTTTGGGATCTTTCTTTGGGAAAAAGATGATCAAGTGGGTGGGAGTGGCTTGTGAAGGAGAAGGAGTTTTCTTGGGTTGAAGTGTGCTCCAAGAGGTAACCATCATGTCCACTAAAACCTATTTTTACACTCTTGATCTATATGCATATGATTTGGTGTTGGAATCCTGTGATTTCTTGGATTATAGATTTGTTGATGGTCTGTGAACCTTGATTTATAGATTGTTGAACTTGTGTTCATCATCCTTTGTATCTAGATGTGTATGAGCAATTCTTGTTATGGATTCCATGATTTATTGGCTTTTGAGATGTGTAATCTGAGTATTATTCTGAGCATGATTTGTATTCTGGAATGAGTTTGGTGTATTTCTGTTTCGGGTCTATAATCTATGCTGGTTACACTTGCGGTGCACTTGGACGGTATAATGTGTCCCGTCCAAGCGTTCCGTATGTGTCTGTGGGGAGTGGGATGGCAGAAGGGTGAGTTCTGTTGTGAGGATCCGCGGGTTCACGCGGAAGGGTGTGGCGGAAGACTGTATTCCGCCGAGGGATTCCGTGAGAAGGGAACGGGGCAGTGCGGCGGTGCAGTATGCTCCGTTGGCATGTTCCGCAAGTGTACTCCTGGTTCTGTTGCAGTGAGTCTTTTTGGGTCTGTTAGCTCTATTGTTTCCCTTTTTATTCTGGAATGTGTACTGAGCATTTTGTTGAGTATTCCACCTTGATCTTTGAGTATTTATTCATGAGCTTTGGACATTATCTTGGTCTCTTGAGTTAGTATCATTGGTTCATTCTTTGATTTCTATCCTTAGTATGCTCTGTGTTCGTTTTGTGAGGTGAACACTGTTGGTGGGTGATTTGTGTGGGTAAATCTGAGTTCGTATGTGGGGATCCTTAGTCCTTACGAGCATCTCTTCTCTTGTTGAATCTTTGATAACCTTTGGGGTTTAGTTGGTGGAATTATGGTGTAATTGAGGTTGGATTTGGGAGGTATTGTATGCCTTCTTATTTGGGCCTGCGTGCCTCTGTAATTGGGAGTTGGGTACCTCTGCGATATGGGCTTGTACGCCTCTGTAGTTGGGCTTATTGCCTCCGTGTTGTGATATGGAGGTGGTGGTTAGTTTTATGGTTATTATTGTGATTTGGGGATGGTGGTTTGGTGCTTATCTTTGGTATGATGGTAGGATTGGTTTCCTTATGATCCTTGGTGGAGGTTGTACCTTAGTTGGTGTTGTTATTTCTTGATATATCGGTTTGGTTGGTTCTTTTGTGTTCCTTTCGTTGGTATTGTGATTCAGTTGGTATCTTGTGTATAGACTTGATGTTTATGCATTCGTGTTGGTTGTTGGTTGTACTTGGAGAGTCCTTGGTTTATGGCTTATTCAGCATATTGTTGTTGAGTCTCTGATTTAATCAAAGAACAGTTCGTTGGTGTGTTATTCGATCTATATGGGTGTGTAAACCTATTTACAACCTTACTATATATGTATGTTCTCACGAGTGTAAGTGGTGGTTTTGCTTAGCATTCTTTTGCTAATGGTTTCTTACATGTTTTCTAGGTATGGAGTAAGTCTAAGCAAGAGCGCGTTAGAGCTTTATCGTTATGAGGCCTGCTTAGACTAGTTTATGTTTGTTTTGACTTGGTTTTTGGGTCTGTGTGCCTATGTTTGGAGTATATACCTTTGACTAGATTGTTATTTATGACATTTTGAGGATTTATGGTTTATTCAGTTTCAGTTTTTGGATAGCCTGTGCATCTAGGCTGTGTATATCTCCCGCTATGTTGTGTGTTTGGTAGTTGAGATAGGCAGCTTTTATGTTTAAAGTTTAGCTATCTCAGCTTGTGAAAAGTTAGGGTGTCACAGTTAGTATCAAAGCCTGTGTTGAGGTCTAAGTAGAGATCCTATGGCTTGAAATTTGAGACTCTAGGACTTGATTAGTAGGAATTAAGGTGTTTGAGAATCCTAGGATGTGTGAATTCTAGGACTCGCGGTGAGGACTCGCTCTAGTTGCTTATATCTTGTTGATGCTTGCTTTGTTTGTTTGTATGTTTGTTGTGCGTTTGTTCTTATGTTCTTCTTACGCTATGGGAAAACCGACCGCAGCGCTACGCATCTTTTCATAGTTTATCTTCCCTCCGTAACAGTCACGGTGCTTTCCTCCGTAACAGTCACGGTGCTGCCCCGGCGACGAGAGGATGTTCCCGATATCCCGTTCGGTGAGCAGTTGATGCAGAACCTTCAGCAGCTGACACAGATGTCTTAGTTCCTTGGGAACGCGATGGTTCAGAAGCATCAGCGTGGGCAATCGGACTTAGTCCGGAGGGTGGCAGGGCATCATCCACCTTTCTACGTTGGGCAGGAGGACCCGGTAGTGCTTGAAGAGTGGATCCGTTCCTTCAACAAGATCTTGGAAGTGGTGGAGTGCCCGGGAGGTCGGCACGTCGAGATGGCCAGCTTCTACTTGCCGCTAGAAGCCGATCTTTGGTGTGTTCATGAAGGCCCGACGATCCGACAAGAGCCGGCTTCGACTAGGAGACCTTCAAGGATATGATGCGCGCTCGTTTCTATCCCGCGCATGTGAAGGCAGCAATGCAGGAGGAGTTCTTGCGCCTTACGCAGGGCTCCCGGTCTGTGCAGGAGTACCATAAGTGCTTTCTGGAGTTTGCTCGCTTCGCCCAGCGTTGGCCCCGACGGAAGAAAGTAAGATCGAGAGTTTTGTAGCTGGGCTGAATCTGGACACTCGTATGGCATTGGTCGTGTTCAAATTTCAAACATTGAGCGAGGCCTATAGTAGTGCAGCAGATCACTATCGCGTGTTGACCCTCCGGCGGGGAGCACAGGACCGACCTAAGAGGCCTGGGGAGGGTAGTGCATCCAACTCAAAGAGACATAAGCCTGGAAGCTCCGGCTCGGGAGGAAGCTTTCAGAGGAGTGGTGCTAATAGTGGAGGCACATCCCGCCCAGGCTAGGGGCACGGACCTAGGAGTGACGGAGTCCGAGAGCGGCACTTTTATTGCAGGAGGTGTGGGAAAGACCATCCAGGGAAGAATTGTGAAGGGTACTGGTTGAGTGTTTCAGTTGCAACGAGGTCACAGTGCTTTTGAGTGTGTGTCCAGGAAAGGAGGATCGTCCCACTCCGGACCAGGTGAGACCCCAGGGGTATAGACCTCGACCCGACCCCCGAGGGAGAGTGAGGGCAAGAGCGGGAGCAACCCTGGAGGTGGTCGTGGGCCGCAGTCTGGACCAGAGCAGAGGAAGATCTTCGTGATGGGCTGAACACAGGCTGAAGCTAGTGGGCTGAATGAAGGTAACACTCAAGCCTAATCTCTAGTTGCATTGCATATAGGCATGTCATACGGGAAGGGTTGTTTGATCTCTTAGTTGTTGAACCTTTAAGTAAGCTATACGAGTTGCGTAGGAGTTTTCATTAGTTTAAGTGGTAAAAACCCGGAATTCGTTAAACCAAGGTCAACAAAAGAGGATGAAGAGACATCAAATTCGCATAAGGAGAGGCTCAAACCCACGACAGGGTAAGAGCAATAAGGGACCGGACCATCCAACCATGCGGACTTATCGATCCCAGGTTGCAAGACTCAGTTTTTATTTTAAGACCAAGGCAAGCTTGGAGGTGCGGAAGGGAGGCGCGGAGCAGGTCATGCCGCGGATGGTTTCCCCATGGCGTTGCAGAAGGGCGGGGCAGTTCGGGTTGAACCGTGAGAGGGTTCCGCACAAGCACAAAGAGTAGAGCAGCAGTGAAGGTTTTTCCGCGAGAATGTTCCGCTAGAAGGAAGGGCACATGCCTATTTTCCCCTTTTTCACCCAATTAAAACCCTACCCATCCTTTGGAGCTATCGGATCCCTTCTCTTCTCCGCCTCTTTTCTTTCTCCCCGTAGCAGCACCGCAATCTCCATCTTCCGTGAAGCAGTTCCGCAAGGGTAGTCGACAGGGCACACCGGTGGCAGTAAGGTTACAGTGCACCTCCCCTCTATTCTTGGTGCACTCCTCGAGCAACTAGGTAACTCCGAATCAGCTGTGTAAGGGAAGACCAAACAATATGGGAGAAGGCCAAGGAAGCATCCAGTATTCAGTTCTCGATGGTAAAGCTCTCGACCCTTTACATTTCTCACCCGAGCTTGTGGATATGTTAAATTTTCAAGGCTTGTTGGAGCAGTTCTTGCTCATTGAGAATGTTGTCTACCCCAACCTAGTTAATGAATTGTATCAGAATATGCGGGTTAAAAAGGTTAATCAGGTGCCCGTGCTCACAACAATTGTGAAGGGTGTGAAGATTTCTTTCGACCCTCCTAAGCTCGCTAAATTACACAAGTTGTCGTTAGGAGAGATATGTCAGTATGACAAGCACTATCGGATTGAGACACCGGAGGTAGGATTCCGTGACTATCTGCAGTATATGTGGGGCATGAGGAGGGCATCACCTTGGATGCCAGGCCCATCAAGTACGACCTGACGGGGGAGCAAATGATATTGACTATGCTCGTAGGAGAGAGTTTGCTACCTAACAAGAACAATAGCAAGGAGGTAGTCGGTTTAGAATGCACTTTTGCTTACGTCTTGAAGCATAGGGTTAAGTTCAATCTGCCTAGTTTGATGATTTCACATATGGAGTTCTGCAAGACGGCCAAGCGTCGCAATCGACCGTATGGGATGATTCTGGGTTGGATTTTTCAGAAGAAGGGAGTGAATGTGACTGGGGAGTTAGCTAAGCAGCCAGTCCATGGCGTTTTCAATACTCCGAATCTGCAGCACTTCGGGTTGTTCCGAGTAAGTGGGAATGAATACGTCACCACCCAGAAGTTGAGCAAGATTCCACCAGATGAGAGTAGGGTGCTTATAGACCGCTTTCACATTCCGGACAAGAGGCTGAGAGGGTTGATCTCACCCCAGTAGGCCGAGCAGGTAGATGACGACGAGGAGGAAGACGATTCTGGAGAGGAGTCTGAGGAAGAGGAATCTGAGGATGAGATCGACCGAGAGCATCAGAGGAAGGAGCAACACGACCCCATGGTTTCAGCATAGCCGGTCAATCCCGTACTTCTACAGCTGCAAGAGATGCACCAGATGGTGGAGGCTAGGTTTACACCGTTGGATTTGAGAGTGGACCGCGGTTTCCAGCGCTTGGGTTTCATCGAAGCTAAGCTAGGCATCGAGGTTCCACCTGAGTATCTACATCCCAATCCATTCAAAGCTCCAGGCAGTTCGTCACGAGAAGGCCACCCAGGTTTTAATAGTTTTTCATGCGCATGTTATGCTCTCATTAGAAGTCCTTATGTTGGGGTGTCCTTTATGTTTTTCTACCTAGATGTGGCATGATACCCCTTATGTTATAAATCGCTTCCGGTATGTTGTGTGTTTGGTAGTTGAGATAGGCAGCTTTTATGTTTAAATTTTAGCTATCTCAGCTTGTGAAAAGTCGGGGTGTCACACAAAGTCATTACTTGAAACAAATCCTCCATCTCGACAAGAATGCAGATTTACCAGTTGTGTTGCATGGTTAGATATACTAAAAGAAACTTCATCATTAGCGACCCGAAGAATAAGCTTTCGAATCCCACATCTAAGAAAACATAGGCGATGGCCAAGAATGATCTCCCTAAAATTAAAGGTACTTGAACATCATGATCCATGTTTAGCACAACACAGGCAACCAAGATGATGAATTTGTGAACCCACACAAATACATCCCCCACTATACCCAAAGGGTATTTCGTTGATCGATTGGCCAATTGCATACATATTCATTTCGATTTAAGGGCGGCAATTTCAATTGGTTGTACACATTTAAATGCATCAAATTAATCATTAAAAGCTCTATCTAAATCTAAATCACTAATAAAGGAAGGGGTATTAAAACTCCCTAGATCTTTTAGCTTCTTCAGCATCTCCTTGTGGACCATAGCCGAGCATTCTTCATTCAACACCATCGTAGATACCTCTTCTAGCTTCTCCTTTGTTTGTGATCAAATCCTAGAGGTATTTTACACACTTGGGCATAAGTGAGAGTTCGTCTACAAAAGAAAGATTAACATGTAATTGAGTTAGTATTTTTATTAACTTAGCATATCGCCCCTCATCACTTATTTTTCAACCTACTAGGAAAAGGAATATTAGGGGAGTAAGTAAGGATTTTATAGATCTCCTTCCCTTTTTTTCCTTAGTATATCCCTTTGGTGGTCGTGGATGATAAGTACCAAAGATGTTATACTTTGTGTGGTACTTTGGAGGCATTTTGTTCCATATCTTTCACCATACACTAGTACAGAAACAGGCATCTGCGTCCGGAGTTTTGGACTATCTGCGTCCGGAGTACTCCGGACGCATATGCCGGAGACGCAATTGTCATGGACTATCTGCGTCCGGAGTTGCCCCGGACGCAGATAACTACTAGCTGCGTCCGGAACTGCCCAGTTCCGGACGCAGATGATTTTTTTTATTTTTTTTTAATGGACTATCTGCGTCTGTTTCTGAGAAGCACCCGACGCAGATAGTATAGTTTTAAAGAAAAAAATATACTATCTGCGTCCGGAACTGCCCTGCTCCGGACGCAGATAGTCATTTTTATTTTTAAAAAAAATAATTTTTTCCTGTACATTCCAGCAACCTCAACACTGTCAACACATTAAATGAACACCTAAAAATTCACAAAAATCTCAACCAATAATTCAAAAATCATACAAAATATCAAAGTAAATAT
>CP025647.1:16695903-16715028 GCA_003576665.1 Ipomoea trifida | reverse complement strand
AGTAATCATTTGGAACCCTTCACCAAATGGAAACCTCAAGACATCCCCAAATGTCTGGCAGTTGGGCTACATGAGCATTTTTGGACTTGGGAACGATGAGCGTAATGATGACTACAAGTTTGTTTATGCTTATTATGCTAACAATGGTGATGAGAATGTGGTTTTGGTGTACAGTTTTAAGCATGGGTCATGGAAAAGAAGTGAAAGAGGGTTTAGTAGTTGGTTTGTTAATCCTATAATTGTTGTGTTTGTGAGTGGTAGTCTCAACTGGTGCAACAACAACTTAGTCGACAGTGACTGGAATTGGAATATAATTTTTTTTTAACTTAACCACTGAAACGACTAAAGCTTTGGCGTTACCCAGCCATGAACATGGGGCTGCTATTTGTATAAGTGAATCAAGAGGATTTCTTTTTGCAGGTTTTCATCACAAACATCAAATGGAAGTTTGGGTGATGAATGAGTATGGAGTTGAAGAATCTTGGACAAAACTAGTCTGCATTTCAAACTTACTAATTCATCATCTACTTCACCGGGGTTTAGAGAACCGTACATGCATAGCTATATGTAATGATAAACTTGCAATTGCACATGTTTTTTAAAATGGTGATATTCTAATGATGCATAGTTGGGCATCAGCTGAAGCTCTATAGGCCTAATGCTAAAAGGGATAAGAATTTTAATATCCCCTATGCTCTTGGTTATATGGTAACGAGTTATATGGAGGCCGTTATTTCACCACCCATGATCGATCTGTAAATGATGATTGATGAAGTGGGCTGGCTACTAGGTAGTCAACAACAACAATCTTAAGTTAATGGTTCATGTTGATGGATGGTATACTAGGTTGACCGGGCGGACCGCCTAGTAGCCAGCCCACTTCATAAATCATCATTCACAGACCAATCAAGGCTAGTGAAACAAGCTAAGGGTGTCCACATAACTAGTTACCGTATAACCAAGACATAGGGGATATTAAAATTCTTACCCCTTTTACCATTAGGCCTATGGAGCTTCAACTGATGCCTAACCATCATTAGATTATCACCATTTTCATAAACATGTGCAATTGAGAGTTTAGTATTACACATAGCCATGTATGCAGTGTTGTCTAAACCCCGAGTAATTAAGTGGATGATGAACTAGTAAGTTTGAAATGCATACTGCTTTAATCCAAGATTCTTCAATGGCATACACATTCATTACCCAAATTTCCATTTCACGTTTGAGATGAAAACCTGCAAAAAGCAATCTTCTTGATTCGCTTAAAAAAATTGTAGCCTCATGTTTATAGTTGGGTAACGCTATAGCTTTGGCAGTTTCAGTGGTCAAACTAAAAGAAATTATGTTCCATTCCCAGTCACTATCATCTAAGTTGTTGTTGCACCAATTGAGATTACCACTCACAAACACAACAATTATGGGATTAACAAACCCACTACTAGACTCTCCATCATTTCTTTTCCATGACTCATACTTAAAACTGTACACCAAAACCACATTTTCATCACCTTTGTTAGAATAATAAGCATACAAAACCTTGTAGTCATTATTATGCTCATCGTATCCAAATCCAAAGATGCTCATGTACTCCAAACAGAAGACATCTAGGATTGTCTTGAGGTTTCCATTTGATGAAGGATTCCAAATTATTATTTTATACAGTTTAGCACGAAAACAAAAGAGCTCATTCCAAGAACCCAAAAGTTTGAAACCACCTCTAGGGACTAAGAGTGAGTTGTCATATGTAATACGCTTGTGAAATGATGATTGCTTGTATTCTGTTAGAGAAAACAATGCAACGGCATATAGCTAATCCAATTTACACTGCTATATATATCATGATCTTATTATCCATTTTTAATGCAATGACAATTTAGATACAATTTGACTAATTCTAGAGATGAGAGATTAAACCACGCCAAACTTTTGAAACACCCCTAAATTGGAATACAAACTTCACAGGCAACCTTTTAAGGATTTCTATGATTATATACATCTTGATTCAAATTTGGTTGTGGCATATGACGCTTAGGAGTTAGGAGTAGTGAATACATCTTGATTGTTTGTCTTAGATTACAATTCCTTTAGTTGTCTAAAAACATTAAAAAAATATTATTTATTTGTATTGAACTCTGATCCTTCCCACTATTCACAAAAAATTTGAATTTCAGTACAAAAGGAATAGAAGTAAAAACCATACAAATATACAAAAAACATTCAAATAAATATTGCTTGTGTTACATCATTGATTAATTTCAGTATGATATTATTATAGAATTAATTTATCTAGTTTAGAATTAATTACCAATAAGAATACTTCAAAAAATTACCAATAAGAATAAATGAATATTTAATTTTTAATTAACAACTAATAAGAATTTTTAAAAACGAAATTATCCAAATACTAAACATGCCTAAGTTGTTATTATTATCACTTATATGAACTTCTATATACTCCAGGTAACTAAACTTAATATTATAAAAATAATAATTAAATTGTCAATAACATCATTCAAATTTTATTAATAAGTCAACTAGACACATTAAACGAGAGGAAAGAAGTGCATCATTTATAATAAACATTATCTTTACTTGTACACATTCACTTCACTTATTTTTATATCATTTCACCCACCTAGCAAAACCATCAACCACCACCTACCTACCTCAATTATCACTATTTTCTATTTTCCTCTAGTATAATCATATTATATTCTCTTTAAGCACCATGACCTATTTATCAATACCTACTACCACCTATTTATTTAATTTAATCCACCCCAACTGTCAACACCCACATAAGGTCTACTTACTTACCTATTACTGCATATGCATTTATGGCATTCATATTTCTTTTACTTGTTTTACCATTATGTCTCTAACTAATTAATCCCATCTACCTACACACAAGGCCACAACACCCTACATAGCTACAATATTACTTGATATTTTCATCATTTACCACTACATTTTTATTGCTTTATGAATAAAAGAATTTAATGCCAATTGATTTCAAATTTTATAGTTTGACAAATAAATAGATTTAAACACATTATATAGCTTTCTAATGAAAATGAAAACTTCAAATTTTTTGAGATGTTGGAGAAAGAATTGTAACAAAATAGCCCAAAAGCTATTTGAAGTTTGGTTGTGGTTTATATCTCTTTCTCACTTTTAATAGCTAACAAACTTGCAAATGCGGGTGTATTAAGTAACCAAAATTTAAAAAAAAAAATTTGAAATTGTATTCAATAAAATATGTTTCGAAATGTGTTTTCCCAATTTTAATTTGTTTACAAAGAAAACAACTTTTTGTGGTTGTTCAAATGGAAAACATAGATCTACACTTTTCAAAAAAAAAATTCAAGTCTTATAGCTAGCAAAGGGAATGAGACTAGAGATTACATACCTTCAGAAACTAAGGAGTTTCGATGATGATTGAAGAGATCAGACTGATAGATTTATTGACACCTTATTTTTCAATCGAGAGACGTGAGTCATAAGATATTGAGAGCAAGAGAGAAGATTAAAGTGAGAGGAGTACAATCTTGAGAGAGAGGATTTAAGTCCTTAGAGAAAGAGAGAGAGAGAGAGAGAGAGAGAGGGAGGGAGAAAGAGAGGGGAGATGGGGCGATAGAGGGGGGAAATGGTAAGGAGCATATAAATTGTTAGGGTTAGACATTTAGACGGGAGGAAATTGGGCGGGCTGACAAAAATAAATTTCATTTAGAGAATTGGGCCTATTTATTTTCCATTTATAAAAGGTAAAGAGTAAAAATAATAGAAATGTATGAAATGGAAAGTGAGGAATAAGAGAGAGGATTTTGGTTCTTAGAGAGAGAGAGAGAGTAGGGGGTAGAGAGGGGAAATGGTAATGAACATATAGAGGATTAGGGTTAGAGTTGGAGAAAATTGGGTGGGCCGACAAAGAAAATTTTCATTTAGAGAATTGGGTCTATTTGTTTTTAATGTAGAAAGGGTAAAGAGTATACAAAATGGAAATGTAGGAAATGGTAATGGAAAAGAATTGTCCATACTAAGTAGCCCTTAAAGTATATTTGGTTCACCTACTGGAAAAAGAATAATATTCAAGAGGGAAGCAATAAGATATGGAATAGGAATTATATTCCACTATTTGGTTTTTAGAATGAATATATTGTAACAGAGTCAATAGTATTTAAAAAAGAATGAATATATTTTAGGAATTGTATCTATCTTTTGATTCATTTTAGAAATAGAATATATATTGAATAGGAATTATATTCCACCATGAAATTACTTCGTGGATCTTGAATGCAAAACTTTTAAGGGTTCATGAATTATTTAACGTTTTATAGTTATTAGTCCAGATTAGATAATACTAAAAGACAAACAAAAAAAAGTAAAAGAAATGAACCCCGACACAAGAAATGATCACGCAGTTCGGAGCTAAAAATCCTACGACTGCGGGGCTACTCAGCTTTTGCCCAATCCAATAGATGATCACCAAGGTTACAACAGTTGGAATATATGCCCAAACATACAATGGTCCTAAACCAACACAACCTTCAACATCTACACTTGAATTGGCAAAACTGCAAGCCGGAAATTCTTCAATTCATCACCACGACTCAGCATCAACGTCAGTCTCAAAGACAGTAGAAAAACGCCATTGATTCTCCAAAGTAATTCACTTGAAATTCACGTGTGAAGCTCTGAACATTTAATGTGTAAGGAGATGGGAATTAGAGCTTCAAGTGCCTTCACATTTATAGCTTCAAAAACCTTTTAACAAACCTCACAAAAATAGAGCTGAATAATCCTTGATTAAATGAGAGCCACAATCCCTTAAAAAACTGTTAGCCACATAAAATAAATATGTTGACTAATTCCTTGTTGAGAGCTTGTTGTCTGAAACAGCATCCGCTGACATAGCCTCCCTTTCAGCACTAGCGGATGACCTGATTGACAGTCCAAAAACTATAATAATAACAAAATAGGTTAAGTGCATTTTTTACAAATAATATAGCCAATTAAAAATGACTGTGTATCATTTGTACACTTACAATCTCCCCCTTTGACAATTATTTGACAAAAATCACCTTCAAACAAACTTAGGCATTTTTTAGCATTCAAACTTGAATCAATTTATTATTAATCTTGCCATAAGTTAGTTTGGTAACAAGTAAGACACCACATAAAAGACAAGTAGATAAGCTGAAGTTGAGGAGAGAAAGATACCAATACTAGATAGCCCAAGATATAGGATAATCCAATTAAGAAGATCCAACAAACTGATCATGATACTTCATTCAATAATATAATCAACCAATCATCAAAAATAGTGAATGCCCATTCATCACCATAACAATGATAACCTTAATAATTCACCATGTTGTACCAACATCCAACCATTCAATATCCATAATATCCATCCACCATTTCACCAAAAACCATATTATTAAACTTGTTCCCCTCAATTGAACTTCTCCCCCTCAATTTATTCACTCCCCATTTTTGTCGAAGAATTGACAAAGGGTAATCATATATTCTGAATCAAATGCTTCTTCATCTTCACACAAGCCAGAAGCTTCTTGAGTAGGATTTTGTTTTCTTGAGCAGCTTGACGCGAAGCCTGAAGGAGTTCTAACTAGGTGAGGTTCACGCATGTCAGCAAGGTGAGACTTTTCAAGGTCAGCAGCAGCACTCTGAAGCGACGCAATAGCATTCTTAATGTAGCACACGAGCATGTAGCATAGGAATAGCAGCTGTGTCAAGCGCTGAAGTAGCCTTGGGCAAAGGAACAAAGGATGAGCCAAAGGGTGTAGCACCCATAACAGGACTCATAACTGGAACAGGAACTATCTGAAGATGTGCACGATCATCATAGTGGCGTTCTGGACATAACCGTAGATCGACAATATACTTTCTGAGAATTTCAAGCAGTGGTTCATTTTTGTAAGGAGCAAAACCCTGAGTCTTTAGCAACGCAAAAATCAGACTTGGAAACGGAAGATGACTTGTTGACTCCTTTTTTCGTTAAAAAAACCATGATACGATTGTAGATAATTTCACCACTAGGATAACCATCAATCCATACCAACTGAAATCTATACGAATCACCGTACTCTTCATATGCGACCCACGTTCATAGTAATATTCACCCCATACATATTCTCATACAAAAGCAGTTCAATCCATCAATAAGATAGTCCAAATATGATAATCTGAATAATGATATTCCAAAAAATATGATAATTTGAATAATGATAATCCAAAAAATATGATGATCCAAATGATAGTCCGAAAAGTATGATATTCCAGATAAATATGCTTCCCCTCAATTGTGACTGTTTCATCACAATATCATACTGAGACAGCTCTTGGAGTAAGTTTCTTTGAAGCTGCAATATGCACCTGCACAAGTGGAAAAGAAACGAGAAACCCAGAACTAGGCACACGCAACATGAAAACCACTCAGCAAATAAGGGAGACGCACTTATAGACAAAGAATCAGGAATTGTCAATTTGGATCAAATAAAGCAAGAAGATAAGCACATAAAACAGAAAGCACATCCATGTAAAGCATCTTCAAGCATAGGATTATCACTGATAACACATAGAGCACATAAGCAGACACGAAATAAAAGTCAAGTTGTAACAGACAAAGCAAAAATAAGGCAGATACTTTCAGGTAAAGCAGATTGAAAGCACATATTCATAGCACATTTTGCACAAAAGCACACAAAGAGTATCAAATACGGTCATGACCGGACCAACAAGTATAGAAGACAAGCAATTTCAAATTCAGATCACACTTCAGATTGGTAAGAAGAAATAACAACAAGAAAGGTGAACACTGAACCAGATACAATTTTAGAGGAAACCACTGAACCAGACAAAACATGTTCATAGACAGATAAATCAGGCACAAGACCAGATTATACAACAGAACAGATAGAGATACGCACATTAACAAAAAGATCATCTTAGGCACATCCAAATGAGCAAACAATCAAGGCATAAATAGCATATGAGAGCAAAACAAAATGAAGGTAAAAAAAATAGTAGTCACCACTTGTGAGGACACATCACCCTTAGGACAAGCCGTGAGATGATTTTGAGACAGAGCAGCAACGATAGGATTTAGGTTCGGCTCACATTCTACTTCTAAGTCAGCACGGTTGATTAAGTCAGGACTAGATTCATACCATCGACCATGAACAACTACCTTGTGAAACAGAGTAGAACTTTGAGCAACTGTATCAAGAGACAGATTTACGTAGAACTCGTCAATCAGCCGATGTTCTGAATAATCTAGAATAGATCCTGGTCTTTGAGTGGAGTGATGATGGTGCAATGCTTCATAATGTCATCCAGATCAATATCATTCTAAACCAACAACCCTCTTTGACTATGAGATTTCCATAAATCCATCAGCTTCGAAACTCGCGATATAGGTTTGAATTTTTCAACTTTGGTGCTTTTAAGGGGTGAGTCAGAATCAGCAACAAGGTTGACAGAACCAGCAGCAGAACTAGTAGGCGTTTTGGATCGAGTCAAGTGAGGTGTTGGAGTAGTCATGGCTTTCTTTCTTTTCCTCTTTTAACCAATAATAATCAGATCATATGATTCAGCTAATTTTCTTTTTCCTGAAGCAGCAACAGGTGCTTTGCGCTTTTTGAAATGCTTGATCAATAGGCACCTGGATAAGAGGAACAAACACAAACATACCAGAGCAAGGAACAGGTAAAAAAGAGATTAATTCAGATAATAATTCGGTAGTACTAGCAGACCAAGATACTGAACTAGTGGAGCTTGGAACAGTGACAGACGCAGAGACAAGCATAGAGCATGTACAAACAGAGTCCGAAACTTGGCACACTAGAGTAGAGACAATAAGAGAGCTAGAGACTACTGCAATAGACCAAGAGACATAACTTGTTAATCCAGAATCAGAAACAGAGTGTGAAACATCAAGAGCAGATATAGGAATAGAAACAGTGCTAAGTACTACTGAATTAGAAACTGATAAAGATAGAGTAGGTAATGCAGCAGATATAGTCAAAATATCATAATAAACAATAGAAGGCAAAATTAAAAGACAGATTTAGGAGCCGATAATGAAAGCATAAATAACGGTTAAATTAAACAAAATTCAAGTATTGAGAAAGTACCAACTAAAGAATATGAATTTAGAAGGTACCAATACTACCAAAGAAACTTTTTCCACAGCTTCTAATGATGCAAGGATTTCGGAAGAGATATAGAGTTTGAGATTCCACCTCTAAACACAGTTCTGGATCTGTACTAAAGAACAAAAATTTATTAAGAAAAAAAATAACTTATTGAATTATAAAATACCTGGTTTATTTCAATGTTGACCCTTCAATCTTGAATTTCCAGATTCTCTACACCTTCCACAAGTTCTTGAGTACCACTTTTCCCTTGTGGTGCGTTTGGTATTTTCTGGGTTATAAAATCTGCTTTACTGACCTAAACTTGTTTTACAAATGGTGCAATGTGCTTGTGAATATATTGGCAAAACATACAATGTTCCTAAACCAACACAACCTTCAACATATACACTTGAATTGGCAAAACTGCAATCCGGGAATTCTTCAATTCATCACCACGACTCAGCATCAACGTCAGTCTCAAAGACAGTAGAAAAACGCCATTGATTCTCCAAAGTAATTCACTTGAAATTCACGTGTGAAGCTCTGAACATTTAATGTGTAAGGAGATGGGAATTAGAGCTTCAAGTGCCTTCACATTTATAGCTTCAAAAACCTTTTAACAAACCTCACAAAAATAGAGATGAATAATCCTTGATTAAATGAGAGCCACAATCCCTTAAAAAAATTTTAGCCACATAAAATAAATATGTTGACTAATTCCTTGTTGAGAGCTTGTTGTCTGAGACAGCATCCGCTGACATAGCCTCCCTTTCAGCACTGGCGGATGACCTGACTGACGGTCCAAAAACTATAATAATAACAAAATAGGCTAAGTGTATTTTTGACAAATAATATAGCCAATTAAAAAGGATTGTGTATCATTTGTACACTTACACGCCATTATCTTTACTTATACACATTCACTTCACTTATTTTTATATTATTACCTTCACCCACCTATCAAACCATCTAGCTTCCACCACCTACCTACCTCAACCATCACTATTTCCTATTTTCCTCTAGTATAATCATATTCTTTATAATCACCATGACCCTATTTAGTCCTTGCTACTACCATATTTTGACCAACACATCCTGAATAATGTCTCTAGGGTACTTAGTAGGCTTATCAATCAATTGAGTACTCATACAAGTTGGTTTAGACTCCCACAACCCTAATTTTCAAAATAGAAAGTAAGATATTAAATTAATACTAGCTCCCAAATTAACCAAAATCTTCTCTACATACAAATAACCAATAAGACAGGGTAAAGTAAAACTCCTTAGGTCCTTCAATTCCTTTGGGATCTTGTTGAGTAAAATTGCATAGATTCAATCAAAGTAAATATAGGCAACTCTTGTAAAGTTATTTTTCTTGGTTAAAATATCCATCAAGAATTTTGCATAATTGGGCATCTATGTTATCGCCCCAACAAAAGGAAGATTGAATAACTCTAGAAATTTATTGAATTGATTGTGTTTCTTCTCTTTTCTAAACCTAGATAGATAAGGCAAAGGGGGTCTCTACTCCATCAAATTAAAGGTGGTCTTGCCTCAAGATCCTTCTCGTTTTCCTTTTTTGACAATTGGGCATCACCATTAGCATATGTAAACTTCATAGGTAACTTCTCACTTATCTATAGCTCCATACCACTGTGAAGGGTGATTGATTGTGCATGCTCTGTAGGATTGGCTTCAGTGTTACTTGGTAAGCTCCCCATTGGCATCTCTAAGACTACTCTTATGAACTATCTAACTTGGATCTCCAAATTAAGAAGTGTAGCACTAAGTAAGAATTTTTAGAGTTGTGTCCATCTTGCGGTACTTGCTATTAGGCCTTCCGCAATAGTGATCAATATTTGAAGAGTTTTTACATGTGTGATTAGGATAGAGAAAATGTGAGGGGAAGAAAAATAATAATAATAAAAAAGTGACTAACGCCCTGCTGGGCGCACAAGTTGCACCAGCTTCTCCTCAGCGTGGGACCCACATCTCTGCCAAAATCCCTATATTTGCAGGAGGAAAATTTCTCCAAAATCTCAACCCCCACATTTTTTAAAAACTTACTCTTTGATTTTTACTATTCCAAAAACCAACCTAATATCACTATTGGGGAAGGCCTTAGCCTTTCATGAAATCTTCAATTCTTTGCATGAATTTGAATAATGCATCCTCTAAGTTATCCTTCTTTTCATGTGTTGATGAGGCCTATTGCTGAAATCTTGGTGGGGGATTGTTCATTTATTGGTTGCTACCTCCCCATGAAAAAATAGGATAGTTCTTTCACCTCGGATTGTAAGTTTTGTTGTATGGATTATTTTGAGGATGACCTACAATATTACCTAGATAGATAAGCAACTTGCTCTGATCCATTAGTGCAACTAAACCTTGCATGGATGGGCAGTCTAAGGCATTGTGCTGCACTCCACAAATTAAACATCACAGCACATGTGCTATTTGCTGAGGAGTTCACAAGCTATCAAAGAGTAAAAAATGGAATATAAACTAAAAGTATGTGTAGTAGTATTACTTAACTGAATATACTCATCCTTAATTTCCCCAAACAAAAAGAGAAACTTCTACAAATTAAATGGAATCGGAAACCACACACATCTATCGTACTAACGCGGTACATATGAGCATACAGCAGAATCGAATCAGGCATATGAAACTAGGCTTTCATTGTAGGTAGCCATTTGAATCAAAAGATGGTTATTTGGAGGAAACATTTGAATAATAATAATAATAATAATAATAACAATAATAATAATAATAATAATAATAATAATAATAATAATAATAATAATAATAATAATAATAATAATAATAATAATAATAATAATAATAATAATAATAATAAAGGCTTGAAATTGAAAATATTGTTTATGTTAGAGATATAAGGGTTAGTTGAGATATCTACTCTTAGCCCTAGGTTTTAGTGTTAGTAACCTGTGGCTAGGGTTAGTTATACACTAGTATAAATAACTCTACTCTCCTGTACATTTACACACAGAACATATATACGAATATACTTAGTTGAGTTTTCTAGATAGGTATTCTATTGTTTAACATGGTATCAGAGCGAGATTGAGTGACTGGGTAGTGGGCTTTGGTCGGAGTGAGGAGGCGACGCTACCGGAGAAAGCGGAGCAGCCACCGGAGGTCTGACGCGCCGCTGCAGTTCAGGGTCTCCGACACCACGCGCCGGCGCGTGTGCACTATTCCGGCGGCTGCTCCGGTCGAGGTTTGGTCTTGTACGCTCGTCTCTAAAAGATCGGTAGATCTGGAGTGGTGGTATCCCAATCGTCAAGTCTCCCTCTCCCCTCTTCTATCGCCGGCTTCCCCAGGTTCGCAACAGCATAGCGCCAAAGCTCTCGTAGCAGCAGTGGATGGTTGCTGGCCCTTCGTCCTTTTGTGTGGAGATTTTGTTATCGTTGAAAGTGTTGATAGTGCAATTTCCAACGCCTGTATGGCTGTGAAAGAACCGCAGTAGTGGCAAGCAATGGTGGCCGGTGAAGCTTTCCGGCAGTGGTTGGTGGCTGCCAGTGGCTGTGGTTGTGGTTGGTGGGGGTGTTGTTGATGTTGAAGTGTTGAAGATGGGAATATATGGGCTCTAGGTTATTAGGTTTATGGTGTGGCTACTGAGGTGGAAGCTGGAAGCTAATAAATAATTAGGCAGTAGGTTATTTATTTTGAGTTAGTTTGGTTTATCGTGTCAATAAGTCTTGAAAGTTTATTATTGTATTTTTGTGACTTGTTTAAGTTAATTTAATATGAGGTTAGTATCATATTTGGAGTGGTGCCAAGGTGTGAGAGTTGGAGGAAGTCCTTGTATAGGGGTGTGATAGGCAGCACAGGTGCCAGGGGTGGTGTGGACCTAGCATATGTCGCGGCTATTATGGAAGGCTGGCGGCTGAAGAATGGTTCAGGAGGAACCAGTTTGTGTGCACGCAACAAGAAAACGGGAAAACACTGGTGGTAGGCAGCGGTTATAAGGGTTTGTGGAGTGAGAGGCTGGTGCGCTACGTTGTTAAGCAGCGGTGATAAGGGTGTGGGGTGTGAGAGGCAGGTGCGCTGCAGTTGTGGTGTTTGGCCTGGTTTGTAGCTTTGTGGAAGCTTTGTTGGTGCGGACAAGGTGCATTGTGGACTGACTTGGCACAACATGGTTCGAAGGTTCAAAACTTATAGTTCTAGATTTGGAGTCTTATGGTTCATGTGACACATATGTAACAAGTTGGGCATGTTGAAATTTATGATCCAACTTGAGGGGGGTGTTAGAGATATAAGGGTTAGTTGAGATATCTACTCTTACCCCTAGGTTTTAGTGTTAGTAACCTGTGGATAGGGTTAGTTCTACACTAGTATAAAAAACTCTACTCTCTTGTACATTTACACACAGAACATATATACGAATATACTTAGTTGAGTTTTCTAGATAGGTATTCTATTGTTTAACAGTTTAAATTGTTGAGTTTGTTGACTACCTGGAGCAATAACTTCATACGTGATGAATAATGAGATTTATATTTGTGTGCTTCCTCTCCAAGCTAAAGAAGGCGCCAAACACCATTTTGGTGGTGAATTTGGCGTTGATCCTTCTCCAAGGAGGCGCCAATTTCTACATCATTTTGGCCTTGGTGTACCATGCATCACCATATTTGGTGATATACAGTAGATTAAGACCAAAATGGTGTTGTTCTCAAAAAAAAAAAAAAAAGGACCAAAATGGTGTGTTGACAAAAAAAATTTAAATTTAAATAAATAAAAATAAATTATACCATTTGAAATATCATATCAAAACGATTAAAACAAGACTAACATCATACATAGATTAATTAAAAATTAAAGTACATAAAATATAATTTTCATAAAATTAAACTTAAGGTTATCCTTAACTTAGAAATTTCTCTCACTTTCTAAAATGAGTCTCACTTCCACATCATCAAATTTGTAAATTCTTCACTATTTGAAATTTGTATATTATACTATAAATATAATAACTAAATAATATAATAGGAAATAAAAAATAATAATAAAAAGTACACAAAGAGATTTACCATGCTTTTCCTCTCACTTTTTCATTCTCTCTCCTCTTGCTAACTTAGCAATTCCTCTCTCCTATTGCAACACACATGGCATTAAATAATACTCCCTCCATCCCGAATTGGATGTCTCATTTTCTTTTTGCACGCTTTTTAAGAAATTAAAGTAAATGTGATGTGTTTTTCCAATTATGCCCCCAACCTTTTTCACTTTTGAAAATAAAAGCAATAAAGAAAGCAAAAGTCATAAGGGTAAATTAGGAAAAGTAGAATGATGGTGATGTTCAATTTTGGAAAGAGGACAACATTTTGGGACAAACTAAAAAGGAAAGTAAGACAGGTAAAATGGGACAGAGGGAGTAATAAATAAAAAAAACTCTCTCTTACCACATAGATTAGAAAGGGGGAGATTGGCAGGGTTGAGCACAGCCTAATACATCTGAAATTAAACAAAACATACTTAGATTTAAATATCTCCAAGACCACCTCCATTTTCTCTCAAATTGTCAAAATATTGATTAAATTCACTACTTGATTCAACGCCTCCTCTGTATGTTTGTTCATTAGCTCTCTTTGCAACAATTTGTAGTTGTTCATTCCTTATAGACTCAAGCATCATTGGATATGTGATAGAATCTAAATTTATGCGTAAGATTTTGTTCTCTTCTCGACGTTGTCTGTTTGCTTCTTGTCGTTCTGCCAACTCTACTTTCCTTGCTTCAGTTTGAGCTTTTAACAACTGAACCTCATAATTTTTTTCAAGTATACCTTGATGATTTTCGATCATTTTTTTATTTGTTCATTTTCTGTTTAGATGGATTTAAAAAAATTCTCTACTTTCTTCATTGAGTTGTTTCTTCTTTTTTCTCCTTGTTCCTTCCAGTAAGACGTTCGCACGCATTGTTGTTTTCATTAATCGGGTCTGCACTTTCAAAATCGTCATTTCAATCATCAAAAAAAGATGATGAGCCTATTGACTTATCAGCTCTATCAAGTAGTGATGATGATCCTTCAAAGTCGGTACTTTCGCTTTCGGCTACTGACACTTACGTCTCTACTAGGAGTAGAGCTAAATTTCTCAAGGTCCTTAACGATAGGCCATACGTGGTCAAATCTAAACCCCTTTTGAAATTTGGCATCTTGTGACATTAAATCTTTTGCTCTATTTAGCTGTTATAAATGATAAATATAAGTAAGTAAATAATAAATATGTACAATGAAATCACAATGAAGCAAATGATTAATAAAACACGTATAAAGTACTCACAATATCTTGTTTAGACGCTCCACTCATGTTCATGTTTTCAATTTGGTAGATGCATCCTCTTAATTTTGAAACAGCTGCCAGTATATTCAGCATCCAAGTTTGAAGAGATCTCCAAGGTCGAATATTAGTATTATTTGCTGGTAGCATTTGGTAGTACTGAAGCCCAATACGAGTCCAAAAATCTGTTTTGGTTGATTCTTACCAATTTTAGGATCTTGGCCAATATCACAATACACACGACATAGAAGTTGATCTTCCTCGATTGAGTATGAAGCAGTTCGGGTTGTGCGTGAGCTTGACATTTTGCAAAGAGAATGGAGAGGTATTGCAAAATCAAAGAGGGGGTTTGAGAATCCAAAGAGTGGTGATTTTGCTTTGGCAATTCAAGTGTAGTATTTATAGAGATTTTTTTGGAATGTGTGTTGGAAACATATGCATACCAATGATGAACGGTTAAGATTATTGAGATTTAATCCAACAGTTGAAAACACTCTTGATAAAGTGTGTGATAAGATTTCATATCTTTCATTGGAATGTGTGTTGGAAAGATATGCATACCAACGAACGGTTAAGATTCTTGAGATTTAATCCAACAGTTGAAAACACTCCTGATAAAGTTTATGATAAGATTTCATATCTTTCATTGGAATGTGTGTTGGAAAGATATGCATACCAATGAATGGTTAAGATTATTAAGATTTAATCCAACGGTTGAAAACACTCCTGATATCTTATTATAAATACTAGTACATGACATCCAAAGTTATCATTTAGTTATTCATCATATTAAAATTGAATTATGAATTCCAATAGTGGTAAACGCCCTATGCCATTTTCTTCTTCGTCCTCATCTTCATCCTCACCCTTACCCTCACCTTTATCCCAACAATCGGATGATGAGCTTGATCTCACTATTATCATACAATCACAAGAGCAAGCATTACTAAATGTATATGCTAACAACAACACTACCATGGCTTACTATATGGAAATATGGCAAATCAAGCTAGTGACACAAGGCACGGTGGTTCAGTTCCTGGCCATAGAGTGATTCATCATGATCATCTAGATGGTGATCGAAGGTTATGGGCTGATTATTTTTCACAAAATCCAAAATATAATGAAATAATGTTTCATAGACGATTTCGAATGAGTCAAAATTTGTTTTTACGAATTGTCAACGCCGTTGAAGATCACGACAACTACTTTGTGCAACGAAGAGATAGAATTGGTAGGCTAAGCTTACCTACTTTACAAAAAGTAACAACAGCCTTTCGAATTTTGGCTTATGGAGTACCAGCGGATGCAATAGATGAATACATTCAAACGGAGAATCAACTGCAATTGAAATTTGAAGAGATTTTGTCGAGCAATTCTAGAGGTGTTCGGGGAGCGCTATCTAAGAGCACCTAATGCTAATGATGTTGCAAGGCTGCTTCAAATTGGCGAGAGTCGTGGCTTTCCAGGGATGCTTGGGAGTTTAGATTGTATGCACTGGACTTGGAAAAATTGTCCAACAGCTTGGGAAGGACAATATTCTGAGCGTAGTCGAGAATCAACTATTATTCTTGAGGCTGTAGCTGACTATGATTTGTGGATATGGCATGCACATTTTGGTTTGCCAGGGTCAAATAATGACATTAATGTGTTAGAGGCATCTCATTTGTTTGCAAACCTTGCAAATGGTATATCACCTCCAGCTCATTATGCTATTCAAGGAAAAGAGTACAATACAGGATATTATTTAGTTGATGGTATATATCCAAAATGGTCGACCTTAGTACAAACTATTCATGAATTGAAGCTTGAGGGCCAAAGAAAAAGTTATTTGCAACGATGCAAGAATCATGTTGAAAAGATATAGAACGTGCATTTGGGGTCCTCCAATCACGATTTGCAATAATCAAGGGGTCGACACGTTTTTGGGATAAACGCATATTGCATGATATAATGACATCTTGCATCATAATGCACAATATGATCATTGAGAATGAACGTGATGAGCAAGCAGCTATACAAAGTTGGAGAGAAGTGTCGGCTCCTGAAGTTCAAATAGGTAGGGATGGTGCTGTTGTATTTCAAGAATTTCTTGCTCGACATAGACAAAATAAAAGACAAAGAAGCGCATTATGCACTTCGTAATGCATTGATTGAGCATATGTGGGAACGATATGGTAATTTTGAAAATTAAATATAATAGTTGTATTATGTAATAATATTGTAGAATAAAAATATTATTTGCACTACAATTAAATTTTATTTTTAAAAAATTAAAATAAAAAAATAATGTTTTAATTTATGAGAAACAAATTATTTTATTGTAGGAATAAAATTTGGTGTAGAATTTTGTGTAATGGGTTGGGGATGAATAAAATTTGGTGTGAAAATATGTTGAGAATATTCCTTTTGGTGTAAAACTTGGTGCAGAATTTGGTGTATTGGGTTGGAGATGACCCTTCTTGCTAAATAATTAGCCTATCAGCCAGTTTTAGCCTATTTGACCATTATTAGTTGTTTGACTTGGTTAAAAAATCAATATAAATGTCTGGTTAACAAAGCAGTATATGTCTAGTGTTCATATATATTTTCTTAACTTATTAAAGTACTTTAAATTTGTGACTTCCTAATTAAAAAAAATTATAGAATGTCATTGAGCTACAAGTAAAACTATCAAGACAAACTTAGTTCATTAGGCTAGCTGGTTCTGCCTCGCAAAAAGAACGAAATGGGCTTTGATATTAGGCTCGAGTATAATGAAGTTGGACTTCAGGTTAAGAATATTGAATAGACATATTGACCAGGTTTATGGCTTTGACCAAGTTTGACCATGACCTTTACCTGGTTCGGAACAAGTGTTGTGTGGAAGGAATGTTGCAAGATATTTGTAACGCAAAGGTTCATTATAATATATTAAAATATATTCATGGTCAAATAGGTAGTCATGACATACTGCTAGGTGTCACTCATGACTTACGAGTTATTTAATAATGAGTTATTAAATATTACTCGTTGCTAGCTAGTTTGACTATGAACCTAGAAAGTCACACCTTAATGGTTTGTGGTAATACTGAGAACTTTAAAAGAAATCGATAAAGAGTTATCAATATTGAATTAATACATTAATAAATGATTAATGAATTAATTCAATATTGGGTAGTTTGGGCTTTTAAAAGGCTAGCACCTTTGGGCCGAAACCAGACTATATATATAGTCGTCGTTGTTATTCTGCTCATGACCGGAAAATGCGGTGCTGATGCGACAGGTTGGCCGGAGTCGTTGTCCACAACCTGAAGTCCGTTGGCCAATGGTGTTGACGATGATGATACTCTCGCCGGATTTAGTTTTGACTTTTGGTTAGCAGTGTTTTTACGCATGGGAAAATAATATTATGGTAATATTATATTATTAATATATTATATATGATAATTAGAATTATATTACAAAATTAAATATTTGATATTTTTGGTGATATTAATTGTTATTGTATTTGAAAATTTTATAGATATGATTGTTACAAGGGTTGATCTCGAAATACAAGAAAATAATGGAAATACAACAGAAAATATCCACGAAGGATAATATTACAGGAAATTAAAACAACCTACAAAAGGTTGAAAACCTGAACTACGGTTGAGGATGAAATCCGGACGAACTCGGGTAGTTGGAAGCACGAGTCGTGTTGCCACTCTCCTTAAAACCTTATTTACCGCCTCCCGGGGTGCTGGAGCGTTGCGGTCTAGGTTTCCCAGGATAAAACGTACTACGATCCAATCGTTCGAGCACACGAACTTGGATCCGGCGAACTAGGAACGTGGGTTCAACGCAGGTGGCTAGAAGGAAATGTGAGCAGAGTTTTGAGGAGAAAACAGTGTTTGCCGTGTGTTCTTGGTGTTGTTCGTGTATTTTCAAACCTGCTGCTCACAACGAATATATAGTAGAGGAGAATGGATCATAGCATTAATTATGGCATTGATCATCCCTTAGTAACCTCCTCCCACTAGCAGAAATTTAATTCTGCCACTAACCAACATTTATACCCACTAACAAGTCCCATTATTCATGAAATAACTCTGAGAATAAAGATTGGAATTAATCAAATTAATTCCGTAATATCAAGAGTCATTTCTGAACGAACACAGTAGGTGAAACGTCGTGTTGGAGAGGTTACCGGAGTCGTAGTGCGAGACATGGTCCATTCCGTGAACCATCGAGACATCGCCGTGCCGCGAGACGTCGAGAAGTGCATGCTTCGAGACATCATGCCGGCAGCGAGACATCGGACGCGCGCGCCAGCCCAGGTCGACTCCGCTGAAGTTCGAGACATCGAACTACCTCTTGATAGGTCAGTTCGTCTTGATGTCTCGAACATACGTGGTCTGAGATGGAAAACTTGTTCGGAATTTTGGCATAATGTAGCCAGCAAGGCCAGCCACTTTTCCGGACGACATTCGTGCCCGCAGGTGCAGGCGCACACAAGTTCAAGCCTTTCGAACTCATTTTGGGATTTGATTTGCACCCCCCCTGCGTGCGAGAGAGAGCATCTATGCTATACAAGTTAATTAGCCTTAAAAAGACTCTTGTATTTATAGTGGGGCAAATCTTCATTCCCAACCAATGTGGGACAAAGCTAATAAGCTTTTCCTCACTTAAAATT
>CP025647.1:16650997-16664452 GCA_003576665.1 Ipomoea trifida | reverse complement strand
TAATATATAATAATAATAATTTTTGTATATACGAATTGTTATTCATGTTAACGAAAAATAATTAATTTAGTGTAATTGACTAACAATAATTGCCTAATAATTATTATGGTAATTAAGCTAAATATTGGTCGTTCAATTTATTTTTATACTCTGTAATAATTAAAGTTAAATTATTTCTCATTTTTCCATATTTATTTTTGTAATAATATACTTATTGAAGTTATACGAAGTATTAAATATTGATCTTTTTAAGATAATTGTAAACAAACAAGTCATATATTATTCAATTAATTGAGTGATACTTTTGCACAAATCTTATAATTAAATAAATGTACATGTTCAATATTAGATTTTTAAAAATAATTTTATCTTTAATTTTATTATCTAAATAAATAATATAAAAATTTATCAGTGAATCGCATGGGTAATTGGACAATTATTTGCTCTAATTCAAGCAAAGAGAGCATCAAAAAACATAATCAATCCAACCAATTTCATCAATTGCGCTATATAATATTCGATGTTATAATTTATATAATTGTATATCGATCCAAATATTGTTAAAGTATTATAACAAATTCATTCCATGCAACGCATGGACGAAAATACTAGTTAATCATTAAAAGCTCTATCTAAATCTAATTCACTAATAAAGCAAGGGGTATTAAAACTCCCTAGATCTTTTAGCTTCTTCAGCATCTCCTTGTGGACCATAGTTGAGCGTTCTTCATTCAACGCCATGGTAGATACCTCTTCTAGCTTCTTCTTTGTTTGTCATCAAGTCCTAGAGGTATTTTGCATACTTGGGCATAAGTGAGAGTTCGTCTACAAAAGGAAGATTAACATGTAATAGAGTTAGCTTTTTTATTAACTTAGCATATCTCCCCTCATCACTTGTTTTTCAACCTACTAGGAAAAGGAATATTAGGGGAGTAAGTAGGGATTTTATAGATCTCCTTCCCTTTTTTAGCTTAGTATATCCCTTTGGTGGTCGTGGATGATAAGTGCCAAAGATGCTATATTTTGTGCGGTACTTTTGAGGCATTTTGTTCCATATCTTTCACCATAACTCCAAGTTCCTCGTTGACCACTTGACTCCTTGCCCACTAACTCCATGTATTTTGCCCACCGTTTTAACTCATCAACTGTTACTTCTTGTCGACTACTTGTCGACTACTTGACTCATTGCCTTGTTAGTTATTAGCGACTATTCACCAATTGACTCCTTACCCTTCAGCTCCTAAGCTCCATATGCTACAACAAAATTTGAATCAAGATATAATGATGGAAATCCTTAAAAGACTGTCTGTGAAGTCTCTATTGAAATTTAGGCGTGTTTCAAAAGCTTGGAATGCTTTAATCTCACCTCTAGAATTTTTCAAATTGCATCCAAATTGTCATTCAAAATTGTATAATAAGGTAATGATGCATAGTAGTTTAAATTGGATTATTAGCTATATGTCCTTGTTTTCTATTACAGAAAACAAGCAATCATCATTTCGCAAGTTTATTACATATGACCGAGCAGCTCAGTCTTAATCCCTGAAGGTGGATTCGAATTTTTGGGTTCTTGCAATGGAATCTTTTGTTTCCCTGCTAAACCGTATAGAGTAATCATTTGGAACCCTTCACCAAACGGAAACCTCAAGAAACCCCAAATGTCTTGCAGTTGGGCTAGATGAGCATTTTTGGACTTGGGAACGATGAGCGTAATGATGACTACAAGGTTGTTTATGCTTATTATGCTAACAATGGTGATGAGAATGTGGTTTTGGTGTACAGTTTTAAGCATGGGTCATGGAAAAGAAGTGAAAGAGGGTTTAGTAGTTGGTTTGTTAATCCTATAATTGTTGTGTTTGTGAGTGGTAGTCTCAACTTGTGCAACAACAACTTAGTCGACAGTAACTGGAATTGGAATATAATTTCTTTTAACTTAACCATTGAAACGACCAAAGCTATAGCGTTACCCAGCCATGAACATGGGGCTGCTATTTGTATAAGTGAATCAAGAGGATTTCTTTTTTGCAGGTTTTCATCACAAACGTCAAATGGAAGTTTGGGTGATGAATGAGTATGGAGTTGAAGAATCTTGGACAAAACTAGTCTGCATTTCAAACTTACTAATTCATCATCTACTTCCCGGGGTTTAGAGATTAGTTCATACATAGCTATATGTAATGATAAACTTGCAATTGCACATGTTTCTGAAAATGGTGATATTCTAATGATGCATGGTTGGGCATCAGCTGAAGCTCCATATGCCTAATGCTAAAAGGGGTAAGAATTTTAATATCCCCTATGCTCTTGGTTATATGGTAACTAGTTATATGGAGACCCTTATTTCACCAGCCATGATCGATCTGTAAATGATGATTGATGAAGTGGGCTGGCTACTAGGTAGTCAACAACAACAATCTTAAGTTAATGGTTCATGTTGATGGATGGTATACTAGGTTGACTGGGCGGACCGCCCTCAAGACTGTTGTTGTTGACCGCCTAGTAGCCAGCCCAGACCAATCAAGGCTAGCGAAACAAGCTAATGGTGTCCACATAACTAGTTACCGTATAACCAAGAACATAGGGGATATTAAAATTCTTACCCCTTTTACCATTAGGCCTATGGAGCTTCAGCTGATGCCTAACCATCATTAGAATATCACCATTTTCATAAACATGTGCAATTGAGAGTTTAGCATTACACATAACCATGTATGCAGTGTTGTCTAAACCCCGAGTAAGTGGATGATGAACTGGTAAGTTTGAAATGCATACTAGTTTAAACCAAGATTCTTCAATGGCATACACATTCATTACCTAAACTTCCATTTCACGTTTGAGATGAAAACCTGCAAAAAGCAATATTCTTGATTCGCTTATAAAAATAGTAGCCTCATATTTATAGTTGGGTAACGCTATAGCTTTGGCAGTTTCAATGGTCAAACTGAAAAGAATTTATGTTCCATTCCCAGTCACTATCATCTAAGTTGTTGTTGCACCAATTGAGATTAGCACTCACAAACACAACAATTATGGGATTAACAAACCCACTACCAGACCCTCTATCACTTCTTTTCCATGACTCATACTTAAAACTGTACACCAAAACCACATTCTCATCACCTTTGTTAGAATAATAAGCATACAAAACCTTGTAGTCATCATTATGCTCATTGTATCCAAAGATGCTCATGTAGTCCAAACACAAGACATCTAGGATTGTCTTGAGGTTTCCATTTGATGAAGGATTCCAAATTATTATTTTATACAGTTTAGCACAAAAACAAAAGAGCTCATTCCAAGAACCCAAAAATTTGATACCACCTCTAGGGACTAAGAGTGAGCTGTCATATGTAATAAGCTTGTGAAATGATGATTGCTTGTATTCTGTTAGAGAAAACAATGCAACGACATATAGCTAATCCAATATACACTGCTATATATCATGATCTTATTATCCATTTTTAATGCAATGACAATTTAGATACAATTTGAGAAATTCTAGAGATGAGAGATTAAAGCACGCCAAACTTTTGAAACACACCTAAATTGGAATAGAGACTTCACAGGCAACCTTTTAAGAATTTCCATGATTATATATATCTTGATTCAAATTTGGTTGTGGCATATGACGCTTAGGAGTTAGGAGTAGTGAATACATCTTGATTGTGTGTCTTAGATTACAATTCCTTTAGTTGTCTGAAAACAGAAAAAAAATATTATTTATTTGTATTGAACTCTGATCCTTCCCACTATTCACAAGAAATTTGAATGTCAGTACAAAAGGAATAAAAGTAAAAACCATACAAATATAAAAAAAAAAAAACATTCAAATAAATATTGCTAGTGTTACATCATTGATTAATTTCAGTATGATATTATTATAGAATTAATTTATCTAGTTTAGAATTAATTACCAATAAGAATACTTCAAAAAATTACCAATAAGAATAAATGAATATTTAATTTTTAATTAACAACTAATAAGAATTTTTAAAAATGAAATTATCCAAATACTAAACATGCCTAAGTTGTTATTATCATCACTTATATGAACTTCTATATACTCCAGGTAACTAAACTTAATATTATAAAAATAATATAATTAAATTGTCAATAACATCATTCAAATTTTATTAATAAGTCAATTAGACACATAAAACGAGAGGAAAGAAGTGCATCATTTATAATAAACATTATCTTTACTTGTACACATTCACTTCACTTATTTTTATATCATTTCACCCACCTAGCAAAACCATCAACCACTACCTACCTACCTCAATTATCACTATTTTCTATTTTCCTCTAGTATAATCATATTATATTCTCTTTAAGCACCATGACCTATTTATCAATACCTACTACCACCTACCTATTTAATCCACCCCAACTATCAACACCCACATAAGGTCTACTTACTTACCTATTACTGCATATGCATTTATGGTATTCATATTTCTTTTACTTGTTTTACCATTATGTCTCTAACTAATTAATCCTATCTACCTACACACAAGGCCACAACAACCTACATAGCTACAATATTACTTGATATTTTCATCATTTACCACTACATTTTTATTGCTTTATGAATAAAAGAATATAATGCCAATTGATTTCAAATTTTATAGTTTGACAAATAAATAGATTTAAACACATTATATAGCTTTCTAATGAAAATGAAAACTTCAAATTTTTTGAGAAGTTGGAGAGAGAATTGTAACAAAATAGCCCAAAAGCTATTTGAAGTTTGGTAGTGGTTTATATCTCTTTCTCACTTTTAATAGCCAACAAACTTGCTAATACGGGTGTATTAAGTAACCAAAATTTAGAAAAAAATAGAAAATGTATTCAATAAAATATGTTTCGAAATGAATGTGCCCATGTTTTCCCAATTTCAATTTCTTTACAAAGAAAACAATTTTCTGTGGTTGTTCAAATGGAAAACATATATCTACACTTTTCAAAAAAAAAATCAAGTGGGAATGAGACTAGAGATTACATACCTTCTCAAACTAAGGAGTTCCGATGATGATTGAAGAGATCGGACTGGTAGATTTATTAACACCTTATTTTTCAATCGAGAGGCGAGAGTCATAAGAGATTGAGAGCAAGAGAGAAGATTAAAGTGAGAGGAGTACAGTCTTGAGAGAGAGAGGATTTAAGTGCTTATAGAAAGAGAGAGAGGGGGAGAGAGAGGGGAGATGGGGCGGTAGAGGGGGAAATGGTAAGGAGCATATAAATTGTTAGGGTTAGACATTTAGACGGGAGGAAATTGGGCGGGCTGACAAAAATAAATTTCATTTAGAGAATTTGGGCCTATTTATTTTCCATTTAGAAAAGGTAACGAGTAAAAATAATAGAAATGTATGAAATGGAAAGTGAGGAATAAGAGAGGGTTTTGTGGAAAATTATTGTGTGGACCATGAATATAAGGTACATTATTTTTGTACTGAAGGTACATTATTTTATAGTACTATAAAATAATGTACTTTCAGTACAAAAATAATGTACTCTAAAATAATGTACTTTATGTACAAATATAATGTACTTTTAGTATATTAAAAATGTATTTTTTATTTATGGTCCACACAGCTGTGTGGACCATGGTCCATGCAATAATGATTGGGATTTTGGTGCTTAGAGAGAGAGAGAGTGGGGGCTAGAGAGGGGAAATGGTAATGAACATATAAAGGGTTAGGGTTGGAGTTGGAGAAAATTGGGTGGGCCGACGAAGAAAATTTTCATTTAGAGAATTTGGTCTATTTGTTTTTAAAGTAGAAAAGGTAAAGAGTATACAAAATGGAAAGGTAGGAAACGGTAATGGAAAAGAATTGTCCATACTAAGTAGCCCTTAAAGTATATTCGGTTCACCTAATTGATTTTAGAGGAAAAAGAATAATATTCAAGAGGGAAGCAATGGAATCACGACAACGATTAGTTCCATTATTGTTTTTACGATGAAATTTTGTGACGGAAAACAAACTTTGCGACGGAACGTGTAGCGATGGAATCACTATGGAAATTTGTTCTGTCGTTTTCTTACGACAAAAGTTTGCAACGGAGGATGATATTTGCAACGGAAAAGTTAGCGAAGGACTAGCGACACAAATTTGTTTCGTCGTTTTTTTAGGACGGAATTTTTTGACGGAATATACAATTTGCAACGGAAAGGTTAGCGACGGAATCGCGACAATAATTATTTCTGTCGTTATATTTCACGACACAAATATGCAACAGAATATGAGTTTTGCGACATAATATTTTTTCACACGATGGCGACATAAATAAACATTTCCGTTGTCAAAACTGTGACGAACTCAAGACGGAATGATTTCCGTCGCTACTTTGCGACGGAAAATTCCGTCACCATTTTCCGTCGCCACCGCTCGCGACAGATTATTTCCATCACGAAATGAAATACGACGAGCCTGGAGGCTACGGAATGAATTCCTTCGCGAAAATGCAAAATTCCGTCGCAAAACACAATTTGCGACAGAATTTTGCATTTTCGCGACGAAATTTTTATGTCGCGAATCGCATTTTTTCTTGTAGTGATCTATGATTCTTCTAGGTTAAATCCTAAACAAAGATACGGGAAAGAGAAAAAAAAACAACTGTCTATCAACAATGGTGTGATGAGTTTTGATATGAGCTATAGTAATATAGGAGAAGTTGGATCATTTGAGGATAGAAATTTAAAACTATTATCACTAGGGAGGAGGTTATTCGTCGATTTGGGAAGTGGGTGTTGGAATTCGAGACAAATCTATGATTCTTTTAATTTAAATTTAAAGTGAAATGTCAAAATTTTCAAAATAAATAAAATACTAAAAAAAAGAAAACAAAAAACCTTTAAACATGCCTAGCAGGGAGCGTGCAGTACACGCGCAGGTGGTGTGTGAAACTAACACTAACATAGTTTCTTTATTTTTTGTTCTTTTTTTTTTCACACCCCAAATCCAATGGAACTCTACACAACCCCACTTCTCCTAAAGAGATGACGGATAGAGCAAGGTTGGAGATTTAGAAGCAATGCATTAATGGAGAAGCCAATAGGTAGATTGGGGTATGTGAATTTTTACTATGATTATTCTAGGTTAAATCCTAAACAATAATAGAGGAAAGAGCAAAAAAGCAATTGTCTATCGAAAATTGTGTGATGAGTTTTGATATGAGCTATTGTCATATAGGTGGAGGCGAATGAGTTTTGAATAGAAATTAAACACTATTGTCACTAGGGAGGAGGTATTTGCGGATTTGGGCATTGGGTGTTGGAATTCGAGCTCAAAAATCTATAGTTAAATTCAAAGTGAAATGTCAAAATTTTAAAAATAAATAAAATACTAAAAAAAAAAACCAAAAACTCTTAAGCATGCCTAGCAGGCCTGGCATGTGCAGTATTTGCGAAGTTAATTTGTGTGTGAAATCACACTAATATAGTTTCATTTATTTTTGTTCTTAATTTTTTTTGGGTATTCCAACCTCCTCCCACACCCGAAATCCAACGGAACACTGCACAACCCCAGTTCTCTAGAAGAGATAACGAATAGAGCAAGGTTGGAGATTTAAAAGCTATGCATTAATGGAGAAGACAATAAGTAGATTGGATAGATGAATTTTACTTTAGGCCTTTCAAATTTATGATTCTTCTAGGTTAAATCCCAAACAACAATAGAGGAAATAGGGAAAAAGCAATTGTCTATTAACAATGGTTTGATGAGTTTTGATATGAGCTATAGTAATATAGGAGAAGGCGAATGAGTTGAGGATAGAAATTTAAAACTAATGTTACTAAGGAGGAGGTTATTATTTGGGCCGTGGGTGTTTGAATTCAAGCTCACAAATCTATGATTCTTTTAATTCAAATTTAAAGTGAAATGTCAAAATTTTAAAATTAAATAAAATACTAAAAATAGAAAACAAAAAACCTTTAAACATACCTTGCAGGCATGGCGCTACACGCGCAGTTGGTGTGTAAAACTCACACTAACATAGTTTCATTTTTTTTTATTACCTATGCCACTTTCCCCATCCACCCTAAATCCAATGGAACACTAGACAACCCCATTTCTCCAGAAGAGAAGACGGATAGAGAAATGTTTGAGATTTAGAAGCTATACATTAATGGAGAAGACAAAAGGTAGATTGGGGAGGTGAATTTTTACTTTTAGCCTCTCAAATCTACGATTTTTCTAGGTTAAATCCTAAACAACAATGGAGGCAAGATGGAAAAAGCAATTGTCTATCAACAATGGTGTGATTAGTTTTGATATGATCTATAGTCATATAGGAGGAGGCGAATGAGTTGAGAATAGAAATTTAAAACTATTCTCACTAGGGAGGAGGTTATTTGTGGATTTGGGCGGTGGGTGTTGGAATTCGAGCTCACAAGTTTATAATTAAATTTAAATGTAAATATCAAAATTTTAAAAATAAATAAAATACTAAAAAAAACAAAAACTTTTAAATATGCCTAGCAGGCCTCGCACGTGCAATTCACGCGCAGTTGGTGTGTGAAACTCACGCTAACAGAGTTTCATTGTTTTTTTGCGTATTCCACCCTCCCCACACACCCTAAATCCAACGGAACACTGCACAACCCCACATCTCCACAAGAGATAACGGATAGAGTAAGGTTGGAGATTTAGAATCTACCAGCGGACGCAGCTGCTTAATTAAAAAAATATATAAATGACCAGTTGCGTCCGGGGTAACTCCGGACGTAGATAGTCCGGACCAATTGCGTCTACGTCATATGCGTCTGGAGTACTCCAGACGCAAATTAAAAGCCCAAAATTTCAGACGCAAATGCCTCTTTTTGTACTAGTGGTAGGTTTGTATTAACAGAACTTAATGGAAAGAGTACAAACATAGGGATATATATACAAGAGAAATCGTTGAAAGACTACGATATGGAGACTAGGATAAATAATCATCTGACTCAAATACTAAAGTCCTAATAAGGCTCACTCTTTTCCCCATTATGTTTCTGTAAACCACATCTTGGATTTTCACCAATGATGGCTACAAAAGATGTGAAAATGAACACCAAAATTTTAATAAGTCCTATGTTTTTGGACCCTACCGAACTAATTTAATTATTCTAGCCTAACTTACATTTATAAAATATTACACCCAATCTCATTTTTCAAGCACCGAAAAATAGTCAAAAGTTTATAAATAGATCGAAATGATTATTATAATCACTTTTTTTTTTTAACTACGTACATTTGAAATTTATAGGAAATGATTATTGCTAATACCAACAACTTAAAAGAGTGATCAGTCATTCGCAATTTTTTTTTTTTTTTGGTTTTTAATAATAAAAGAAGATATAATGTTATTTGTTATGATTGTGACTATTATATATAGGACCATCTCACGGATCTTTATTCGTGAGACGGGTGAGGTCGGGTTGGATCAACAAGCAAATGTCATACTTATATGCTCAAATGTTATATACTAATTAGGAATAAATTTTTTGTCACTTATAAGGAAAAATGTAATACTTTTAAAGAAAAATGTATAATAATAATTTTTGCATTTTGATGTAAAAATATTATATTTTTCATCAAAAGTATTACATTTTCCAAAATAAGTAATATTCCCTTTACTTTTAAGGAAAAATATAATACTTTTAAGAAAAACTGTAGTACTTTTAAATCGAAATGTAAAAGTAATATTACATTTACCATTGTGATTTACAATACTGAAACACTAACAAACTCACCATTTGCTTATTATTTGGCAAAACAACTCGAAATACAACAATACAATTAAACAACCAATAAACTTAAGCAAAAGAGTAGTGACAAACATAAAGATAAAGTCCTTTCCAAAGAATAATTGTTCGAACAATACAGACCCAAATAAAAGTGACCAAGTATAAAGAGGCCTGTAAAATCAAGTAGCCAATTGTCTTTTAAGAAGCTCCATCAAATTATCAAACTCTCCCTCAATGTATAATACTCCCACTTTTTGTCAGAATAATATACGAAGTAAATCAAGCCGCAGGGGGTTCTTCCTCATTGACTTGATCATCAGCCGCAGCAGCAACGTCTGGTTCAAACATCTGAAAGTCTCAGTCGAAGTAAGACAGTAGTAGGATCAATCTGATCAGCATCCAATTGTTAACCAATTAGCCTACGAGCAACTTCAAAGTCTTTCACTGTTGGCTTTATATTAGCTTGACTGTGAAGAATATGTTGATGCATAAGCGAATTTGGACCAGGCTAACTACTAATAAGTCTCTGCAACAAATTTGATGTGATTATATTATTTGGTTCATCCACACCCACCTTTAAATATGAAAATCTAGAGAGGCAATTCTGCTAGCTAATCATTAGTAAATGGATCATTTATGGTCATATTGAAAGTACATAAATGATGACAATTGTTAAAGATCAATAGTCATGGGACAATTTATGGTCTAATTGAAAGTCCGAGTTATTAAAAATTGATAAATCTCAATAGTAATGGAACCATTCATGGAATTAACTCATTAACAAAATTAAATGTGTAATGATTTAATGAATCTGATATGTTGTTCTATAATGAAATTAAACGTATGATTAATGGAATCTGCCTAGGACGAATATAGATAGATTTTTGTTGCATGCATGCAATAAATTAAAACCCCCATTCCATGGAAGAAATTTACCCCATAATCATATTTCAAGCTTTCGTCTTTGTATCCATTATATTCTTCTATCGTCAAAATTACAATCGATAATATAATCGCCCAAAGTCATAACCCTTAAAGCGAAGTCTAATCCAAGAGTACAAAGCTTCTCTGAATCGAAACAATTTTAATGTCGTCATCAAAACATTACTCTCAAAGACTTGCATAAATAGAAAACAGTGTGTCTGTGCGTGTACATTTTAAAATCCAATTAAATTTAACTTAGAAACATTTCTATCTTTCCTGTTTTGCATTCACAGAAATCAATAGTTCTCACCAAACATGGCTAGTAATATTTACTTCAAAATGCACATACACAAATAACACAATAAAAATGCTATTTTATATTTAATTTAAATCAACATTGATAACCTCTAAATACACACATCCAAAAGCAAAACGTTCTCCCCCCAACATGACATGAACAATTAAATAACTTCCAACCATTGTTGTCACATTGTTGGCTGCCCGGTAGCCCACTTCAATTCATCAATCATCAATTATAGACCGATCATGGCTGGTGAAATAAGGGTCTCGAAGTAACTAAATACCATATAACCAAGATTATAGGGGATAGTAAAATTCTTACCCCTTTTAGCATTAGCCCTATAGAGCTTCAGCTGACGCCCAACCATCATTAGAATATCACCATTTTCCGAAACATGTGCAATTGCGAGTTTAGAATTATATATAGCCATGTATGCGGTGTTCTCTAAACCCCGAGGAAGTGGATGATGAATTGGTAAGTTTGAAATGCAGACTAGTTTAGTCCAAGATTCTTCAACTCCATACTCATTCATCATCCAAACTTTCATTTGACTTTTGTGGTGAAAACCTACAAAAAGAAATCCTCTTGATTCACTTATACAAGTAGCAGACCCATGTTCATGGCTGGGTAACGCCATAGCTTTGGCAGTTTCAGTGGTTAAGTTAAAAGAAATTAGGTTCCAATTCCAATCACTGTTAGCTAAGTTGTTGTTGCACAAGTTGAGACAACCACTCACAAACACAGCAATTATGGGATTCACAAACCTACTACTAAGCTCTCTTTCAATTCTTTTCCATGTCCCATTCTTAAAACTAGACACCAAAACCACATTCTCATCACCATTGTCAGCATTATAAGCATAAACAACCTTGTAGTCATCATTACGCTCACCCAAATCCAAAAATGCTCAAGCAACCCAACTGCCAGACATCTGGGATTGTCTTGAGGTTTCCATTTGATGAAGGGTTCCAAATGATTATTTGGTGCGGTTTAGTGCGAAAGCAAAAGAGACCATTGCAAGAACCCAAAAACTCGAAATCACCTTCCGGGATTGAAACTGAGCGGTCGTATGTAATAAACTTGCGAAATGATGATTGCTTGTTTTTCGTAATAGAACAACATAAATTGATAAATAAATAAATTTAAACACATTAATAGCTTTCTAGTGAAAATGAAATCTTTAAATTTTTTTAGAACTGTTGAAGAGTTGTATTTTAGCGGTGGATGGAAAGAGTGTAGGTGAATAAAACGGGAAGAAGTTCCCGAGTATCGTCTCAAGGAATGGTAGAAAAGGATTTGGTAGACAAGAAATTAGACACAAGAGTTCCTAGGTTTCAAAAGCTAGTCCTATCGAAAGGTTTGTATATGTCATTCTAAGAATATCTCAAACACTTAAAACAAAAGGTGTTGTGAACAATTTTAGGAAGGAAGGATTGGGACTAGTCTACCACACATGCAACTCTTGATTTTCTAGGGTACTAGGGATTTGAAAAACACTCAACGGACTAACAAGAGACAAGGTCACTAACACCACCGCCACTCTCATGGTCAATGGACTCACTACTAGACCATAAAGCCATACTTGTGAACCTTAGGCTAGAAGATGCATTATCACAAACACTTAATGTGCCTCTTGCCTTCCTACTCCCTTTTCTCAAAGGTGAGAAGGAAAAGAGGTTGGTGAGGTCTCAAGCAATCCCTATTCTCATAGGTGAAAGCAAGCACACTAATTCTCAAGTCCAATTGGCCTAATCGGAGTAGAGATCATACAAACATCCCAACCACTATCAAGCTATCCAAAAGGCATCAATCTACCCTAGATTCAAGACATAAGAACTCAAGAACAACATGCATGTTCAACTAGTCCTAATCCCTAGGTAACTAGCCACACATAACTAGACTAAGCATTATCAAAGCATTTAACAAATTTAAGCTCTAAGGATTGAAAGCAAAGCACAATTCAAAGGCTCAAACCAAATCAACAAAGCAAATCAACTCAATTCAAAGCATTACTCAATTCAACAAAACAAATCACAAAAAGGAAAACTAGAATCAAAATCAAAATGCAATTCAAGATCAAGGACAAAATTCAAGATCAAATCACTAAACAAAACAATAAAGCAATTCACAAAATAGAAATTGAAGAACAATAGAAGAAATTGAAAGATTACTTGATTGCAAATGGAAATCTTCTACAAATCTTGATCAATTGCAAGTTGATGTCCACAATCTTCTCCAAATCTAGCTAATTGAATGGAAGTATGAATGGAATTAAAGTGAATTGGGAGAGAATTTCAACCTAATTCTAGAGAGAGAAATTTTAGGCTACACTAATCTGGAAAAATGAATAGGGGTCCTCTGAAAAATGCCCCAATTCCCTATTTAAATCGCGCCAACCGCCAAAATTAGACGTAGCGGACGCCCGACTGGACGCGCGTCCTCTGCGCGTCCAGCGGGATTCTTTGCGCGCTGCTCAAACTTTCGGCGCGGGATCTGGGAGTCG
>CP025647.1:16586296-16638282 GCA_003576665.1 Ipomoea trifida | reverse complement strand
TTGCACTTGTTGCTTGATCTTCAAGAACTAAATCTACACTAATCACATCATCATCTCTCTCACTCTCCCACTCCATTTTCGAAAATACACACTTAGAGGAAGAAGAAGGGAAATTATCTTAGTCATCCATTGAGATCAAGGAGCTCCCAAGTATTTCTTTCCAACCCAAGAGACTAAGTGTAGGTAAGACCTTAGACCTTGTTGGATTTAATCATCTCTAGCACTTAAGTGTTAATGTTTAGTGCATGAAAAATATTGTTATTGTGGTGATATTTTTAGGGTCTTTGAATTCAAGAAAGGAACTAGCAACTTCTTGGATTAAAAATCTTCCATTAAGGTAAGGAATCCCTTAAGTTGGCTCAATCACTTGAAGATAGACAAATGCTAGGAAATTATATGATTAGGAATTTTTATATGAAAATTATGTGCTATGTTATAGATCTAAAAGTTGGCTCAAAAATCTTTACTTTGATTTTTGATAAATTTGTTATGCATGTTCATAACTATTTTTATGCATGTATATATTGTATAAGGTCCATAAATGCTTATATTTGCGAAAAAGGTGGAAGATCGGGTCGTTACCACCCCGATCTTGCGGCCCAAAGTGGGCAGAAACGGAAGGACGCAACAGTGGACGCGCGTCCACCGCGCGCCCTTCGCGGAACCAACGTTCGGCGCCTCGGCCGAGAGGCTGGACGCCGCACGGACGCGCGCGTCCGCTGTGCGTCCGTGGGCGCCCAGTTTCGGCGTCGCGCGCCGAACCAGCGGACGCGGTCCGGACCTGCGTCCGCTGGTGCGGCCAGCCGCGAGTTCGCGCGCCGCGGACTCGCTTTCGACTTGTTTTTGACCCGATTTTTCCCCGATGTTTTTAACCTTGAGTGTTGCGATGTTTTGAAAGCTTACGGGCATCTGGGTGAATTTTCTTGAAAGCTTAAATATTATTTTTGTGCATTATATTAACTTGGAAAATATTTGTGTTTTGAAAATTAATGTGACTCCTATACTTGAATTTCCGTGGTGGGACTAACACTAACCAAGGTGTGTGTTTTGGGAAATATACTTGAGTAAGTATACTGGTTATGGAGTCGTGTAATAATAATGAATGTGAGGGAGTCTGTATGATTAATCTATACTGCAGAGCGAAGTTCCTTCGCTGAGTGAAATGGTGAGGGGTCTGTATGATTAATCTATACTGCAGAGCGAAGTCTATTCGCTGAGTGAACATGTGAGGTTTTGTATGATTGATTCATACTGTAGAGCGAAGTCTATTCGCTGAGTGATGTGTGAGATTTTGTATGATTGATTCATACTACATAGCGAAGTCTATTCGCTGAGTGATGTGTGAGATTTTGTATGATTAATTCATACTGCAGAGCGAAGTCTATTCGCTGAGTGATGTGTGAGATTTTGTATGATTGATTCATACTGTAGAGCGAAGTCTATTCGCTGAGTGATGTGTGAGAGCTAACTGTCGGGTGTCTTGAACAGTAGTGTGGGTGTTGTGTTTCCCCCATGTGTGAATTAATGGCTATGTTATGTGCCGGAGTTACTTATATAATGTGGAATTGCTTGTCGTTAGATTGCTTGCAGGTAGACTGCGACTGTTGGGTAATATTACTTTATTTATTATTGATGGTTATTTTCGAAAACCTTTGTTTATTTTCGAGTGACCATGGATATCCTTACTTAGCCGTCGTGCTAACTACACTTCATTGTGTCATTATCATATGCAATCTAGTACAGGTTCTTGCAGCTCTCCGGACTCAGATCCGTCTGAGTTCGAGTTTCCTATTTATGATTATGATGACTATGCACAGTACTTAGTAGATGGAGATCCCTATGCCCCTGGCTACGCACCTAACCCGCTAGTGCTGATCTGTACTCCTGACCCCACTCTTGCTCCAGATTCGCCAGAGGTACCTGTGTGGACCCCTGCTCCAGTCGAGCCCCTTTGTCCCTTTGATGCCCTACAGGCCAGTTATGGGTTCTATCCCATAGAGATCGTTCCTGACAGCCACCCTCTAGAGTTCGTGGTTCATTATCCGTACCCATGGGATCCGAGTCCCCCGGATTACCCTGAAGAATGGATGATGTATATGAGTACTTTTAGGTTTCTAGACCATGTCATGTGGTTTGAGTACGATTGGCACGTGGTTTGGGGTACCTATACGGGCCCGGTGTACCGCTCACTAGACTAGGTCGAGTCTAGAGTAGGGGGAGTTTGGTAATGTTTTGTGTAAATGTATCTTTTGCTAACTCTGATGGTTTCATAGCCGGGTCTTATCAAATTCTCTTGAAGGGTTGTAATATTGTTAAACCCTCCCTGTTTTGGTAGCTTGTTTAAGCTACATCCTTCTTGATTCTATGATATGCAGTTTCGTTCTAATGGTTGCCTTGGATTTTGACGCCAAGAAACACGATCCTTGTTTTTTATTGTTAGCCTGTGCATCTAGAATAAATCCTATCTGAATAAGGTCGGGTTTAGTCTAGGTGTGGCGGTAACTACTCCGGTTGTACGGTATAGCCGAGTCAGGGTGTTACAGCTTCACCAGGTGCTACGGGTACAGATGTTGTGGCTGTTGATCAAGGTACTGCTGTAGTAGTGGAGGAAGATAATACCACTGCAGCGCTAGATGTAGCAACTATGAACGCAAGAGTATTTCGCGGGAGAAAGAGAACTAGAAGAACATTTTGTGATACTACCACACTAACTTTTGAAAAATTTTCTGAATATTTTTATCTGCCTTCTGAACAAGTTGCAGAGGAATTGCAGGTTGGGCGCGAAGTTTTTAAGAAAAAGTGTAGGGAAGTGGGGATTTCCTACTGGCCTTATCGAGGATTAAGGGGTTAGAGGATGAGAGCGATGCGATACTTCAAAATCCAAATTTAGACTTGACGGAAGCAACAGTGAGGCTTAGAGACAAATGTGACAGGAATAGTTCCAGAAAGAGAAGGTATATAGATCCAACAGCTTTTCCTTCTACTACTCCTGGAAGTTCATCACAAGCTCCTATAATTCCTGATCTTCATGAGTTCGCACCGGAAGCTTTTCTTTCCACTACTCCTGGGAGTTCATCACAAGCTCCTATATTTCCTGATATTCCTGAATTGGCACCAGAAGAAATACAAGAAGTACTTGCTTGGCTAGATGAGGATGTTCCTCCTCCCAAAAATATTAGTGACAAATAAATACAAGTTTACACGAAATATAGTTAACAACTAGAAAATAAACACTAAGCAAGTTTGGCAATTGTGCATGTAGTGAACACATAGTGATAACAAAAAAATTTTGTAAAGGATTTTTGGCAAACTTCATAACCTATGTACTTACCAGTAGCATGTTTCATAAGCTAGAATATATTGAGCAAACACTACTCAAGACAGTTGGAAAAGAAAATGATTTGGTACAAGAAATCAAACTTTAAACAAACAAACGTATGGACTACGGAACATGCAAAAAAAAAAAATATTCAATCATGAAATGCTACAAGAATTAATCACCAAACACACTTATATAACATATAAATTTATGCAATGTCACATACAAATAAAATCATATACTTGAGCTATAATTAGAGATTAAGATTTAGATACTTAGCTCAATTCAATCATGCCCATTTCATGCCTTAGAGTGATGAATCTTGATCCGTATAAAGGCTTTGTAAGGATGTCCGCAATTTGATTTTCTGTTGGTATGTACTCGATCTTTAGATCTTTCTTTTCGATCTGATCCCGGATGAAATGGTGTCTCACGTCAATGTGCTTGGTTCGTGAATGAAGTACAGGATTTTGGGTAATCGCGATTGCACTAGTATTGTCACAAAAAATACTAACATCATCGCAATTAATTCCATAGTCCTTTAACTGTTGTTTCATCCATAAAATTTGTGCACAACAACTCCCTGCTGCGGTATATTCTGCTTCGGTTGTGCTTGTAGCAATAGAGTTTTGTTTCTTACTAAACCAAGAAACTAACCTTCCCCCTAAGAACTGGCACGTCCCTGAGGTACTTTTTTCTATCAATTTTGCAACCTGCAAAATCTGCATCCTAAAATCCTGTTAGTTCAAAGTTACCTTCCTTTGGATACCATAGTCCAACGTTGATAGTGCTTTTAAGGTAACGAATAATTTTCTTGGTCGCAAGAAAATGACTCTCTTTGGGCTGTGATTGGAATCTCCCACATACACCTACTGAATAAGATATGTCGGGTCTACTTGCAGTCAGGTATAGCAAAGATCCAATCATTCCTCGATACTTCGTTTGATCAACATCTTTGCCTTCTTCATCCTTGTCCAGTTTGAGAGATGTGCTCATTGGAATTTTGACTGAACTTTTTCCTTCTAAGCCAAATTTCTTGATAAGATCTCTTGTGTATTTGGCTTGATTAATGAATATACCTTCCTTCGATTGTTTGACTTGCAGTCCAAGAAAGTAATTTAGCTCACCCATCATGCTCATTTCGAATCTGTTTTGCATAAGCTTAGAAAATTTCTCACATAAATTTGCATTAGTACTTCCAAAAATAATATCATCAACATAAATTTGTACTAATAAAATATGATTATTTTCTTGAATTCTAAATAAGGTTTTGTCAACAAGGCCTTTGGTAAAACCACAACTAATTAAGAACATTGATAGGGTATCATACCAAGCTCTAGGTGCTTGTTTTAACCCATATAATGCCTTCTTTAGTTTATAGACCTTGTCAACTTCACCTTGTACCTCAAATCCGGGTGGTTGTTCAACATATACTTCCTCTTCAAGTAAGCCATTAAGGAATGCACTTTTCACGTCCATTTGATAAACTGTGAAATTCTTGTATGCAGCGTAGGCTAGGAAAATTCGAATCTCTTCAAGTCTTGCAACTGGGGCAAAAGTCTCATCAAAATCTACTCCTTCTTGCGAATATCCCTTTGCGACTAGCCTTGCTTTATTCCTAACAATGATGCCGTCTTCATTTGCTTTGTTCCTAAAAACCCATTTAGTTCCAATAACATTGTGATTTTTTGGTCTTGGAACAAGCTCCCAAACATCATTTCTTTTGAATTGGTTCAATTCTTCTTGCATAGCCTCAATCCAGCTTGGATCACTTAAAGCTTCATCAATTTCTTTCAGTTCCATTTGAGATAGAAAGCATGCAAACAGAGTATCTCTTGTAGAGGATCTTGTTTTCACACCATCGTACAAGTTTCCAATAATAAGATCTTGAGGGTGATCTTTGAGCCATCTCAAATCTGGTTGAAGGTTGTTTTGAGGAGAGGATGACAATGTAAAGTCATTTGCAGGTGGGGTTGAGGAAGATGGGTTTTGGTTTGTAAAGTTGGTTCCAATCTCATTTCTAAGGTCAGCCTCAACCTCATCCCTTAAGTCAGCCTCAACTTCATCACCTGCTGCGTGATTTATGTACTACCCTCCAAATTCAGGGGAATTTAATTCTAGATCATTTAACCCCTGAAAACATCATCTTCAGAAGAATCATTAGTAACACTTAAATCATTATGGACGTTCTTACCCATATTTGAAGTATTTGGTTCTTGGGTTTTTGGTGATTCATCAAATACAACATGAATTGATTCTTCTACTACCATTGTCCTTTTGTTCAATATTCTGAATGCTCTACTAGTAGTCGAATATCCCAAAAATATTGCTTCATCTGCACGCTCATCAAATGTTTTTAGATACGATTTACCGTTATTAAGAACAAAACATTTGCAACCAAAAGAATGAAAATAGCTAAGATTAGGCTTCCTCCCTTTCCATAATTCATATGGTGTCTTGTTGTGTGTTTTGTGAATCATGCTTCTGTTCTGAGTATAACAAGCAGTGTTGATAGCCTCCGCCCAAAAACGTTTTGGTAGTTCGGCTGCTGAAATCATGACTCGTGCGGCTTCTTTAAGTGTTCTATTTCTTCTTTCAGCTACACCATTTTGTTGTGGCGTCCTTGCGGCAGATAGTTGATGCAAAATCCCCTGTGAACTACAGTAGGCCTGGATCACGCCATTCACGAATTCTGTACTTCTGTCTGTACGGATTTTGGAGATTTTTGCGTCCTTTTCGTTTTGAAGTTGTTTCAAGAGCTCTGGCAATTTTTGTTCCACTTCGTTCTTCTTATTGATTAATATCGTCCAAGTGTACCTGGAAAAAATCATCAACAACAACAAGAGTATATTTCTTACCACTTATACTTACCGGGTCTACTGGACCAAAGAGATCCATATGTAGTAGACTAAGAGGTCTTGATGTAGATTCTTGTGTCTTAGATTTGAAAGAAGACTTTATTTGCTTTCCTTTGTGACACGCATCACATATTTGATCCTTCATGTATACAATGTTGGGTAAACCTTCAACTAACTTACATTTTGCAAGCTTGTTAATAGACTTGAAGTTTAAATGATTTAATTTCCTGTGTCATTCCCAACTCGTAGTGCTAGAGCTGTTCGCCATTAAACATACCGAGTCCTTCGTTGTGCTCCAATCAACCACATACATATTTTTCTTTTTTCTTCCGGTGAACACAGTTTTCTTTGTGGATTCTTCTTTAACTCGGCATTTGTCTTTGAAAAACTCTACAAGGTATCCTTTGTCGCAGAATTGGCTTGTGCTAAGGAGATTGAACTTTAGTCCTTCCACATAAGATACATTTTCAATTCTTAAGCCATTCTTGATAACAGTTCCAGTTCCCTTTGTTATTCCATGATCATTTCCACCAAATATGACTTTTGGTCCATCGATATTTCTGAACTCTACTAGACTAGTTTTATTACCGATCATATGTCGAGAACATCCGCTATCAAAGTACCAAATATCCTGCAACAAAATTAAGTATTTTTAGGTACCCAGATTTGTTTGGGTCCTTCCTTGTTAGTGATTTTAGGCATCCAAATCCACCTAGATCTCATTAATCCAAAATTAGGTGATTTGTAACCATTGACAGTATTATAATTGTAAGGAATTTGGACATTCTTTTTGTGGGCTGGCACTTGTCCAACACTCATTTGTTTAATAAAATGAAATGTGTTGAACTTGGTTTTTGTCCATGGTTTGATTTCATCATGCCAGTCCTCTTCAGTAGGATAATCCCTACCAAACCTCATCATTGGAAATTGTTTCCTATGAGGTCTTTGCGCACTTGACTCATTGGTAAATCTCTTACGAGAACCAAACTCATGCTTTCTAAATTTCTGCATTGGCGAACAATTATTGCTTTGAAGCTTCGGCCTTGCAGTGTTTATTCTAGCATTAGTTTGATAACCAATTCCTTGTCTCATAGTGCTACCTTGACTTTTGACAAAATTTACTACTTGAGCTTTATTAATTAAAGAAGTAGTAGAATTAGTCAATTTTTCAGAAATTTTAGAACATGTAGGATCATAGCCCAGTCTGGCTTTATCTCTTGAGGGTTTTTGCATATTTACCAATTTATCCATTATTTTGGATGAATGTGTAAATGATGCTATTGTCTCCCTAAGATTATGTTCTCTAATTTCTCTAGCTTTACACTCTTCTTGAAGGCGAATATTTTCAGCTTTCAAGTTTCTCATCTCAAGTAAAGCATCTTGCAATTTCTCATTTATTTTATCTTTTTCAAGAATCAGAGAATCATTGCGCTCTTTGAGTTGAGAATGAGTGTCCATAACAAGTTGACAGTCTTTCATTAATTGAAATATAGATTTTCAAGAAAAAGATGAATTTGCATAATCAAAGGATTTAGATGTTACCTCGTCTTCTTCTACTTAATGCGCCATTAGGCATTTTTCCTGGAAATCTGATTCACTGGTTATGCTTAGAAGACACAGTAGTGCAGTATCCTCCATTGAGCTATCACTTTCATCACATGAAGATTCCTCAGACCCACTTGTCTCGAGAGGGTCACTTATTAAAGCTTTCCTTTTATCCCTCTTGAATCTTCTATCCTTTGATTCGGATATCTCCTGTGGAGAGTTAAAAGTATTTTTATTTTGATTTTTACTCACCTTGGGGTATGGACATTCTACCATGAAATGTCCTGGTTTTCTACAGTTGTAGCACAAGTTTGTGTTATCATCAGAAAATTCTCTTCTTGGCCTTCTAGATGAACTTCCTTGATTTCTTTGAGATGAATTGTTGAAGTTGTTCTTTCGCATGAATTTTTTGAATTTCCTAACAAGCAAAGCAAATTGTTCGTCAGATAAAAAATCATTATTTCCTACTAACCTTGAGTTTGATGGTTGTTCGGCTACTAAGGCTGTGGTTCTTTCTTCACGTTCCTCCTCAAGTTTTGATTTCATCTCGAACTCGTACGCTTTGAGATCACTAAAAAGTTTGTCAGTTGAAACAACTTTTAGATCCCTATGGTCTCGCATGGCTGTCACTTTCATGTCCCAACTTGACGGTAGTCCGCGGAGTATTTTGAGAGAGATTTCTTTTTGATCGATGCTCTTTCCAAGATCAGTAATCTCTCCCAAAACTTTGACCATTCTAGCCTCCATTTCAGCAATGTTTTCGTTTGGCAGCATCTTAAAATCCTCAAACTTTTTGATTGCGATTGTGAGCTTGTTGTCTTTTTCCTGTTCGTCTCCTTCGCCGATTTTGATCAAGACATCCCACACATCTTTGGCTGTTTTGCACTTTCTGATTTTTGGAAAGATTGTATCATCCACAGCTTTGAACAATATATCTTTGGCTATATTGTCCAAGTTACTTCGCATTCGATCATCGGCAATCCATTCAAGCTTTGGCTTTGGAACATGTTGTGGAGCATTAGGACTTAGCATGTAAGCTACATTAACTTTCATTATTGCAATAGGACCATCAGTAATAACTTCCCACATTTCATCGTGAAGAGCGGATAAATGTACCTGCATGCGTATTTTCCAATCATCAAATTTATCAAGTGAGAATAATAATTTTGAGCTAAATCTTTCTTCATTTTGAAGAGTAGATCTGTCTAGCAGTCAAGTTTTGACTCAAATAGACAACCGCTCTGATACCACTTGTTGGTCCCGAATGGGTGGTGAAAAGTCTAGAGGGGGGGGGGGGGTGAATAGACTTTTCAAGCAAATTAAAAAATTAATAACACTTTAACTAAAGATAATTCCAAGTGAATAAATTCAACTTGAAATGCACAGCGGAATAATGTACGTAAAGTGCTATAATTAAAACTCAGTGATAGAGAGGAGATATATCACATGCAATACGATAGAAATACTTGGAATAGCTCAAATATGATATACAATAAATTTGGCTTGCATGTGGACGTAGGAGATAACAGAAATTGGTAAACCCAGATAAGAGTGAATAGTGATGAATAGTGCCTGGGTCTTGAAAATATTATGAATGCAGGAAATTAGCAAAACCAAATAACCAAGGTGTAGAGATTAGGAATATTAAATGGGTTTGACAAATATGAATCTTGCAAATCAGTGTGTGTACGTGCAAGAAGATATTATGTGTACAGAGCAAAATATATATGAGCAGTATGTAAATGAGAGAGAGATTTTTAAGTGGTTCGGCCCAACCCAGCCTACGTCCACTCTACTCCTTTCACTATCTTCAATCACCCAGATACAATAGTGAACACCAAGTGCCAACCCATCACTTCTATCTACACCCAGTAGAGATTTGAGTATCTCGCACAAAGCTATACTCCTACACCAACGAGTTTCTCGCACAAAGCTACACTCTCCAGGGTTTTCACAAGCTCCTCTTGTTACTCAACCCTCTATCTACACTCAGTAGAAATTTTAATACAAGGTAGTAAAAGAAAATATTTTTCTCCAACTCTCAGGAACTAAAAATATGGATTTTTGGTTTTTCGGATTTTTCTTGCTTTGCTATTCTCAGATGTATCACACTGCTTTTCTTGCCTTTCACTTGTATATCTCCGTCCCTCTTCTTGCTCAAGTGTCTCGTATTTATAGCTGATGAAAGAATTAATCCGTTGGAAAAGATTAATTCTTTATTGTTGATCTCATGTGCTGATTGCAGTCTCCGTAATTCTTCCGCTTCCTGATATTCCTCCTGATCCTCCTTTCCCTCCTGAAATTGCTCCTTGCAATCTCCTTCTTCTTTTCCTCTTTTCAGATATTATTGCGTGACCTTTCTTTCTGGTCTTCTTTTCTTCTCTCCTTCTTCTTTTCCTCTTTTCAGATATTATTGCGTGACCTTTCTTTCTGGTCTTCTTTTCTTCTTTTCAGATATTCTTGCGTGATTTATGGACATGATGACTTACTCGCCTGCTGCAAAATAACATTGATTAATTGAACAAAGTATTTGTCATCTTCTCTTTGTATTGGGTTGTTTTGTTTAATTGTCATCTTCTCTTTGTATTGGGTTGTTTTGTTTAATTGAACAAAGTATTTGTCATCTTCACCTTCTCTTTGTATTGGGTAAGTATTTAATCAATAATTTGAATTCTCTCCAGCATTTGCCAACTTTGGCCTTCCATGTGCAGTCTTCAAAGTTCCCATGTGGGATTTTCGCAGTTTTCAAGGTGGTCTCCTAAATCAGAATTAATTTTTCTCAAAATAATGCTCCTGGGATTCGAACACAACACCATTTAGATCATCTGCTAACTTCAACTCCAATGATCTGCTCAATCCTTTGTTTGCTAAACTTGTAAATATTATACAAGTAATACTATTCTAAGATGTTCTGATTTCCTAAAAATTTGTTGCTAAATGGATTCGAACTAGAGACTCTTCACCATCTTTACAAGTCTTCTACCATCTCTGCTGCTTCAACCATTTCTGCTCTTTGTGCTCCAATTAAATTTAACCTCCATCGGATTCGAACCAAGTTCCTTCCAAGAATTCTTCCAAGTTGACTTTTGACTCTTTAGGCACATTAGCTTACGAAAATTTTGGGTTTCTAATTTTTCAAACTAAAATACATTTCTTGGCTCATCAAAATCTTATCTTATTACAAATATTCCTAACAGGGATAATTTGCTAAAATAAGAAAGAAAATTTACACAGTCAATGTACTGTGACGCATTATGAGAGTAACACACATCGTAATGGCAGAACACTGGTTGTGAAACTACTTATATTACAAGGTATGTTACGAGCATAAAGCCTCTTGTTATAACAGAACCTGCTCACAAAACGCGATTATTACAAGGGGTGTTAACCGTCACAATACAGCTCGTAATAGCAGACCCCCTTGTTACCACGAGGGGTGTTATGAGCATAATAGCCCTAGTAACAACAAATGATCAACAATCACACCAATCTAATAACAACAAAAAAAAACTAACACATAAAAAATGAAGAATGAAATGAAAGATAACAAAAGAAAAACATTCTTGGGTTGCCTCCCAAGAAGCACTAAGTTTAGCGTCTTTAGCCTGACACAACTATCTTACTGTCACGTTTTCCTAGACCTAGGGGTGGAATCTCCCTTTTCTTATTCCATATTTGCCTCAAAATCCTTTATCTTTGTTCACCTACCTTCCTTTGTTGACTCCATTCAATTGATGTTCCATTATTGTTGTTTCCTAAGTCATTTCTTTCTAATCTCACTTCCCTGTATGCTTTCAAGTGATTAGAAAAACTACAAAAACCAAAGTCATTACTTGAAACAAATCCTCCATCCCGACAAGAATGCGGATTTACCAGTTGTGTTGCATGGTTAGATATACTAAAAGAAACTTCATCATTAGCGACCCGAAGAATAAGATTTCGAATCCCACATCTAAGAAAACATAGGCGGTGGCCAAGAAAGATCTCCCTAAAATTAAAGGTACTTCAACATCATGATCCATGTCTAGCACAGCAAAGTCAACCAGGATGATGAATTTGTGAACCTACACAAATACATCCCCCACTATACGCAAAGGGTACTTCGTTGATCGATTGACCAATTGGATACAAATTCATTTCGATTTAAGGGTGGCAATTTCAATTGGTTGTACACATTTAAACGCATCAAATTAATCATTAAAAGCTCTATCTAAATCTAAATCACTAATAAAGCAAGGGGTATTAAAACTCCCTATATCTTTTAGCTTCTTCAGCATCTCCTTGTGGACCATAGCCGAGCATTCTTCATTCAACACCATCGTAGATACCCCTTCTAGCTTCTTCTTTGTTTGTGATCAAATCCTAGAGGTATTTTGCACACTTGGGCATAAGTGAAAGTTCGTCTACAAAAGAAAGATTAACATGTAATTGAGTTAGTATTTTTATTAACTTAGCATATCGCCCCTCATCACTTGTTTTTCAACCTACTAGAAAAAGGAATATTAGGGGAGTAAGTAGGGATTTTATAGATCTCCTTCCCTTTTTTCCTTAGTATATCCCTTTGGTGGTCGTGGATGATAAGTACCAAAGATGCTATATTTTGTGCAGTACTTTGGAGGCATTTTGTTCCATATCTTTCACCACAACTCCAAGTTCCTCGTTGACCACTTGACTCCTTGCCCACTAACTCCATGTATTTTGCCCACCGTTTTAACTCATCAACTGTTACTTCTTGTCGACTACTTGGCTCATTGCCTTGTTAGTTATTAGCGACTACTCACCAATTGACTCCTTACCCTTCAGCTCCTAAGCTCCATATGCTACAACAAAATTTGAATCAAGATAATGATGAAAATCCTAAAAAGACTGCATGTAAAGTGTCTATTGAAATTTAGGCGTGTTTCAAAAGCTTGGAATGCTTTAATCTCACCTCTAGAATTTGTCAAATTGCATCTAAATTGTCATTCAAAATTGGATAATAAGGTAATGACACATAGTAGTTTAAATTGGATTATTAGCTATATGTCCTTGTTTTCTATTACAGAAAACAAGCAATCATCATTTCGCAAGTTTATTACATATGACCGAGCAGCGCGCAGTCTTAATCCCTGAAGGTGGATTCGAATTTTTGGTTTCTTGCAATGGAATCTTTTGTTTCCCTGCTAAACCGTATAGAGTAATCATTTGGAACCCTTCACCAAACGGAAACCTCAAGACAACCCCAAATGTCTGGCAGTTGGACTACATGAGCATTTTTAAACTTGGGAACGATGAGCGTAATGATGACTACAAGTTTGTTTATGCTTATTATGCTAACACTGGTGATGAGGATGTGGTTTTGGTGTATAGTTTTAAGCATGGGTCATGGAAAAGAAGTGAAAGAGGGTTTAGTGGTTGGTTTGTTAATCCTATAATTGTTGTGTTTGTGAGTAGTAGTCTCAACTGGTGCAACAACAACTTAGTCGACAGTGACTGGAATTGGAATATAATTTCTTTTAACTTAACCACTGAAACGACCAAAGTTATGGCGTTACCCAGCCATCAACATGAGGCTGCTATTTGTATAAGTGAATCAAGATGATTTCTTTTTGCAGGTTTTCATCACAAACGTCAAATGGAAGTTTGGGTGATGAATGAGTATGGAGTTGAAGAATCTTGGACAAAACTAGTCTGCATTTCAAACTTACTAATTCATCATCTACTTCCCTGGGGTTTAGAGAACATTGCATACATAGCTATATGTAATGATAAACTTGCAATTGCACATGTTTCTGAAAATGGTGATATTCTAATGATGCATGGTTGGGCATCGGTTGAAGGTCCATAGGCCTAATGCTAAAAGGGGTAAGAACTTTAATATCCCCTATGCTCTTGGTTATATGGTAACTAGTTATATGGAGTCCGCTATTTCACCAGCCATGATCGATTTGTAAATGATGATTGATGAAGTGGGCTGACTACTAGGTAGTCAACAACAACAATCTTAAGTTAATGGTTCGTGTTGATGGATGGTATACTAGGTTGACTAGGCGGACCACCCTCAAGACTGTTGTTGTTGACCGCCTAGTAGCCAGCCCACTTCATAAATCATCATTTATAGACCAATCAAGGCTAGTGAAACAAGCTAAGGGTGTCCACATAACTAGTAACCATATAACCAAGAACATAGGGGATAATAAAATTCTTACCCCTTTTATCATTAGGCCTATGGAGCTTCAGCTGATGCCTAACCATCATTAGAATATCACCATTTTCATAAACATGTGCAATTGAGAGTTTAGCATTACACATAGCCATGTATGCAGTGTTGTCTAAACCCCGAGTAAGTGGATGATGAACTGGTAAGTTTGAAATGCATACTAGTTTAATCCAAGATTCTTCAATGGCATACACATTCATTACCCAAACTTCCATTTCACGTTTGAGATGAAAATCTGCAAAAAGCAATCTTCTTGATTCGCTTATAAAAATAGTAGCCTCATGTTTATAGTTGGGTAACGCTATAGCTTTGGCAGTTTCAGTGGTCAAACTGAAAGAAATTATGTTCCATTCCTAGTCACTATCATCTAAGTTGTTGTTGCACCAATTGAGATTACCACTCACAAACACAACAATTATGGGATTAACAAACCCACTATTAGACCCTCTATCACTTCTTTTCCATGACTCATACTTAAAACTGTACACCAAAATCACATTCTCATCACCTTTGTTAGAATAATAAGCATACAAAACTTTGTAGTCATCACTATGTTCATCGTATCCAAATCCAAATATGCTCATGTAGTCCAAACACAAGACATCTAGGATTGTCTTGAGTTTTCCATTTGTTGAAGGATTCCAAATTATTATTTTATACAGTTTAGCACGAAAACAAAAGAGCTCATTCCAAGAACCCAAAAATTTGAAACCACCTCTAGGGACTAAGAGTGAGTTGTCATATGTAATAAGCTTGTGAAATAATGATTGCTTGTATTCTGTTAGAGTAAACAATGCAACAACATATAGCTAATCCAATTTACACTGCTATATATCATGATCTTATTATCCATTCTTTAATGCAATGACAATTTAGATACAATTTGACAAATTCTAGAGATGAGAGATTAAAGCATGCCAAACTTTTGAAACACCCCTAAATTGGAATACAGACTTCACAGGCAACCTTTTAAGGATTTCCACGATTTTACATATCTTGATTCAAATTTGGTTGTGGCATATGACGCTTAGGAGTTAGGAGTAGTGAATACATCTTAATTGTGTGTCTTAGATTACAATTCCTTTAGTTGTCTGAAAACAGAAAAAAAATATATTATTTATTTGTATTGAACTCTAATCCTTCCCACTATTCACAAGAAATTTGAATTTCAGTACAAAAGGAATAAAAGTAAAAACCGTACAAATATACAAAAAACATTCAAATAAATATTGCTAGTGTTACATCACTGATTAATTTCAGTATGATATTATTATAGAATTAATTTATCTAGTTTAGAATTAATTACCAATAAGAATACTTCAAAAATTACCAATAAGAATAAATGAATATTTAATTTTTAATTAACAACTAATAAGAATTTTTAAAAATGAAATTATCCAAATACTAAACATGCCTAAGTTGTTATTATCATCACTTATATGAACTTCTATATACTCCAGATAACTAAACTTAATATTATAAAAATAATAATTAAATTGTCAATAACATCATTCAAATTTTATTAATAAGTCAACTAGACACATAAAACGAGAGGAAAGAAGTGCATCATTTATAATAAACATTGTCTTTACATGTACATATTCACTTCACTTATTTTTATATCATTTCACCCACCTAGCAAAACCATCAACCACCACCTACCTACCTCAATTATCACTATTTCCTATTTTCCTCTAGTATAATCATATTATATTCTCTTTAAGCACCATGACCTATTTATCAGTACCTACTACCACCAACCTATTTAATCCACCCCAACTGTCAACACCCACATAAGGTCTACTTACTTACCTATTACTGCATATGCATTTATGGTATTCATATTTCTTTTACTTGTTTTACCATTATGTCTCTAACTAATTAATCCCATCTACCTACACACAAGGCCACAACAACCTACATAGCTACAATATTACTTGATATTTTCATCATTTACCACTACATTTTTATTGCTTTATGAATAAAAGAATTTAATGCCAATTGATTTCAAATTTTATAGTTTGACAAATAAATAGATTTAAACACGTTATATAGCTTTCTAATGAAAATGAAAACTTCAAATTTTTTGAGAAGTTGGAGAAAGAATTGTAACAAAATAGCCCAAAAGCTATTTGAAGTTTGGTTGTGGTTTATATCTCTTTCTCACTTTTAATAGCCAACAATCTTGCAAATGCGGGTGTATTAAGTAACCAAAATTTAGAAAAAAAATTGAAAATGTATTCAATAAAATATGTTTCGAAATGAATGTGCCCATGTTTTCCCAATTTTAATTTCTTTACAAAGAAAACAACTTTTTGTGGTTGTTCAAATGGAAAACATAGATCTACACTTTTCAAAAAAAAAAAATTCAAGTCTTATAGCTAGCAAAGGGAATGAGACTAGAGATTACATACCTTCTCAAACTAAGGAGTTTCGATGATGATTGAAGAGATCGGACTGATAGATTTATTGACACCTTATTTTTCAATCGAGAGACGAGAGTCATAAGATATTGAGAGCAAGAGAGAAGATTAAAGTGAGAGGAGTACAATCTTCAGAGAGAGGATTTAAGTCTTTAGAGAAAGAGAGAGAGAGAGGGAGAAAGAGAGGGGAGAAGGGGCGATAGAGGGGGGAAATGGTAAGGAGCATATAAATTGTTAGGGTTAGACATTTAGACGGGAGGAAATTGGGCGGGCTGACAAAAATAAATTTCATTTAGAGAATTGGGCCTATTTATTTTCCATTTAGAAAAGGTAAAGAGTAAAAATAATAGAAATGTATGAAATGGAAAGTGAGGAATAAGAGAGAGGATTTTGGTTCTTAGAGGGAGAGAGGGAGTGGGAGGTAGAGAGGGGAAATGGTAATGAACATATAGAGGATTAGGGTTGGAGTTGGAGAAAATTGGGTGGGCCGACAAAGAAAATTTTCATTTAGAGAATTGGGTCTATTTGTTTTGAATGTAGAAAAGGTAAAGAGTATACAAAATCGAAATGTAGGAAATGGTAATGGAAAAGAATTGTCCATACTAAGTAGCCCTTAAAGTATATTTGGTTCACCTAATTGATTTTAGAGGAAAAAGAATAATATTCAAGAGGGAAGCAATAAGATATGGAATAGGAATTATATTCCACTATTTGGTTCTTAGAATGAATATATTGTAACAGAGTCAATAGTATTTAAAAAAGAATGAATATATTTTAGGAATTGTATCTATCTTTTGATTCGTTTTAGAAATAGAATATATATTGAATATGAATTATATTCCACCATGAAATTACTTCGTGGATCTTGAATGCAAAACTTTTAAGAGTTCAGGAATTATTTAACGTTTTATAGTTATTAGTTCAGATTAGATAATAGTAAAAGACAAACAAATATAAAAAAAAAGTAAAAGAAATGAACCCAGACACAAGAAATGATCACGCAGTTCGGAGCTAAAACTCCTACGTCTGCGGGGCTACTCAACTTTTGCCCAATCCAATAGATGATCACCAAGGTTACAACAGTTTGGAATATATGCACAGACATACAATGGTCCTAAACCAACACAACCTTCAACATCTACACTTGAATTGGCAAAACTGCAAACCGGAAATTCTTCAATTCATCACCACGACTCAGCATCAACGTCAGTCTCAAAGACAGTAGAAAAACGCCATTGATTCTCCAAAGTAATTCACTTGAAATTCACGTGTGAAGCTCTGAACATTTAATGTTTAAGGAGATGGGAATTAGAGCTTCAAGTGCCTTCACATTTATAGCTTCAAAAACCTTTTAATAAAACTCACAAAAATAGAGCTGAATAATCCTTGATTAAATGAGAGCCACAATCCCTTAAAAAACTGTTAGCCACATAAAATAAATATGTTGACTAATTCCTTGTTGAGAGCTTGTTGTCTGAGACAGCATCCGCTGACATAGCCTCCCTTTCAGCACTGGCGGATGACCTGATTGTCGGTCCAAAAACTATAATAATAAGAAAATAGGTTAAGTGCTTTTTTTACAAATAATATAGCCAATTAAAAAGGACTGTGTATCATTTGTACACTTTCAATCTCTCCCTTTGGCAATTATTTGACAAAAATTACCTTCAAACAAACTTAGGCATTTTTTAGCATTCAAACTTGAATCAATTTATTAATCTTGCCATAAGTTAGTTTGGTAACAAGTAAGACACCAAAGAAAAGACAAGTAGATAAGCCGAAGTTGAGGAGAGAAAGATACCAATACTAGATAGCCCAAGATATAGGATAATCCAATTAAGAAGATCCAACAAACTGATCATGATACTTCATTCAATAATATAATCAACCAATCATCAAAAATAGGGAATACCCATTCATCACCATAACAATGATAACCTTAATAATTCACCATGTTGTACCAACATCCAACCATTCAATATCCATAATATCCATCCACCATTTCACCAAAAATCATATTATTGAACTTGTCCCCCTCAATTGAACTTCTCCCCCTCAATTTATTCACTCCCCCTTTTTGTCGAAGAATTGACAAAGGGTAATCATCTATTTTGAATCAAATGCTTCTTCATCTTCACCCGAACCAGAAGCTTCTTGAGTAGGATTTTGTTTTCTTGAGCAGCTCGATGCGAAGCCTGAAGGAGTTCTAACCAGGTGAGTTCACGCATGTCAGCAAGGTGAGACTTTTCAAGGTCAGCAGCAGCACTCTGAAGCGACGCAATAGCATTCTTAATGTAGCACACGAGCATGTAGCACAGGAATAGCAGCTGTGTCAAGCGCTGAAGTAGCCCTGGGCAGAGGAACAGAGGATGAGCCAAAGGGTGTAGCACCCATAACAGGACTCATAACTGGAACATGAACTGTCTGAAGATGTGCACGATCATCATAGTGGCGTTCTAGACATAACCGTAGATCGACAATATACTTTCCGAGAATTTCAAGCAGCGGTTCATTTTTGTAAGGAGCAAAACCCTGAGTCTTTAGCAACGCAAAAATCAGAATTGGAAACGGAAGATGGCTTGTTGACTCCTTTTTCGTTAAAAAAACCATGATACGATTGTAGATAATTTCACCACTAGGATAACCATCAATCCATACCAACTGAAATCTATACGAATCATCGTACTCTTGATATGCGACCCACGTTCATAGTAGTATTCACCCCATAGATATTCTCATACAAAAGCAGTTCAATCCATCAATAAGATAGTCCAAATATGATAATCTGAATAATGATATTCCAAATAATATGATAATTTGAATAATGATAATCCAAAAAATATGATGATCCAAATGATAGTCCGAACAGTATGATATTCCAGATAAATATGCTTCCCCTCAATTGTGACTGTTTCATCACAATATCATACTGAGAAAGCTCTTAGAGTAAGTTTCTTTGAAGATGCAACAGGCACCTGCACAAGTGGAAAAGAAACGAGAAACCCAGAACTAGGCACACACAACTTGAAAGCCACTCAGCAAATAAGGGAGACGCACTTATAGACAAAGAATCAGGAATTGTCAATTTGGATCAAATAAAGCAAGAAGATAAGCACATAAAACAGAAAGCACATCCATGTAAAGCATCTTCAAGCACAGGATTAGCACTGATAACACATAGAGCACATAAGCAGACATGAAATAAAAGTCAAGTTGTAACAGACAAAGCAAAAATAAGGCAGATACTTTCAGGTAAAGCAGATTGAAAGCACATATTCATAGCACATTTTGCGCAAAAGCACACAAAGAGTATCAAATACGGTCATGACCGGACCAACAAGTATAGAAGACAAGCAATTTCAAATTCAGATCACACTTCAGATTGGCAAGAAGAAATAACAACAAGAAGGGTGAACACTGAACCAGATACAATTTTAGAGAAAACCACTGAATTAGACAAAACATGTTCATAGACAGATAAATCAGGCACAAGACCAGATTATATAATAGAACAGATAGAGATACGCAAATTAACAAAAAGATCATCTTAGGCACATCCAAATGAGCAAACAATCAAGGCATAAATAGCATATGAGAGCAAAACAAAACGCATGTAAAAAAAAATAGTAGTCACCACTTGTGAGGACACATCACCCTTAGGACAGGTCGTGAGATGATTTTGAGACAGAGCAGCAACGATAGGATTTAGGCTTAGCTCACATTCTTCTTCTAAGTCAGCACGGTTGATTAAGTCAGGACTAGATTCATACCATCGACCATGAACAACTACCTTGTGAAACAGAGTAGAACTTTGAGCAACTGTATCAAGAGACAGATTTACGTAGAACTCGTCAATCAGCCGATGTTCTGAATAGTCTAGAATAGATCCTGGTCTTTGAGTAGAGTGATGATGGTGCAATGCTTCATAATGTCATCCAGATCAATATCCTTCTGAACCAACAACCCTCTTTGACTATGAGATTTCCATAAATCCATCAGCTTCGAAACTCGCGATATAGGTTTGAATTTTTCAACTTTGGTGCTTTTAAGGGGTGAGTCAGAATCAGCAACAAGGTTGACAGAACTAGTAGGCGTTTTGGATCGAGTCAAGTGAGGTGTTGGAGTAGTCATGGTTTTCTTTCCTTTCCTCTTTTAACCAATAATAATCAGATCATCTGATTCAGCTAATTTTCTTTTTCCTGAAGCAGCAACAGGTGCTTTGCGCTTTTTGAAATGCTTGATCAATAGGCACCTGGATAAGAGCTCAAATGGATTTGTCAGAAGCGGTAGCGGTGGTAGCGTCGGCGTCGTAAGGGAGCCGGTGGTTGCGTTGCGGTGGTGGAGATCTCAACGAAGTAGATCGGCATGGGAGGCAGCTTTGGTCTCGACTATGGCATTCCGACACGACGAAGCTGCATATCAAAGTGGGAACGACGGCTGGGAGTGGAAATGGCGGCGGTGTTGTCGTGGAGTGGAGAAGGCGGCGGCGTTGATCGTGGAGTGGCGACGGGGAGTGGAGTTGGCGCAGATCTGCGTTTGGACTTGAAGATGTGCGGCGATGGTGAGATTAAGATCCACATATCTAAACATTTTAACTAAAAAAATAAAAAAAAAAATTAAAATAAAGAAAAATAAGCAGCTGTGTCCGTGAAAACTTCGGACGCAGCTGATGTAACCCTACAGACCAGCTGCGTCCGAAGCTGGTACTTAGGACGCAGCTGGTCCATTTTTTAATTTTTTTTTAAAAAAAATAATAAATACTGGACATTTTAATTACAAAAATACCACCGCGTCACTTTACGCGTCCGGAGTTAAAACTTCGGACGCAAATTGTCCTATATTTTTGATCAATTCTGTACTAGTGTATGGAGTAAGTAGAACAGATCTCGGGTTGACCAAACCGGGTGGCCATGAGAGCAAGCCGTTTGGGCCCAAATTTCTTTGAAAACTTGAGATGGGTTTCGATGAATTGAGGACTGGAGATCAAAGAAAGCTAGCATTTGGAAACGCACCTGAATCGTAGGAGTGACTTGATCGGCAACCTCAGGAGAATATCAAGGATGATTTCTTGTGGGAGATCTGGGAATTCTTGGAAATGAACACTGGTTTCTACTTTGTTAGCTAACTCATCCATCTCCAAACGAAATCGAAATCTGAACAATTCGATAAGACGTGGGGATAAGTTGGTGTAATTTGTGTGCTTCCTCTCCAAGGAAGCCGCCAAACGCCATTTTGGTGGTGAATTTGGCGCTAATCCTTCTCCAAGGAGGCGCCAATTTCTACATCATTTTGGCCTTGGTGTAAAATGTTGTGTTCACAAAAAAAAAAAAAAAAAAAAAAAAAGACCAAAATTCTGTAAAAAATTTAAAAGCCATTTTTGCCCTTTGTCTTTTTGGCAAAAACTTGTATGAGACCGTCTCACGGATCTCAATCCGTGAGACGGGTCGGGTTATTTATTAAATGGGTCAACATGTGCATCTCACGCCCTCCCTTCATCATTTCTGTACCGTCAATGTTTCTCTCTCTATTTTTGCTACAGATCGATCTCGATTGCATATCTGATCATCCGCTCCTATCTCCTCCGCTCAAGCTTGCTAGCGTTCTCCGTCTCCGTCCATCTCCAATCCTCTACTCAAGCTCTCCGCCTCCGCTAATCTCCTCCACCTCCATTTTTGCCGGTGCCTCCAACTCCGGTAAGTATTGCAACTCGGCAAATGAAAATTTCACTCATCAATCTCGCATCTCCGATCCTCCGCTCCCATCTCATCCGCGTCTCCGTATCCTCCCATCTCCAATCCTCCGTTCAAGCTCTCTACCTCTCATCTCCTCAATCTCAATTTCTGTCGTATAACCTCCAACTTCGGTAAGTATTACAACTAGGTAAATGAGAATTTCTCTCATCTCAGCTATGTTTGAGTAGAAATTGCAATGTATTTTTTTGTTCTAGAGTACATGTTTAGAAGCTTGTGAATAATTATTGTGTTAATTTGAGTAATTCTTATTCCAACTTTAATTACATTTAGATTAAGGAATCCTGAAAGTCTGAAACAAAACCACTATGTTCACTTCTCGCTGGCCAAAAACTCCATATTGAATTTAACCCACATATATGCTCAATGATTACACATAATCTTACGCATTCTTAACATGACTCCAAGTTTTAGTCTTACAGAGAAAAACAATACTTTAAACAAAGAAAACGAAAACAATAACATCATCAGACAGATGTGGAAATAACATATATAGCCAGCAAAGCAAGAATAATATGTCACTGGATGTTCACGGTATTACATTTGTGCTCAAAAAGTATTGTGTTTGATGATTAGAGTATTGATTATTCATTTGCGCTATGAAGTACTAATTTAAGGTAAAAAGTGTTAGATTTAATGCTTAAAGTATTATATTTAATTCTTAAAGTTATGATTATTCATTTGCACCATAAAGTAGTATATTTGCACCATAAAGTATTAGATTTAATAATTTAAGTGTTGAGTATTTATTTGTGCCATGAAGTAGTACATTCGTGGTATTAAGTATTGTGATTGATGATTAAAGTATTAGATGTATCATGTATGTAATGGTTAAAGTGTTGAGTATTCATTTGTGCTATGAAGTACTAGTTTTAGGCTATAAAGTATTAGGTTTAATGGGTTAATGTATTGACTATTTATTTGTGTTTAAAAGTACTAGTTTTAGGCTATAAAGTATTAAACTTAATGATTAAAGTGTTGAATATTCATTTGTGATATGAAGTAATATATTTGCACTATAAAGTATTAGATTTAATGGTTAAAGTGTTGAGTATTCATTTGTGTTATAAAGTACTAGTGTTTGGCTATAAAGCATTCAATTTAATGGTTAAAGTGTTGAGTATTCATTTGTGCTATTAGGTAGTATATTTGTGCTATTAAGTATTGTATTTGATGGTTAATGTCATGATCATTCATTTGTGATATAAAGTAGTATCTTTGCACCATAAAGTATTAGATTTAATGCTTTAAGTGTTGAGTAATTATTTGTGTTATGAAGTAGTACATTTGTGCTATTAAGTATTGTGCTTGATGGTTAAAGTATTAGATGTCTTGGTTAAAGTATTGAGTATTCATTTGTGCTATGAAGTACTAGTTTTAGGCTATAAAGTATTACGTTTAATGGTTAATGTATTGACTATTCATTTGTGTTTAAAAGTACTAGTTTTAGGCTATAAAGTATTCAATTTAATGGTTAAAGTGTTGAGTATTCATTTGTGCTATTAAATAGTATATTTGTGCTATTAAGTATTGTGTTTGATGATTAAAGTTATGAATATTCATTTGTGTTATGAAGTAGAATATTTGCACTACAAAGTATCAGATTTAATGGTTACAGCTAGTGCTGATTATTTATTTGTGATGTGAAGTAGTATCTTTGCACTATAAAGTATTGTGTTTGATGATTAAAGTTATAAATATTCATTTGTGTTATGAAGTAGAATATTTGCAGCTGCTCTAGGTAATGGAATGGAATAAATTGAGAATGGAAGTATTGTTGCATTAATGTTGCTGCTGCAATGTTGATTTAACCTTAATATGAAATTCTGAAATGCTATGAGCAGCTGTTCTTATTGAATGGTAGTGGAGATATGCTAACAGTAGGTGAATTTCATCTAAGTAGTGTGCTTGTTGCTGGTTTTAATAATATAATGCTCTAAGATAGTTGATCTCTTTGTGGCTGAAATTGTGAATGTGGAATGGTTTCTTTAAATAATTTCTAGGATTGGATGTCATTTGATTAGATGGGTTCAATGGTTTGTATGGCTTGAATGTGCTTGAAGTTGAATACATGTTTTGTTGCTGTTTGAGAGGCAATACAATGTGCTGCTACTGGAAAATAAAGGGCAGTAATTTGCTGATAGAAGTGTGTGCAGTTTCGTTTGAAAATTCAATATTGAATTGTTTGAGATTGTGTTGTTTTAATTGTGAGTACTATGACAGTATAGTCTGCTCGAATTGAATAAATTAGATGGCGAAGGTGTTTGAGAATGGTTGAGTTTGATTGGGTTGAGTAAGGGAATTATGAGAACAAAAATGGGGTGACAGTGGTTGTTGTCTTGGTGCTGCAATTTAACTGAATTTGCATAAAATTGCCTGCAATGCAATTGAACTTGTTTTTAGGATTATGAATTGGAGGCTGCGACGGAGATGGGAGGAGACAAGGACAGTGAAGCCAGATGCGGGTGAGATGTAGAGGGTGAGAAGAGTGAGTAGCGTTGGATGCAGAGAGAGAAACATAAAAAGACACATGATATGCACATGTTAACCCATATACTTGTGTGACCCCACCCGTCTCACAGATTGAGACCCGTGAGACGATCTCACGCAAGTGTGACCCTTGTCTTTGGCAAAAACTTGTGTGAGACCGTCTCACCATGAGGCGGGTCGGGTCAAGATGCAAATGTAACACTTATATGCACAAATGTCATACTTATATGCTCAAATGTAATACTAATCAAAGAATAAAATTTTTGTTACTTATAAGGGTAAATGTAATACTTTTAAGGGAAAATACAATACTTTTACATTTCGATTTAAAAGTATTACTTTTTTCCTCAAAAGTATTATATTTGCCCTTATAAGTAAGGGACAATTGTTAACCTTATTTATTATGAAAAATGTATTACTTTTTCTCTTATAAGGAACAAAATTTGTATTCTTGATTAGTGTTATATTTGAGCATATAAGTATGACATTTGCACATATAAGTATGACATTTGCATGGTGCTTTGACCCGACCCGACCCGTCTCACGAATAAGGATCCGTGAGACGGTCTCACACAAGTGTGACCCTTTGTTAAATACATAAACATAAAATTTAAATAATTAAAATAAATTATACCATTTGAAATATCACATCAAAACGATTAAAACAAGACTAATATCATATATAGATTAATTAAAAATTAAAGTACATAAAATGTAATTTTCATAAAATTAAACCTAAGGTTATTCACTTTCTAAAATGAGTCCCACTTCCACATCATCAAATTTGTAAATTCTTCACTATTTGAAATTTGTATATTATATTATAAATATAATAACTAAATAATATAATAGGAAATAAAAAAATAAAAAAAAAGTACACAAATCATATTTACCATGCTTTTTCTCCGACTTTTTCATTCTCTCTCATCTTGCTAACTTAGCAATTCCTCTCTCCTATTGCAACACACATGGCATTAAATAATAATAACTAAAAAAAACTCTCTCTTGCCACATAGATTAGAAAGGGGGAGATTGGCAGGGTTGAGGACAGCCTAATACATCTGAAATTAAACAAACCATACTTAGATTTAAAAAATATCTCCAAGACCACCTCCATTTTCTCCCAAATTGTCAAAATATTGATTAAATTGACTACTTGATTCAACGCCTCCTCTGTATGTTTGTTCATTAGCTCTCTTTGCAACAATTTGTAGTTTTTCATTCCTTATAGACTCAAGCACCATTGGATATGTGATAGAATCTAAATTTATGCGTAAGATTTTGTTCTCTTCTCGACGTTGTCTGCTCGCTTCCTGTCGTTCTGCCAACTCTAATTTCCTTGCTTCAGTCTGAGCTTTTAACAACTGAACCTCATAATTTTTTTCAAGTATACCTTGATGATTTTCGATCATTTTTTTATTTGTTCATTTTCTGTCTAGATGGATTTAAAAAAATTATCTACGTTCTTCATTGAGTTGTTTCTTCTTTTTTCTCCTTGTTCCTTCCAGTAGGACGTTCGCACGCATTGTTGTTTTCATTAATCGGGTCTGCACTTTCAAAATCGCCATTTCAATCATCAAAAAAAGATGATGAGCCTATTAACTTATCAGCTCTATCAAGTAGTGATGATGATCCTTCAAAGTCGGTACTTTCGCTTTCGGCTACTAATACTTACGTCTCTACTAGGAGTAGAGCTAAATTTCTCAAGGTCCTTAACGATAGGCCATACGTGGTCAATTCTAAACCCCTTTTGAAATTTGGCATCTTGTGACATTAAATCTTTTGCTCTATTTAGCTGTTATAAATGATAAATATAAGTAAGTAAATAATAAATATGTACAATGAAGTCACAATGAAGCAAATGATTAATAAAACACGTATAAAGTACTCACAATATCTTGTTCAGACGCTCCGCTCAGGTTCATGTTTTCAATTTGGCAGATGCATCCTCTTAATTTTGAAACAGCTGCCAGTATATTCAGCATCCGAGTTTGAAGAGATCTCCAAGGTAGAATATTAGTATTATTTGCTGCTAGCATTTGGTAGTACTCAAGCCCAATACGAGTCGAAAAATATGTTTTAGTTGATTCTTACCAATTTTAGGATCTTGGCCAATATCACAATACACACGACATAGAAGTTGACCTTCCTCGATTGAGTATGAAGTAGTTCGGGTTGTGCGTGAGCTCGACATTTTGCAAAGAGAAAGGAGAGGTATTGCAAAATCAAAGAGGGGCGGGGTTTGAGAATCCAAAAGAGTGGTGATTTTGCTTTGGCAATTCAAGTCTAGTATTTATAGAGATTTTTTTGGAATGTGTGTTGGAAAGATATGCATACCAATGATGAACGGTTAAGATTATTGAGATTTAATCCAACGGTTGAAAACACTCTTGATAAAGTGTGTGATAAGATTTCATATCGTTCATTGGAATGTGTGTTGGAAAGATATGCATACCAATGAACGGTTAAGATTATTGAGATTTAATCCAACAGTTGAAAACACTCCTGATAAAGTTTATGATAAGATTTCATATCTTTTATTGGAATGTGTGTTGGAAAGATATGCATATCAATGAACGGTTAAGATTATTGAGATTTAATCCAACGGTTGAAAACACTTCTGATATCTTATTATAAATACTAGTACATGACATCCAAAGTTATCATTTAGCTTTTCATCATATTAAAATTGAATTATGAATCCCAATAGTGGTAAACGCCCTATGTGAGTTTCTTCTTCATCCTCACCCTTACCCTCACCTTTATCCCAACAATCGGATGATGAGCTTAATCTCGCTATTATCGATCATACAACCACAAGAGCAAGCATTACTAAATGTATATTCTAACAACAACACTAACATGGCTTACTATATGGAAATATGGAAAATCAAGCTAGTGACTCAAGGTACGGTGGTTCAGTTCCTGGCCATAGAGTGATTCATCATGATCGTCTAGATGGTGATCGAAGGTTATGGGCTGATTATTTTTCAGAAAATCCAAAATATAATGAAATAATGTTATGTAGACGATTTCGAATGAGTCGAAATTTGTTTTTACGAATTGTCAACGCCGTTGAAGATCACGACAACTACTTTGTGCAACAGAGAGATAGAATTGGTAGGCTAGGCTTGTCTACTTTACAAAAAGTAACAGCAGCCTTTCGAATTTTGGCTTATGGAGTACCAGCGGATGCAACAGATGAATACATTCAAATCGGAAAATCAACAATTGAAATTTGAAGAGATTTTGTCGAGCAATTGTAGAGGTGTTCGGGGAGCGCTATCTAAGAGCACCTAATGCTAATGATGTTGCAAGGCTGCTTCAAATTGGCAAGAGTCGTGGCTTTCCAGGGATGCTTGGGAGTTTAGATCGTATGCACTAGACTTGGAAAAATTGTTCAACAGCTTGGGAAGGACAATATTCTGAGCGTAGTCGAGAATCAACTATTATTCTTGAGGCTGTAGCTGACTATAATTTGTGGATATGGCATGCACATTTTGGTTTGCCAAGTCAAATAATGACATTAATGTGTTGGAGGCATCTCATTTGTTTGCAAACCTTGCAAATGGTATCGCACCTCCAGCTCATTATGCTATTCAAGGAAAAGAGTATAATACATGATATTATTTAGTTGATGGTATATATCCAAAATGGTCGACCTTAGTACAAACTATTCATGAACCTCGAGGGCCAAAGAAAAAGTTATTTGCAACGATGCAAGAATCATGTAGAAAAGATGTAGAGCGTGCATTTGGGGTCCTCCAATCACGATTTGCAATAATCAAGGGGTCGACACGTTTTTGGGATAAACGCGTATTGCATGATATAATGACATCTTGCATCATAATGCACAATATGATCATAGAGAATGAACGTGATGAGCAAGTAGCTATACAAAGTTGGAGAGCAGTGCCTGCTCCTGAAGTTCAAATAGATAGGGATGGTGCTGCTGTATTTCAAGAATTTCTTGCTCGACATAAACAAATAAAAGACAAAGAAGCGCATTATGCACTTCGTCATGCATTGATTGAGCATATGTGGGAACGATATGGTAATTTTGAAAATTAAATATAATAGTTGTATTATGTAATAATATTGTAGAATAAAAATATTATTTGCACTACAATTAAATTTTATTTTTAAAAAATTAAAATAAAAAAATAAAGTTTTAATTTATGAGAAACAAATTATTTTATTGTAGGAGTAAAATTTGGTGTAGAATTTGGTGGAATGGGTTGGGGATGAATAAAATATGGTGTGAAAATATGTTGAGAATATTCCTTTTGGTGCAGAATTTGGTGTATTGGATTGGAGATGACCCTGCTTGCTAAATAATTAGCCTATCAGCCAATTTTAGCCTATTTGACCATTATTAGTTAGTTAAAAAATCAATATAAATGTTTGGTTAATAAAGCAGCATATGTTTAGTGTTCATATATATATATATATATATATATATATATATATATATATATATATAGGGTAGAGTTCAGGTGTGGCCTGATCATTAGGTGTGGTCGTGTGGCCTATTTTCAGCCATTAGATCATATCAACTCATCAAATCAACGCGCAATATATGTATGTTACAGAACACACCATTCTACGTACTAAAACGCACCAGAGGACCGATAAAACACACCATTTCACACAATATACACAAATGCGTCTATTCACTTAAAATTCATCAATATACTTAATAAAACACATCATTCTACATATTAAAATGTACCACAACGTGCCTCATGTCAGATTATAAGCATACACTAGTTACACATATTAGAAAACATGTGCTAATATATGCACCGTTATACGTAATAAAATGCACCACACTTATTAGAAACACATGTGTTAAAATACACACCATTCAATGTATTAAAATGCACCAGACGACGTATTAAAACACACCATTCCACAACACAGTTACACATCATTCTACGTATGAAAATGCACCAACGGATAGATTAAAACACACCATTCTACAACACAGTTAATGCACCAACATACGTAATAAAACGCACCACAGCATGTATTAAAACGCACCACACTATGTATTAAAACACACCATTCTACAACACAGTTACACATCATTCTACGTATGAAAATGCACCAACGGATAGATTAAAACACACCATTCTACAACACAGTTAATGCCCCAACATACGTAATAAAACGCACCACAACATGTATTAGAACGCACCACACTATGTACTAAAATGCACCATTCCAATCATGTAATATAAATACTAAAATTACCATAATAACCCCACTTAAACATACGCGAATTTCAGTAAAATTAATGAAATTGGACGGTGCTAATTAGGCCACACGACCGCATCTAAACTACAGTCCGCATATGAGCCAACTTCTATATATATATATATTTTTTTTTTTCTTTTCTTATTAAAGTACTTTAAATTTGTGACTTCCTAATTAAAAAAATTATAGAATGTCATTGAGCTACAAGTAAAACTATCAGGACAAACATAGTTCGTTAGGCTAGCTGGTTCTGCCTCGCAAAAAGAACGAAATGGGCTTTGAAATTTAGGCTCGAGTATAATGGAGTTGGACTTCAGGTTAAAAATATTGAATAGACATATTGACCAGGTTTATGTCTTTGACCAAGTTTGACCATGACCTTTACCTGGTTCGGAACAAGTGTTGTGTGGAAGGAATGTTGCATGATATTTGTAACGGAAAGGTTCATTATAATATATTAAAATTTATTCATGGTCAACTAGGTGGTCATGACATACTGCTAGGTGTCACTCATGACTTACGAGTTATTTAATAATGAGTTATTAAATATTACTCGTTGCTAGCTAATTTGACTATGAACCTAGAAAGTCACACCTTAATGGTTTGTGGTAATGCTAAGAACTTTAAAAGAAATCGATAAAGAGTTATCAATATTGAATTAATACATTAATAAATTATTAATGAATTAATTCAATATTGGGTAGTTTGGACTTTAAAAGGCTAACACCTTTGGGCCGAAACCAGACTATATATAGTCGTCATTGTTATTCTACTCATACTGGAAAATGCGGTGCTGGTGCGACAGGTTGGCCGGAGTCGTTGTCCACAGCCGGAAGTCCGTTGGCCAATGGTGTTGACGATGATGATACTGCCGCCGGATTTAGTTTTGACTTTTGGTTAGCAGTGTTTTTACGCATGGGAAAATAATATTATGGTAATATTATATTATTAATATATTATATATGATAATTAGAATTATATTACGAAATTAAATATTTGATATTTTTGGTGATATTAATTGTTATTGTATTTGAAAATTTTCTAGATATGATAATTAGAATTATATTACCAAATTAAATATTAGATATTTTTGGTGATATTAATTATTAGCATATTTGAAAAATTTCTATATTGATAATTGGAAATTAATTACTACAAATAAAATATGAGATATTTTGGTAGTACAAATTATTACCATAATGATTATTTTCTATATTTGAAAATTAATATTTTGGAAGATTAAATGATAATATATAATTGTTACCATTTAAAATATGATTTTTATGGTAGTAATAATTATATTATTATAATCTTGAAGTATTTATTTTTCTGCTTAAATAGTGCAGATTCTTTATGTGATAATTGAATGTTATTTAGGTAAGTTTCCATGATTATAATATTTTAGATTAAAATGATTAATTTAAAATAATATTATCATAGTAATTAATTGATCACATATAAATTAAATTTTTGTATGAAATTAATTAATTAATGAAAAGTTTTGATTTGTTATATGGAAATTGGTTTCCATATAAAGTTTTATTTAGATTGATCAATGTTTTTATGATATAATTGGATTATATCTTATAAAGTCACAAATTAATGCATTAGTTATTTTATGCTATGTATAGATTGCTTAGCATGTCGGCCGGTGCACGGACTAGAGGCCGGACAGTTGGTTGGTTCAAGCTGTTGATTCTGTCAAAGCATGCTTCAAGGGTAAAATCTTCTAACCCCTCTACCCCTCCACTCTCTCTCTAAGCAACAAAATCCTCTTTGTTAATCCTCACTTTCCATTTCATATATTTATGTTATTATACTCATTACCTTTTCAAAATGGAAAACAAATTAATAGGCCCAGCCCAATTCTCTAAATGGAAATTGTTTTTGTCGGCCAACCTAATTTCCTCCCGTCCAGATGTCAAACCCTAACCCTTTATATGCTCTTTACCACTTCGTCTTCTACCCACACACACACTGTCTCCCTCTCTGCACCAAAATCCTCTCTCTCAAGTCTCCTCTCACTTTATTATTTTCTCTCGCTCTCAATCTCTCTTGATTCCCGTCTCTAGATTGAAAAAACAAGGTTTCTATACATCAATTAGCCCGATCTCTTTAGTGGTCATTGAAACTCCTTAGATTGAGAAGGTAATCTCTAGTCTCCACCCCTTTGCTAGCTATACTACTTGAAATTTTTTTTAGAAGTGTAGATATATGTTGTCCATTTGAACAACCACAAAAAAAAAAAAAAAATTTATTTTCTTTGTAAAGAAATTGAAATTGGGAAAACATGGACAAGTTTTTTTTCAAAACATATTTTATTGAATATATTTTCTATTTTTTCTAAAGTATAAATAAGAATCATTCCATACACTACTTCAAGTCAATCTATCATTTTCCAACCTTATAGCTATTCCCAATATGTTGATGCAATCCCTTGCTTCTAATTGTAAGTAAGGAGCCTTCCTCGGAACCTACTTCCTCATCTACCACGGGACTTCATATTCTCCGACGTTCTGCCAAGGCTGCCGGTGAAACCTTTGATGCGCTTCTAATGCGTTTCAAAGGCATGGCTTGCTATGATCTCTTCGCCGGATTTCGTCAAATCGCACCTGGATTTCCACAATAATGACGAGGAGGATAAACTAGCCACGTTTTCTGCAACGGATGATGACGGCCGGGGTCCACTTGTCCCTCTTTTCCATCCTGGTCGGGGAGAATCAGTACACTACAAACTACTCATCACTTAAGGTCCCTGAAGTGGCTCTCAAGTATCTGGGAGCCCACGACGGGCTTCTGTGTTTCCGAGGAATCGACCAGAAAGTCATCGCGTGTAACCCTTGGACCAGGAAAATCAAGAAAATCGACGATGCGCCTGCCTAGCCATCTGTCGGAATGTATGGGTTCGGATACGACCAACAAAACCGTGACTATAAGGTTGTGTACGCTTGTCGTACCCAGAGCTTCAACGATTGTGATGTTTTGGTTTATAGTTTCAGGTCGGGTGCCTGGGAAAACACCCCATACGGGCTTATCACCGGGATTGTTTACCCCAACATTGGCGTCCACGTGAATGGAACGCTAAACTGGTCTAGCAGCACAATGGTGGCTCGTAACGATCGGGAATCGAAGATTGTGTGTTTCAATCTGATAACAAATACCGCTGCCATTCTGTCGGGGCTGAAGCCTGAAAGGTGCGGAGACATTTCCATATGTGAGTCGAGGGGGTTTCTTCTGGTGTCTTTCTTTCACATAGAGAAGGTGAGTGTTTGGCAGATGAGGGAATTTTGGGTGGAAAAATCATGGATAAAACTAGCTTCTGTCCAACAGTTATTACCTCAGAAACCACGTAAGACGGCTGCGCTTACTCCCACAGTTGTGGTAATATGTAACCGCGTTTCTCTTGTGTATGTAATGAACAACAAAAATCACTTCGGATGGACTTGGAAAAAAGGAAAACACTTCGGATGGACTTGGAAAAAAGAAACCTAAAACCATCTAGCTAGAGTCATGGTCTTTTCACACATTTTAAGAAATCAAGTAAGATAGATAGATAGCAAATTAAAACTTCACTCCTCTCCCGGACATGATGCTCAACCTAGGACTCTCGCTAATGTTGTTCTTGGTCTCTTCCCTCACTTTCATGATGAGATTTTTGTTGTTCATTACATACACAAGAGAAACGCGGTTACATATTACCACAATTGTGGGAGTAAGCGCAGCCGTCTTACGTGGTGTCTGAGGTAATAACTGTTGGACAGAAGCTAGTTTTATCCATGATTTTTCCACCCCAAATTCCCTCATCTGCCAAACACTCACCTTCTCTATGTGAAAGAAAGACACCAGAAGAAACCCCCTCAACTCACATATGGAAATGTTTCCGCACCTTTCAGGCTTCGGCCCCAACAGAATGGCGGCGGTATTTAATTTGTTGTTAGATTGAAACACACAATCTTCGATTCCCGATCGTTATGAGCTACCATTGTGCTGCTAGACCAGTTTAGTGTTCCATTCACGTGGATGCCAATGTTGGGGTAAACAATCCCGGTGCTAAGCCCATGTGGGGTGTTTTCCCAGGCGCTCGATCTGAAACCATAAACCAAAACATCATAGTCGTTGAAGCTCTGGGTACGACAAGCATACACAACCTTATAGTCACGGTTTTGTTGGTCTTATCCGAACCCATGCATCCCGACAGACTGCCAAGCAGGCGCGTCGTCGATTTTCTTGATTTTCCTGGTGCAAGGGTTGCACACGATGATTTTCTGGTCGATTCCTCAGAAACACAAGCCCGTTGTGGGCTCCCAGGTACTTGAGAGCCGCTTCAGTGACTAAGTGATGAGTAGTCTGTAGTGTACTAGTTCTCCTCGACCAGGATGAAAAAGAGGGACAAGTGGACCCCATCATCATCGGTGGCAGAAAAAGTGACTAGTTTATCCTCCTCGTCACTCTTGTGGAGATCCAGGAGGGATTTGACGAAATCCGGCGATGAGATCATAGCAAGCCACGCCTTTGAAACGCATTGGAAGCGCATCAGAGGTAATTCACCGGCAACCTTGGCAGAACGTTAGATAAAATGAAGTCCTATGGTAGATGAGGAAATGGGCTCCGAGGAAGGCTGCTTACTTTTTGACGATTAGAAGCAAGGAATAGCATCGACATATTGGGAATAGCAATAGGCTGCCTGTCGGAAAATGATAGATTGACTAAAATAGTGTGTGAAATGATTCTTATTTATAGTGAAAACCCTAGTCCATCTTTATGCCTATTATGAAAATTTCTATGATTATTTTACACCATTAATTCTTTTTCAAATTGGGGAACAAATAACATTTAAGTCTCTTTTTTTTTTTTTTTTTTTGCCGGAGCCTTACACATGTCTTAGGCCCAAAAATGACATAAGGCTCACATTTACTAGGCCAATAGACCTTACAAACCAAAGGGGCAAAAGCCCTAAACATTCAAGGGCCATAGCGGCCTACAAAGGCAAATGGGTCAAAGCCCTACAAGCAGACTATCAACTAAATAACAGGCCCAATTGGGCACACCCAATAGCCAATTTAGCTTTTCCCATCGATTTAAATGAGCCCAACCCAAAATCTGCTCTTCACTTCAATTTTCCAGCGCACACTCCAACAATTATTTCCACCTTCCATACAGCCCACTTTTCACTTTATTCCATACGGCATTCCAGATTTCCAGTGAAGCTCATCCTCATCATTCTGATTCAATCATTCGGCCCTTCTCATTCATCTTTCGTAGCCCATAATTTCTTAAGGCCTAATTACCTCCATAGCAATTGCCCCATATGAATTAACACATTTCCTTGCAAGCCCATGAATGTGTCACACGGCCCACCATTTATTCCAATTCCAAAAAGCCTATGTCGCAATTTAACAATAGTTATACCCTGCACCACGGTGCACATAGCAATGTGCACCACGTACGTAAAACGACGTCGTTTTGGTGTTAGTAGACACGGACGCGAATGACTCAGGGAATTTATTATCTATAATACACAGAACGTTTGTCTAGAATACACAGAATGTTTGCCCAGAATACACAGAATATTGACACAAAATACACAGATGTTAGTGGACGCAAATGACTCCAGGGAATTCATTATCTATAATACACATAATCATTATATAGAATACACAGAACGTTTGCCTAGAATACACAAACTGTTTGCCCATAATACACAGAATATTGACGCAAAATACACAGAACTCTTTCTCCTAACATTCGAATGCACAAACACATCACAACTTGTGTTAATAGAATGAATACACATAATATTTACACAAAATAAACAGAACTCATCCTCCTAAACATTCGAATGCGCAAACACATCACAACATGTGTTACTAACATGAAATCACAACATGTGTTACTAACATGAATACACATAACGGTTGCCTATAATACACAGAACGGTTGCTTAGAATACACATAATGATTGCCTAGAATACACAGAATATTAACATAAATACAGAGACCGGCCGAAACAGGAAACGTGATTTCCAAAAAAAACGGACAATTAGTTTACAATGCTCAAAACGACGTCGTTTAAGTACGTGGTGCACATTGCTATGTGCACCGTGGTGCACAGTATAATTTGCCGCAATTTAAATCCAGTAGCACTCATTTCATTATTCACCATAATCCCTCCCATTCACTTGAATTTAATCATGGAACTTCCCGTAGCATTCCATTTCACATTTAAGTCTTTTCTTTAACAAATTAGGTGTATTAAGTAACCAATATTTAGGAAAAATAGAAAATGTATTTAATAAAATATGTTTCCAAAAAAACATGTCCATGTTTTCCTAATTTCAATTTTTTTTATAAAGAAAATAATTTTTTTTTGTGGTTGTTCAAATGGACAACATATAATATCTACACTTCTAAAAAAAATTTCAAGTATTATAGCTAGCAAATGGGTTGAGACTAGAGATTACCTTCTTAATCTAAGGACTTTCAATGACGACTGAACAGATCAGGTTAATTGATGTATAGAAACCTTGTTTTTTCAATCGAGAGACGAGAGTCAAAAGAGATTGAGAGCGAGAGAAAAGAATAAAGTGAGAGGTGACTTGAGAGAGAGGATTTCGGTGCAATGAGGGAGACAGTGTGTGTTGGGGTAGAAGGCGAAGTGGTAAAGAGCATATAAAGGATTAGGGTTTGACATTTGGACATGAGGAAATTAGGTTGGCCGACAAAAACAATTTCCATTTAGAGAATTGGGTTGGGTCTATTAATTTGTTTTCCCATTTGAAAAGGTAATGAGTATAATAACATACAGAAATATATGAAATGGAAATTAAGGATTACAAAGAGAGAGGGGGAGGGTTGGGGGGATGGTAACAAGCATATAAAGGGTTAAAGTTACACATTTGGTGTTAGAGGAAATTGGGTGGACCGACACAAAAAAAGTCCATTTAGAGAATTTGGTCTATTTGTTTTAATTGTGGAAAAGGTCAGGAGTATACAAAATGGAAATGTAGGAAACGAAAATGAAAAAAAAAATTCATACAAAGTATGTAGCCCATAAAGTATATTTGGTTTACATAATTGAGTTTGGAGTGAATATATTTTAGGAATTGTATGTTGGAATAAATAGCATAAAATGACATTTTTAGTGGCTATTTTGTGGTACAAATATATGTGAGGTCCACTTCTGATTTGGGTCGGGTCAAACTGGATTCGGGTTCTTCGTAGTTAGGTAAAGATTGAGATTGATATATTGCACGCACAAAACAGATAATGGGTGAATGAAAAATTGGTTCTCAAAGTTCACCCATTTGAGTTATGCCAAATTTTCGTAACTTTTTTCTAACACAGAGTCATTAGCGATTCGGCCTTGTGCGAATCATGAACTCGTGTACATGGCCACTAATGATTCGACTTTGTGCAAATCATGAACTCGTGTACATGTACAACTCAGGTAACCAGAATGTTGGTATCTCGGCTTTCGACGGGTGGTAACAGTTCGGCCATTCTTGATACGTTGATGCTTCGTCGCCTCGCATTCTGGTACTGATAGACGCCAAAAGTACCTATTTATCTATAACTTATTAAGTTGATTTCTTGCTAAAAATAAGTCTCAGAGAGTCCAATTACGTGTTTACATGGTATTTTACTAAAAAATTGCAAATAAGTTCTGTGCGGAGTGTTTTGAAGAATTCCCACAGGAATGAAGGCTAAAATCAACCGAAAGTGAGCATAAACCATTGAAAGGAAGAATCAACCCACATGGGAGCACACAAAGACCAAATCGGAAACAACAAAAGGAAACAAAAATGAAGAAACCACGCCCACGAGCCTCACACGCGTGTGAGCTGGCGTGGAAATATTCCAGTAACCGTCCACGCCAGTCCACACGCGTGTGGCAGACGTGGGGCGGCACCAGAAAATCTGCGCGATGTTTTAGTATTTAAGGGACATTTCAGCTAGGTTGAGGGAGTCTTTGGTCACATTTTTCTATTCTACATTTTAGGTTAGGTTTAGAGAGGATTAGGAGAGTAGGAGGAGCTCCTTGGAGAAGAGAACTAGATCTCCATAGCTTTGAAGATCTTTTGGGTAACTTCTTTCATTAAAGACTTGTTTTCTCTTTGGCTTTCTCTTACCTTTCCTTTTTCCTTAAAGTTGTTTGCTTTTTATATTGATCTTATAGATATGCTTTTCTATTTTGATGCTTTGATGTTGCTAAAGCCTATGAGAGGCTAATCCCTAGGATAGGAGCTAGATTGAATGGATGATTGGTGTTCATGATCTAATTTGATGAATGAGTTTGATTTCTTTGGGGAATGTTGAATTTGTGTGTAAGTTTTGTATGATCTTGTTAGATCGAGGGCCCCGATATCTTCAAGAGTATAGGATCATCTCTTTGGCGAGATATCGCAAAGAGATGTAGCCCTCTACCCACATCTCCCGCTCTCAATCTGAGAAGATGAGATCCGGAGGGAACTTGTAGACAAAGTGTTCGATAAAATTCCCCAACCGACTGAGGATTGGGAGCTTGAGTGTGACGCCACTCAAGACTATGTTCCAAGCTCCTTCAATCATGACTCCATAGAAATCAACACTCTACATTGCGCTTTGAACCAATCTCCATGATATTTTAGCCCCATCCGCCCTTATTTCCCTTTGCTTACTTCTTTATTTTATCAACCTTTGCCCTCTTAATATTCCTTTTTTTTTTTTACCAATATCCACATGCTCCAACTTAACGTTAATCAAACAAACCAAGGTAGCAAAGCCGTATATTCTCCAATTTGCCATCCGCGAGAGATACGACACTTGGGGAGTTTATGACTCTTCGTTTTACCACCCTCCATATCGCAAATCCACTTTCACTTTCACTTCCACCACGCTCACAATATCAGGTACTATCATTGATTCGGCCTTCGGCTCATGGTACCATTCGATCAACTCGGGTTGGTCGAATGGTAGTCTACTCGTGTAATCTGATTAACTTGGGTTTAACTCATCGTTGTCTCGTCTCTTCTCGTGTACGATTCGGGTAGTGACAATTCAGAGTCTTGATTCATCTGTTACGGAATTAATTTCGAATTAATTCTAATTTTAATTTTCTGAATCAATTCTCAGGTAGTGGTTTGCTATTACAAGGGTTTTGAACTTGTTTTTATTATCAGATTAATGTCATGATTAAATGTGATAAGTGCCAAAAGTAGCCGTGTTTGAGGGGTAATTTAAGTGTGAAATATGCTATATTAGATGTCCATTAGGCCTAAAAACTTGTTAGATTAGGACAATTTAATTGCATGTAGGTCTAGGGACTAATTGTATGTGTTTCTATATAAATTGCACGAAGCTAAACTTTCGCAGGGCATTCTGGCGACACCTCAGTAAAACAGGCGTAACCGGAGCTAGGAATGTCCGAATGAGGCGAGGCAAGTTGCTATGGAACCGCATCGTCGAGGACTACAACTTAGAAGAAGACAACAGAAGCAAATTTTGGGTCCACGCAGCCCACACGCGTGGTTGCATGCGTGGATGAAATCCATTAAGTGTCCACGCCCACAACCACGCGTGGACGAGACACAGCGCAGAAATTTTTAGGGCGAAATTTTGGAGGCTATTTAAGGAGGCTTGATAGGATTTTTCAAGGGAACTCATCTTTTTTTAGACCTAATTTTCTTTACCCTCTTCCCCTTTGGGGGAAATCCCCATATTTTCTTTCCTTAGATTAGATTAGATTAGATTCTATAAAATTTCCATAGATTGAAGAAGAAAGATGAAGAAGAAGATATAGTAGATCAAGTGGTTCCTTAGGTATAATACTCAACTCTTTATCTTGAAAGATTGCAACTTTAATATATTTGCTTTGGTTATTTTTCTTTGTTTGATCTTGGATTTGATTATGTTTGAGTAGATTAGTAGAGGGGATTGTTTGCCCCACATTAGCCATTATGATTGATGTTTGAATTTTGTCATATGAATGTGGAAATGATGATGTGAGTTTAGTCTTGTGTGGTTGAAGTTCTTTGTGATTTGCTTCTATTTCTGGCCGGGATAGATAGTAGACTTTGTGAAAGTGATTGTGTGCGTGATAGCGGCCTCTCACGAGTCCAACTCATCCACATCCCCGCCCTCTATCCGAAAGGATGAGGTCCGGGAAGAGTGGTAGGCAAGGTGTTCGATAAAATGTCTCAACCGAATGAGGATTGAGAGTCCAAGTGTGACGTCACTTGGTATTGATACCGTGACTCCCGTGACCATTCCCGAACCTTGTTTTTACAACCCCTATAGTGTGGTCAATCGAATAGGCTAACTAAGACATTTAACCCCCTTGTTCTTTTAAACCTTTTTCCTATTAAATTCACTTTTGCAACTACCAATCAATGACCCAAATGTCTCCTAGTGATTCTCGTAAGTCTTGCTTATTAACCTCCTAAATGCCAAGACTAATTCGCTCGAATTTGTCATCCTTGAGAGACACGATACTTGGGGACTTTTCCTCGTTTTACCACCTACATCCACAACCACTGAAACTACATACCTTCAAAATGGCGCCGTTATCGGGTATGACAAATGGTTTTGAATTGTGTTGACATTTTTTAAGTTGATTTTTAAGAGTTCTTGAATTACTTTCTTTTTGTTTGTTTTATTTTTTTATTTTTGGTCACTTGATTGAAGAAGTGAACTTATTTTCATTGAATATCTTGTTGCTCACTTGCAATTAGTTGCAAAGATTTGTTGTTGGCTAAGCTTTGTGCAGGAAATTTTTGTTGAAAATCATTTGAAAGCTTGCCAATGAGTGTTCATATGTATCCCCATGGTTATCCACACCATGGAGGACAATCTTGGAGGGATTCTCCACCCCAACCATATCCCTATTACCCCCATTCTACCTATGTTTACCCTCCACGAACCTATCACTACCCACCTCCAAATCCTCACCCATTTCCACACCACTACTTACCACCTCCAAATTCTTATCCATCTTATATATATAGCCATCACCCACCACCATATACACACCCAATCCCACCTTATAAAAAAGAACTCCCTCCACAATACCCCATTTATCAAAATGACTCGTTAAGCTCTAAAGATATATCCTAAAATATAGAGAGTAAGTTTGTACAAAAAAAAAATGGACCCAAGCTATACTCACAAGCCAAATTTATTCCCCAATTCTCACCCAAACACCCACTACCCACCTCCATCACCATTTAATGAAGGAAACAATGCTTCACATTTCTTTGAAACAGCACCTTCCAACCAATATTTTACCCCACCCAATCCTTGTGATTATATCCACCCGGCCAAGGACGAAATTGAGATTCTAAAAGAAAAATAGAAGTATTCACAAAGATGACCAAGGAGGACACGGCTAATTTCAAAGCCGAAATCAAGAGCAAATTGAAAAATTATCTTGCTACCCTCCGAGAAGAAGGACTTCCATTAGAAGAGGCTGAAACGAAAATGCTATCTATGATGGAGGAGCTCATGAAGACAAGCTCACTACGGGTTAACTACCCCATTGTAGATGATCTCTCGACATTGGAAGCAAATTTTTGAATTGAAAAAGAACAAAATGATAGAGAAGAGGTGAGTGTTGAAGAGAAAGTGGATTGTTATGCCTTGGTGCTTGAAGAAGTTCCAATTTTCGAATTAGAAAATCAAAAGGAGGTAGAGATGAAGAGTGAGGATGTGGACATCGAAGTAGTGTGGGAAGATGAAGAGCCGACATGTGGTAACATTCTTAATCCTTCTTGCATTAATATTCTTGAAAATCCTTGTGCTCTTATTGAAAACACTTTTGACACTTGTGTGGATGACTCCCCTTTGAAATGCAATAATGATCTATATGCTTGTGATACTACTTGTTTTTGTTTCCGGGAGGATGATTCCATAGGCTTTGTTAATGATGATTCTGATCTATTAACGAGTGCGAAAGTGTTGATTCATTTGATAATGATAATTGTGTTCCTTGTGATGATGACTCCCCTTGCATTGATGTTTCTACTACTTGTGATTATGCTTGTTTTAATTTCTGGGTGGATGATTCCGTAAAAGTTTGTGATGCGTTGATTGATGATTGTAAGGATTCTATTTTGTTCGATAATGAATATGATTGTTTCAAATTTTTGAATGATGAATCCTTAGACTTGTGTGAAAATGAGTTGATGAGTGAGGGGGATACTACTTCATTTTACTCTTGTGAGGATGAGGGTGAGTCTATGAGTGTAATTGAGCGGGGAGATGAGGAGAAGGAGTGTGAGGAAGAGATGGTGGAATCCGGAGAGATTTTCATTTGTGACATAATGGAGAAAGTTGAGTGGGAAAATGAGAAGAAAGAACGTGAGGAAGAAATAGTGGAAAATGAAGGGATTTTCACGTTTGATCTAATTGAGAAAATTGAACGGGGTAATGTTACTAAATTTGAAATTGAAATTGGGAATGAGGTGATATGGTATCAACCTTATGCTACAAATGAAAAGATCTTTTGGGGTGGAAGAGAGAAGGAGGAAATAAAGGAAGTGCACACTATCCTAGAGGAATTAAGGAAGGTGTTCGAGGCTAAAATTCTTTCAACTATGCATATTATTCTTCCTTTATTTGGTTGGGAATTCAAGAATGTCCTACATCTTGAGGCATTCCTTGAAGCAAAGGTACATGGGACGCTTGGTAAGGTCCCGAAATCGGTGTGTTTCGAAGGAAAGAGCACACCACGTCTAGCCAGAGACGTTAAACGTGGCGCGCTTGGGAGGCATTCCCAACGTTATCCTTAGATATTAGAACTTTATTTCTCGTTTTACTTTTCCTTCATTTATTAGCGATTTTCTTTTTAGAATAGCCTTGTTTGAGCTAACATTGCAGGTGATTTTGGTGCTAAGCCATTACGAATTGTGCTAAACCGGATCAAAAGTGGAAGGCAAAAGCCGGGAGATGAAGAAAGTGATCAGCACTGTTGTCCACGTTGCCCACACGTGTGGTGACAACGTGGAACCTTTCCAATGCTGATCGACGTGGACATACACGCGTGGTGTCCACGTGGACAGGTCTTGACAATTTGTTGAGAATCGTGTTCTTTTTCATCTAATTTTTATGAGTCTCCAAGGTCTGGTTGTGCCAAGAATCATCTCCTATCTTGATTTACATATCTTTCTTATTGCTTTTGTTTTAATTACTTACCTTGTTTTAGGATTTATGCTTTAATGCTTTCATTATGAATAAAAGGACTTCCGTCAGGCCTTTGCATGTCAATTTGTTGTCTTCTTGCACTAACATTGTTTCATGTAGCTTGGAGAACGAAGGCAAAAGAGATGTTGGAAGCTTAAAGTGTGGAAATGAAGGGATGCTTACTTGGTTGTAAACCTCTTATCCCTTTTACCGTTTCATACCTCGTTTTTCAATTCTAAAGTGTGGAAATTGAGTTTTGTACATGTTCCTTGCATACTTGATAAGCACATACTATTTCTCACCCACAAAATGCTATATATTATTGATGCCCCACACCCCCCGGAAACACTTCTAAAGTGTGGAAAGGGTTTGATTGATTTTCAATGACCGTGTTCCTTTGTTCCACTTGATCCTCAAGGCAACATCGAGGACGATGTTTGTTTTAAAGTGTGGAAAGGACGCACGTTGTGCTTAAATTGTCTTGTTTGCTTGATTGATATATTGGTCTTGTCTTATGGGTGTGTTTGATCTTTGGAGAGTGCGTCATTGTTCACATTATCTTGGGAGAATGTTAATCATATGCCAAAAATAATTTTTTTTTCTCTTTGAATATCCATGGGAAGTACCCCTTCTTTACCAAGCAATTGCTTAGACCAAATGAGCTTTAAATTCGTGTATGCTTGCATGATATTCACCTCTTATTTTGCTTAGACCTTAGTCAATGATCTCTCGAAGTGGGAGTATGCACCCCTTAATTTTAGAAAGATAAGTGAAAGCGAAGCCCGAAATTGAACTAATCCTGGTAGGGCATGGGGCAAAAGGTGAGCCTTTGGTGAGAAATATGAGTAAATCCCGATTCCCAAGTAAAAGGCATGAGGGCTTTAAATGGTGGAAGTTTGAAAAAAGACTTAAGAAAAATGTTTGGCCACTCCTAGAGATAAGATCCGAGGATAGCCATCTTGTTAGGATATAGGGCAACCATTGCACCGTCTTCAAACAAGCGTGGAGATCCACGTGGAGTCGGTTGTCCCAAAGAGATTCTAGGAGATGAGAAAATTGAGAGGAGGTGAGCCGCCCCGCTTGGATTCGGGCACCCATTGCACTGACCTTCGAAAAAGCATGGAGATCCATGTGAAGTCGGGTCGCCCGAGAATGAGATCTGAGGGGGTTGAGAAGAAAGAGAGATCGCCCAAGCCATGGCGATGAGCGATCCATGCCCCTACCGTCACGCATTTTACTCGTTCGGCTTTGGTGTTTGGTTGAAAAGTGTTGGTTGAGGTGTGCACATCGTTCCCACTAGGGGGCTCGGCTTAAAGGCCTTTGCAAAATCGAAGGTGAATCTAACTAGGATTGCATGCTTGGTTGTATGAAGGGTGTGTGTGTTCAATTGTCCAAATGAGACCATAGGGGTTTTTGCTTCGTTTGTATATTCTTAGAGTGTATGGCATGTGGTTACCATTCTGTGTAGATAATATGGGGGATTTCACCCACTCCGGTTGGCTACACCCTAGAATTGATAGACCGGTTAATTGATTAAGTAACACAGCTATTTTTGGCACTTAAACGATTAGCGTTTGATTGTGAATTGCTTGTGGACAAGCAAAATTAAAGTGTGGAAACTTTGATAAGTGCCAAAAATAGCCGTGTTTGAGGGGTAATTTAGGTGTGAAATATGCTATAATAGATGTCCATTAGGCCTAAAAACTTGTTAGATTAGGACAATTTCATTGCATATAGGTCTAGGGACTAATTGTAGGTGTTTCTATATAATTTGCACGAAGCTAAACTTTCACAGGGCATTCCGGCGACACCTCAGTAAAACAAGCGTAACCGGAGCTAGGAATGTCCGAATGAGGTGAGGCAAGTTGCTATGGAACCGCATCGTTGAGGACTACAACTTAGAAGAAGACAACAGAAGTAAATTTTGGGTCCACGCAGACCACACGCGTGGTTGCATGCATGGATGAAATCCAGTAAGCGTCCACGCCCACAACCACGCGTGGTGGGCGCGTGGACGAGACAAAGCGCGGAAATTTTTAGGGCAAAATTTCGGAGGCTATTTAAGGAGGATTGATAGGATTTTTCAGGGGAACTCATCTTTTTTTAGACCTAATTTTCTTTACCCTCTTCCCCTTTGGGGGAAATCCCCATATTTTCTTTCCTTAGATTAGATTAGATTAGATTAGATAAAATTTCCATAGATTGAAGAAGAAAGATGAAGAAGAAGATATAGTAGATCAAGTGGTTCCTTACGTATAATACTCAACTCTTTATCTTGAAAGATTTCAACTTTAATATATTTGTTTTGGTTATTTTTCTTTGTTTGATCTTGGATTTGATTATGTTTGAGTAGATTAGTAGAGGGGATTGTTTGCCCCACATTAGCCATTATGATTGATGTTTGAATTTTGTCATATGAATGTGGAAATGATGAAGTGGGTTTAGTCTTGTGTGGTTGAAGTTCTTTGTGATTTGCTTCTATTTTCGGCTGGATAAATAGTAGACTTTGTGAAAGTGATTGTGTGCGCGATAGCGGCCTCTCACTCATCCACATCTCAACCCTCTATCCGAAAGGATGAGGTCCGGGAGGAGTGGTAGGCAAGGTGTTCGATAAAATGTCTCAACCGAATGAGGATTGAGAGTCCAAGTGTGACGTCACTTGGTATTGATACTGTGACTCCCGTGACCATTCCCGAACCTCGTTTTTACAACCCCTATAGTGTGGTCAATTGTATAGGCTAACTAAGGCATTCAACCACCTTGTTCTTTTAAACCTTTTTCCTATTAAATTCACTTTTGTAACCCCCAATCCATGACCAAAATGTCTCCTAGTAATTCTCGTAAGTCTTGCTTATTAACCTCCTAAATGCCAACAATAATTCGCTCCAATTTGTCATGCTTGAGAGACACGACACTCGGGGACTTTTCCTCATTTTACCACCTACATCCACCACCACTAAAACTATATACCTCCAAAATGCTATTTAATCTTTCAACTCCTATATAAGTTGATAGTAGAAGCAACATATTTACACACAACACAACGAAATTATATCTTTTCGCTCGAAAACTCTGCTTCTACTCCTTTCTAGCCAACTGTGATCAAAGCCTTGTTCTTGTTCGTCGGGTTTCATTGTTTGAGTGCTCAAACTTGAAGCCGTTGAGTGTTTAACCTAGGCTTCAATGCTCCTAGCACCTTGGGAGGTAGCGAATAAGGTTTTAAGGATAGTGTAGTGAGTACACGACTCAAGCTTACCTCTTTCCAGAAATCCATTCTTTTTCTTGTGCTTGTTATCAAGGTCGGTCTTGAGCACGGGCGGGTTGGACAACCGCCTAGGGCCCCATGCTAGAAGAAGCCCATGCATATATATATGTATAACTATATATATGTATAACTATATATATATATATATATATATATATATATATATATATATATATATATATATATATATATATATATATATATATATATAGTGCTATAATTAGTGTTATAATTATATTAGAAAACAAAAAAAATTAAGAATAGATGGACTCATGGAAGCCTAATCGATGACTGCATGAAGCTGGGAATCGACGCTTAATTAAATAATTCAAAAATAGAATCGACACGGGGACACCTAATTATTTATTAGAATCAATACCCTAACCGACTAACACATTCGTCTTCTTCAATAATTGTTTTCCCAATTCGATTAATCCTTGCATCTTCGTCGAGGGTCAACTATTGTTCATTTGTTTGCCAGTTTGGGCCCCATTGTCTGTTGTAACTTGTAAGTTTTATTCTATTTGTAATTTGTTCCGTCTTTACTTCCCTATGCAACACAGCACACCTATAGGGCATGCACACAATTTACTATTTGGATGCACACAACTTAGAGTGTGTGCACTTAGCCCAACATGAGTGCATACAGTTTAGAGTGTGTGCATTCGTAAAGTAGACTATGTGCAATCACATTGTGTCTCACTGTCTTGATGCAATTACCGATGGTTTAAATGACCAAGAACGTGTTAATCTTGATGCAATTATTGATGATTTTGCATCGAGTAAAGCATGTAGAAATTTTTTGTCATGATTACTTTTGTATTTAAAAGATGTTGAAAATTTTCTAATCGCATTTCATGTTATTTGATATTATTATTTTCTTAGTATTATTAAATTTAAATTTTAGTTTTCATATAGGGGCCATTTTTTTTTTTTTAATTTCGCCCAGGACGTCTAAAATGTTTGGACCGACCCTGCATGTTATTTTCCCAGAAATATTATTTTCGTAGCTAGTATTATTTCCTAACATTGTATTTAGGTTTATGTTCGTTTTAGAAATAGATCGAAATCAAGTAAGCATTAAAATTATTGAATATCCTATATAATAAAAGATATTTATTCAAGGATAACTACATATTCTTGAGGATAGTATTTTCAAGAATATATAAACTTACCAAATGACGGAATAAGCATACTCATAAAAATTTTATACCATTCTAAGCATATTCCATTGACCCAAATGTACGTGTTGTTAGTCTTTTAGATTCATGTGTGTTTTATTCTTCTTTATTGAATCTTTCATTAGCAATTAGGCATTTTATTACTTTTCATACAAGTTATTGAATTAAAAGAATGAGAAGATGAAAATGACCTAGACATAAGTTGTACCGGTCTTTTGTAAGGTTTGGGGAACTGTTGCTCTAAACCATAAAATCTTTTGGAACATGCGATGTGCTGCAAAATTTTGAACCACACCCTCTCACAATGCCATATATGAAACACTTGTATGATCACGTGGTTTGCCCCAAGCAGTACGTAGATACTATTATATGTTGGCTTGCCCATGCTTGTGTGCAAGGCTAATAGCAGTAGTGTAGGCTCTTTGCGCAAAGCACATAACCCCCGTGTAGTGTTTCCAACATGGCTACACCTCTAGCCTTATCTCGTGCCCCACCTTTTACCAGATTAAGGATAACCACCTCCTAGGTGCATGAACAACCCAAGAAAAATAGGTAGAAATACCAAATTCAAGATGTCACAAGAGTGAACCCTAAAATTGGATATCTCCCTCTTTATGCAAGATCAACATAATTAGCACTTAAGAAATGGATTATTCCCTAATTCAAACCCATATCAAACTAATCGCACTTCATAAACAAGTACAAGTAAAAAAGCACATGAATTGTAACACCCCGAAAATTTCATCAATAATTTTGTTACAAAATATTATTTTAGCCAAAATTGTTTCTAACCATTTTTGTCCAAGAATATCCTTTTGGCGCAGTCCGAAAGATTAATTCTGTAAAAATACTTTATGAACTCCTTTTTACTTGAAATTTTTATTGGAGAACCTAATCTTATAGTATCTTTTTCACATCACTTGCTTTTGAGTTCTTTCAGATTCTAAATTTAAATATTGAATATTTTTTGTGATTTGAATTTTTCATTTTTATGTTTTTTTTTTGAGTTCTTTCTTATTCTATGTAATTGATAATATGTAGTTAATTTATATTGAATATAATAATCTAAAAATTAACAATCAACTTGTTTATACACACAACTGAGATTTACAGTGTATTTGCCTAGATAAACTACAAATTGGAGAATGGCTTAGAAAGGAAAAAAGAAGTCCATGTCAGCATAGATTACCTGTAACTTGTAGGTAACCTGTGAAAATTTCTAGATGAAAAAAAATTAATGGTTTGTGGATCAAAATATATGTTATGAAAGTTCAGGGCGCGGCATGAATAATCCGATATAGTGCAATATATGTTCATTACTACTTTCTCAACCTATTGAAGCACAAAGAGTCAATATCGCAGAGGCTCGAACCCACAACCTCCCATATAAAGGAGCAACTTGTTAGTCCCGGTGGTAGAGGTGTGAGTCTAGAAGAGGGGGTTGAATAGACTCACAAGGGTTTTTAAAACTTTTTGATATCAAAAGATAATAACGCAGCGGATAATAGTTATAACAAATTTTTAGTTTCACTTTGCACAAGTGGTTTTCCTTATGAAAAAGTTAGGTTTGAGAGTGACATGCAATGCAATACATAAAAATAATAAGGAGAGAGAGAGAGAGAGATTTTTTTAGTGGTTCGGCTGTTAACGAAGCCTGCTCTACTCTTCTTCACAACTCGTGAAGGTTTGCACTATTTTTCTCCTTAAATAGTATAAGTCTGTTTACAAGTGCTCCCTTGATCACCAAGCCCGGCAGCCACGTTTGATAAGGTTTTTCAACTCCTTCACATGCAAGTTTACTCCGCCTCTTTCTACTTCACAAGTAGAGATGGTTGAAAATGATTGAGAATGTTTCCCTAACTTGAGATTCTTGTGCTTGAAAGTCTTGATCTTAACGCTAGAGCTTGACAAGATCTCCTTTTCAATCTGGATTAAACTTTGAGCTTTTGAACACTGGAAAATGATATTGCTTTCTTAGAGAGTTTTCACTTTTTCAACCTTTTTCAAATGAGATGTGACAAGGGTATTTATAGGTGGGAATTTTCAGATCCGTTGGGGGAAATCCAAAAATTCAAACCTATTGTCCAGTGTGTAATAACCAATGGGTAATGTTTGACCTTTTAAGAATGTCAGTACCTTTCTAGCCGTTTGTTCACTTTTGTGCAAGGACAATTTGTCTTTTACCTCACAAAAAGATGACAATCATTAAATGCTTCTCGGGATCGTTGCCTAGGATCCACTTTGACATTCAGATTATACCCATCTTCAAGGTTATAGATAAGACAGCTTTCAGAGAATGTCTTGGCCTTGGTTACTGGTGAAAATGATTGACCTTATCATTCTCATCAATCTCCTCGAATCAATTACCTTTTGATCGTTCGGTTTTAACAATTTGGCCCTTCCATTTTTCGGCCTAGATCTTCAATCTTCTGTCTTCGGTTCTTCAAGTCTTCGTGTCTTCAATCTTCAATACTTCGGTCTTAAACCTTTTGCTTGAGGATAAGTTTAGAGATAACATCTGGTTATTCTTAGACAGTAAGTGTGACACCCCAACTTTTTCACAAGCTGAGATAGTTAAAACTTAACATAGAAGCTGCCTATCTCAACCATAAAACATAACATAGCGGAAGCGAATTAAAACCTAAGGGGCATCATGCCACATCTAGGTAAGAAAACACAACCTAGATGCACAGGCTAACCAAAAGAACTGAACTGCATAGATATTAAACCTCAAACATGTCTCCAAATATCCAAAAAAACTAAACCAGAGTATATAAAATCTCATACTGGCACACAGGCCCAAAACATAAGTCTAAAAGCATAACACCTAGTCTAAGCCTCCTCATACGGGTATACTCTATCGCGCTCACGCTTAGACTTTATTGCATACCTGGAAAACACACAAAGAACCATTAGCAAAAGACTGCTAAGTAACCACCATTCACACCCGCAAGGAAGTATAGATATACATAAACTTGTAAATAGATTTATGCACCCATATAGAATATACACACCAACAAACTGCTCGTTAATTAAAATCGGATACTCAACAATGATAAACTGAATGAATCACAAACCAAGACTCCTCCAAACGAAACCAATATTCAATAACGAATGTATAAGACAACAAGTCCATAAACAAGCTATCAATTGAATCATAACTCCAATAGAAAAGATCACAAAGGAACCAACCAACCCGTAACATAACGAGGAACCACAAGATATCAACTAAGATACAACTTAATCGAATAATCACAAGGAACTCACAAATACACAATACCAAGGAATAACTCCCAATTCCAACCTCCAAACCACCATACCATCCATCATACCAAACACCCAACCACAGTTAGTCCACAGGGGTAAGAACCCAATCACAGGGACCGAAGTCCAATCACAGGGATCAAAGTCCAATCACAGGGGCAAAAACCCAATCACAGGGACCGAAGTCCAATCACAGGGGTAGAAACCCAATCACAGGGACCGGAGTCCAATCACAGAGGCACAAGCCCAATCACAGGGGTAACAACCCAATCACAGGGACCAGAGTCCAATCACAGAGGCACAAGCCCAATCACAGGGGTAACAACCCAATCACAGGGACCGGTGTAACACCCCGAAAATTCCTACTACTCTTTTTATATTATAAGGGGTTATTTTCTTATTAAATAATTATTTAAATAACTATAAGCATAATTATTTTCCTATGGGCTTGGGATTATATACTCTTGTATATATAGTTTATTAATATGATTATTAATAATAGGCTATGGCCCAATATTTCTATAGTTATATTTCCTACGTAAATAATACTAATGAGCCCACATGAATTATATTTTAAGGACTATATTATAAGCCCATAGTTATGAATTATATATATATATATTATAAGCTATGGTTTTGACCCAACTACTCTAAGCCCATGAATCATAACTCTTATTATATGTATAGGGTATCAATAAATTGTCTTTGAGCCCAAAATACCTAAGCCTTGACCCAATTAACATTAATAGCCTTAGCCATAGTCCATTTTAGAAACCTACCCTAAATGGAATGTGGTTTTTGACCTTCTCCTTCCAAAAGCATAGCAGCCAAGAAGAACGTTTTTCCCTTCTCTGCCTTTCGTTGCTTCCTCGACCGGTCACCAACAACCGCAACTGGGATTACCGACGGGCAAGTCCGATCACGCAACAACGTTGAGCTACACTCGTCATTCCTCCCTTCCTCTCCGGGGTGAGCTCGGCGGTCCAACAGGCGGCGTGAGGACTCCGGCCAGCAGCTCCCTTCTCCGTCGACGGCGGGCTTAAAGAGCAAGGAGCAGCAACGACATCATCGCGCCTTCCGGCGGTGTCACGCGACAGCCACGGCGGGTCTTGATGTAGCAAAGCGACGCAGCAGCGGCGAAGATAGCAGGCTTCGACGGCGCTCTCTCTCCCTCGGCGTTCTCCATGCAGCGGCGGCATCGAGCAACAGCAATAGGGATTTCGCGGCGTTGGGTTCGGGTGCTTGGCAGGGCGGAGGTTCATCTCTTCTCGACCAGAG
>CP025647.1:16557141-16586271 GCA_003576665.1 Ipomoea trifida | reverse complement strand
AGATTTCAACCCTAGGATCTCTACTTAGACCTCAACACAGGCTCTGATACCAACTGTGACACCCCAACCTTACACGAGCTGAGATAGATAAAACTTAACACAACAGCTGCCTATCTCAACCAAAAACATAACATAGCGGAAGCGAATTAAAACCTAAGGGGTATCATGCCACATCTAGGTAAGAAAAACACGGCCTAGATGCACAGGCTAACCAAAGGAAGATAACTGCATAGATAAAATCCTCAAAACATGTCTCAAAGTATCCAACAACTAAACCAGAGTATATAAAATCTCAAAACGGCACACATGCCCACAACACAAGTCTAGAAACGTAACATCTAGTCTACGCGTCCTCATACGGTATACTCTATCGCGCTCGCGCATAGACTTTAATGCAAACCTGGAAAACACACAAAGAACCATTAGCAAAAGACTGCTAAGTAACCACCATTCACACCCGCAAGGAAGTATAGATATACATAAGCTTGTAAATAGGTTTACTCACCCATATAGAATATACACACCAACAAACTGTTCTTTAATTAAAAACGGATACTCAACAATAACACGCTGAATGGATCACAAACCAAGACTCCTCCAAATAAAGCCAACATTCAATAACGAAAGTATAAGACAACGAGTCCATAAACAAGATACCAACTGAAATAACAACCGCAAAGGAACCAACCAAACCATAACCAAGAACAACGGGATATCAACTGGAATACGAATAAACCCAATAATCAAAAGGAACTCACGAATACATAATACCAAGAAAGAACTCCCAACTCCAACCTCCAAACCACCATACCAACCATCATACCAAAACCAAGCCCAAAAGTTAGAAGTCAGGTACGCAGGGGTAAAAACCCAATCATAGGGACCGAAGTCCAATCACAGGGGTAATCAACCCAATCACAGGGACCGAAGTCCAATCACAGGGACCTAAGTCCAATCACAGGGACCGAAGTCCAAATATAGTCAATATAGTCAATAGTAGCACAGTTAGTTCACCCATCAACCTCCAAAAGATACCCAAGGATCCACCACCACATACTCATACTCCAACTCAGCCCAAAACAACCAAACAAAGTGTTCATCTCAACTATGAACACAAACCAACTCCCAGGTAATGAATTCAAGGAATCAATAAAGCATGAGTACAAAAGAGGAACCAAAAGACATGAATCAATACTCCAAAGGCATGGTAAAATACCCAAAAAAGGCTAATGGACTAAGAGGTATGAATAAATACTCCAGAATCATGGTAAAATATCCAATAGAATACTCCAACAAAATCCAGAACAAAAGAGGAAATGAACAAACATCAGATCACAAACACTCACTGGAATCAGTATTCCAGGAGAACTAGCGGAACTCCCAGACGGAGCACTGCCCTCCGCCACACACCTCCGTAAGAAGGACACAGATCCCCTCAACGGATCACTCACCTCCACCAACCACTACCGCCTTACTCTTGCGGAAGACTCTAGCGGGTTACATTATGCCACTAGGGTGCACCGCAAGAGCAAATCCAACGCACAGAATCAGACTTAGACAGAATACGAAATACTCACTCCCAGAATACAACAATATGATCAGATTACACCAATTACATCTCCAGAGGCCAAATAAACATGGAATCCAAACCAACAATTGCTCATAAACACCAATATGCAAAGGATCAAGAACACAAGTTCATAAATCCATCAAACACAAACAATAATAGGGCTAATATCCAAGAAATTTCAGGATTCCAACACACCAAATAATATCATATAGATTGAGAGTGTAAAAATAGATTTTAATGGACATAGTGGTTACCTCTTGAAGCGTATTTAATCCAAAGCAATCACCAAACTTAGGCTCATCCCATAAGCTAGTTCATCATAATGAACCTGAGAATTATAATCTAATATGATCACTAACTACAACCAAACGTTAATAAGGATACCGATATTCCTAATTGACCTATCATAGTTATTGCCCATAATCCATGCTTAATAGCTAATTGAGCTATAATCCTTATTAATCACGAATGCGAGTCAATACTTAAACTACACGTAAGCATAATAATATGGTCACCCTAAGATAATAAGAACCTAATGATCTAATTACTAACAATAATACCATAAGCAAACCTAGTCATTAACTATACACACAACTTACTAAAATTCAAGCTTAATGAAGGATTTAGATTAAAACAAATATGCTGATCTATGCACTTAGCAAGATTCGAACCCACGCTCTTCAACTCAACATATAAAGCCCTTCCACCACGCCACACCAGCTATTGTTGCTATGCTTTGCTCACAATGTCACAAATCGCCCATCGCCGAACTGCATCGGAGCTGCTTCATTCTGCCATGGCTGTCACGCAACGCCGCCGGGAAGACACACCGATGTCGTTCTACCCAAGCTGCCATTTCCTTGCTGGACGCCGACGAGAGAGGGGGAAACCACCGCCGCTACCCTCCATGATCACCGCTATACTCTGTTTAACCGAAGAAGAACAGGGGATGAAGGGCGTCATTACTACTGCTGGCCGAACGGAAAGGGGGTTTCCGCCAAGCTCCCCGCTGCCTTACACCGCCGGAAGGAAGAACAGGGCGCCCGACTACCGTTCTGCCACCATCGTCGTTGCCGGAGAAAAAGAGTAGAAGACCTTCAACAACCGCCACTCACCATTGGAGGAAAACCGAAGAACCACCGCCGCCTTTGCTGCCCGAGGCTTGGTCGTCGTTTTGCTTCCGCCGAACGGTGAAAGACGATCCGCTAATCCATGCCGCTGTCTTGCTCCGTCGTATGTCGCCGGAAACAGAGAAGGAAGAGAGCGAGAAGACCGCAGTCACTGCTCGCCGGAGGAACGAACCAGAGAAGTCGGGAGAGCTCACGGGATCCAAATGACGTCGTCGGAATCTCGTTGTCGCCGTCAAAATAGAGTCTCGTCGCTGGAGATCGTTGCAGCGGCAAAACGCCACCCTTTGCCCGGTCGAAGAAGGGAGAAATCGCCATTGCCGACGAACCAACTACCGTCTAACTTGCCATGATGGCCGATGAGGGAGAGAGGGGAAGACGAAGGTTGAGGCCAAGGCATTGCTTGCTGCTATTCCTCCCAAGCTTTTGGTAGATAGTGACGAGAGAGATGAGAGACCAAGAGTGTGAAGGGAGGATTTGGCTGCTGATCATGTAGGTTACTATAATTGGAAGCTTCTATTTAGGTCTAGGGTAAGCTTCCATTTTGGGCTAGATCATTTTAGGAAAGGCTATATAGTTTGGACTAAATTAGTTGGGTCAAGACTATTTATTCCATACTTTAGTTTAAAATACTTCCTTGGGTCCATAGCACATAATAAAATTATATACTATAAAATATATATCTATATAGGTATATTGGGCTAAGAACATTTTGTAGTAGCATAGTAATAATAGGTAATCCAAAAATACATTATTCCGAGCCCAAGAGGAAATAATCATACATATAATTATTTTAATAATTACTTAATAAGAAATTAACCCGTCATTTTAAATATTTATATTTAAAATACTAATAGGGAAATGCGGGGTGTTACAGTAAGGATTCGTCTAACTACTAGGACCGAGACATGGATCCGAATATTCTAATCTAAAACGACATAAAGAAATGGGGGGTCTCCTCGGGTCATTGGTATCATCAAAATCAATAGCTCGGGGTTCCTAACACAACTTGATGCTACCTCTTTTATGTTTCGCCCACACTAAGACATTTTTCTGGATCCGCCACTACTTGTGCCTAAGCTGGTTGGTGGATATGTGGTAAGGCTTGTTGACGATGTATAAGCGTATGGAGGGCTTGTCGAGCTCATTTGGATTCCTCTTGCATTCCAAGGATACAAATAACTCGTACAGCACCGGCCCATATGTTGCCTCTCGCCAACCAAAGAAAGTACTCTATTTATCATGGGAGATTAGCCTCTCAACCTATTCCCCGCATCCAAATGAGTCCAAATTAAAATAGGTGCATGGGTTAATATATAGCCCCCCTCTCACTATTTAGATTCTCCCTTTTGGAGATAGCGACACTTGATTGGGGCTTTGTCTACGTTCTTTGATCTCACCATTATCTACACATGAGCGCAACATGCAGATGTCAAAATGGAACCTTCACCATCACCAAACAAGAACACAACTCTGTCACTATGATCACCACATTCAATCAATACTTATATTAACTCATTCACTAAAATAAAAGTAATAATGCATTGTACTAATTAAAACAAATATTCCTCTCAAACATTCCAATGTCAATCACATATGATCTCAGTGCACAATCAAATGATATCAATCAATCACAAACATTCATCAACTCAAGGAAAACAATAATCTCTACTCATGCATTACTATATTTCCTCACATTCAACACAAACAAGGACTTTTTGGAATCCCCATCAAATCAATTCAATTCAACTATCATCCACAAATTCTCATAATGCAATTGGTAACACATCATAAAAAAAATTTCCAATGCCTTCAACAACTCAAGATATGAATTCAATTAGACACACAATCCATTAACACTTGATTTTCATTCAAACCATCAAATAATTCATGCTAACCCTAGGGTGACATACTCAATATTCAAGAACATCACAAATAAAGGAGCACAAGCCATTACCCTTGAATATATCATGTTACCCAACAATTAAATCATTATTCAACATTGAAATCCAAACTAAACATTAATTCATACACAACATATCACAATATGCGCAAGAGTTATCACCAATTCAACAATAAACAAGAAAAGAGATCGTTTCTTACCTTGATTGATGAAGATATTGAAGAAAATATTGAACTTGGCACAAGGAGAGGAGAATATTGTTGAATCGGGATGTTTTTTCATAATAGTCTAGGGTTAGAATGAAGAAATTGGGGATAATTTGCTTAAATAAAAAAGAAAATTTACACAGTCAATGTACTGTGACGCGTTATGAGAGTAACACACATCGTAATGGCAGAACACTGGTTGTGAAACTACTTATATTACAAGGTATGTTACGAGCATAAAGCCTTTTGTTATAACAGAACCTGCTCACAAAACGCGATTATTACAAGGGGTGTTAACCGTCGCAATACAGCTCGTAACAGCAGACCCCCTTGTTACCACGAGGGGTGTTACGAGCGTAATAGCCCTAGTAACAGCAAACTTCCAGGCTGGTTACCTTTTCCTAAATTGCATGATCTTGCCTCTTCCTCAAAAAGTAGTTTTCCAATGTTATCGCATGTTTCTTTTCACGAATCAAAACCAACAAATGATCAACAATCACACCAATCTAATAACAACAAAAAAAAACTAACACATAAAAGAAATGAAAAATGAAATGAAAGCTAACAAAAGAAAAAACATGCTTGGGTTGCCTCCCAAGAAGCACTACATTTAGCGTCTTTAACCTGACACAACTATCTTACTGTCACGTTTTCCTAGACCTAGGGGTGGAATCTCCCTTTTCTTATTCCATATTTACCTCAAAATCCTTTATCTTTGTTCACCTACCTTCCTTAGTTGACTCCATTGAATTGATGTTCCATTATTGTTGTTTCCTAAGTCATTTCTTTCTAATATCACTTCCCTGTATGCTTTCAAGTGATTAGAAAAACTATAAAAACCAAAGTCATTACTTGAAACAAATCCTCCATCCCGACAAGAATGCGGATTTACCAGTTGTGTTGCATGGTTATATATACTAAAAGAAACTTCATCATTAGCGACCCGAAGAATAAGCTTTTGAATCCCACATCTAAGAAAACATAGGCGGTGGCCAAGAAAGATCTCCCTAAAATTAAAGGTACTTCAATATCATGATCCATGTCTAGCACAACAAAGTCAACCAGGATGATGAATTTGTGAACCCACACAAATACATCCCCCACTATACCCAAAGGGTATTTCGTTGATCGATTGGCCAATTGGATACATATTCATTTTGATTTAAGGGTGGCAATTTCAATTGGTTGTACACATTTAAATGCATCAAATTAATCATTAAAAGCTCTGTCTAAATCTAAATCACTAATAAAGCAAGGGGTATTAAAACTCCCTAGATCTTTTAGCTTCTTCAGCATCTCCTTGTGGACCATAGCCGAGCATTCTTCATTCAACACCATCGTAGATACCTCTTCTAGCTTCTTCTTTGTTTGTGATCAAATCCTAGAGGTATTTTGCACACTTGGGCATAAGTGAGAGTTCGTCTACAAAAGAAAGATTAACATGTAATTGAGTTAGTATTTTTATTAACTTAGCATATCGCCCCTCATCACTTATTTTTCAACCTACTAGGACAAGGAATATTAGGGGAGTAAGTAGGGATTTTATAGATCTCCTTCCCTTTTTTTTCCTTAATATATCCCTTTGGTGGTCGTGGATGATAAGTACCAAAGATGTTATACTTTGTGTGGTACTTTGGAGGCATTTTGTTCCATATCTTTCACCATAACTCCAAGTTCCTCGTTGACCACTTGACTCCTTGCCCACTAACTCCATGTATTTTGCCCACCGTTTTTACTCATCAACTGTTACTTTTTGTCGACTGCTTGGCTCATTGCCTTGTTAGTTATTAGCGACTACTCACCAATTGACTCCTTACCCTTCAGCTCCTAAGCTCCATAGGCTACAACAAAATTTTAATCAAGATATAATGATGAAAATCCTTAAAAGACTGCCTGTGAAGTCTCTATAGAAATTTAGGCGTGTTTCAAAGGCTTCGAATGCTTTAATCTCACCTCTAGAATTTGTCAAATTGCATCTACATTGTCATTCAAAATTGAATAATAAGGTAATGACACATAGTAGTTTAAATTGGATTATTAGCTATATGTCCTTGTTTTCTATTACAGAAAACAAGCAATCATCATTTCACAAGTTTATTACATATGACCGAGCAGCTCAGTCTTAATCCCTGAAGGTGGATTTGAATTTTTGGGTTCTTGCAATGGAATCTTTTGTTTCCCTGCTAAACCGTATAGAGTAATCATTTGGAACCCTTCACCAAATGGAAACCTCAAGACATCCCCAAATGTCTGGCAGTTGGGCTACATGAGCATTTTTGGACTTGGGAACGATGAGCGTAATGATGACTACAAGTTTGTTTATGATTATTATGCTAACAATGGTGATGAGAATGTTGTTTTGGTGTACAGTTTTAAGCATGGGTCATGGAAAAGAAGTGAAAGAGGGTTTAGTAGTTGGTTTGTTAATCCTATAATTGTTGTGTTTGTGAGTGGTAGTCTCAACTGGTGCAACAACAACTTAGTCGACAGTGACTAGAATTGGAATATAATTTCTTTTAACTTAACCACTGAAACGACCAAAGCAATGGCGTTAGCCAGCCATGAACATGGGGCTGCTATTTGTATAAGTGAATCAAGAGGATTTCTTTTTGCAGGTTTTCATCACAAACATCAAATGGAAGTTTGGGTGATGAATGAGTATGGAGTTGAAGAATCTTGGACAAAACTAGTCTGCATTCCAAACTTACTAATTCATCATCTACTTCCCCGGGGTTTAGAGAACAGTGCATACATAGCTATATGTAATGATAAACTTGCAATTGCACATGTTTCTGAAAATGGTGATATTCTAATGATGCATGGTTGGGCATCGACTGAAGCTCCATAGGCCTAATGCTAAAAGGGGTAAGAATTTTAATCTCCCCTATGCTCTTGGTTATATGGTAACTAGTTATATGGAGACCGTTATTTCACCAGCCACGATCGATCAGTGAATGATGATTGATGAAGTGGGCTGGCTACTAGGTAGTCAACAACAACAATCTTAAGCTAATGGTTCATGTTGATGGATGGTATACTAGGTTGACTGGGCGGACCGCCCTCAAGACTGTTGTTGTTGACCGCCTAGTAGCCAGCCCACTTCATAAATCATCATTTACAGACCAATCAAGGCTAGTGAAACCAAGAACATAGGAGATATTAAAATACTTACCCCTTTTACCATTATGCCTATGGAGCTTCAGCTGATGCCTAACCATCATTAGAATATCACCATTTTCATAAGCATGTGCAATTGAGAGTTTAGCATTACACATAGCAATGTATGCAGTGTTGTCTAAACCCCGAGTAAGTGGATGATGAACTGGTAAGTTTGAAATGCATACTAGTTTAATCCAAGATTCTTCAATGGCATACACATTCATTACCCAAACTTCCATTTCACGTTTGAGATGAAAACCTGCAAAAAGCAATCTTCTTGATTCGCTTATAAAAATAGTAGCCTCATGTTTATAGTTGGGTAACACTATAGCTTTGGCAGTTTCAGTGGTCAAACTAAAAGAAATTATGTTCCATTCCCAGTCATTATCATCTAAGTTGTTGTTGCACCAATTGAGATTACCACTCACAAACACAACAATTATGGGATTAACAAACCCACTACTAGACCCTCTATCACTTTTTTTCCACGACTCATACTTAAAACTGTACACCAAAACCACATTCTCATCACCTTTCTTAGAATAATAAGCATACAAAACCTTGTAGTCATCATTATGCTCATCGTATCCAAATCCAAAGATGCTCATGTAGTCCAAACACAAGACATCTAGGATTGTCTTGAGGTTTCCATTTGATGAAGGATTCCAAATTATTATTTTATACAGTTTAGCACGAAAACAAAAGAGCTCATTCCAAGAACCCAAAAATTTGAAACCACCTCTAGGGACTAAGAGTGAGTTGTCATATGTAATAAGCTTGTGAAATGATGATTGCTTGCATTCTGTTAGAGAAAACAATGCAACGACATATAGCTAATCCAATTTACACTGCTATATATCATGATCTTATTATCCATTTTTTAATGCAATGACAATTTAGATACAATTTGACAAATTCTAGAGATGAGAGATTAAAGCACGCCAAAGTTTTGAAACACACCTAAATTGGAATAGAGACTTCACAGGCACCCTTTTAAGGATTTCCACGATTTTACATATCTTGATTCAAATTTGGTTGTGGCATATGACGCTTAGGAGTTAGGAGTAGTGAATACATCTTGATTGTGTGTCTTAGATTACAATTCCTTTAGTTGTTTGAAAACAGAAAAAAAAATATTATTTATTTGTATTGAACTCTGATCCTTCTCCCTATTCACAAGAAATTTGAATGTCAGTACAAAAGGAATAAAAATAAAAACCATACAAATATACAAAAAACATTCTAATAAATATTGCTAGTGTTACATCATTGATTAATTTCAGTATGATATTATTATAGAATTAATTTATCTAGTTTAGAATTAATTACCAATAAGAATACTTCAAAAAATTACCAATACGAATAAATGAATATTTAATTTTTAATTAACAACTAATAAGAATTTTTAAAAATGAAATTATCCAAATACTAAACATGCCTAAGTTGTTATTATCATCACTTATATGAAGTTCTATATACTCCAGGTAACTAAACTTAATATTATAAAAATAATATAATTAAATTGTCAATAACATCATTCAAATTTTATTAATAAGTCAATTAGACACATAAAACGAGAGGAAAGAAGTGCATCATTTATAATAAACATTATCTTTACTTGTACACATTCACTTCACTTATTTTTATATCATTTCACCCCCTCTAGCAAAACCATCAACCACCACCTACCTACCTCAATTATCACTATTTCCTATTTTCCTCTAGTATAATCATAATATATTCTCTTTAAGCACCATGACCTATTTATCAATACCTACTACCACCTACCTATTTAATCCACCCCAACTATCAACACCCACATAAGGTCTACTTACTTACCTATTACTGCATATGCATTTATGGCATTCATATTTCTTTTACTTGTTTTACCATTATGTCTCTAACTAATTAATCTCATCTACCTACACACAAGGCCACAACAACCTACATAGCTACAATATTATTTGATATTTTCATCATTTATCACTACATTTTTATTGCTTTATGAATAAAAGAATTTAATGCTAATTGATTTCAAATTTTATAATTTGACAAATAAATTGAACATATTATATAGCTTTCTAATGAACATGAAAACTTCAAATTTTTTGAGAAGTTGGAGAGATTGTAGCAAAATAGCCCAAAAGCTATTTGAAGTTTTGTAGTGGTTTATATCTCTTTCTCACTTTTAATAGCCAACAAACTTACAAATACGGGTGTATTAAGTAACCAAAATTTAGGAAAAAATAGAAAATGTATTCAATAAAATATGTTTCGAAATGAATGTGCTCATGTTTTCCCAATTTCAATTTCTTTACAAAGAAAACAATTTTTTGTGGTTGTTCAAATGGAAAACATAGATCTACACTTTTCAAAAAAAAAATTCAAGTCTTATAGCAAAGGGAATGAGACTAGAGATTACATACCTTCTCAAACTAAGGAGTTTCGATGATGATTGAAGAGATCGGACTGATAGATTTATTGGCACCTTATTTTTCAATCGAGAGACGAGAGTCATAAGAGATTGAGAGCAAGAGAGTCATAAGAGATTGAGAGCAAGAGAGAAGATTAAAGTGAGAGGAGTACAGTCTTGAGAGAGAGAGGATTTAAGTGCTTAGAGAAAGAGAGAGAGAGAGAGGGGGGAGATGGGGCGATAGAGGGGGGAAATGGTAAGGAGCATATAAATTGTTAGGGTTAGACATTTTGACGGGAGGAAATTGGGCGGGCTGACAAAAATAAATTTCATTTAGAGAATTGGGCCTATTTATTTTCCATTTAGAAAAGGTAAAGAGTAAAAATAATAGAAATGTATGAAATGGAAAGTGAGGAATAAGAGAGGATTTTGGGGAAAATTATTGTGTGGACCATGGTCCACATAGCTGTGTGGACCATGAATATAAGGTACATTATTTTTGTACTGAAGATACATTATTTTATAGTACTATAAAATAATGTACTTATAAAATAATGTAATTTCAGTATAAAAATAATCTACTCTAAAATAATGTACTTTATGTACAAAAATAATGTACTTTTAGTATATTAAAAATGTATTATTTATTTATGGTCCACACAGCTGTGTGGACCATGGTCCATGCAATAATGATTGGGATTTTGGTGCTTAGAGAGAGAGAGTAGGGGCTAGAGAGGGGAAATGGTAATGAACATATAAAGGCTTAGGGTTGGAGTTGGAGAAAATTGGGTGGGCCGACGAAGAAAATTTTCATTTAGAGAATTTGGTCTATTTGTTTTTAATGTAGAAAAGGTAAAGAGTATACAAAATGGAAATGTAGGAAATGGTAATGGAAAAGAATTGTCCATACTAAGTAGCCCTTAAAGTATATTTGGTTCACCTAATTGATTTTAGATGAAAAAGAATAATATTCAAGAGGGAAGCAATGGAATCACGACAACGATTAGTTCCATTATTGTTTTTATGATGAAATTTTGTGACAAAAAACAAACTTTGCGACGGAACATGTAGCGATGGAATCACTACGGAAAGTTGTTCTATCGTTTTCATACGACAAAAGTTTGCAACGGAGGACGATATTTGCAACGGAAAAGTTAGCCAATGACTAGCGACACAAATTTGTTTCGTCATTTTTTTAGGACGGAATTTTATGACGGAATACAAAATTTGCAACGGAAAGGTTAGCGACGGAATCGCGACAATAATTATTTCTGTCGTTATACTTCACGATTGAATTATGCAACTGATAAGCACCAAGAATAGCTCATTTTAGGGGTCATTAACGGGCTAGAATTGTATAGTTTATTACCCACTTTATAAGGATTTCATGCGTTAAGACTCGAATGTGACCAAAACCGCTAACAAGAGCTTGGAAGATGCTTTTTAAGCTATTTTGCAGCCAAACAAAGGACCTAAGGCCGAAACGGAGGAGAAAATGGAGAAACCATGAAGCATGAGCCTCCCACGAAGCCTCACACGCGTGTGGAGGGGCGTGGAAACATTTCAGAGAGCCCCCACGACCTCCACCACGCGTGTTGAAGAAACGCGGAAAAAGAGTCTTCAGGGCTCGACGCGTCGAGAACATGCCGTAGTATTTTCCGAGAAATTCCTTGAGGGCTCGACGCGTCGAGCCCCTGGTTCGACGCGTCGAGACCCCGAAATCAACCCTAAAATCCTTATGCGGGAAAATTACTATGTTGCCCCTATTTTGTTTCCCCTATATAAGGCTCCTTATTTCAGACCTTTGGGGCATTAGTTTTAGGTAGTAGATAGCTTAGGTAGGGGAGGAGACTCCCAATAGTTTTAGATCCAATTTTCCTTTCCAAATTCTCATTAGAGTAGATTTAGATTAGGTTGAAGATGAAGATGTAGATCCAAACTTCCTTGGGTATAAATTCTCTCCTTTCAATTTAAAGTTTGAATCTTTATTTTCTTTGCTTTGTTTATATTGCTTCTATTTAATGTTTAGCATGTTAGATTAGAGTAGAAAGGGGATTGGTGGCCCCATGGTAGATCTATGTTCGTGGATGTTTAATATTATTGCTAGATTAAATGTGAGCTTTGTGATTGTTGGATGATGATCTTGTGTGGATGATGTTTATTATTGCTTTGTGCCTAAGAGTGCACCTTAGGTAGCAAACTTAAAGAAAGTGAGTGTGTGCGCGATAGCGGCCACTCACGAGCCTAGATCACCCACATCTCCGCTCTTAGTCCGAAAGGACAAGATCCGAGAGGAGTGGTAGACAAAGTGTTCGATGAAATGCCCCAACCGAATGAGGATGTGGGAGTCCAAAGTGTGACGCCACTTGGTGATGTGCCATGAACTCCCTAGTCTATTCCACATCTCTTGCTCACGAAACCATACAAGGATAGTCCACATAGAGAAGCCTAAGGCCCCGATCTCCGCCTTTCCATTTATTTTTACCACAACCATATCAACCTTCCCCTTCCTTACCAATGAATCCAACCCTTAGCAAATCTTGTAACTCTTTTCCTTCAACCTCTTAGATGCCAACACACTAATTTGATTCCCATTCGCCATCCTTGAGAGACACGATACTCGGGGAGTTTAACTCTTCGTTTTACCACCCTTCACCTTCACCCTCACCGCAATACACAACATCAGCAACAGAATATGAGTTTTGCGACATAATATTTTTTCACACGATGGCGACATAAATAAACATTTCTGTTGCCAAAACTGCGACGAACTCAAGACGGAATGATTTCCGTCGCTACTTTGCGACGAAAAATTCCGTCACCATTTTCCGTCTCGCGACATATTATTTCCGTCACGAAATGAAATACGACAAGCCTGGAGGCTACGGAATGAATTCCTTCGCGAAAATGCAAAATTCCGTCGCAAAACACAATTTGCGACGGAATTTTGTGTTTTCGCGACGAAATTTTTATGTAGCGAATCGCATTTTTTCTTGTAGTGATCTATGATTCTTCTAGGTTAAATCCTAAACAACAGTAGAGGAAAGAGAGAGAGAAAAAAAAAAAACAACTGTCTATCAATAATGGTGTACTGTGATGAGTTTTGATATGAGCTATAGTAATATAGCACAAGTTGGATCATTTGAGGATAGAAATTTAAAACTATTATCACGAGGGAGGAGGTTATTCCTCGATTTGGGCAGTGGGTGTTGGAATTCGAGCTCACAAATCTATGATTCTTTTAATTTAAATTTAAAGTGAAATGTCAAAATTTTCAAAATAAATAAAATACTAAAAAAAGAAAACAAAACACCTTTTAAACATGCCTAGCAGGGCGCGTGCAATACACGCGCAAGTGGCGTGTGAAACTAACACTAACACAGTTTCTTTATTTTTTGTTCTTTTTTTTTCACACCCCAAATCCAATGGACCCACCTCTCCTAAAGAGATGACCATAGAGCAAGGTTGGAGATTTAGAAGCAATGCATTAATGGAGAAGACAATAGGTAGATTGGGGTATGTGAATTTTTACTATGATTATTCTAGGTTAAATCCTAAACAATAATAGAGGAAAGAGCAAAAAAGCAATTGTCTATCTAAAATTGTGTGATGAGTTTTGATATGAGCTATTGTCATATAGGTGGAGGTGAATGAGTTTTGAATAGAAATTTAACATTATTGTCACTAGGGAGGAGGTATTTGTGGATTTGGGCATTGGGTGTTGGAATTCTAGCTCAAAAATCTATAGTTAAATTCAAAGTGAAATGTCAAAATTTTAAAAATAAATAAAATACTAAAAAAAAAAACCAAAAACTTTTAAGCATGCCTAGCAGGCCTGGCATGTGCAGTAGTTGCACAGTTTGTGTGTGAAATCACACTAACATAGTTTCATTTATTTTTGTTCTTAATTTTTTTTTTGGGTATTCCAACATCCTGCCACACCTGAAATCCAACAGAACACTGCACAACCCCAGTTCTCTAGAAGAGATAACGGATAGAGCAAGGTTGGAGATTTAGAAGCTATGCATTAATGGAGAAGACAATAGGTAGATAGGAGAGATGAATTTTACTTTAGGTCTTTCAAATCTATGATTCTTCTAGGTTAAATCCTAAACAACAATAGAGGAAAGAGGGAAAAAGCAATTGTCTATCATGTTTTGATGAGTTTTGATATGAGCTATAGTAATATAAGAGGAGGCGAATGAGTTGAGGATAGAAATTTAAAACTAATGTCACTAGGGAGGAGGTTATTATTTGGGCGGTGGGTGTTTGAATTCAAGCTCACAAATCTATGATTCTTTTAATTCAAATTTAAAGTGAAATGTCAAAATTTTAAAATTAAATAAAATACTAAAAAAAGAAAACAAAAAAAACTTTAAACATACCTTGCAAGCATGGCGCTACACGCGCAGTTGGTGTGTAAAACTCACAGTAACATAGTTTCATTTTTTTTATTACCTATGCCACTCTCCCCATCCACCCTAAATCCAATGGAACACTGGACAACCCCATTTCTCCAGAAGAGACGACGGATAGAGAAATGTTTGAGATTTAGAAGCTATACATTAATGGAGAAGACAAAAGGTAGATTGGGGAGGTGAATTTTTTACTTTTGGCCTCTCAAATCTATGATTCTTCTAGGTTAAATCCTAAACAACAATGGAGGCAAGATGGAAAAAGCAATTGTCTATCAACAATGGTGTGATTAATTTTGATATGATCTATAGTCATATAGGAGGAGGCGAATGAGTTGAGAATAGAAATTTTAAACTATTCTCACTAGGGAGGAGGTTATTTGTGGATTTGGGCCGTGGGTGTTGGAATTCAAGCTCACAAGTTTATAATTAAATTTAAATGTAAATATCAAAATTTTAAAAATAAATAAAATACTAAAAAAAACAAAAACTTTTAAATATGCCTAGCAGGCCTCGCACGTGCAATTCACGCGCAGTTGGTGTGTGAAACTCACGCTAACAGAGTTTCATTGTTTTTTTTGCGTATTCCACCCTCCCCACACACCGTAAATCCAACGGAACACTGCACAACCCCACATCTCCACAAGAGATAACGGATAGAGTAAGGTTGGAGATTTAGAATCTACCAGCGGACGCAGCTGCTTAATTAAAAAAAATATATAAATGACTGGTTGCGTCCGGGGTAACTCCGGACGCAAATAGTCCGGACCAATTGCGTCTACGGCATATGCGCCTGGAGTACTCCAGACGCAAATTAAAAGCCCAAAATTTCATACGCGAATGCCTCTTTTTGTACTAGTGGTAGGTTTGTATTAACAGAACTTAATGGAAAGAGTACAGACATAGGGATATATATACAAGAGAAATCGTAGAAAGACTATGATACGGAGACTAGGATAAATAATCATCTGACTCAAATACTAAAGTCCTAATAAGGCTCACTCTTTTCCCCATTATGTATCTGTAAACCACATCTTGGATTTTCACCAGCGATGGTTACAAAAGATGTGAAAATGAACACCAAAATTTTAATAAGTCCTATGTTTTTGGACCCTACCGAACTAATTTAATTCTTCTAGCCTAACTTACATTTATAAAATATTACACCCAATCTCATTTTTCAAGCACCGAAAAATAGTCATTCGCAATTTTTTTTTTTTTTGGTTTTTAATAATAAAAGAAGATATAATGTTATTTGTTATGATTGTGACTATTATATATAGGACCATCTCACGGATCCTTATTCGTTAGACGGGTCAGGTCGGGTTGGATCAACATGCAAATGTCATACTTATATACTCAAATGTTATATACAAATTAGGAATAAATTTTTTGTCACTTATAAGGAAAAATGTAATACTTTTAAAGAAAAATGTATAATAATAATTTTGCATTTTGATGTAAAAATATTATATTTTTCATCAAAAGTATTACATTTTCCAAAATAAGTAATATTCCCTTTACTTTTAAGGAAAAATATAATATTTTTGAGGAAAAATGTATTATTTTTAAATCGAAATGTAAAAATAATATTACATTTACCATTATAAGTAACAAAACTTTTATTCATGATTACTATTACATTTGAACATATATATAAGTATGACATTTGTGCGTATAATAAGTATAATATTTTTACATTAACCTGACTCGAACCGACCTGACCGTCTCACGGTGAGACGGTCTCACATAAATGTTTGCCTTATATCAAATTGTCCTACCTAAGTTACTTGTACAGTTGTACTCCCATGCATGTTGTTCACCAGTTTTATTAGCAGGGGAGGTAAAACGTTTTTCCTCTGATCTCTTAAATAATACTTTTTCTTTTTTGGAAACTATGAAACTTTATTACCACAAAATAGTACAAACCAGGCCACACACAAATTTAAGCTCAAAGAAATCTAAACGTATATAGACTCTATTTTGGCAGAGCTTATTTAGGAGCTTATAGCTTATTTTAACCTACTAATAAGCTATAAGCTCTGTTTGGTAATGTTCCTAAAATAAGCTAGTAGCTTAAAATAAGAGCTTATTTTTAAACTCTATCTAAGGAGCGTTTCAAAATAAGCTAGTAGCTACCTAACTTTTTTTTCACAACCTTATTATTTTAAAGAAATGACATCATTTACACTTCCCAATTAAAACATTTTTGGCTAAATCTTTTTTACTTTTTTTCTTCAATATGTTTAGTTGTAATTTCAATTTGACATTTTTGTTTGAACATTGATTTTTGTATGAATTAATCTTATGATTTATAAACATTTTGTTTTACTTTATATGTTTTCAAATATATGCTCTTACTTTATATTTTATTAAAATATATTGATTTCACTATTTTATTTTTAAATATATAAACAAACTTATTTAAATTTAAACTATTTAAATTGTATGAAGATATCATTTTTAGTCTTTTTGCATTTATTAGCTTATCAAAAAGCTAATTTTACCAAACACTTTTAAGCATAACAGCTACATTAACAGCTCTTCAGATTTCAGCTTCGAACTTATAGCTTTTCAGTTTTCAGCTACTTTTCAGCTAGGTTTGCCAAACATATCCATAACCGTCAACTCCCCCATATGGGAGGTAATGAGATTGTGTCTCAGTAGAAACGAGTTGACTCTTTGTGCTTTAACATGTTGAGAAAGTATGTATGAACATATACTACAATGTAATAGGTACGTAACCTAATACAACCTAACAATACAAATTATATGATTAAACAAATATAACCAAACCAAAATAACTCAACTGAGCCCAAAATTTAAATGACATAATAGTACAAACCCTAACTTTATAATTTGCTTCTCAAAGAAAAAAAAAATTGTTACCTACATAGAAAAATTATTGCTATGCCTGCATTGCTATATCAATGCACTTCCATGCCATCGCCACTAAAACCCCAAACGTCACACTAACGGCGCAAGAGACAACTAGCATTTTTTTGTGTGCGCGTTTAATCTCTTTGTCTCTCTCCCTAAAAGATCAGGAAAAGTTCTTTATATAATATTTGTTTTTTCTCGACTATACTAACATTTTCATTTTAAATTAAATTTAGATCATTTGAATAAGTCTAAAATTAAATTGAAAATGAAGAGCTAAAAATAAAGAATCACACTCTAATTGATGGCCCAAAAAAGTTGCATTAAACATTGCATTACCCACCGTATATGATGATTCCCATAATATACATGGCATAGTATGTATTTAACCTAAAAGAGGAAATATGTAATCCAACCTTTTGTTTGGCAATTGTTATACCATGGACCAGATTTAATTTCCAGGTTAACATTACATTGTGGATCCTAATTAAAAATGGCATTCATATTATGTATATGCAGATAATACATTATGTATTCTCCGTTAAAAAACTTATGTACCTATTATCATGGCCGGTCCTGAGCACGGGCGGGCTGGGCGATCGCCCAGGGCCCCATGCTAGAAGGGGTCCATCCATATATATGTATATGTATACATATATATTATAATGTTATAATTATATTAGTATACAATCTAATGGGGTAGCTTAAGTGGTAAGTGAGTTCTTTTTATGAGGAAGAATTTTGGGAGAATGTGTGTTCGATTCCCACAACACAATTTCTCATAGGCTGGCTCCCACAAAATTGTGGTTGTGTTAAAGACTGAGGAGATCTTTTTAAAAATATTCAGTGTTTTCTTCTTTTTTTTTTTTTTTTCTTTAACGCAGCTAATATAATCACAAAGAGGAGATATAAATAAAATTTTCAAAAAACACAGAATAATCTAATGAAAATTTGAAACAATCTAAAGAAAATAAATATATTTCATGTTATTTGAGATTATTATTTTTTAGTATTATTAAATTTTAATTTTAATTTTTTATATAGGGCCCATTTTTTTAAATTTCGCTCAGGGCCTCCAAAATGTTTGGACCTGCCCTGCCTATTATAATATTATGAGAAATGATTATTGCTAATACCAACCACTTACAAGAGTGATCAGTCATTTGCAAGTTTTTTTTTTTGTTTTTAATAATAAGAAAAGTATAATATATTATGTGCCTGCGTGCAGTAAATAATATATTATGTATTTGTAATTAATAAATTACGTACATATTACAATTAATATATTATATGTCTCATCTGTTAATATAGTAGGTATCGATTACGATTTACATGTGTATTTTCTGTTAACTGAAAGTCTGAAAGTAACTTACGTGTTTGGTAAATAATTGTCAGCTGACTGTATTAGTAGATTTGACTAGTTGATAGGATTAACTGATTGTAGAAAAGTGTTTGGTAAATTAGTTGTTAGCTGATAGTTGATTACGTGCAAAATGACTTTCTCAAAAAGCTCATCGAAAAAGTTGCTTTGAGAAACTTTTTTTATTTTAGCACTTTGGAGTACTGTTACAAAAATGGTGATTAACTATACACTCATATTGATTGTTTAACCAAGTCAAACAGTTAACAGTAGTCAAAAAAATAAAAACTGACTGATAAGCTAACTATATTACCAAACAAGGCCAATATGATCATTATTACATGGATCATAGTCCACACAGCTGTGTGGACCATAAATAAAAAAAATATTTTTAATATACTAAAAGTATATTATTTTTGTACATAAAGTAAATTATACTGGAAGTACATTATTTTGTATAATGAACCTTCAATACAAAAGTAATATATATACTTTTAGTATATTAAAAATGTACATTATATTCATGGTCCACATAGACCATGGTACACACAATAATTTATCCTAATATATTGCAGATATATAATTTGAACAACGTTTTAGACCAGACTAAAAATGCAAGGTGACCCTAATCCATGCGATAAAACTAGAATTTGCCTTTGTTTGGACATCATGGCCTTCTCTCGACAAAGGCATAAGCCCATCACGGACTAAAGTAAAATTGGCAAATTATATCATGGACCAGGCCACCAGGTATCAGCAATCATTATTGCATGGACCATGGTCCATGCAATAATTTGTCACCAGGTCTACCTTACGTTGTGGACCTAGTCCAAAAGTAACTTTTAAATTTTGTACCTGTAGTTGATACATTCTGGACCTATAATTATTAACTATTTATAAATAAATTGAAAGGCACATTGCATGATATTACGGACACATAATATGATAATTACAGACACGTAAACTATTAATTGTTGGTACACAATATGTTAACTCCAGACATATAACATGTTAACCAACATCTTATGTGTCTGCAGTTAATATATTTTGTACCTCCAATTAAAAATTTATGTGTCAATAGTTATTATGTTATGTATGTGTTTATAGTTAACATATTATGCGTCTTCAATTCATTTACAAGTACTGAAATTATTAATTGCATTTATAAAATGTGTTAACTGCAAACATATAAATTTTAAATCAAGATCAAGAATGTAATATAAACTCTGGTCCATGGTATAACAATTGAGTAGAATTATTATTTTAAAACATCGTTACTACGTTACAGAGAAAACTGCTACAAATTACGTTAAACCATCATCATCTGAAGCATTAATTAACGTACGTTTCCGACCAGCTAGGTAGCAAAGGCCAAAGGCACGTCAGATCAGTGTCATTAGTCAAGGTCGAGGAGAGAAAACATATTCTTGAAGCACTACTACATAGGAATAGGAATTAATTATCATCTTATTTAACTTTATATATTCTGAAAGCATAAAGGTCTATATGAATGCTCAGTGTACTACAAAGTGAACTACGTGGATAGGTGGAGATTCAGTTTGTAGTTAAGATTACTGTTCGTGATTATTCTTTGTACTATGAATTTATCATCAGAGCGGGTCTGATCTATTGCCGATTCCTTGTTCGATTCAAAGTCATAAATTTTCCAAAGGGATGAACCTAGCTGCCTAGGCCCTGAAAGTTCGTAGTTTAGGGCGAGGTGTAAGAGGGTGGTAAAACGTGGAGAAATTTTTCCGAGTGTCGTGTTCTCAAGAATGACAAATTGGAATCGAATTAAGTGTTGACATTTAAGGTATTAGAAGGCAAGAGTTACAAGAATCACTAGCTAACAAAAGAATCATAAGGGAAGAGATAAACAAATGTAATATTAAAGGAAACAAGAGAGTAAACAAGGAGATAATGGATATCTTACCTAGGCTTCGTGTTTGACATTGCTATGGGGATCCTAGACAATGTGACTCGGCCTCAATCAAGGGAGCCCACGGCACCATCACCGGGAGGCGTCACACTCCAGACTCCCGGTTCCTCAGTCGAATGGGGCATTGTATCGAGCACTTGGTCTACCATCCTTCGCGGGCATCGCCCTCTCGAACCAAGGGCAGGGATGTGGTCGATTAGGACTCGTGCAGATCCACTATCGCGCAACTACACTTCCCCTAACTCTATTATCTATCTCGACCAGAAATAGAAGCGAATCGAAACAATCATCAACCAAACAAGATATTAGAACCCTAATTCAACATTTCTACAATCAATATAAATATTTCATCAAATCAATCACAATAACTAGCTTAGGTTGGGACATCCAATCCCCACTCTAATCTAGTCAATCATCATCAAAATCATAAAAGCAAAACAAAGCATAACATCAATAAAATCAAATTGAAATTGCAATTGGAATTAAAGGAAATGCAAAAGTAGAGTAGAGATTACCAATCTAAGGAGAGCACTCTATTACACTTCAATCTTCCTATTTCAAAAGCAAACCATAGATCTACTTCTACTCCCTACCTAAAAATCTAGAACTAAGGAAGGGGAAAATCCCCTAAGGGAAGAAGAAAGAAATCAGATCTAAAATTAGGAGTGGATCCCTTCTAAAATGTTAGGGTTTGCTTTAAATAGTCTCCATAAAGCCAAATCCCGAAATTGCCCTTAATGACCTTGGCCACGCCTGCTCCACGCATGGAGGCTGGGCGTGGAACCACACTGGAATTGTTCCACGCCGGCCCCACACGTGGGAGAGGCGTGGGCCTTCTGCTGCCCGCTTCGTTTCTTCGGTGTTTGTTCCTTTGGCCTCGGGTCCTGTTTAGTCTTGCGAAAATGGCTTCGAAACACGACATAAAGTAGAGTTTTGCAAGAATAAACACATCAAAGATCATTACGCACTAATTGGTCACAAATGGGCATAAAACATTGCATTTGAGTCCTCAAATCGATCATTTTCCTAACTACTTTTGGCGCTTATCAAAGTTTCCACACTTAAACCATTGATTGTCCTCAAGCAATTCACAATCTAAACTCTAACCACTTAAGTGCCAAAAGTAGTTATGTACTCTCATCAATTGATTGACCAAGCGATTCTCGGGTGTTACCGACTGGAGAAGGTGAAATCCCCCACACTATCTACCACGAATGTTAAACACGTGCCAATTCAATCTGAAAAATATAAAATGGAAGCAAAAATCTCTAAAGGGTCAAATTTAAGCACAAGAAAACCAATTCACACCTTTCCAAGAATGCAACACAATGTGGAGTTCACCTTCTATTTTGTCAAGGCCTTAAGCCGATAACCCTAGTGGGAATGATAGCCACCCGCCATCGCACATTACCGCCGAAATAAGGGAGCTGCTACACCGTTGGACTGCCATACGGATGGGACTGATGATCGTGGTTCGCCATTGAAGAAGAAGTAACGAGAGAGAGGGGGACGAGAGGTTGGAGGTTTGATGAGAACTCGCAGAGATCCTCCATTGTTGTTGTTGTCGTCGGTGGACAAGAGACGAGAAGGAGATGGAAGGAGAGACGCGCGAGAGGCAGAGAGGAGAGAAATGGGAAGGCTACTAATCAATGCACACATATATATAGTAGGTTTAGGTTTTGCTTTTTGGGTTGGCTCTATTTATAGAGATGGGTCAATGCTTGGGCTTATATAATTTGGACTCAAGACTAACCATATATAGTCTATAAACTACATATGCATAATTATGCGCTTAGAATAGTTTAAATAGTAAAATGATAATAAGCTATATACACATATATTAGTCCAAGCCCTAATCCAAAATAGTTAGGCTTAGAAACATTTTACTAGAATAATAAATAATAAGAAGATTAGCCCTTATTTTAAATATTTACGTATTTAAAATAATAATAGGAAAATACAGGGTGTCACAACCTGGTTGATGAGCACAAATGATGAGTGAAAATGGGTGTAATGTCGTTCCGCTGAGGATTGGGGTTATGGCACGTGATTGTATGAATTACTAGGCACTAGAGTATATGAATTTATAGAATCCAAGTAACTACAACTGAAAGATGTGAATTAAAAGAAAGCAATTGATTAAGGTGAAAACTATATGATAAAAGGTATGGGTCAGATTAGGGGGATTGTAATCTTGATGTTCCAACCAACTCAGGATTAGGGAAAGAATAATTAACCAAGGGATATATGGGCAATGCACAAAAGAATTCTACTCAGCTACTTTCGTAATAAATAAGAGAATTAGGCTAAAATTGCCCCACTGTCGTGATGCATCAATTATAACCTTAAACACCTAAGCATTGTAAGCCCCCAAAATTACCTCTACTTTCATAACAGGAAAATTAGGTTGAAATTGGTAAGGCTCGAGTTCTCCATCCAACTTTCGTTGCAATGAATCCCTCTCCTAGACTAGCAATTAATTATGGCCACAAACCAATAACTAGTGCAAAGAAAGTCCCCAAATCAACATAAACCCTAGGTAAAAGATTCAATCCCTTTATGCAATTAATCATAAATTGAACATCAAGATTAACAATGGATCCCTAATCCAAACCCATAAACGAACTACTCCCGCATGATGGGAGTAAACAAAACAAAGCAATAATTAATAACCATAAACATTGCAAGAATTAAAAGGGAATAGAAACTTATCTGATAAATAACAAATCCAACTTCAATCCTTCATTCCAATCTTGAAATAAAATAATCTAATGTAAAACTAGTCTAAACTATGCTGGGAAAATATAAACTAAAAACTAGGGTTTAGAACTCTGTAAGGGAACCTCTTTAATTGTAGAGAATAGGTCAAATATATAAGAGGTAGATGGGCCTTGGCCCATTAGGCATCTTATAATTCATTTCCAACTTGTATTCTTCATTGTAATTCCCTTTTCTTCCAGAACTTGTCCAATATTCTTCCTTTGTTGTTCCTTGTAGATATTTCAGCACTTGGACAATATAACACACAAATAATTCCCAATTTCACTAGGATACAGAAAATAACCTTCAAAACAACTAGAATAAGGGGTGAATAATTGTACAAAATAGCAGATATCACTGGTCATCATTTGTTACACGAGGATGGTGAGGCTCTTAATGATGTTTGTTGTTACAGAAGATTTGTAAGACGATTGCATTATCTTATGGCAACAGGGCCAGACATAACCTATGATGTCCAACAATTGAGTCAGTTTTTTGATGCTCTAACTGATAACCATTTGGTTGTTGCTCATGGTGTGCTACATTATATCAAGGGTGCTCCTGGCCAGGGATTATTCTATCAGGATGATAATACCTTACAACTCAATGCATTTTCAGATTCTGATTGGGCCTCTTGCGTGGAGACTCGCAAGTTTGTTACTGGCTACTGCTTATTCTTTGGCTCTGCTCTTGTATCGTGGAAATCAAAGAAGCAAGATATTGTGTAGAAGTCTTCCTCAAAAGCTAAATACCGAGCTTTAGCCACTACTGTTTGTGGAATCCAGTGGCTCATTTCCCTAATTAAAGATTGCATGTGCAGATGAACAAACTTGCTACTCTGTTTTGTGATAACAAGTCTGTTGTGGCCATCACTAAGAACCATGTGTTTCATAAACACACTAAACACATAGAAATTGATTCACATATTATCCGTTAAAAGGTTACTCAAAGGCTCATCAAGTTACTCTCTGTTTCCTCATCTAACCAGGTTGTTGATGGATTTACCAAATATCTTCCTATTTCTCCATTTCATTCATTTTTATCTAAGCTAGGCATTCAAGATCTTCTTGCTCCAACTTACGGGGGATGTTAGAGGATTAAAATAAGGTTGATAAGGGTTGAGGGTATTTCTATATTTTTTTTTCCTTCTTCCATCTGTTGTAATCGCCATGTGTATAAGTTAGTTGTTGCCTCCTTTGTAATTCAGTTGTCATTCTTCATCATTCAATAAAGATATTTTCCAGAGCTTCCCAGTAGCTTAATAAGTGTTTATTTGTCCATATTTTCCCTCTTTTATTAGATCATTTTGTTTGCTAATCATTCCAAGTTTCATGAAGATTAGTGCTTATTATTTGTGTTATTTTGCAAGGAGTATGAGTTACAAAGCTTTGAAAGCAAAGATGGGTATTGATGGATATATTAGGAACGGACCAAGTCGACCCGAGGGAGCAACACAAGGGTCACGAGAAAGTCCGGGACCCGGGGTGGAGCCCCGTGCTTGACCCGGGCCCGAGCTATTTCATTTAGCCTCTCGGCCCAAGGCCTTGGCTAAGAGGCCTCGGTTAAGAGGCCTCGGCCCGGGGCCTCGGCTAGGAGGTCTCGACCAGAGGCCTCGGCCCAGGGCCTCGGCCAGGAGGTCTCGGCCCAAGGCCTCGGCTGAGAGGGCTCGGCCACGGGCCCGGTCATGGGGCGGGCGCGGTCAAAGCGGATCTATAACTGTTCCCCCATCTTAGGGGGGCAGTTAGGGATTTTGGAGGGTATAAGTAGGCGTGTTATTGTCTCATTAAGACATGTTCTATATTCTTTGTCCTAAACTACACTTGTAATAGCTTATTAACTACGATCTAATACAATACTCGGTCCCTGCGACCTTGTCACATTCATTTCGCCTATTATTCCTTGTTCCTTCGTGCTATCATTCATTTAACAGGTTTATTAGTCTGGACCCCCGGGTTAATTAAATCCATCATTGGTGCTTTCATTGAGAGCTGACGTCAGGCTCAAGCGTGCTAGTTTACCCTAGCTATGACAAGATCGAGATTCAACTCTCGTAACACCAACGGCTCTCAGAGCGCCCACGTCCCACCGAGCGGGAACAGCCGTAATGGGGCCGCTAGTCGCCCGCGGGCCCCCTCCGTAAGGTCAGCGGGGGACTTGAGGGATCATCTCACCAACAACCGCAATGGAGGGCCGGCGCCTACCGCCCCTCTTCCAGCCCCACCCCCTCAGGAGGGGTGGGCCGCCATTCAACAAGCCGCTACCGCGCTGACCCATCTCGTTGAAGGATTCCAAAGGGGTCCTCAGGCCACCCAACTTGGTCCCGAGGCCCCCCGCGGAGTACCAACCCCAGCACCAACGCACCCGAGAGAACGCGGTGAGCCTAGCAACGGGCATCCCCGAGCGCAAAGAACTCAAGTTGAAGGGGAGGTCAACTCACCCCGACCGTCGGAGAGGCGGTGGGAATGGGATGTCCACCAAAACATACAGGAATGTCGGGAGCCTGGTAAGGAGCATTCGGCCATATCTAAATCCGCCTTGGCTCGGTTGGGTACCCGCATACCGGCCTGAGACAGGTTATCGATGAGGCCCCCGGCAGAGGAGTCAGCTGCGCCCAAGTCGACGAGTCGTCGGCCCCAACACCAACCGCGACAAGAGCAAGCCTCCCGAGCCGAACGGTCCGGGGAGACCAACGGTGGGGCCCCGAGCCCGCACCGAGATGAGGTCGAGCAGCTCCGAAGGTGGATGGACGAGCTCCAGAAAAAGATTTACGAGAAGGACGGGTCTCCGGAGCCACAGGACGTGCTGACCACCCCGTTCACGGGGGCAATCATGGAAGAGCCCTTCCCCAAGGACTTCCGTTTCCCGACAATCAAGACGTACTCAAGGACTTCCGACCCGCGAGCGCATATCAACAGGTACCGGGCCGCCATGTTGATGACGGGAGCTAGTAACGCTATCATGTGCCGGGGTTTCTTTTCGACCCTGGATGGCCAGGCCCAGGACTGGTTCGGATCCCTCCCGGAGGGCTCCATCTCTACCTTCGCGGCTCTTACCAAACAATTCATGTCTTATTTCGCCAGCAACGTACAAAAGAGGAAGGAGTTTGCAGACCTATATCACGTAAAGCAGCGGCCCACAGATTCACTACCGGAGTTCCTCAACAAATGGAAGCGTGAAGTATTGGGGGTCGCCAACTTCGACGACAGGGCAGCCCTGATAATCTTCAGGAATAACTTGCGGTCCGGCCCGTTTTACCGGGACCTCATCCGGTACCCTTTCAAGACCTACAACGAGCTGATGGATTGGGCAACGAGGTTCGCAGAGGCAGAAGTAGCTGAGAAGCGGAAGAAGGAGGAGGAGGAGGGGAGGAGTCAGAAAGACAAGGCACCCCAAGAGGAGCGTTGGGCGCCAAGGCCACCCCGCCGCGAGTTTGCCGAGGGACCTCGGTTAACCCCTGCGCGTTTCCTCACCCCCTTAACACAGCCCGTAAGCACTATCCTGGACCACGCGGAAGGCCAAGGGATCGGGCAGTACCCAGGGGAGTGCATGAAGATATCCCCCAAGGTGGACCCCAATAAGTATTGTAGGTTCCACCGCCAGACAGGGCACGACACAGACGAATGCATCCACCTCAAACGTCAAATCGAGGACCTCATCCAAAGGGGGTACCTCGGCCAGTTTGTCAAGAGACCGGGGGGGCAGGGCCAGGGCCCGAACCAAGGCAACGTATGGAAGAAAGGGGGTGGCTTTGTGCCATCCACATCAGCACACCGTAAACGAGAACTGGGTCAACTAACTGAGGAGGAGGAGGTGGAACTCGACAACCCCGCACCCCGGAAGAAACAGGCCATCCACGTTATTTTTGGGGGGCCAGAAGAGGGGGACACACCAGCGGAGCGAAAGAAGTGTGCGAGAAGCCTATATATTGGAGAGGTCGTGCGACCCCCGCACGAGAAGAAGCCGAGGCGTGAACCCATCGTGTTCACAGAGGCTGACCTACCTGATGGCCCCCTCCCCCATCTTGACGCCCTAGTCATCAAGGTGGAAATCAGCGATGTGATAGTGCACCGGGTGCTCGTGGACACAGGCAGCTCGGTAAATGTCATGTACTACGACACGTTCACCCAGCTGGGCCTATCGAGAAAGCAGTTGGGGCAAGTGCGGACCCCTTTATCGGGCTTCACAGGGGACTCCATTGAGACGGAGGGGTCCATAAACCTGGAGGTGGAGATAGGCACCCCTCCCCATGTCAAGAGGTGGGAGGTCGAGTTTGTGGTGGTCAAGATCAATTGCGCTCATAACATAATACTCGGTCGGCCTGCCCTAGAAGATCTTAGGTGCTTAATCTCCATGGAGCACCTGTGCATCAAATTCCCGACCCCAGCAGGGGTCGGGACCGCCCGGGGAAATCAAAAAGACAGCCGTAGCTATTAGGAGGTGGTCAATCTTATGCATTTCAATAAACGTAGCCAGCAATCTATTTTGTTAGGAGGTGGTCCGTCCCCTCCGTTTTAATAAACTCAAGAAAAATAACCTCACCATGGATGTTTCATTTTCATGTTTTGTTTTCTTTTGAGGAGGGGGAGGGGGTACTTACCCGACCTTTCCAATCATACCCTAAGGGGGCACGAGGCCCGACCTCGCGTACTAACCCCGACGGAAGAGCCTAACGACCTGTTGTTAAGCGACCCGGGTCGAAAAGCTATCACCCTAAGGGGGCACGAGGAGACGTCCTCGCGTACTAACCCCGACGGAAGAGCCCAACGCCCGCTGTCAAGCGACCCGGGTCAAAAAGCTATCACCCTAAGGGGGCACGAGGTCCGTCCTCGCGTACGAACCCCGACGGAAGAGCCCAACGGCCCGTTGTCAAGCGACCCGGGTCAAAAAGCTATCACCCTAAGGAGGCACGAGGTCCGTCCTCGCGTACGAACCCCGACGGAAGAGTGTTTGGTCCGAGAGTACCCTCGGCCAAATGACTATGCAAAAAAAAAAAAAAAAAAAAAACTATCCAAGGTGTTAACTACCCCAAGTCGACTCCGAGTTTGGGACGAAGGGCGTACAGAGGAAGCTAAGAAAGAGGCCAAGTGCCCCCGGCCGAGAGGCTTGGCCCATAATGCCAACATAGCCGGGGGCGGGGCGTAGGTCAAGCTCTTCAAAAGGGGCCGAGGCCCGTCAAAGTCACGAGATACCAACCCCACGCAGGAAGCCGCGTTTTGGTAAGGTAAAGTGTAACATCATGCAACACAAGCAGTAGCAAAAGATGTGAAATATTCATTCAAACATAATATCCGAGTACATTGCGAAAAGAAGGAAATAAGCTAAACAAGCCAACGCCTATGCATTCAAGTCTGGAGTAGTAGTAGAGGCATGGTAAGCCGCGATCTCATCACCAAAGGTC
>CP025647.1:16457564-16553736 GCA_003576665.1 Ipomoea trifida | reverse complement strand
GTTCAAAACTAGGTGATAATAATAGAATTGAAAGACCTGGTTGATATTGTTGCAAAAACACTGTATTACATGCATCCCTATATATAGTCAGTTAAGGAGGATTTCTCATCTTTATTTTATTCTTTTTTGCAACTTGTGGGAATATTATATTCCATTGAGATTTGTGTTACTCCATATATCATGTCGAGTTCAATCTGATGGATATCCCAGCGGTGCACTGTGCTTAATTAGCCTCCGTTGCACTACGCTTAGCCTGTGACCAGTTTTGATATTAATTGATGGATCTCAACGCTGCATTATGCTTACTTATGGAGTTCTTTGATTATCTAGTTGTCATATTATTCTTACAAGCAATTGGTGATAAGTAGGTGGATATATTAACTATGGAAAAAAATTTATGTGAGACCGTCTCACCGTGAGACAGGTCGGATCAAGATGCAAATGTAATATTTATACGCACAAATGTCATACCTATATGCTCAAATGTAATACTAATTAGGAATAAAATTTTTGTTACCAGTAAATGTAATACTTTTAAAGGAAAATACAATACTTTTACATTTCGATTTAAAAGTATTACAATTTTCCTCAAAAGTATTCTATTTCCCCTTATAAGTAAGGGGCACTTGTCAACATTACTTACGAAAAATGTACGGGGTATTACTTTCTCTCTTATAAGTAACAAACATTGTATTTGTGATTAGTATGTATTATATTTGAGCATATAAGTATGAAATTTGCATGTTGCTTCGATCCGACCCAACCCGACATGTCTCACGAATAAGGATCCGTGAGACGGTCTCACACAAGTGTGGCCCATTAACTATTTAATTTAACCACATTGATAAGCTACAACGTCACATCTCGAATTGAGCAGTGACTGAACTAACAATTGAGTTCTTTGATTATCTGGTTGTCGTATTCTTCTTACAATCAGTTGGTTATAAGTAGATGAATATTAATCATTTAACCACGTTAATAAACCACAATTCCACATCTTGAATTGAGACTCGGCCGACGTTGAACACAATCAATTCACTGTAATTACTGAATATATGTAGTAAAAAAAAAAAAACAGAGCTTGGTATAAGAAGATGAAAACTTTGTAGAGTTGACAAACTATTTAGTTTGGCATTTTAATTAAGATGTGATTATATATAAGGATAAATATACTTAAACACTAATGATTATCCATGGCTACACATACATAAAATGTTATAATCTGCAAGAGAAGCATATTTTACGTCTAGTGTAAATTATGCATCAAATATTCTTATAGTAAAATTCTCTTGGCTCATAGGCTCATAGCTAGGATGGGGCCCGCGCGCGGGGGATGGGATTCCTTGATGATAATTCCAATATTAACTTTTGATAATATACGAGATGAGTGATTTGTCAATATCCATTTTAGAGCCTATAGGCTCGATCTGCAGCTATTATTGCAAATACGTGGAGGACAAGAATTTTTTGCTTGGAAAGATGATATAGCTTAATTTATACAAAGAATGGGGTCAAGAATATTCAACTTCATGTTATTTCTCAAATCAATAATTGAGATTCGAATTCAAGCTAAGAACATTGTGTTGTCATTCAAACTATTTTTTTTTTGTCTTTCTTTTTTGTTTTGTTTTTTTTTTATTGTTTTTTTTTTTAAGTTGATATTGTTAGAATCAAGAATTTAGTACTAAACAAAAAATTATAATTAGTCTTAAACACAACTTTTTCTACATACTTACAGTCAGTAGTGTTAAGAGTCCCACATTGATAAAATAAGAAAGAGAATATGGGTTTATAAGGCTATGGGTTAGACTAGCTAATTGGTTGAATTCAATCTTTTAGTGTGGTTTGTCCCATGTGCATTATAGCCCAGTTGAGTGACCCAAGCCCAATATGGGTTGGTGGTGGCGTGCGGTCCACTTTGTGTTCACCCGGTTGTGGGTGTTGTTTGTGGCGCGTGGTTTGTCCCATAGCTAATTGGTTGAATTCAATCTTTTAGTGTGGTTTGTCCCATAGCTAATTGGTTGAATTCAATCTTTTAGTGTGGTTTGTCCCATGTGCATTATAACCCAGTTCAGTGACCCTAGCCCAATATTAAATTATAACAAGTAGCACTTTCCATAGTAAGATGTTGGATTATCCATACTAGTATGAGTTTTTTGCTGTTTTTTATTTTGTTCAGATACATGTGGGAGAGAGATGAAAATAGGGAAGTGAAAAAAAAAGGAAAAAAAAAAAAAGAAAGAAAGAAAGAAAAGAAAACAGAAACTGCACATGCCCTGTTGGACGCATCCACGCGATTTGAGTAATGCTACAAGTACTCTCATTTTCTATTCGTTATGACATGGTATGCCTGATTGCTTAATTTAATAGGGGGCATTGGTTCGTTGTGCTTCAGTAGTTTGAGAAAGTATGTATGAACAGATACGATGTAACAGAGTCAATAGTATTCAAAAAAATAAAAATAGTACATGAAGTATTTTTTGAAGTAAAAACCAAGAAAAAATCACTCTCCCTATTAGCTAAAAACCATCTCTTTTTTCATTTCACTATTCCAAAAACTCCAAAAAAGCATTGGTGTGGTTGGCTTACCTTACGTACCTTCAAAGTTGAAGCACAATAGATATTTATAAGAAACACTTTCCATATACTTATAGTCATTGAAATGGGAACATTAGTTGACTAAAAACACCCTCTAGCTTTTGCATGGAGGGCATGCACGTACTGGTGTCATCTGCATGGTGAAGTGTGATGAATGCTTAAAATGGGTGTGGGTCTGCACTAGAAACAGATTTGTAATATCCACAACTTCTAGCTTATTCCGAAATGAATAATCGAGAATGGAATTGAAGAACAATATAATGTTTTGTTCTTCCCAACTGGGTAAAAGAGTTGGGATTGGTGCATGCATGTGAAATCCGGTCTTGCTTGACTGATTGAAATGCATGCATGTCAGGCTGGCCTGTATGTAGAAAAGTGTTATACTGTCCTTAACTGATGTGTACAGTTAGGTTTCGGTGGCATTAAGGTACGGAACTCTCTCGGCCGCTTACTTTAATTTGATATATGAATGGAATATTGTCGTACATTTGTTTAATTTCGAGTGGTGTGTGTTTGGAGCATGATTGAGTACGTGAACAAAACCTGTTGGCTCAATTGTGCGTATAGTATGTTAAGGATTAATATATAGTCCGGTTCAATGCCCCCATCACTGCGTTGCCCGCAGCCACTATATTCAATGAAAAAGTATCATTTTGCCTCTCAAATTCTACTAACTCAAAATTTTAACTTTTTAATTAATATTTTTCTGGAGATACAGAATGAAGATAATTTATCATCTTTTTTCACATTAATGAACAGTAAGAGAATATAGATTGTACGTGTTGGATCTCAGCACTGCATATTGCACTTGCCAGCCTTGAGTTGCACAACATGCTGAGTTTCAAATTCGTGATCTTGGCTCACGCTTAAGCACGAAGTTCTTTGGTAATAATAGTTATCATATTATTGTTTTTAAAATCAATTGGCTATAAATAGGTATATATTAACCATTTAACTACTGTAAGTGTACAAATGATACACATTTTATAGACTATATTATTTGTCAAAACTTAAGTTAATAGTTTAATAGGTTCTTATGATCTCAAATCTGCTGCCTGGACTTGCTTCTGGCGTTATCTCATGACCTGGGTCAGTACTGGATAGAATCAATCTCAAATTGGAGCTATTATTCTGGAAATGATTTAAATATGTGATGCTGAGTCTTTAATGGAAATCTGAGTTCGAAAAGTAACAGTGGGTTGATTATTGGAATTCACTCGTGTATAAATAGAGGATTTCTACATCATTGGAATTGACGAATTGAAGAGTGAATTCTTTACTGAACCTATCAAGGCTATTTTGATCATCATCACACGAATTACGAATTATATTATCTCTAAAGGTTATCTCATATTTCTTATAAGAGTGAAGCTGTGTGTTCAAAGTTTATTTGCAACTATGAGGAAGTTCTTGAAGACTTGGCAATTCGCATGCACGAACCGTCCACGGTTAAAGATTTGAAGAATTATTAAGAATTATTTATTGTACTCAAGTTAGTTCATTGTTGAATGGTGTTGGTATTGTTATTTTTGTAATTCTTTGTTTTTATGAGTGGATTGGGTTTTCGTGAGTGGCCCCGCAAACGTAGAAGTATTGCTCCGAACTGCATTAACAAACCCTCGTGTTGTAGTTTAAGTTTTCTGTTTATTATTTTGCATGATAATTAATTTGGTTAAAATTGAGTAGGCATTCTTAGGTTTTTGAATTCAAGACACACAATCTTTTTTAATTACCTCTCTCCATGGCAAATTACAGTACCACAATTTGATGATGGAATGCTGAACTCAGCATTCCAAATTGCAGTACCAACAAATTTGGAGTCCATGTTATACGGATTTACAAGCAAAGTCAAATGCCTAAAAGTGTTGAATAGTCAAGGGTAGCTCAAGAATCAACCACTAAATTAAAGGATTGTTAGTACTTGGCAATTGGTTGTTCCTAAGTTAACCTTTGTAGCCCTATGCTCAGAACCGGCGGTCTACACGATTAGTAGATCAGCAATCAGCATTGTCAATGTGGGCGCAACGACACCTGGACTTCAATTTATAGGAGTTCCCACACAAATTTTTGATCTCTAGTCTTTCAATTAAATTCTCGAATATTTATTAAAAAACAAATGTCAATTTTGGTCCTACGACTATTAGCAAAATGATAATTTTGGTCCACATATTTAATTTTTACCAATTTTAGTTCCACGACTATTGTTTTAGTACCAATTTTGGTCCACGACTGCTATTTTAGTGCCAAAATTCATCGCGTCAGTCACCCATCCATTTAAAACGTGCAGAAATCTAAATTTTTAAAAGGTATTTTCGTCCTTTTCAACTCAATATCCCAATTTGAGCATGAATAAAGAGATTTAAGCTTTAAGATCGATCACTATTCACAGTTCTTATCCTCAAATTAAGGTAAATGAAGATAAAAAAAAACTGCAAGTTTTGATCGATCTTAGGATTTAAATTCATTTATTCATGCTCAAATTGGGATATTAAGTTGAAAATGACGAAAATACCCTTAACAATTTTAGATTTTTGCATGTTTTAAACAGATAGATGATCGACACGATGAATTTTGGTACTAAAACAATAGTTGGGGATGACATTTGTACTTATAAGTATTACATTTCCATCTTGATCCGACCCGACCCGACCCGTCTCACGGTGAGACGGTCTCACACAAGTTTTTGCCCAAAATAAATATATCGGCCTCTATTATTTTAGTATCCTTCTTGTATTTTAATTATCATTACAATCCTAATCTCGTATTTAAATTTGAACTTGTTGTGATCTATCTAAGCAAATAATACTCATTTCTCTCCCTATTTTCACATATCTCCGATGTTAATTGTCACATCGCCCATACATGGCTCACTCACACACGTACCGCCGCCCACTTGGCAGTAGATTCGGGTTACTAAATATTGTTGGGCAATTTGCACTTTAAACCTAATTTTGAATATGCATGCATTATTACTGTATCAAAGTTTTTGAGTATATATATATGTCGCTTATCATACACACTTCACTTTATCCCCACTGAGTAATATACCCCCCTTATTGTTATTCCACCTTTACATGTACGTGGTGTGTGAAGGTTTGCCAATTGACAAGGCTTTATTATTCAGTGGTGCAAAAGTTAAAAGTAAGGTAAGTGCGATCTTTACTATAGCAATTATATTGTAGGATGGATGTTCAATTCTGGCCTACCACTAACATAGTTTGATTGGATATCTTGTGAGTACGAATGTGACAAGTTTTTGGTTAATTTCTCATTGAGAATTCTAATCTCTTCTTAGTATATGCCAGTATTAACAACACACACTTTTAGATCAAGTGTTTACCATTACGCTAAAAATTATAGCTAGTAGCAAAAACGTAATTTTATTTAATTTCCTTATAGACCGCCATCATATTTTCAAGAGGTAAGGTGCTGGACTTGCCCCTTTACCGATCTCCGCCCAACAATCTCTCTAGCAATCATTATTGCATGGACCATGGTCCGCACAACTGTGCGGACCATACTATCAAATAATGTACATTCAATATAAAAATAATGTACATTGTATTCAGGAAATATACATTATTTGTGTACTGAATGTACATTAATTTTTATAGTATACAAATAATGTACATTTAGTGCATTAAAAATGTACATTTTATTATGATCCACATAATAATCTGCATCTATCTAGCTATCAATTGATGGACTTGGCCCATTAGTGGCCTCCGCCCAACAAGGTTTAACCATCAAAAAAAATCCTGTTTTATCTGAATTATAAAATTTTATACTCAAGAGGCCATTACCAAGTTTGATACTAAGGAAAAAGGAAATTTTAAATTAAAATTAAAATTTAAAAAAAAAAAAAAAAAAAAAAAGAGGATAAAGATCATCCAACACAGTTGCACATATGGCTTAAACTAACTACTTGTTAATAAACTCTTTAATATACACGTACAAGCTTGTATTGCCGAGTTGAAACTAACACTACTAGTAGGTATAGTAGTAGCTAGATAGGAAAATATGTACAATTGTGTGTATATATGGGGGCAGGGCACGACAAGTTGGAGTCCGACCGACTTTTTGTCGACCCAAACGTTAGAGATGTTTAACTCGACTTGTCTCCGATCCACTTCGCCGCCAACATTAGTTAATACGCCATGGCAGTTGGCTTTCTCTTGAAGAAGCTCCGGTAGGCCGAGAAATACCCATCACTGGGCTGCCGCTGCGCGTCTTCGTCGTGCAGGCCGCCGTCGAGAACCACCGCCTCCTCGGTGGCGGAAGCCGGGTTGAACCGGATAAGGGGAGCCGGCTGGGGTTTGTACCTGTAAATGCATGAAAGGTTTGGGGGATACTCTATACCTGTGGGAGCTTTGTTAGGCCTCTGTGGGAGACTGGATGCCATTTCAGGATTTGAAGGATTTCTCAAGTTTTGTGTTGTTTGTTTTTTGTTGCTGCTTAGGCTGTTAGATATATAGAATCCTTAAATTTATAGGCCTGGCAATTGAGGATTTTTTATTTTTTGTTTGTCTTTTAATATATTCCACTTGTAGCTATTCTTTTTAGATAAGGAATTCGTATACTTAGAATCTTTTCATCTATCCACTATAATTATTTTAAAGGGAAAATTGCACTTTTTCCCCCTATGTTATGTGCATATAGCACTTTTTCCCCCTGTGTTATTAAAGTGGCTATTTTTCCACCTGAAATGTTAAATTGGCATTTTTACCCTTAAAAATAATTATTTCATTTATTTTTCTTCTCCAACAAATTATTACTTATATGTATGGATGATCACGATTCGGTTCGAACTTAACCAAACACTGTAGCAATCATACCGAAATAGTATGGACGGTTCTGGTTACGATTCAGAATCGAAAAAAATAAAATTAAATAATTGTTGAACCGTGAACTGGAACTGAACCACAGTCATATATAGTGAAAATGATCAAACACTTATTTTGATAAATCGGTACGGTTCAATTCCAATTTCGATATTGAACCGCCAATCAAAACTTATTTATTTATTTTTTTAAATTTTATTTCTTATTTAAAAATAGTCTAAATTCAACAATTATTTTATTTTATTTTTTCGGTTCTGAATCGTAACCGTAACCGTCCATACTATTTAAGTTCAATTGCTACAGTGTTCGATTAAGTTCGTATCGAACCATGATCTTCCATACATATTAGTAATACTAGGTTGGAGAATAAAAATAAATGAAATAATTATTTTAAGGGTAAAAACGTCAATTTAACATTACAGGGGGAAAACCTACCACTTTTAAAATAACTGAGGGGGGAAAACTGCCACTTTAATAACACAGGGGGAAAAAGTGCTATATGCACATAACATAGGGGGAAAAAGTGCCATTTTCTACTGACACATGTAATTTTTATACTACTAAGACCATCCTCAACCGTTTCAAGTTTTTCATGGGTTTTTGAGTTACTTGGAGAGAGGATGGGGAGAAAAGGAGTAAAAAAAAAAAAAAAAAAAAAAAAAAAAAAAAAAAAAAAGGAAAACAAGGTTGTTAGGAAAAAAAAAAGAGAAGATATTTACGGGACAGATCAAATTTTTGTTTAACACTCATTCTGAGTGCAGCTACAACGGAACATTCATATGGAACGTAGCAATAACGAAACACTTATCTAGAGAGCAACTACAACAGGATATTCATCTGGAACCTTAATCAGTGAAGTCGGGCACATACAAAAACATGCATTTAACATATACATTGAGATTTTAACCACGGAGAAAGGGAACAAGCTGAGTTTTTTTTTTTATAACATATAGTTTGATGAAGTATGTTTAATGGAGATAAAGTGATGGGTCGTTTGCAGGTTGAGTATTAAATTTATCGGGGTTATGGTTGGATGGACAATATCGAAGATGATGCGAGAAGAGGAAGTACTTTCACCAGCCAACTGCGACGTGGTGGTAGGGGGTTAGTGGCAGCTGTAGGGTTTGTAGCCATCGATCATCTACTAATACAAGATGAGAACAATAGTTATGAGGATGATCTTATATATTATTGATTAATCCATGATCCATGATGAAGATATATATTTATAAGGATATACAGATTGTCCTAGTCAGGATATGAATGGTAAATGGTAATATTCCTAATAATATATGTAGATGGATGATAATATTAATATAGAGAGAATGAGAATGAATTTTAGTGTTCCAGAATACAGAGTCTTAATTAATACTTTGGGCGTGAATGGTTCGCAACTGCAGGAGAATTTTTTAAATAGAAAAAGAAAAGAAAAAGATAGTTTGTGGGCCTCACAAAAAATTTACATTTGTAAAATGAATTTATTTTCTCTCTTATTTTTTTCTCTTTCCTCCACATAAACTCGGCCCCACAAAAAACCCTTAAAAAACCACTAATGTACGTGGTAGCCGTAATGTTTTTTGTTTGGTCATGTCGCGTGTAATAGTATTACACTAGTAGTATGTTATTGTAGAGTTACACCTCGTAGTTTGTTTAGGATCATCTTGTGGTGGAAGTTAAAGCTAAGGGAGGTCTTACATGGCATGTTGTGTGGGATCATCTTGTAGTAAAGTTAAAAGGTCTTATCTAGCTAGCTGTAATTAGATTCCCTTCTTTAGTTTTGTACATTTGACTATATATGCATGTGGAACATGTATACCTTATTCATCAATATCTTTTTCTCTAACAATATAATACTTTAACATTATCTATAAAATTTATTATTATTTTTTAGTATGAGGGGAAAAAACAAAAATAAATGAACAAACAAAATAATATAGATTGCGAATTACTATGTAGTGTGCTGATATCCCAATTACTATTTTAAAAAGGTGGTCATAAATTCAAACTTCGAGTGATTGTGAGAGCTTAGAATTTTTAAGTTGAATTTGTCTCAAGAATAATCACTTGAATTGCATTTAAAAAATAAAAAATAAAAAGCACAAATTAAATAGTTTAGAGTTTAGCTATTAAACTCGTGGCCACGGTAAACAAATTTATTCATTTTCATTTAGGTTAAAACTATTTTAAAAATATGAAAAAGATATCTTCTTCTACAAAGGTGCTCATGATTTCTTAACTTTAACAAGAATCTCAATAACAAGATTATATACCTCTCTAACCTTACCTAATTCTGTTATATTCTGTTAGTTATGGTCTAATAATCATTTTAATCATTAATTGTTCAACAAGTACATATTTGATCGTAAGTTATTATTTAAAATTTGTCGATTTAGTCCCTCATTAAATAGTAATGGTTATACCTGCAATGTGGATTCTAGTCCAAAAATTGTGTCTGCAATTGATATATTTTCTACCTACAATTAACCATTTATGTATCTGTAAATAAATTAAAACGCATAACATGTTAACTACAAACACAAAATGATAACTACAGATCGACACATAAATTAATATCAATTGCAGGTAAAGAATATGTTAACTGTAGCTAGACATATAATATGTTAGCAATATACTATGTATCAACTGTTAACATATTATGTACCTACAAACTTGCAGTTAACAATTTATCTGTCTGTATTTACCATTTTATGTGTATTTAGTGAACATGTTATTTGGAGTTAATAAAGTGATGTGTTTTATAATTGCTGTTTGGAGTTAATAAACTGATGTTGTTCTTCTAATTGCTGTTTGGAGTTAACGAAGTGAGGTTGCCTTCATAATTCCAATTTGGAGTTAATAAAGTGATGGTGTTTTGTTTTTTAATTAGTGTTTTTTGGAGTTAATAAATTTCTCTCCACTCATGGCCGAGACTATCGCATGTATGGAAGTGCTGTCATGGCTTAAAGCTAGGGAGGTCCATGCTGTTGATGTTCACACAGATTGTTTGCAGCTCTGCAGTGTTTTAAACCAAGGCCTTTCTTCTCCCTTTTATTCCTATGCAGGTTTATACTTAGATGATTGTAGGAGGTTAGCTTCAGATTTGATATCTTGTCGTTTTTGTTTTACTCCGAGATCGCAAAATGTGATTGCACATTCTTTAGCTTCTGCGGCCGTACCACAGGCTAGCACATTGTACTGGGACTCTGTCCCACCACATTCTATTGTTTCTCTTCTATAATATTCCTAACCTCTCGAGGTTGTTTTTTCAAAAAAAAAAAAAAAAAAAAACAATGAATGATAACTGAAGAGAAAATATGCACACTTCAAATAATTTGCAACCGAAACAACCTAACTATGCTGTCATAATTGAATAATTTAAAATGTTATTACATCATATTATTGCAAGAAAATATTACATAAATCAATTTTTATATTAAAATTTGTAATATTTGATGTAGTTTCATATGATAAACACACGTAAATAAATTGATAAATTTAGATAGTTATTGAATATGAAAGGTTGTTACAAAAGTTATTGAATAGAAAAATAGGTTGCCAAATTGGATTTTCATATTTAATACTCAAAGCATCGCAGTTGTTATATCGTGGACCATGGTCATGGCTGATACTGCAGTTGTGTTGAACTGATACTGCAGTTGTGTTGAAAGATAATTGCAGTTGCGCGGAACAGAGACCGTTTTATCCATCTGAAACTGCAGTTGTGTTGAACTGATACTGCAGTTGCATTGAACTGATACTGCAATTGTGTTGAAAGGGGACTGCAGTTGCGCGGAACGGATACTGTTTCATCTGTCTATTTTCATTAATCAAAACGACGTCGTTTTGATGTCGCGATTCACAATGGATTGTGGACCGCGGTCCACAGTATAATTTGCGTACTCAAAGTTATCCAAATGATTCATCAAGTATGACATAAATCTAGATGAAAAAAATTAGGGGTGGGCGTTTCAAACTTCAGATCAGTTTTTTTTTGTTTTGATTTTTCGATTTAAAAAAAATTAAACTATTCGGTTTTAAATTAGAGTTCGGTTCGATTTCGGTTCGTATTTAAATTGGTTCGGTTTAAGATCTCCAAATTTCAAAATTTCCTAATTTTCTGAACATACTATCACATAATCGCATAATCCATATTCAAAATCTAAGAATTATATAACAAAATAGCAATTCAAAGTTCAAACATACTACTAAGTACTAATTGTGAGGTGAAGAACAATTGCAACAAACAACAAAAGTGCAAACTAGAGAATAAGCTATAAAGAAATCAAATAAAAAAATTTAAGAAATATACTAGTGAGAACAAGAACTGAACGACGGAATAAGCATCAATGGAGTTAGATTTACTTCTTTATTATTATTGTTATTGTTGTTGTTGTTGTTGTTATTATTATTATTTTTTTATTTTTATTTTTTGAAAATCTTATTATTATTATTATTATTATTATTATTATTATTATTATTATTATTATTATTATTATTATTATTAAAACCTAACGATATTCGGTTCGGTTTGGTTTTACCAAACTGTTTGGTTTTTAACTGAACCGTTCTTTTTACAAGAATTTCGAATCGTTCAGTTTTGGTATATTACTAGTTCTATTTGGTTTGGTTCGAATAAACCGAACCGAATTGCCTAACCCTAAAAAAAAAAAAAAAAAAAAAAAAAGATGTTTCCCTATATCTATATATATGTGGTTGAAAAAATCTCTAGGCGCTGATTAATCGGCGCCTAGGCGCTCAGACATTTATTTATTTATTTTTTATTTTTTAAAAACTTTATTAAATTTTTTTTTTATGTTTTAAATTTTTTTAAGACTTGATAATTATAAACTATTTAATACTTTAATAGTTTATACTAAAATATTAAATATTAACCTAAAAAAATCTAGGGTTTGAACGATTTAAAGTTATTTCGCTCAAAACGACATCGTTTTGAATAAAATAACCCATTAAAAAAAATAAAAAGGAATAATAAGTAATCGGTCTTCTAGGCGGCCTAGTCAGATGCCTAGACCACCAATTATGTTAATAGGCTAGGCGGTCGAACAAAAACGATTTTTGCAACACTGCCTATATCTATCACTCACAACAAAATCACTCCATCATGTGGCAGGTTTTAATATGTTTTTTTTTAATGTCAATCTATTATAGCATAATAATATATCATCAGGTAATGACTTTGTTGTGAGTGGTAGGTGTAGGAGCACCTAACATTATAGCTAAAATGCTCTACCGACTAAGTAAAATTTACTCAATTTAGTCATTTATTATTTAAATTTGGGGATTAAACTGAATAAAATGTATATAGCGAAAAGACAATTTTGATGAAATTATAATTGAAAATCAATTTAAGAATTATGGCATAATGGAGGACCACTTTGACTATTATATATCTTTTATACCCATACATATTTCTATAGAAGAGATTGCGATACCACAGGAATATCTTCAATATCTACGTGAAAAAGAAAGTGATTTCATTTTTATAGTGATGACTAGAATAAAATAATCCAACTTTATTTCCTTTATTCGATCAAAATTAAATTTAACTTCAATTGAATCTAAAAGAATTGATGTAATTTGAGTTCCAATAGAAATTTACTTTAAACAACTAATGAACATTGATTACACTTTTACGCACAGAGTATAATATTAATGTCAATTATTCGCCCATACCCCATAATTTGATATTTAGGGTCTGTTTAAAAATTTGAAAAATGATTTTTGAATTATTTTATTTTTTTAATTTTTGCTATCAATAGAAAATGAAATTAATGGAATAATACTTATTTTGGTCAGAGAAAAAGTGACTCATTTTGATGAAAATTTAAATGCCTTTTGAGATAGTGAGATTTTAGCTAGAAAATACTTTTTTCTCTAAAAAAAGCTAGAAAATATTTTTCAAATTCCTTTCTGATATTCAATTCTCGCTCCTTTTTTTTTTTTTTTTTTTTTTTCTCTCTCCCCCCAACCCCCTTAGTGATGTCAATTGTGTGAGCTCCATCTATCAAATTATTATTTGAACTAAATTGAGTTAGTCTGGTTAAAATATGGGTCTGGTCACTGAACCAAACAACAAAAAATCATGACTAGCTTGGCCTGGCATATAACCCAAATGATTTTTAAAAAATTGGAAAAAAAGATCATATGCATCCTCAAATTATATGTTAAACAACAATTAGTCCCTGCCAAAGGCCTTGTAGTCAAGCGGCATGAAGTGATTCTCCCAAGTAGGCCAAGAGGTCATGGGTTCGAGCCTCAGTGAGTCAATGTTGACTTTGTTGGGCTTCGAGAAAGTATATGGACAGATACTACCTGTAACAGGGTCAATAGTATTCAAAAAAAAAAAAAACAATTAGTCCCTTAAACTATTTAGGGTTTCAATTAGACACATTAACTCAACAAATTAATGCAATTGAGTCAATTAGTTGGTTACCCAAAGATAACGGGTAAACAAGGACTTAGTTGGCATTTTCATTTAAATAAATAAAATTTTTGGAAAATAAAATTTAAATAAAAAAGAAAAAAAATTTGGTTCTAACGGAGAAGTCAGCATTTTTGCTTCTAGCTTAGGCAATGGCATTAATAGATCTATGGCGATAGGCTTGCGACAGGGGATACCAATCTATGGCGATAAAGGCTTTTTTCGAGCAAACAACCACTCACCGAATCTTTTGATGTCGTATTGCTTGAAACTATGGTCCTATTTGGTAAATGGCCGTTAGCTGATATTGTTAGCTGATTGGGTGAGAATGTATAATTAATTGCTAATATTAGCTGATTGTAGAAAAGTATTTGGTAAATTAGCTGTTAGCTGATAGCTGTTTGGTATAATTTCTTTTCTCTAAAGGCTAATTGAAAAGGTTGTTTTGAGTACCCTTTTGAAATTTAGTATTTTGAAGTTATAAAAAGCTTATTAACCAAACGCTTTTATTAATTTTTTAACCATGTCAAACATCTAATAGTGGTCAAATAGGCCAAAATTGACTGATGATAGGCTAATTATTCACTAAACAGGGCTTATGTGCTGCGGTTGTTGGTTAGGCGACGATTGTTGTCATTAGTTCAAGTGGAGTTTTTTCCCTGCATGTGAAGGTGAGACAAATCTCCATCGATTTTGCCTATGGTGAAATGAGCACAAGGCGCTAACAACGACGTGGACGACCTTAGTTTCCTTCGCCATTTCTTCCGATTGGCAATGGTAGCTTTGGATGCTATTGTGGTCTGCTTCTTCGTGAAACCATATACTGAAGTAGAGATCACCTAGTTTGAATCTTCATCAATTGATCTCGAATCACTCCCAAGGAATTAGATGTAATGTGTCAAATTGAATTCTAACACTAGAGAGAGTTTTAAGATTTAAAGTACAAAAATATCTATGCCAAATGGATCAGAAATCTAATCTAACTCCCCTAACTCTATATAACCATCAAGCTTATATAGCATTCAATCTTTCATTAAGGCTGATTTACAGAGCCTACCACGACTCTTCCACGCACGTGCAAGCTCGAGTACAACTTTTTGCTAGTTTCTCCACGAGCTCTTGTCAAGCTTGGAAGTCTTTATGCATCTTTCAGCTAGTTCCTTTACGAGCGTGGAAGTCTTTTACAAATTTGACCCTAAAAGATGTCCAAATTAGACTTTGTGGTATCTAGCAAAGATGTAGCATATGAGTTTCCATTCTAATGTCACTTGAATAAACTCATTTGGACACTCCTAGCCTGAGATATGATCAAAATACCAAATTATCGCTAAAGTGCCATTAAAATAACATTGTTTTCCTATATTGCACAAATGCAATCACAATTAGTCATTATTCCTAACTTTGTGCAAATTAAGCTATTCTAAGCATATAATAAGCTCAAAGGATTTCAATTATAGAACAAAAAGCCTCCAAATTAAATTACCCAACAAAACATAGCATCTTTAGCACTTATCACTAGGGGAACGACCCAAAGGATAATTAAAGTGAAGGGTGGGATTGTTGGGCATCGGCTGAGTTCAACCCTTATCCAATTTGAGACGTGGCGTTGTGGCTTACCATGGAGGGATGTGGTTAAATCATGAATGTCCTCTTACTTATCACCAATTGGTTTTAAGTAGGATATAACAACCAGATAGCCAAATAATTTAGTGGTTAAGCGTGCTTGACTTATGAAGGAGTAGTTTTAGGTGAGTGAATGAAGGTGATGAAACGAGTCATGCGAAGAAGGTAAACAACTAAGTTCCCCAAGTGTCGTGCTCTCAAGGATGACAAATTGGAAGTGAATTATGCATTGGCATTTAGGATGTTATTAGGCAAGAGTTGCAAGAATCAACTAAGGCAAAAGGAGTCATGGGAAGAAGGTAAACGAAGGCAACCAAAGGAAAATAAACAGGAAAACAAGGAGATGAATGTCCTAACTAGCTCTCGTGTTTGATATTTCTACAGGGTTCTAAGCAATGTGACTCGGGCTTAATCATGGGAGCTTACGGCACATCACCGAGTGGCGTCACACTTGGACTCCCAAGTCCTCATTCGGTTGGGGCATTTCATCAAACACTTGGTCTACCACTCCTCCCAGGCCTAATCCTCTCAGATATAGGGCGGGGATGTGGTTGATTAGGACTCCTATAGGTCTGATATCTCGCAACCTACATTTTCGCTAACTTTGTTACCTACTAAGGCCTTAAATAGACACAAATCAATCAAATCATCAACTACACAAGACAGTTGATCCCTGATCAATCATCACTTAGAATCAATTGGAGAAATTAAATCACATCAAAGCATTAAGCTAGACTGGAACAACCAATCTCCAATTCTAAACTACTTGAACATAGCAATCATCAACATCAAATGAAAATCTAAATCAATCATCCAATCATCAACTAAATGGAAATTGTAATTAAGAGAATTAAAATTGCAAGACAAAGGGAAGAGATTACCAATCTAATAGAAGAATGATCACACTTGATCTTCAATCCTTCCACAACTTGGATCTCCAAGTGTTTTTCTATCTAAAATGCTCTATAAGAATTCTAAATCTAAAGATGTAAAACTCTCCTCTTTGAAATTTTTAACTAGCTTCCTTAAATAGACTTTCCAAAATTTCCCTCTTTAATTTTCCTTCCGCATGCATCCACGTGTAGATGGTCACATGGACACGCACTGGAATTTGTCCACGTGTAATCCACGCGTGGAGGCTGCGTGGACCCAAAATTAGCCTTTGTTGTCTTCTTCTAGGTTGTAGCCCTTGAAGTTTTGGTTCCATAGCAACTTGCCTCACCTCAATTGGACACTTCTAGCTCCGGTTATGCCTGTTTTACCGAGCTATCGTTGGAATGCCCTGCGAAAGTTTAGCTTTGTGCAATTTTTAGCAAATGCAACGTCAATTAGTCCTTAAACCTATATGTGATGAAATTGAACTACTCTAGCATGTTTTAGGCCTAAAGGACATCAAATGTAGCATATTCTACTCCTAAATACCCCTAAAGACATAGCTATCTTTGGCACCTATCAACTTACAACAATCACCGGATAGGTGACCCACTAGGAAGTAAGCATAGTGCAGTGTTGTGATCTAACAATTGGTATCACAGCCGAGGTCATGAGTTTCAATCGATGGTGAGGTGAAAGCCGAGTCCAATTCCGAATGGGATGTGGGCGTAGGTTAGGCCAAGTCCAATTTTGGGAGGAAGATTAATTAGTGTGAAGGCTAAATACCTAGTCAGGCATGCTGTGCAACTAGGCTTGGTGATCAAAGGTTGTTGTAGGTGCTAGGAGGGTGATTGTTGGGCGTTGGTTGGGTTCGTCGAGTTCAGCCCCTACTCGATTTGGGACGTGGTGTTGTGGCTTACCATGGAGGGATGCGGTTAAATGGTTATTATTCACTTACTTTTCACCAATTAGTTTTATCTATGATATGACAACCAGATAGCCGAAGAACTTAGTGGTTAAGCGTGCTTGACTTACAACAGTCACAAGATGGGTGACTCACTTGGAAGTAAGCCCACTGGAGATAAGCATATTGCAGCGCTGTCAAATGGAGTTCATTAGAAAAGACAAAAAGTGGAGGTGGCAGTTTTTCTAGAAAGCGAGTCCAGCCCGGATGGGATGTGGATGTATGTCGGGCCAAGTAGTCCGATCACGGGAGAGGGATTAAATGGCGCGGACGCTAATGACCGAGTCAGGCATGCTACACAGCTGGGCTTGGTGATCAAAGGTTGTGGTAGGTTCTGGGAGGGCGATTGTCGGGCATTGGCCGAGTTCAGCTTACTCAATTCGCGATGTGGCTTTGTGGCTAGCCATGGAGGGATGTGGTTAAATAGTTAATGTCCACTTACTTATCACCAATTGATTTTATGTAAGATATGGTCCAAAGAACTCAGTGGTTAAGTGTGCTTGACTTACAACAGTCACAAGATGGGTGTCACAATGGGAAGTAAGCCCACTAAAAAGTAAACAGAGTGCAGTGCTAAGCATAGTGCAACGTTGTCAAAGGGAGTTCATTTAGGAAAGTGGAGGTGACATTTTTTTTTTCTAGAAAGAGGGTTATGGGCTCACTTTGTAGCGTGGTATGAAGCACATTTCTAGACAACTTGCAGTGGTTATGAGTGGTCTGCTTGGGCAATTGCCGAGCGGGGGCAGGGGGGCTAGTTGGCGCACTTGACATTTGATAATGACCCGCCAACGAGCGGCAAACCCCATTAGGCGCGTGGTGGCCTGGTTGGTCGGACGAACTTTATCAGGTCGCCCACCCCTCATGCCTTCTTCCTCATCCTTCTTCTTTCTATCAGCCTCCTCTGCCTCAACATAACGATTGGTTGTCCTCATTAGTTCCTCATAGGAGCGTGGATGGTGGGTGTTGAACTACATGTGAAAATTCCCTGACCTTAATGCCTGGATAAATATGAGGATCGCTGTCTTAGAGTCAAAATCATACACGTTGTTGACTTCCTTTTTCCACTTGTTTAGAAAATCTCTTAAGCTCTCCCCCTTATCCTGCCTTATTGCACAGAGGTGAGAGAAAGACTTCTTAAGTTGTATTTTCTCAGAAAAGTAACTCATAAAACTTTTTGATAGTTCTCCAAAATTTTGGATTGAACCATCTAGGATTGTGTTGAACCAGTCTTGGGCCACCCCATCCAAAGTGCACAAAAAATGCTCTGGGCATAATGGCATCTTTCGGCCCCATCATCACCATTGCCGCCTTATACCTCGTCATGTGCGCACGCGGGTCTGAGGTTCCTACGTAGGCTTTGATAGCTGGAAGCCTGAACTCCTTTGGAAGAGGTGTGTCCATTATTCTTGCGACGAATGGTGCAGCCATCCTCACCTTGAGCTTAGGCGACTATTCCCTTACCTCCATTTTCTTCTCTAGTTCCTCTATTTTCTTTTGTAGTCGCTCTACCACTTCCTCCTGCGCATTTGGGATTTGCTTGAGCGCCGTGGACTGGCGCGGAACCAGCCCTCCAAACTCACCCATCCCTTATCTCCGTTGTAATTGCTCATCTTGATTTGGACCCTTGGTGGATGACCCCATGACCTTCGGCAATGTCCACAACCTTTGTCGGATAGCAACTCTCTTGCCCCACTGCCCCATGACGGGCATAGAAACGATCAGCCGATGAGTCGCACCATGACACAGACGTTGGGTCCTCTTTTCCTCTATTTCATCTTTCTATGCGGATGCCTAGGGTACTTGACCTTGAATCCCCGCCACCATTTGGGCTAAAGTTGTCGTTGCCTGCTGAATGGCCGGGCTGTCGCCTGGGGGTCTATAGACGGTACCCGTGCCTTGGGCACTTGCTGTCCTCCACTGTGATTGTTGTTGTGCCATTGGCAGAGACCATCATTGTGATCACCAGAGGTGTTGCCATGATTCACGTGACGAGAATTATGGGAACTGCTAGATCCTGATCTCTAATGATAAGCTAATATTTTGTAATATGTAGAGCTTGCTTGAGATTTGATCTAATTTCTCAATGAAAGCACCAATGACGGTAAGAATGTTATCGGAGTAATATTTAGGAAAGTAAAGTATAGTATGGTTTGAGTACAAAAAAATTATGACTGTCCCTCCTTCTACAATAGGCCTACTACTTATACTATAGGTACAACGACTTTTTCTATAAATATAACAGTGTTCATGATGACGAGCCTTGAATGTGAAGTGTAATGGAGTCGTTGATAATAACTTTTGTCCTCAGGTGTAACGGGTGGCTGTTCAACTTGAGCCTGCCTGTCTTCTTGTGGTTCAGGTCGAGGCTGCTTGCCCAATTACTCTGTCACTATTGTTTACACTTGTTACATTTTTCTTAAATCTACTCTCATTTTTTCTTAATTTTCCCTAGCCCTCTAGTTATTAACACAATTATTAAACATAATAATTTGTATGTTTGACTTTTTTTGTATATTAATTTAAGAATTCTTTTCGATTTTAATTTTCTTCTATATTTCTAATGAATTGATTATTTTTATTATCTTTATCACTTGGAAAATGCTATTTACCACTTTGTAAAATGACTAGTTTTTCATTGAACCTATTTATTTGATTCTGTCATGCGTAATATTTAAGTAATATAATAGATAGAGACGAAAAGGTAAAAATATACATGTGGAAAGTTGCTTTTACAATCCTGCAAAAGATCAGTTCTTATATCGTGGACCGCGGTCCACAATGCATTGTGGACCGCGATCCCCAAAACGACGTCGTTTTGATTAATGAAATAGACGGATGAATTCGCGCCACTCACTTTCTTTTCATATATACTGCACTTTCTTTTCATATATACTGCAGTTTCCTTTCATACATACTGCAGTTATTTTTTGATATAACTACACTTTCTTTTCATATATACTGCACTTTCTTTTCATATATACTGCACTTTCTTTTCAACATAACTGCAGTTTCCTTTCAACACAACTGCAATTACTTTTTGATATAACTATAGTTTCATTCAATAATATACAACTGTAGTTATATCAAAAAGTAACTGCAGTATGTATGAAAAGAAACTGCAGTTGTGTTGAAAAGAAAGTGCAGTATATATGAAAAGAAAGTGAGTGGCGCGAATTCATCCGTCTGTTTCATTAATCAAAACGACGTCGTTTTGGGATCGCGGTCCACAATGCATTGTGGACCACGGTCCACGATATAATTTGCGGCAAAAGATAGTGGCCCACCACATCAAAGAGTTACTCCCTATGAAATTGTGTAATGGATATTAATTAATGAGACGGGTAACATCAATATAGAAATGTACTCCATCTGTCTTATTTTACCTGTCTTATTTACTATTCATTGGTCAAATCAACTATTCTTTCTTTGCTTATTTTTTTAAATATTTTTTTATTATTTTTAAATTTAATTTTTTTATGTTCAATAGTACTTTTTAATGTAGTTTCTAAAAAAATAAATTTTATATATTAATGCTAAACTTAATAATATGAAAAATTGGATTAAAAATTACTTCAGTCAATTCAAGCCTCGCTAAACGAACCAGACAACCATTTTGGGACGGAGGTAGTAATATTTATATTGAAAAATGTAATACTAATAATTAAGTATAAAGTGTTTGTTACTTAAAAAGTTAGAAGTGTAATATTTTTGAAAAAAAAAATACTTTTATATCAAAATATAAATTTATTACATTTTCCTTTAAAAGTACTATACTTTCTTTTATAAATAACAAATACTTTATTCATGATTAGTATTACGTTTTTAGTGTAAGTATTACATTTTTATCTCGACCTGACCCGTGAGACGGTCACACACAAGTTTTGCTCAGATCAGGTATATACTATGGACCAGAGTCCACACTACACTGTAAACCTAGCTTGTTCCAAAATGAAATTCAGATTATATGTCTACAATTAATCGATTATGTGCATATACATAATATATAGTTACATATTATGGTCTTGTTTGGTAACATAGTTAGCTTATCAGTCAATTTTGACTTATTTGAGTACTATTAGTTATTTGGCTTAGTTAAAAAGCCAATATAAGCGTTTGATTAATTAGTTTTTTTTTTTTGTCACAACTTATTGCTCCAAACAACGTTTTCGATTAGTTTTTTGAGAAAGTCATTTTGTATATAATAATCTATCAGCTAACAACTAATTTACCAAACATATTTCTACAATCAGTTAATTCTATCAACTAGTCAAACCACTAACCTAATCAGTTAACCGCTATCAACTAACATCTATTTACTAAACAATCCTGATGTATCTTCAATTTATTTAGAAATATATAATTTTTTAATTGAAGTACATAATATATTAATTACGAACATAATTTTTAAATCAGAATTTGCAATACATGGTGGATCTGGTTCATGGATAACAACTGCCCCTCCACGGGTGATGACCACGTCCACACGAATTCTAACAGCATAAAGTCAAGAAAGATGCGACGAGCAATCTGGAAATTGAGAACAGTAAACCATTATTTTCATATAAGAAAGCTTTTGTACGTGACGAAAGCGTGCATTAGTTGCAATCTGAATGAATTCCTGTGCGATTCGGAATGTTATCAACATGTCCAACTTTAATTAGGATTCAGGAATATAATTGAAAATGCACGTAGTTTTCGGCATTTTGCTTTTTTCAAAAGTGGTGCCGATTTGAAATTAAAACAAAAAGCAAAGGAATGGTTGAAATATTTGGGGAATAAAAAGATGCAATAATGCAATATTATTGCAAATGATGGCAGGTCTACGTGGATGAGTAGATAACCTCAAGTCACGGGTTTGGTTTTGTTAATAATTGAATTTTTTTTCCGCATAAGCAGCTTAGTTGGTCACAGAAATGAAGTTTGAAAAGAAAGATCAGGGATGTAATCTCACCCGCAACAGTGTAGGACTGAGTTACCGTAATTTACATATAGGGCGGTTAACGAACCGAACATAAACGAACGGAGATTGTTCGTGTTCGTTTGTTAAGGATTTTGGAGTGTTCGTGTTCGCTTGTTAAGGTTTTTGAAAATCCTGCTCGTGTTCGTTTGTTAAGCGTTCATTAGTGTTTATTAACGTTTGCGTACATGTTCACGAACGTGTTCATTAACATTAACGAACACGTTCACTAAAGTGTTTATTAACGTTAGCAAACACGTTCACGAACATGTTCGTGTACGCTCATGAAGCGATTCGTGAACAAGACATAATAATCTACGTTCACGAACGTACAATAACCAAACAAACAACACAACTATATATGTTTGTGAACATGTTCGCGAACATTATTAAAACGAGCTTGTTTGCGAATATTACTAAACAAACATAAATGAGTTTGTTCGCGAACATTACTAAACAAACATAAATGAGCTTGTTCACGAACATTACTAAACGAACACAAACGAGCTTGTTCATGATCTCCTAGCAAACGAGCTTGTTCACGATCTCTTAGCAAACAAGCTTACCACTGTTCAAACTCTGTTCGTTTATTAACCGAGCTCTAAATTTTGTTTGTTAATCTTTGTTTATCTTAATAAGCAAATATAAACGAATGGTTACCGAGCAGAAACACGAGTAGTTTATCGAAAGCTTTGTTCGCTAACACCCCTGTTTACACCCTCTTACACTAGATGCTCTATTGGGCTAGGGGTTGAGGATTCAACTTTTTGGGAAGAATATATTTTATTAATGATAAAATTTAGAACATTATACCAATACGTTTGAATTATGTCCAAATTTAAAAGTTTGAAAATTGTTTTAAGCTTGTGTCGGATACTATGAGGATATTAATTGAAAATTGTGAAGATAATATTCCCACATACTTGGTACAAAAGTAGAGATTTTCTCATTCATTTAAAAATAGAGTTAAAAAATTATGAAGATAGAGTTCTAAAATTGTGAACATGGATCTGGGTTCACATTGCAAGGTGGATTCGGGTTCATAGCATAACAGTCGTTAGAGGTGACTACGGGCCGGTTTAAGATCAAATCAATTCTAAATTGACTTGAAATATAGTGAGTCCGAGCTTCATCGGGCCTAAATCAGGCTTAGTCCAAACCTGAACCGGCTTATAGAGGGCCGGTTTAGGTCCTATAAAAAATAACTCGAAGCCCAGTTTGAATCGGCCTAAGCCCGGACAAAATCTAGCATAGACTTTATAAATTATAACAAACTTTATAATATTTATAAGTTACCAAATAATATTACAAGTCTTATAAAAAAAAATTTTAGTACAAGTTCAATATATGTTATTAAAGTCATAAGTTATCAAATAATATTACAAGTCTTATTCCTGCAGCCTAGCTTAAAATGGAGTTGAAAATAGTATCATGGATTCATGGTACTAACTTTAACATACACTGAACAAAGAATTAAGCAATGTTGAGAACGGATAAACAATGAGAGGAAAAAAGATGATTACTCCATCCGGAAGAAACTCGCCGTCAGGGAAAGAACGATCGCCGGAATATACGATAGGCCCAAGCTTTAAACTTCACCCTCACTAAACATGCCATTGTTATACCATGGACCAGGGTTTATATGCATTGTGAACCCTGATATAACAATTATATACATTCAGTTAACACATTATGTACTTACAATTAACAGTTTTTAATTAATACATATAAATAAATAGCTTGATAATTGCTAACACATAATATGATAACTACAGATACATAAACTATCAACTGTATGTACAAAATATCATATACAGAATTTAAAAATTATTTATGGACTAGAGTCTACAATGCAAAATAGACCCTGGTCCTATTTCTATTCTTTGTGCTTTTACATGCAAAATTGGAGAGAAAGAGAGAGGAGATGCGGTCATAAAATCATTTCAGTGAACCAAGAGGGGTGATAATGTGAAGGGATTGTACTATGTCTTTATTTGGTAATATAGTTAGCTTATTAGTTAATTTTGGTTTATTTAGTCAACATAACTATTTAATTTGATTAAATAGTCAATATAAGTGTTTGATTAATTAGTATTTTGTAACAGCTTATTACTCCAAAAAGTTAAAATTCAAAATGTTATTCAATGTACTTTTTCCATCAAAATTTTTAAAAAGTACCTTTTTTGCATGTAATCACCTATCACTAACAACCAATTTATCAATCATCTTTCTACAATCAGCTATGATATCAACTACTCAAACTCACTAAACCCATTGTTGGTTTTATGACTTTTGGGTAGTCAAAGGAAGGCCAACACTACCTGTTGGAATAGCGAAAATATAGGAAATATGTAGGAAAACATAGCGAGAGAATATATGTATTGTATGACTCAGATTTGCTCTCCCTCCTCCATGAATGGAGGGTCTATTTATACATAATTTGGGCCTAGAGCACTACAAGGAATACGAATCCTGGACCATCTTATATTGGGAGTCCCTGTTACATCTACTACACTAATAAGAGCCAAAGAGAGTTAGGCCTAAAATGGGTAGAAAAAATGGCAGTCAAATTATTTAATCAAATGGATGGTTCAGATGAATTATTTAATCAAATAGATGGTTAAGATAATTCAGATTAATATTATTAATAGAGATTACCTAATTTAACCTTACTTTTATGATTATCCGTTAAGTTTTCCGTTAAATATTATCATCTCCGTTAATATTCCGTTAACTTTTAACTTACCCATTAATTTATATAAGAGAGGTCTTAGGTTCGAACCTCATCTCAATCAAATTTGACATAATTAAGTTTCTCACTCTATTTTACTCTTATTAAATTAAATAAATTAGTAGCTACAACAAAAAATGATACATATGTATTTCTTTAATTTAGAATTATGTGTCTACAATACCTTTATTTGAAAAAATTATTCATTATCAAAAAATTAAATTAAATAAGAGAAATAATTTCATTAGTTATATTGTCTTTATTTTCTCTCATGCAAAGACTTTACATTCCAATTTATCAATTGATATTCATTACATTGTCCATTATCTTATTTTTACAATATCTTGTAATTAAATATCAAAGTTATAGTACAAAATAATGTTATATATTTATTTACCAAGTATTTTATTAATATGTTTAAAAAAAAATAATTTGAAACTAATTATATTAACTACTTGAGAATTGGTTGACAAAGAGAGTACTCAAATAATAACCCAACAAATTGAAGTGGAATCACTCTATTTTACTCTTATTGAATTAAATAAATTAGTAGTTAACCAAAAAAATGATACATATGTATTTCTTTAATACCATGAAAAAAATAAAAAAGAATAGTTTGAAACCAATCATATTAACTACTTGGGGGTTTGTTGACAATGAAAGTACTCAAATAACCCATTACCCAGCAAATTGAAGCGAGAAACTATCTTTTAATATCTTTGGAATACATAATATTTTAAATTTTCAAATTTTTTATTAATTTATTTAATCTTTTTTCTTAAACTAGGGATTTCTTTATCCACAATAACTCATTCAACAATAATGGTTGAACCAAATGAACCCCAAGCAGAACACCTAAAGGAAAGTCCATAGCTCCTATATCATAATCTCATTGCATGACGTTATCATCTATGCTACCAACAATAACCGAATTGCAAATAACACACTACCAACAAAAAGGAAGAGAACAAATAGTAAAGATGAAGACAATGACAATGTTACTCAAAAGAGAATTAAAAACACTTAAAAAAATTCAAATTAAAAATAGTATTTATTTAGACTATCATATTTAGACCAAATATTTAGACTATCGATTTTACAAGGTTGCAAACATTTATTTTAGTAATAATTATAATGAATTTTCTATATTATCTTGGATTCATATACTTTGACTTAGATATTTAAATAAAAAAATTCGAAATTCAATTAGCCCTGTATAAACTTCTCCTATATAATCTTGCATTGATATACTTTCAAATATTTATTTAAATATAAACATTGGGCATTAACTCATTCGCGCAATGCGCGTATAAAACTAGTTATAACTAATAAGCCCTAATCTTACTAATAATACAAATACTAAGTCCAATCTGTATCGTATTTGCATAACTCTATACTAGTTCTCTTTCTTGGGCTTTCGTGATCCCATTGTTCTCTTAGGCCGGTCCATGTGGCTCAGACCTAGTGTATTATCCATCACCCAATTCTCCATTTTCTTGAGATTTCATGGATATGAAGTCTCCGCAAAGTATAATTGTGTTTTTCCACTTTAGGCCATCTTGTGAATAAGAGATTTTATTTTATTTTATATTATCTGTAGATACTTAATATGTTAACGTAGATACATATATATTAATTATAATAGATACATAATTTAGGCTAAAGTGCCATCCCGCACCATGAACCATAAGCGATTTGTCATGACGCACCCTAGACTTTAATAAATGACTAATCGATGCACAAACTACTAATTTTTTTTCGTTAGAACTTTTTGCAGGTTATCAGGTTATGGGATGATGTGGCACCGGTAATGTGCTGATGTGGCATTTTTTTTAAAGTCAATTTGAGTGCTGACTGTCCCCTCTCTCTCATGGCAACTCTTCCATTTTTGCTGCTACCACCGCGAACCTCCACTCCGGTCACCACCGTGTAATTTTCTGACAAAGCTATTGTCCGAGTACAGCACACATAGTGCGATGTAATGCAAAGAACCCGAAACATAATTCCCTTCTCCAGTCTCCGACCACCATAGAAACTAAACCTCCAGAAGGAATTGCAGAGCTTTCCTCCGATGGGTGGTCTGGAGTGGTTGATCGATCCCTGATTGCAGAGCTTTCCAGAGCGCCCACGTGACACGGAAACACGCCCGATGAATCCGGCCAGCGAGACGATGAGGATCACAAATCCAATGACGAGAAGCGGCATTTGGAGGAACTTCTCGCAGGTGGTGCTGCTCCTCGCCATCCATAGCCCGGCGCCGATGATCGGAATGGACGCTAACAGCGTTAGGAGGTTCAAGAAACATATCACCGTGTTGCTAACGCTGTTATACATTCGATCTATCGATCTTTTTCCTTGCTTGTCTATATGATGTTTTACGTTTGGTAGAGATGATTTTGGATGTTCGAGAGGTCGCGAGAGGTGCACGAGAGATCGGTTCGCAGAGAATTAATGTCTCGCGAGAGATCAGTTCGCGGAGAATCCATCTCTCGAAGCTTTGATGATCCACACTAAGTGCATTGTGATGATGTCTCGCAAACTGTTTAGTGAAGCAGATCACCTGCATGGCATTTGTTTTATGTCTCGCGTGTTGGAAATAAAGGGCAGTCACCTCTCGAACAGGCATGAACATTTCCCTTTGAAGTTCACTCTAATTCTATGCATGTGCTTATATACTTTAATATTTCTTGATTTGCATGTTCACATGCATGTGAGATATTAAAATACAAATATAATCGTTTGAATTATATTTGCATGCATAGATTTAGAATTTTTACGTAAAAGCTTTTTACCTTTGGAATGAGGCAGTGAGGCTATTACTATGCATGTGATTTCACTTTTATTATTTCATAATGGCATGTACTCATGCTTTGAAATATTAAAGTATTTATATAATTGATTGAATTATATTACATGCATACTAAGATAATCCTACAGTTTCCGCCACCTTTGCCTGGAGCACTCCCATACAAGAGGATGACATAGCAGCCACGAACAAACCTTCAGAGTCCCTTAAGACACAACCAAAAGCATACACCCTGGAATTGATGTCAATCGCGGCGTCTGTATTTAATTCGTCCAAACAGAATGCTCAGCCGGAGGTGACGGGGACGAAACCTGTACCTTTTGCCATGCCTCCAGATAACCCCTAGCACCCTCCAAAGTTACTGCCTGAGCTGCCGAGGACCCATTCCAGATTCTATTATTTCTTTCCTTCCAGATGCGGTACGACAACTTTTTCTTTCTTAATTTTGGTAATGCTTGGTGATGATGGTAGCTTAGCTAGAGTTTGATTGTCCGGGTGATGATGGTAGCTTAGCTAGAGTTTGATTGTCCGACGGCCTGCAAGCTTAGCTATTGAGTCACCCATTCGTATGTGGCTGATCACAACGAGGATGATGATGAGGTTTCTTCTCCGTCAATAACTTCTAAGAGATCCCATTTGATTTTCATGATTGAGTATCTAAAGCAGAGCTCCTTGAATAGTGTCTAAGAAATAATAATACGCCGGAATATTTTCGCATTCAAATCGCCATAGGCCGCCCAAGAAAAATATGAAAAGAAAAGAAAATAAAAAAATAATAAAAAATTCCATGTCACCATATATTACCGGTAACCCATAAGAAACCTGCAAAAAGTTCTAAACGAAAAAAAATTAGTGGTTTGTGGATCGAATAATCACTTATTAAAGTCTAGGGTGCGGCATGACAAATCGCTTATAGTTCATGGTGCGGGATGGCACTTTAGCCCATAATTTATTAACTGTAAGTACATAGTATGCTTTTGAATATTATTTTTTACCAGAGTCCATTGTGCCTGGCCATGGTCCATGGTATAACAATTGGAGTTGTTGCCTCCTACGTCTGTTCAGCGACTATGTTGAGGATTTCTGAATCTAGGTGTCTCCTATTTTTAAGTAATTGCTAGTTTGTTTCGGGTGTCTCCACTTTATTGATTAAAAAAAAACTAAAAATTCACCGGGGAACCTAGTTAAGTTGGTCAATGTGTTAACTTGATAATCACAATATTATACGTTTGACTCAGAACGTTAACAGTTTATTGGCGTTTTTGATTTGTCTCCCTGTCTTTATCGACTAAGGTCATAGGGTAAGATTTATCCAATTCACACCCTTGAGTAAAAAATGCGTGTTTTTCTCGTTAGGTGTCACCCAAATTTCTTTTTTTTTTTTTTTTTAAACTCATTTTAATATAGGAGTAATTAATAACTAAGGTTCACAGTGTACTATAAACCCTGATGCATGTGTATGTGTCTTATATTTTGAATTTTTGTGTCCTGTGTTATGAAATTCTGTACCTAAAACAAATTAGTAATTGTGTTATGTTATGGATTGAATTTATGTGTCTTGTTTTGTTTTGTGAAAGCTGTGCTTTGAACACAAATTATGTACCTAAATCAAATTTGAAAAATGATTAAATATATAGAATGTGTATGTGTCTTGTGTTGTAATTTTTTTTCTTGTGTTATGAAATACCGTACCTTATGACTTATGAGTATGAATTTTGTACCTTGCTGTTTCAATCCAGGATGCATAATGCTATGTAGACTCCGGTCCACAATATAAATTTCCCTCATGTTCAACAAATTATTGTGTGGACCACGGTCCAAAATGACATTGTTTTTATGTTAAAAAAAATTCCTTGCTCTGCTTGTGTGCTAGAATAATGAACAGTCGTAAAATAATGTATTTTATGAGTTAGAATAATGTACTTTGTGTGTTAGAATAATGTACTTCATATGTTTTAGAATAATGAAATTTCTTAGATAAGATAATATATTTTATGAGTTAGAACAATATACTTTATGTGGTATAATAATATATATATATTTTTAGAATAAAATAATATATTTTAAGTATATTAAAAATGTATATTGCATTCATAATCTACGTAATTATATGTAAATCATGATCCACGCAATAATTTTATGCCCATGCCCTCTATTCGCCGTAAAAGAAATTGGGGAAGTATTGGCCCAAATTTTAAACACGACATCCCCTAAAAACCCATGATTTGGAAGACACAATTTGGAAGCCCAATTTATGTTATGACTTTTGTCTTGGCTGTAGGAGTAATGGAATACCAAGAGCATAATGTGTTGCACGACATCTACTAAAATTGGGCCCAATTTTAAACACGACATCCACCAAAAACCCTTGATTTGAGGAATTAAATATATTATGAACTTGATGACAATTTTTTCTGTTGATCATCAATACAAGATATATTTTTAATATATTAAAAATACATTATTTATGTAATGAAGGTAAATTATTTAATAATATACAAAATAATATATTTTTAGTATTCAAAATATATTTTTTCAAGTAATGTACTTTACGTACACAAATAATGTAAATTTAGTAGCTAAGTATTTTGTAACTCAATAGCAACTATGTAACTCTCCCAAATGGGAGGTCATAAATTCGAAATCAAGTGGGGGCATTGACTCTTCTTCGTGCTTTAATATGTTGAAAATGTATTGACAGGATAATTGACCATCAGCATTGACCCGAAGGCAACAAACGGTCACCCGTTACACAAAGACGACACATTGAGTGCTGATAATTACTCCAACGGCTCTCCATTATCACAACCCAGCACTCAATGCAGCTCATCATTACCAGCACTCAATGCAGCTCACCATTACTGGCACTCCGTTACACTCACTGGAGGAAGAGTCGTTGCAGCCATAGTATAAGTAGCAGACTTGTACACTTTGTTTGGGGGACACTTTCATTTATGATACACAACATTACTAGGCTAGAGCTCACTATTGTGCTGAGCATTGTACTGAACACTGTACTCAACACTGATATTAATAATACTAAAAATATATCGGTAACATATTTACCGTCATTGGTGCTTTCATTGAGAGCCGAGATCAGATCTCAAGCAAACTTCACAAATCACAAAACACCCAACTCATCTCATCGCTGTTGATGGCGCGATCCGGATCCAGCAGCTCTCACGGTTCTCGTCAAGTGCACAATGGTCACCTCTCGGGTGATCTTCGTGAGTAGCTCAATAGTAACTGCGTGGGAGATCGCCGCGAGGGTGACCTTCACAGCCAGATCATCAACAATCATCACCGAGAGGGTAATCTCCGTAGCTAACTCAACAACAACCGCGATGGGGTCGCGCTCCCTCCCAGTGAATGATGTTCCCATCCAAGCCATGGACATCCAAGCGGCGGCGCAGGTCATTCAATAGGCGGCGGCGACGATGGCCCAGCTAGTAGCAGGGATGTAAGGCCAGGCCCCACCACCGCCACCGCTGTCCCCCCGGCCCGGCTATACCGTACATCCGGAGTAGTTACCGCCACACCTAGATTGAACCCTGTCAAGTCAAGAAAGAGTCCGCTCTAGATGCACAGGCTAAAGAAGGAATCTGATACATACATTTTCTTCCCGACATAATTATATATACGTTGCAGCAGAAAGAAACAAAAGTAGCTAGGTTAACTACGAATATATACACAAGGATTGACCTCTAGGGTCTAAAAACATAGAGGTTTATGTTGGTTACAACCTTACTAGCCAACTAACACTACTGTGGCTACAAAAGATATCCACACAAAAAGAGTCATTCTAGACTTTCCCCAAACCACGTCATCTAATCTAAAGAATGGTACACCGGTCCTGTGTACGTTCCCCATACCAGGTGCCACTCATCACCTGCGAACCAAGTGAGGTGATCTAGGAAGTAGCAAGGGATGTTTACCATGGACCACTCATCCCAAAACTCCGGAGGACTGGGGTCCCACGGGTAGGGATAAAAGACAACAAACTCCAGGGGATTACTCCCCTCTAACACTTTCATGGGGTAAAATCCATGCCTAGCTTGGGCTCTATCAAGAAAATTCGGCGGTTCACTGGGAACAGGAGTGTAAGCGGGTGCAGTAGGATAAGCTGGAGGAGGGCTATATGTCGGAGAAGGACGAGCAGTAGAAGCAGGGGGATCAGGAGCGTAGGGGTCATCGCCTAACAAGAACCGTGTATAATCATCATAGTCCATTATCGGGAACGTAAACTCGGATGAGCTCCCAGAGCTCATCGGGCTACATGAGCCCACGCTAGACAACATCTGTTAAATAAAGACACATTGAAGTATAGTTAGCATGACGGCTAAGTAAGATAATCCATGGTCACTCAAAATTCAACAAAGATTTTTCAAAAACATGTATATAAGAGTTTTGCAACTTTACCCATTTGTTGAGATTTCACCTGCACATAAGTTAACAACGAAGACTTGTACAAAAAGATATTAGTGAACCAATATCAAGCTTTCATTTTGGATGCCATCATTTCTTCTAAGTATCGATACAGAATAATTCTTTCTTACTTATAAATCTTCCTTAGTTTCATATTAGCAAGCGTGAGGCCTTTGGAGTATTCTCTTAACCCCCTCTTTGACCACTTGGATCATCGAACTCGGGTTCAGTGGTTGTCACCCGGTCTAACACTGATCCCCTGGACGTAAGGTTCGTTAGAATGATTCGTAGCTGGCCTTACTAGGTCCATAAAAATGATACCTACCCGGACTTTTGGAGTAACTATACCTTAAGTGTGCACACCCCCATAGGAATACCTCATCCTATGAGTTATACAGTACTCGGCGAATAGACTTCGCCCCTTTAAGTATGAACTGATCATACGATGTAAACAACCACTGGGAAATGGCATTTAAGCTCGCTTCATCCCGTAGGCTAATCAAGGTCCTCCTCAACTTACTTAGAAACTAAGGTTTTGGAAAACATTTTCTTTTCTTTAGTTTTTCTTCCTTAAATCATTCCTTTTTGGGCATATTTCACATTTGAGTCCAATACTTGAAATTGGCTACCTCGTTAGCCCAAGATGGTGATTTTGTTTAAAATGGATTTTCAAAATACTTCCAGTGCCCGCAGGGTTTCCAAATACCATTTTCTCATCTTTCAAGTAAGGTACCCACTTACTAATAATGAATTTTCCTCACACCAAAAATAAGGTTTTTGACAACCTATTTACCAAAATAACATACGTTCTTCGACATAAGTTTCATAAACATTTTTATTTGCCCAAAGGCTTTTAAAGCATAGTTCCCAAAAATCATTTGCACATCTCACCACTTCATCATATACAATACTAGTAACACAAAACACACTTTGTGCACATGTATGTATATCATCTATACATATTACTCATAAATAGCAAGCATATACAACATAACCTCTTCCTAATACCTAGCTACATACATTTATATATATATATATATATATATATATATATATATATATATATATATATATATATATATATATATATATATATATATATATATATATATATATATATCATATATCATATATTACCCACCTAGTTATATGCTCATATATTCTACTAACACTTACATAGATCCATATATTCTAACACAAAGCTCATAAATTCCTATTTCCACTATCAATCATCAAATCTTAAGTGACAAACCAACTTAAGGGATTTCTTACCTCTTGGGTGAAGCTCTTTTGGCAAGAATGGCTTTTGAACCTTTAATCTTTCACCAAAAATTCCTAAGCAAGACATACCACCATAACAATAATTTTTAAGAGATTTTAACCTATAGTTAAGTTCTAGGGAAGAAAACAAACCTTTTAACCGAACAAAAATAGAAATTTACCGAATATTTGTGATCTTGATGAAGGATGCTAGCTATGGAGGTTCTTGAGCTTAAGGATGAAGATGAAGAATTTTTCTCCCTCTCCTCTCTCTAATTTTCGGCCAAAAGGGGCAAAATGAGGAGGCTTGGAGATCAAGTCTCCATTTATAGCACAATTAAATCATTTTAATACAATCATGTGGTGTAGGAAGTTGCCAAGTGTCAAATCCCTATGGTAACTCAAAGAAAATATCTTTAACTAGATTGTTAAGGGTTAAAACATATATAGTTTCGGTAGGAAATAATTTAGGTAGGGGTAAATTCGAAACCAAAATTATCCCGGACTCCATTCTAACCTTAATTTCTAAAATCGGGTAATGTTCGGTACATCGCGAAATACAGTGATGCTACGGTCAAAATAAATTTTCACTTCTACGGGCTAATTTAATTAAATAGGAAATTCAAGGTTAATGGTATGGTGCCTAATAACCCACCTAGAACAATCGGGACAAAACACATACTCCTAAAAATTTTACGGTTCGTGACCGGTACGTACGATCGCAACTTATTAACAACTATTCTAACTAGTAAAAATTATTTTAAAATATCTATGAATCATAACTCGAGCATGCCAATGCCTTAGAATAAAATAAATTTAAATCCCCATTTTTTTTGTGGATAAACTTAATGAAATATATGTATTAGCTTACATTTATTTATGAACTTAATTGTATGCCAAAGTATACCAAGTCAAACTACTTTTTTGGGTGACGAAAAAAACTTGTACTCACTATTTGAAAGTGTGCCCTGAGCAAACTATTGATACTATATGATAATGTAAATAAAACACTTTTTACATATTTGATAGCGGTTATAAATTACGGAATTGTATAATAACTTCAAGTTCTTCAGTATTCAAAAACTTTAAGTTCTTCAAACTTTTACAAATAAAAGTTAAAACTTTGCAGGCATGCTGAATTAGTCTCATAGTTGTATGATACCACATATTGTATGCAAAATAAATTTTAGCCCACCAAAATGCATGATAATTTTGAGAGCTAATATAATTGAAGTTTATTATGAGTTATTAATATTAATGATTTTTTTATTTATTTGCATTAAATCTTGAAATAATACTATTTCCCCTGATATTAATTACCTCTTATTTTCACCTACTAATCGGCATTATCTTTTACTTTTTTTTCTAAAAATATTACTGACTTTATTACATTGTAGTATATGTTCTTGTTGAAACACAAAAAAGTCAATATCTTTTACTTTAGTGCATTAGAATTATACTTATGATTCAATTTCACTAATAATGGTCCATTTGAAAATTGATGTTTTAAAAACTATTCATTTTTTAAATAAAATATTTTCATTTTATTGGTGTTTGGTTGAAAGTTTAGAAAACGATTTTTTTTTTTTTTGGTTTGGCTGAAAGTCAGAAATTTAATTTTTTTTCTATTTGGTTCATTTTTAAAAAACACTAACATGAATTTATGACAAAGCTAATTCTTATAAAATATTGACTATTTTATTGATGATTAATGGTAATAATAATTATTTATATTAAAATTTATAATAGATATAAAGATTAATAATAATTATAATAAAAAGATGTAAATAAATAATTTTTTACTTGTAATTTATTATAATAAAAATAAATACAGAAAGTGATAAATATAATAATACTATTTAAAGAAATTGAAGAAAAAAGTTATTCTTTTATGTGAGCCGGCCCAATCGTTATACCCTGCACCACGGTGCACATAGCAATGTGCACCACGTACGTAAAACGACGTCGTTTCGGTGTTAGTAGACGCGGACGCGAATGACTCAGAGAATTCATTATCTATAATACACATAATCATTATCTATAATACACAGAACGTTTGCCTAGAATACACAGAATGTTTGCCCAGAATACACAGAATATTGACACAAAATACACAGATGTTAGTGGACGCGAATGACTCCAGGGAATTCATTATCTATAATACACATAATCATTATATAGAATACACAGAACGTTTGCCTAGAATACACAGAATGTTTGCCAATAATACACAGAATATTGACGCAAAATACACAGAACTCATCCTCCTAACATTCGAATGCACAAACACATCACAACTTGTGTTAATAACATGAATACACATAATATTTACACAAAATACACAGAACTCATCCTCCTAAACATTCGAATGCACAAACACATACATCACAACATGTGTTACTAACATGAAATCACAACATGTGTTACTAACATGAATACACATAACGGTTGCCTATAATACACAGAACGGTTGCCTAGAATACACAGAATGATTGCCTGAAATACACAGAATATTAACATAAATACAGAGACCGATCGAAACGGGAAACGTGATTTCCAAAAAAAAAAACAGACGACTAGTTTACAATGCTGAAAACGACGTCGTTTAGGTACGTGGTGCACATTGCTATGTGCACCGTGGTGCACAGTATAATTTGCCGAGCCGGCCATACCAAGATTTTTTATTGTTTGGTTTGGTCAAGCCCGACTCATATATATATATATATATATATATATATATATATATATATATATATATATATATATATATATATATATTCAGAGATTCATAAATGAAATAACATGCATGCACACTAACTAAATAAACAATCGTTATTGTTGTGTGGGCTATGTTTCAAAACGACGTCATCTCCTCATTAGAATAGATGGCGCCGTTAATTGTTTGACATGAGTCGTGCACCATTTTTTTTTTCACACAACCTGCATTTTTCCTCTCCATTGCTTCTTCCTCAACTCCACTCCTACAACATACATTTTTATAACTTATATAGTATATTCTAACTCATAAAATATATTATTTTATCTAAAAGGTTTATTATTCTAACTCATTAAATGTATTTTATAACAAATAAAAGTACATTATTCTAACTCATAAAATACATTCTCGATCTTACCCCAAAAAGTTATTATTCTAACTCATAAAATATATTATTCTAACACAAAGTACATTATTCTAACTCACGCCAAAGACCTTGTAGTCAAGCGGCACCCGGTGTACACTCCCATGTGGAAGGGAGTGGGTTTGAGCCTCAGTGGAAGTCTGTTGACTCTTTGTGCTTCAGTAGGTTGAAAAAGTAGCTATGGACAGATACTACATTGTAACCGAGTCAGTAGAACTCAAAAAAAAAAACATTATTCTAACTCACAAAATACATTATCTTACCCTAGAAAGTTCATTATTCTAACACATAAAGTACATAATTCTAACCCATAAAATACATTTCTTACTCCATAAGATTCATTATTCAACACATAAACGACTACAGAAGATGCTGTTATTGACTAACAAAAAATTTTTTTTTTTTAACTTCAAAATGACATCATTTTTGGACTGTGGTCCACACAATAATTTGAAGGACAAAATTTAGTTTTTCTTTATGGCTCCGGCCAAGATTTTTATTATTTGGTATGACCCATCCCAATCAATATTTTAATTGGCCATTATTAGGTGTAAAAAGTGTAAACACAAAAAAAAAAAAAAAAAAAAAAAAAAAAAAACAAAAAACAAAAAACAAAAAACAAAAAACAAAAAAAAAATAAATGTTTTGAGTATGGTATGGGTCGGCAATGATTTTTGTTGTTTGGCGAGTCCTTTCAGATCCATATTTTAACTGGACTAGCTCAATCGAATTTTAATAATAACTAGACAAATGATGGGTCAATACGTCCATTTGACACCAAGGGTGGGGAGGGGAGGGGAGGGGGTGGGGGTGGTAGAGAGAGAGAATTGTGTTTGAGATAAAAATAAAGAAAATATTTTTGGAGATAAATTCTTGAAAGACATTTTCCACAAAAATGATTTATTGTTTCCTTTGACCACAACAAATATTATTTCATCGACCTCATTTTTTTTTATTAAATCACTGAAATAAATCAAAATACAATTAGGAGGGACAAACTCCACACACCAAGAAAAATAAAAAAATTTGTGGTCCGTATTAAGACATGATCTATATGGTTCGCAGACCTATTAAAAAAATGACTTCTAATGTTATTATAATTAAATAATTTAACTACTACAGGTGTCATGCAGGACAGGCAAATGTTTAAAATTGTGGGCAATATGCATGTTTCATTATCATGCAGCCATGCTATTTCCAGTTGTAATACAGAATTCAATCCGAAATTTTCCTCCAAATCCCACTGAACGAAACGCCGCATTTGTCTGTATGTCAGCGTGCAGGCCAGTGATGGATATTTGATTGAACTCTATAATCAGCGCAGCTCGGATAAAATCAAAACAAGGGACCTTTAATTAGGCCGTCAATTACTATGACACAGGTTGTTATGGCCGGGATCCACTTTGCAATGTCAACCCATGTTTATTTTTATAATTTTAAAATTTTATGTTGATAGTACAATTTTAAAATTTTATGTTCATAATTACAGAACTCTATATTCACAATTTTAGAACTCTATTTTCAAAAGTATAACACAATTTTTGAATTTATGTAACAAAATTTTGAAAATAGAGCTCAAAAATTGTGTAAATTAAGTACTGTAATTTTGTATGTTTGAGATCTAAAATTGTGAATATAGAATTTTAAAATTGTGAATATAGAATTCTAAAATTGTGAACATAAACCCGAATCCACATTGCAATTGAACCCAGGTCTATAGCATAATTTGCCTACTACGCGACACAGCAAAAAAAAAAAAGGTCACACTTGTGTGAGACCGTCTCACGTATCCTTATTCGTGAGACGGGTCGGGTCGGGTCAAAGCACCATGCAAATGTCATACTTATATGTGCAAATTTCATACTTATATGCTCAAATATAACACTAGTTAAGAATACAATTTTTGTTACTTGAAAAAGTAATACATTTTTCATAATAAGTAATGTTGACAAGTACCCCTTACTTATAAGAGCAAATATAATACTTTTGATGAAAAATGTAATACTTTTAAATTGAAATGTAAAAGTATTATATTTTCCCGTAAAAGTATTACATTTACCCTTATAAGTAATAAAAATTTTATTCCTAATTAGTATTACATTTGAGCATATAAGTATAAAATTTGTGCATATAAGTGTTACATTTGCATCTTGATCCGACCCGTCTCATGGTGAGACAGTCTCACACAAGTTTTTGTTAAAAAAAAAAAAGTCAACAATTCAGTTGGGTAGTCAATAATGTACACCTCAAATTTCACTTACATGTTATTTATGAAACAAACCATGCACAGATACCTTAATGGCACTTCCTAGTAGCATCAACCTCCATTTATAAAAACTGTCTATAAAATTTAATTAGTAAAATTGCCACAAGAAAGGTTAATTTTACTTTTAGTTTCGAATTTAGAGCTTACTCTGCAATTGTTACCCCTCCCCCCTTTGATTGAGTCAATTTAATTCGTAGTGAAATTTGACACAGGACTTAATCAATTTTGTTATCGAGAGAATAAGAATTGAGGAATAAAACCGTACAAGTGAAGCATATTAACAATGGTGGAGCCAGAAAATTCTTCCAGTGGGGGCGAAACATTAATACAAAAGAGATAGTTAGAAAAAATACTTAGAAATACTCCGTATAATAATAAATATTGTTAAATATAGACGGAAAATAAAATATATCAAAACTTTATAAAAATATTCATAACAAAAGCTATATATGTGGTTGGGGTGGGTGGGGTTGGGTGAGTGGGGGCAGCTGCCCCCACTGCCCCATGCTGGATCCGCCAGTGAGCATATATATATATACCTTGGCGACATAGTCAATCTCGGTGAACTTGAAGGCAATGTCGAGGCAATAGAAGAGAGGGGAGACAACTGAATTGACACAAGAGAATTCGTAGCGATCGGGTGAAGGAGATAAAGGAGATGAGACAAGAGCATGTGAAAGAGGTGCAATCCACATACAGTTGATGATGAAAATTGGGAAATAATTAAAAAAAAATTGAAGAGCGGAAAATGCTCTTGCCTAAAATAGGGTTTCACTAGAAAAGTAATCGAAAGGATCAAAAGTATCAAAAATATGATTGTAGATACTAAATGACAAAAATGATAGTCTATGATTAAATTTGAAATTACCAACAAAGACAAGAGACCTTAGCTGAAAGTTATAAGTTAGAATTTTTGTTTATATATATATATATCAGCTCAAATGCGGCTATGTCTTAACGTGCAACCACATCATTAAATTACTTATGCAAAAAGCACCAATAATGTTAGAAAATGCACATAAAAGAAATGCACAAATGTACCAAAAAATGCATCATTAGGTAGCATAAACACACCACATAGTATTCGAATACACACCATTAGGTGTGATGAGATATGGTACATTTTTTTGGGAGTGTGGTGCATTTTGTGATGCATTGGTTATTTCTTTGTTGTGCGTTTCCTAACACTATTGATGCTTTTTTTGCATAACTAATGGTGCCGTACATTAAGAATGGCTGCACTGGAACTTGGCTATATACATATTAATAAGAGCCAAAAAAAATTAGGCTTATAATATGTAGAAAAAATGACTGTCAAATTATTAAATCAAATGGATGATTCAGATTGTTTAGATTTAGGGTGCGTTTGGTTCGCACATGGGAATCAGCATTGGAATGAGTATCAAATACTTGGTAATGGTAATGGTAATGAGTTTTGGTGAAAGTATTTTGCATGTTTGGTAGTAGGGTGGAATGTGAATGATTATTAATAGTTGGGAAGAAATGAGGAAGGGAGATGAAACCCTTATTTAATAAGGGTATGGATTTTTTAATTAATGGGGTATTCCAAACCCATAATAGCATTATAAAAACCTATCAACCAAACGCTAGCAATCATTATTATACCCATTATATTCCTTATGCCTAAACCCCCAACCAAACACACCCTTATATTTTTTCTTGAGATTTTCTAATGTATCCTTAATTACATAATTATCCGTTAAATATTCTCTTCTCCGTTAATATTCTGTTAACTTTTTACTTATCCATTAATTTCTATAAGAAAGGTCTTAGGTTTGAATGTCATCTAAATCAAAGTTGACATAATTATTAAACATATAGTACGAATATGTTATAGTATATTATTGAAAAGTAACTAGCCCACTTTATTAGTCTTATTATATTAAATAAATAAGTAGTTACAACAAAAAAAAAATACACATACATTTCTTTAATTTATAATTCGATGTCTACGATGCCTTTTTTCAAAAAAAAAAATCATTATCAAAAACTTTAAAAAAATATATAATTTAATTAGTTATATTGTCTATATTTAGATTATTTTCTATAATCTAAAAATTTCTTACCTTTAAATTTATTAATTAATTATATTCACCACATTGTTCATTATATTGTTTTCTTTTTACACTATCTTAGCTTGTAATTAATTAATATCAAAGTTATACTACAAATAATGTTATATATTTATTTACCAAGTATTATGTTAATAACATGAAAAAAAAAAAACAATTTAAAGCTAATCATATTAACTACTTAGGGAGGATTTGTTGACAAATTAAAGGAGACATTCAAATAACCCAATAAATTGATTTAAAACTCATTATTAAAAATGTCAATGTAGGACAATAGAACATTTTGCCACACTTGATGCATTGAAAAAATGCTTAGACTACAACATTACTGGAATCAATCTCTCAAATTCAGAAAATGAAGAAATTTCAAAAATAGCTACGACCGTTGCAGCATTCATTAATTTTATATGTAAAATACTTATTGTGCATTCTTTAAATATATTAGAACTAGTATAAATTTACAATTCATTTCATTTTCTACAATCAACCTGCATGGATTAAAGACAAACTCAGCATCAATCTTAACAACAAAAATAATTGGTATATAGGATGTAGCTACTGTTTAAAAATGTTTATGCACAAAATGGCAAAGTATTTAACTGCATGCATTGTGATGAAAATGAAGCAGTTGGTACTCCAAGATTAGTATCAAATCAACAAAAAAAGTTTACAAAAAAAAAAAAAACACACACACACACACAGACACACATACACACACACCATGCACACACAAAATCAACTACTATACTCATTAGTACTAATTTCAAAAATATGAACTTCAAAATAAACATGTGCAAAATGGATGTAGAAATTGTTAATGAAACTGGACATATTGCAGTATCAGTATTCAGACTACCTGCAAAGTTATTGTTGTTACTATCAAGTAAATAAGTTATGAAATTAGAACAAAATGTACTACTCATTAACCTTCTACAAATATAATAAATATTAATATTTTGTGCAATACTTTCACATGAGAATGAACAACAAATCTCACAGCACATGAAACATATAGGGGAAAAATTATCACTGCCAAATATCAATAGGCGCTTTTAAGATCAAGAATTCATAGTACAACTAAGATATCAGTCATATATTCACACACAATCAAAGAGACAAATCTATAACTTTCTATATCATAATCTCATTGCATGACGCTGCCCTCTATACTACCATAATAACTCAATTGCATAGGACATATTACCAAATGTCAATAAATAATAAATTAAAAAAATAAGTACTGAAAATAATGACAACGACAAATGCTACCTGAAAGAAAATTAAAAATTCAAACGAAAAAGTAGTATTTATTTATAGTATCATTTTTAGACTAAGTATTTAGATTAGCGCTTTTAAAAAATTGCAAACATTTATTTTCGTAACAATAATTATAGTCAATCTCTCATATATTATCTTGCATTCATAAATTTTGAATTAGTATAAATTTACAATTCATTACATATGTATGAACATCTCTTATATAATTTTGCATTGATGTATTTTAAAATACTTATTTAAAAATAAACATGAGCATTATTTTCATTCGTGCAATGCGCGCGAAAAACTAATATATAGATAAACTTTAATTAAAAAAAAAAAAAGAAGATAAAACCCCACAGATTAGACCTGGGGTATAATCAGTAAGGGCTTGTTAGCCAGCAGAAGACGACGAGCACGACGGAATTGGAAGATGAAGCTGGAGAAATCAAGTACGTAAACGTACTGCCTGCTGTCTTTTCTAAGGATTCTTCGCAATCGAAAGCTGCATCTGTAGACAACAGCTGCTGTTCTTTCATTTTGTCGTTCTGAAATACACAAAATATTTATGTTTTATCCGCCCGCCAAAAGATACGCAAAAGATCTCTCACTATCTTATAATCATAATTTTTTTTTAATTCAGAATTAATTTACTGAATAAACTTCGTATATAATGTTAGCTTTCAAAACCCTATTGAAGTTCTCTCATCTTTCATTTTCTTCAGGGCCGCCTCCGTGAAGCAAGCGGATCGGAGGCGGCATTCAATTGTCTTCCCCTGCTGTCATCTCTATCTCATACAGCGTCCACCTTCATTGTCTTTTCTGCATTAATTGTTTTCTCCTCCATCTCCACCGCTATCGGTTGTTACTTTCTTATTTTGGCACGGTTATTTCATTTTGCTTTGTTTTATTGGTTTAATTTTGTTTGCAGTTTTTGTGTTTTTCCTCTCGTTGTTTTGACGAGTTTCTTCCTCTTGTTTACTTGGCAAGTTCTTTTTTCATAATGTGTGAAACGATAAAACTAGTCATAGCCTACGTGAATCTCATCCTGGGTGATAAACATGCATGAAAATGAAAAATAGACTCCTATGAACTATGATATGCAGTTCAGCCCGATGAAGATATTGTCAATGGATAGAAGAATGGCTATGGAGATATTGTCAATGGATAGAAGAATGGAAATAGATACTCAGGTGGTGTGCAAGACTATTCAACCAGTGTCAGTCTTGGGTACGTTTGACCAAATCATTAAAGAAGCTTTACGTTCCTTCAAAGAATTCAGCTTCAAATTTGTGAAACAGTCCGCAAATCAAGTTTTCTATGCTAGGGAAGTTGTTTCTATGTCTAACTGTAAGGAATGTTGACCATTCTATCGATCTTTATTGTAAACGTTCTTTATTGTAAACTAACGTTTTAGCCTATGATTAATGAATTAGCTTATTTATTTTTTTTTAAAAAAAAAAAAAAAACTTCGTATAAAGAGGTCCCCCAAAATTTGTTACGTTGCTATATTTACAATACCTTCAAATCATTTAATATTTCACCGCTAAAGGTTGATATGATGGAGAAACATAGGTGTTATTATAGATTTGATGGATGATGTTTTAATGTAGGAGTGATTATATTAGTGTCTGTGTCTGATATATAGCTTCATCATTTGCGCGTTAAGGGATAAGTTTTATGTGACAGTGAAACATGTAGGTTTCGAGAGGCGCAGCTTGAAAGTTGAGGAAGATAATATCGAACGTATACCTACAATTCAATTTGTTTGGTTATTTTTTGTGGGAAACTTCTTAGAAGAAACATATGTCACTTTAAATCATATGTTGATTGCACATACATATATTGTAGGGATGAATATATAAGTGGATAACTCGAAATTTATTTATAAAAATATAAATAAAACTGGATTTAAAAAAAAAAAAATCCCCACTAACTAAAGAAGAGACATGAAAAATCCAAATCGTGTGTGTTGGGAAAATTACAAAAATAGCATAATAAGTGACTATTTTATGGTACAAATATATGTGGGGTTAACATCTAAGTGGTCTTCTCATCGCCAAACAACGCAACTTGGAGCGGCTCATTGTGGAAACGGACTCGGAGGCGGCTTGCCAGGCCTTGAAAGCTAGTCAGACTACCTCTGCCGTTGTTAACACGTTAATCTCTGACTGCATTGCTCTCATGGGACAGTTTATGAACATCAAGCTCAGTCACGTGTATCGTGAAGGGAATCAATGTGCGGATCGTTTAGCTAGTTGGGGTGACGACGCTCCTTCGGGTACTACCATTTTGGAAGATCCCCCGGATGGGTTGCGAGACCTCCTTCTTCGTGATTCTCAAAGCGTAGCCACTAGCAGATATCGTTAATGTTGGGACTTCGGTCCCTTTCCTTACCAAAAAAAAAAAACATCTAATTTGAGTCAGGTCAACGTGGATTCGGATTTTTCGTAATTAGACGAAGAGATTGATATATTGTATGCTCAAAATGAATAATGGGTGAATGAGAAATTGATTATCAAAATAAACCCATTTGAGTTGAAAAATGAATGTAAAAAGACTTATATATCCTTTGTCCCACATTGAAAATACAAGGGGGTTTGAACCACTATATATGCAAGAGCCTTCTAAAAATAGATTGAATGCATAACATAGAGGTTCATTCTCGTGTGCGGGTGGTGGATCTAAATTAAGCCCAACTGACAATTACTTTAAAAACCCTATATATATTTCCTATTCCTAATTCCTAATCTAAATCTCAAAAACATTGCCAATTCCGTTCGGTAATTATATTCCATAAATCATAATCCCACATCACAATTAGCAAAATTTCAATTCCCAACTCTATAAAATGCAAAATTTCAATTCCCAACTCTATAAAATACGGCAATACCGTAACGAAATTTGACAATTCGAAAATTCTCAATTCACAATTCGGTAATTTAGTAGATTGCAGACCGCAACTCAACTGATTCTTTTTTCTTTTTTTTTTGAAAGAAACAAACTCAATTAATCAATTGAGAAATACAATGAGTGGGGACACCAAACCAACTATGAAGATCAGTGTACGAACGTGCAGCCCGGGCTAAAGTGTGAGCACACACATTCACTGATCTATTGATATAGCTAATGCCAAAAGCCTGAAAAAAAAAAAAGAAGAGATCGAAAGACTATCTCTAATCACAGTACTAACATATGATAAATCTTGAGAAGAATCATTGAAGCTAAGACAAACTTGCTGGCAGTCGGTTATGATGCATATTTTCTGCCACTGTTTACTCTTTAGCCACGAAAGAGCCTCCTTGATGGCAAGAGCTTCGGCTAAACGGGCTTCATTGACCGGTCTCAAAGGGCCGGAGATAGCAGCGAGGAACAAACCAGAATGAGTGCGAATTACAACGCCGAAAGAGGCAGAATTTTCTTTGACCGATGCATCAACTTCACAATAGACCCAACTTGCATCAATGCCCTGAACTCAACTGATTCTTTAATTCTTCTTGATCACACAAACTCTCAAGTCTCAAGTTATTCAATTCTCTTAACAGGAAATTACAATTACGTATTTTTCATAATTTTTGTTTATTGTTTTAAGAATTTGTTTCTTGATTAATTATTTATTCATATAGTTTCTAAATAATTTTTTTTGTTTTTGCACAAAAAAAAAAAAAGATGATGCCAAGGAAAAATGGTTAGATGCAACTTTGATACAACTTTTTAAACAACTATTATTTATATATAGAAATTACTCGAAAAAAAAGGCTCAAATTAAAATATGGCACAGGGCCCCAATTATTATTGGAACGGCCCTGGATCTATTTTACAACAACATAGCCTAAACTTTACTCTCGTTTGGCTTCATTTTATCTTAGGAAGCACTCGAACTAAATCTCACCTTTCGTTTTGTGGGATTCGAAAAAGAAATTTTATATTATACAATTCAAACTTCTTTTAAAAGAGAATTATATATATATATATATATATATATATATATATATATATATATATATATATATATATATATATATATATATATATATATATATATATATTAATTAGTGTAAACTTAATTCTCATCCCAATGTGGGACAAAGCTTTCTATGGGTCTATTTCAAGAATTAATTTCTCATTCACATTTTATCTGTTTTCAGTGTGCAATATATCAATTTTTTCGTTTCACTTTGAAGAACCAGAATTACTTTGACTCGATTTAAATCAAAAGTGAACTCTACATATATTTGTACCACAAAATATTCACTTAAAGTATATTTTTTGCTAAAAATTCCAACCTATGTTACTGATATTATTTTCATACTTTATACTTTTCGATTTAGAAAGTACAGAATAAGTACAAAATATTCAGTCCAAAATATAGCAATTTCCAAGTAGAGATTAGAAATTTTCACGAGATTCTATGGAAAGAAATTTCTTAAGAAAGCAACCCTTGTTAAAAAGTTCTTAGGGATGAAAGTAATGAAAGTTAGAAAAGAAAACATTACTTGCACAATAAGTATTGAAAAAATTGTAATTTATGTTCCTTATAAATATGGCAATTATCAATATCACACATAAATTATTAGTGATGTAAATATCGCACTTCAAATTTTAAAACTTGACATATATTGTCCATTTCTTAAATTTTAGAGGTGTAAAAGTGGTTACCCACTATTTTTCCTATTCGAAGATCATGTTTTTTCCTCCATTTCTCTTTCTTCATTTGTTTTCTTTCCGCCAACAACAATGTTTCTCTTTCTTTATATTAGAGGAGGGCAATATATGTCACGCTTTGAAAATTGAGAGGCAACATCTACACCACTAATATTTCAGCGGTGATATTAACAATTGACATATTTATACAGGGTATAAATTACAATTTTTTCATAGGTATATTATTTGACGTTATTTAATTTATGATTTATTTATTATTTCTTTGTTATCAATTACTAGTTTGCAAATGATTAGCAATAGCTCTAGGCCAGGATTGGCTATGTTGGAATGCCACCATCCAAGTACGTTTAGTTTGCTTCAAATCGAAAATATGATTAAAATAATCTAAGAGTATATCATATACTGTAAATGTGATGCTCTAGTGATAAGCACCAAGAATAGTAACCACTCCACCTTCATCCAGAGAATCAATTTTGAAAGGTAGAATCTAAAATCCTTCATTCATTTCTTTACCTTTATTCTAACCAAGTTTTGAAGGGCATGTACGGATTGCACATAGTTTCAATAGGGATACACCTTGTGAGTATTTCTTTTATCCCTTTTAGACGCCCTGTTTGACCTTGATAGCTATACACTTCTTTGATGCACATATGAAGAGTTGCATGACCTTGTTGTGTCAGATGTGATTTTATTAAAATTGGAATTGCTTTAGCCTGGATCTCACTTTTAAGTGTGGAAAAGGGGCATTTGTAGAAACCCTTTGAACCCTATTCTTTTTTCCACCGATCCTCATGGAAACATCGAGAACGATGTTATCTTTTAAGTGTGGAAAGGATGGGTATCACTTAGATTGAATTAGTTGATTGACCGAGTGATAGGGCTTAGGAACTAAGAGGGAATTTTATTGTCAATACTATCCAGGAGGGCTCCTAATCTCGTGTCAAGTTAATATTTGAAATATGCCTTGGAAGTACAAATTACACCCAAATTGAAATTTTTGATCTTATATTGTCAATATCTTTGTGTGATTGCATGATATTCACCTATCATTTTTGCTGGGACCTGACTCAAGGATCACTCGAAGTGGGAGTGCGTACTCCCTTAGTTTGAGAAAGATAAGCTCAGCGAAGCCTGGAAACTAAACTTAACTTGGTAGGGAATGGAGCAAAAGGTGAGCCTAAGTGAGCAAAGAGTGAAAAATCCCTAATCCCTAGAAAAAAGGCATGAGGGGTTGACATGGTGAAAGAGAAGAAAAAGGCAAAGGCCACTCCTAGAGATGAAAACACGAGGCGAGCCATCTAGTCAAGATACGGGGTAACCATTGCACCGTCTTCAAAAACGCATGGAGATCCATGTGAAGTCGGTTATCCCGAAGAGATCCTGGAAGATGAGAAAAATAGAGAGGAGGTGAGCCGCTTCACTAGGATTCGGGCACCCATTGCACTGTCTTCGAAAAAACATGGGGCTCCATGTGAAGTCGGGTAGCCTGATGACGTTATCATAGGAAGTGAGAAAATAGAGTGATCGCCCAAGCCATGGTGATGAGCGGTCCATGTCCTACCCTCACTTATATTTGCGTAAAGGGTCTTTGGCGTACGGTTGGAAATTTGGCTAGGGTGTGCGCATCGTTCCCACTAGTGGGATCAGCTTTCTAGGCCCCTACAAAATGAAAGGTAAACTCTGATTGAATGCATGCTTGAAGAGGTGTGTGATACGGCCCAACATAACGAAGATCCATTAAGTGTATCAATTGGGCCAATCACAAGGCCCAAGTCCAAACAATTAAGGCAACTCTTCATTGGTTATGTTCAAAGATGGTGGAAACCCAAGTCAAGCTCATTTGCAAAAGATGAAGAAGAACTCAAGGCTTTTTATAATTCTTTAAGTGCTGATTTTGGGAATTAAATCAGGCCCAAATCAGCCCTATTATTTTTGGTCATCATTATTTTAAATTGTTTGGCATGAAAGAGAAAACCCTAGTTTGTATTTAGAAAGGATTCCTTAAATCCCGTTCTAAATAGGACTATATTTACTTACTTTTTAGATTAGGTTTACGACTCTTTTTCCAATTGTATTTAGGATTATAATGATGTCCCTATACCTATAAATAGGGCACAATCATATCAGTTTAGAAAGGCTTTCATTCAATAAAATTCTTAAGTTTTTCTTTACGCTTGTGTAAGAAATCTTATAGCTAATTGTGGACTCAATTAGTGGCTACTCGTGGACTCAACTAGCAAATTGATTCGTGGACTCGAATCAATCTTTCTTTCTTCAACCTTAGATTTAGGTTCGTGGACTCGTTCTTGAATCGAAGGAAACTAGATCCGACTCTAGTTGATTGAAGATTGCATCATCGAGGTACTTGAAGCTACAATGGGATTCTTCTAAGTCTTTGAGGATTCAAGACTAAGGGTTTTTTGTGAGGTCTAAGGTATTTCAATCCATCTCTATCCTTATTTTGGGAGCTTTCTTAGGAAAATACTCCATCTTTATTCGAACCTTGGACTAGGTTCATATCAATTTGGTATTAGAGCCTGGTTTATCTCATAATCATTACAAATTTGGTTCCCTAGGTTTCCAAGGGTTTATTAAAAAAAAAACACATCATTCTTATCTTACTTTTCCTTTCTTATATACATCAAAAACCAAAAAAAAAAATTTCTTGCATTCTTGATTGTGTTCTTGAATCTTGATATTTGTTCTTGAGTTTCTTGAAAAACTATCCTACAATAGTTTTCCACTTTTTCCCATCCAATATCAACGGAAACCCACACCTCCCAACCACCATATTACCATAAATTCTGCCGGTTAGTTCTAGGAGTCATCAATTTGGTAAGATGGTTGAACAGGTTCCAAAGCCACCTCAAGCGTTAGACCAAAAAATATATGCTCTAGCCTTTGCCATGGAAGGGTTAAGCACTTGAATAACTAATCTGGAGCAACACCATCAGCAAGTGCAACCGCCACTCTATACTAAGGGAAACATTTATGGAAAGGGATGCCTTATCAGTATTAACTCAAATCGTTGTATGAATTTGGCTAGTTCAGCCATGGTGGACTACCTTAAGTTACCTCTTATCGATCATCCCCAACCATATATTCTTATTGATTCAGGGGATGTGAGAGTGACTAAACAAGCTTTTATTCCTTTTTGTATTGGCAATTATTATGATGAGGTTCTATGTGATATTGTGCCAATGCGTACTGCACATGTTTTGCTTGGAAGGTCATGGCAACATGATAGACATTTTTACTATAATGCACTCAACTACACATGCAATGTCACCTATAATGGATTTATACATATGCTTAAGCCTCTCCTTCCAAAAGAAGTAGAAGAAATCCACATGAGGTTGAAGCAAGCTCTCAAACCAGCCTTGAAGAAAGAAGAAATCAAAGAGATCAAAGTGGAACCTCCACGTGTGGAATTGGAGTCGCCACTCCAATCCTCTAACACAGTTTATAGCCAAACAAAGGGACCACAATCAGTGATACAATTGAAAGGACCAGCCCAAGGTGTCAAAGTGCAGCCTCTCTTGGTAACTAAAAAAGATAGTAAGCAAGAGAAAAGAAGGATAAAGTTAATTGGAGCAACATATGTCAAGCATCCTAAGAGAAAGTTGCATGAGCGTGATAAAGAACAAAGTGAGTTTGCTTATTTGTCTTTCATTGAAGATTTGGATTCGAGGATGAATCTTTTTCAAGAAGGGGAGAATAATAGGAACCATGACACATGGAATCCAATAAGGGTCTATAGTGTGCTCATCACAGCAACTCGTGTCAAGCATCCCATGAAGAAGTTACATGAGCGTGATAAAGCACACAGTGAGCTTGCTTATTTGTCTTTCATTGAAGATTTGGATTCGAGGATGAATCCTTTTGAAGAAGAGGTTAGGAGCCAGCACACACGGAATCCAATAAGGGTCCATAGTGTGCTCATCACAAGGCCCATCACTACATCCTTAAAGCATCATTGGTGGAAGAAACAAGAAAGCCCAAGAATAATTCCATTTGATAGAGGGAAGAATTATAGTGGCCCATTTCAAGTGATACCAGGGATCGAAGATAGTGCTTATAAGATTCGAGGTCGAATCATTTTCAAGAAGGGGAGGATGATACGGCCCAACATAACGAAGATCCATTAAGTGTATCAATTGGGCCAATCACAATGCCCAAGTCCAAACAATTAAGGCAACTCTTCATTGGTTATGTTCAAAGAAGGTGGAAACTCAAGTCAAGCCCATTTGCAAAAGATGAAGAAGAACTCAAGGCTTTTTATAATTCTTTAAGTGCTGATTTTGGGGATTAAATTAGGCCCAAATCAGCCCTATTATTTTTGGTCATCATTATTTTAAATTGTTTGGCATGAAAGAGAAAACACTAGTTTGTATTTAGAAAGGATTCCTTAAATCCCTTCTAAATAGGACTATATTTACTTGCTTTTTAGATTAGGTTTATGACTCTTTTTCCAATTGTATTTAGGATTATAATGATGTCCCTATACCTATAAATAGGGCACAATCATATCAGTTTAGAAAGGCTTTCATTCAATAAAATTCTTAAGTTTTTCTTTACACTTGTGTAAGAAACCTTATAGCTAATTGTGGACTCAATTAGTGGCTACTCGTGGACTCAACTAGCAAATTGATTCGTGGACTCGAATCAATCTTTCTTTCTTAAACCTTAGATTTAGGTTCGTGGACTCGTTCTTGAATCGAAGAAAACTAGATCCGACTCTAGTTGATTGAAGATTGCATCATCGAGGTACTTGAAGCTACAATGGGATTCTTCTAAGTCTTTGAGGATTCGAGACTAAGGGTTTCTTGTGAGGTCTAAGGTATTTCGATCCATCTCTATCCTTCTTACTTTGGGAGCTTTCTTAGGACAATACTCCATCTTTATTCGAACCTTGGACTAGGTTCATATCAGTGTGAATATAATTTTCTTTGTTACAAATCTATCTTCTGAGATTTCAACTTCCTTGGCATATTCCTTATATTTAAATGACATAAGCTTAGTGGTCTTGGTGGATAGTGTAGAGAATTTCACTCATTCCGTTCTAACTGCCCGCACATCACTTGATTGATCAACCGATGAGAGTGCATACTATTCCTGGTGCATATATGATTAGAGTTTAGAAAAGTATGCTTGCTTGAGGACAAGCAAGGTTTAAGTGTCGAAACTTTGATAAGCACCAAGAATAGTACATAAAAAGGGTTTAAAACGGAATAGAAGTGTAAAGTTTTGCCATCCGATCATAACAATCTCATGCATTTTTAGCTCGAATGTCATCAATATCTTCTAACATTGATTCTAGGAAAAGTTTTGCGGTATTTTATAGGTCGGAAAGGGATTTGAGGCAAAACAGAGCAAAAGACAAATGAAGCCGCGAAGCAGAATCTTCCCACGCAGCCCAACACGCGTGTGGAGGGGCGTGGAACATTTCCCTAAACCTAGAGGGCAGCCATGGGAGATCCATAGAATAGATTAGATCCAAAAATTCCTTAGGGTTTTCTCCCCTCTTGGGAGAAAATTCCTTTCCTTCTAGATTAGATTAGATTCAAGAGCAAGATAGAGGATTGAAATTTCAAGAACAAGATGTAAATGATCCATTCTTATGGGTGGTAACTCTTCTCTTTAATGTCTTAAATTCATGCTTGTTTTCTTTGAGATTTTCATTCCTTCTTCTTGTTTCTTTAGTATGCTAGAGTAGATTAGAAGGGGATTGGTGGCCCCGAAGCTAAACTATGTGGTTGATTTGATATGAAATTGCTTGTAGAAATGTGAGCTCTTTGAATGTTGGATGATGAACTTGTGTGGTTGATGTTCTTTAAAACTTTGTGCCTAAGTGTGGCCACATTAGGTAGCAAACCCAAAGAAAGTGAGTGTGTGCGCGATAGCGGCCACTCACGAGTCTAACTCACCCGCATCTCCGCCCTTAGTCCGAAATGATGACGAGGTCCGAGAGGAGTGGTAGACAAGGTGTTCGATGAAATGCCCCAACCGAATGAGGATGTGGGAGTCCAAAGTGTGACGCCACTTGGTAAAGTGCCATGAACTCCCTAGTCAAATCAACGTCAATTGCTCGCAAAACCATAAGACGGTAGACCACGTAGGATAACCTCGAGCCCCAATCTCCGCATTTCCTTTCTTTTTACAAAACCACTTTCAACCTTCTACTTTCTACCAAATGAATCCTACCCTTAGTCGTTCCCGTAACTCTTCCATTTCAACTTCCTAAATGCCAACACACATTCGTTCCAATTTGTCATCCCTGAGAGACACGACACTCTGGGAGTCTTGACTCTTCGTTTTACCACATTCCATTACACATTCACTCACCCTAAAACTCACAGCATCATCTAGGCAAATCTTACATCGATAGCATACGGGAACACATGCTATGGAATAAGTATGGATTGCTCTGATTGTTTAAAACTGTAAAGGAAATAAACAATACGGCAAATTATAGTATGGACTACCGAGTATTCATTGTTAATATATTACATTTAAATTTTTAATGTATTAAAACTTCATTTTTAATTTAGTATTGTATATAAAACTGTATCTCCAACGCCTATGAGTATAGGGTTAGTTGCACAGAATAAATAGTAATGAAATGTAAAGATTAAGAGAGATATATAGAGGTTCGGATTAAATTTTCTACTCCACTTATCTTTCACTACATGATTAGAGCTAGTCAAGGGTTAATCACAAAGCTGTCTTGCTAGGTTGATTTACCAATTTCCTTACCCTAAAAGATGGTGTTTGTTTGTGTGTTGGACTTTGAAAGAATCAGAACGACTCTTTCTTAGTTTAGAAGACTAGATTTTGCAATATAGTAGTTTCTCTCTCGATAGCTTTCAACAATGAATTACAATAGTTGATTTCCCAGCATTTTCTTCTACGCTTGGGGTCTTCCAATTATAGAAAACGAGAGGTGAGCGCCAACCTTGAAATTTGAATTTAACCATTGTCACTCAGCAAGTGGTAGCTGTCTAAAAGCTACCACAATCCACTAAAATCTGTTGTCATATCCCTTAACTTGTGTAGCTTGAGATCCATAGGGTAAAAACCGTTTTCCTATTCGTGTATAAGTACTCCTTTGATTCAAAAGACCCTCCTTCATTTATCACCAATTTGTCTAATGCATAGACTTATAGGTGTTAAACAAGTTGCATTGTCTAATAACTCTTCTTATTCTTTCTCGTATGAACTTCTTCCGAGGATGATGTTCATGAAAAGTCTTCATTAAAGTTTCCTTGAAGATATCAAAGAATGACCTTGATAGTTCTATTGAGATATTCTTGACTTGATTCTGGAGCTCTGTTTCTATATTCTCTTCTTTCAATCATTTCTTCCAATTGTTTCGTCTCGAAGCTTTTCCTTCCAGTTGCTTCCTTGCGAAACCTTTCCTTTTGGTTGCTTCCTTGCGAAACCTTTCCTTTCGGTTGTTTTATTCTGGTCAGACAGTTGTTGGAGGTTATTATTATTTTAAGAAAATATAATTTATAATAAGAAATGATAGGTCTATAATGCCTATGCAATATCTTTTGCATCATAAAAAATTTATTCACAGTTATTCTTAACACTTATGTTAATGGTCCATCTTTTAAGGTGGACCATGCAGTATAATGATTGGTAGGTAATGAGTATGGACTACTATGAATGTTTAATACCTTGAAGGAAGTAAACAATACTAGAGAGGCAAATCATGCATCCAGTGTTGTTGGCTCAAACTAGTTAAAAGTTTAGTAAATGGTTTTGCACAAGAGATGTGCACAATCGAAGTCTCTTACTAGTCTTTTGAAATTAGTTTAATTTGTAGCTTAGCCTGGCTTTGACAAATGCATTTTATGTAATGGTATTAATTAAGTATGTGTAATATAAATTGTGCCACAATAAATAGTGTAAATAGAATATAGAGAGTTTTTATAGTGGTTCGGGTGTAGTGTAATATCTCTAAACCATTATTCTTTGTAACATAAAGGAGCTAGCTAGCCACAAAGTCACATTGCTAGTTGATCTTTCAACACCTTTTCAAGAAGAAGATGGTTATGGTTTGCGGTTGGACTTTTAGAATCGGGATGATTCTGTTTAGCTTAGATCACTATAAGTATTGGTTGAAAACTTTCTAATTTCTCTTGTATTCTAAGGAACTTATATATTTGTGTATATTGTTCTAAGCTTGGGGTAGATGCAGAGAGTTGAGTCTTGTTATAAATTCCAATTTACCCATTACCGTTCAAGCAAGTGGTAGCTGTTGTGATCAGTGAATATCTTACACTGCACTTTATAGAGATAATTATCGACATTGTCACGAGTTTAAAATGGCCTCATATCTTTAATTATCGACATATGAGAATATGAGTTGTAGTGTCGAGACTTCGTTGCATTACATACTCTCGAGTGGTATATGCTCTCAAGTGGCGTACAACTCGGCATACGTCTAGCTCGGCATACTTCCAGTTCAGCATACTCTGAACTCGGCATATACTCCGAACTAGGCATATATACTTTCAGTTCGGCATACTCCAAACTCGACATAGCTTCTAGTTCAGCATACTCTGAACTCGGCACACTTCCAGTTCAGTATACTCTGAACTCGGCATACTTCTAGTTCAGCATACTCTGAACTCAGCATACCTCCAATTCGGCATACTTCTGATAGGCATACTTCTAGTAGAGAATTAGAGGACTTCTATACAGATGTTGTACCCCTTTTTCATTTGATACATACGACTTCATTGTAATCGACATTTTAAATTTTGAATATATACAATTCAAGTTTTTCGCGTTTACACACTAAATAGTTTGAATTAAGTAACAAACACTTTATTATATATCTTATTAGAGTCCTCTGAGTATAGTGATTTTACCACGCTTAATTCTAAACTTTCAAATTGACTATCTATGGTTCTTTGACTTTCTATTTGTTACCATATGTGGTTCAAGTTAACCACATGCAGTCATATATGGTCCTTCAATTATCAAAATTTAACCACCTATGGTCCATCCAAGAGGTCCACGACTGGTTAAATTTTGAAAGTTGAAGGACTACAAGTAATTAACTTAGACCACGAATGATAACAATTTGAAACTCGAAAATCTGAAAGTTTTGGACTAAACGTGAAAAAATTACTATAGTTGTAGGACTCCATATGCCATTAACTTAATTTTTAATATTTGTATTACATTTTCTTCTCGAATAGACCAATCTCACGGACAAGAATCTAGTTTTACATAAGTAAGTTTTGGCCGATTGAATTTCATTAGGCTTATTTTGATTTTGCATGTTTTCAAATTTGCATTGTTTAATTCAGCTCACTTATTAGTTTCATTTTAAGAATATATTGGCACGTTGTTGGGTAGTATTTATATATATATATACACATAAGACAAACACAACTAATAAATACATTTACAAAACTTTAAGCCAAATCATCCCAGCAACATATATTCGTAGAGTCGTTGACAACAACTCGCGCGATTTCCATGCATCAATTAAGATTCAAGAGTCAAGAGTCTAGCTTTTAAAAAAGAGTTTTAATACATGTAGTCCCAAACTCTATTCCTTCATTTTATTTTATGATTTGATAAACAAGAATATAATATTTAATCATGTGGGTTTTAGGAAAAGTGTCTATATCAAGAATTAGTGTGTGAGAGTAGAAATTGAAAATAAAAAATGAAAATACATATAGTATTTTCCCTAAAAAACACACACACATACACTCGGAAATCAAGTGGGGAGAAAACGAAGCTTGAGACTATCCAACCTATAGATAGGTTTATATATATATATAAATGTTTGATTGAACACACACACACACACACAACACATCCGATCTCTATTAGAAATAGATAGAGGTGTAGGTAGAGTGCTTACAAGATAGTATCTATTCTATACTTTCTCAAACTTTGTTCAGTCCAAACAATCAAATTTCCAAGTATCGAAATTTGATAATGTAACCACCTATTTAGAATGATAAAAGAGCTGTCATGATACTACATAGTAGCTGACGCCGACGGTGTAGGGTGCTCATAAGTTGCCCTTGTCACGCAATCTCCAAATTACTTATAGTAAGAGAGTTACTCTAGTTACTCAAATGTTCAACCAAACGATAACCTTAATCCAGCACAATGCCAATCTATGATAGGATTGCTCAAAACTCGACCGATTCACAGTTCTGGAAATGGACAAATCGAAATCGGAATCTTATAGGAATGTTTTGGTTCCGGTTCCAGTTTGAAGCGTTGAATCGAACAATGTTTCATTTTTGTTTGTTTGTTTTTTTTTTTTTATGCATGTAAATTCTATTTTGTATATATTGTTAAAATAGTCCAAATTCAAAAATTAATTCTTTATGTTTTTAGAATTTTTTTTATTCTGACTCTTTTTTTAAATGGTTATATCAAATATTCAAAACTTTAAAGTTAAATTAAAAAATAAAAATAATTTTGGTCCTTCACTTAATTTTACCAAAATTAAATTGCATACATATCTTAACAAAATTTCAATAAGAATCGATACTCACGTACTTCTCTTACTTTTCTTTTCTTTTTTTTTTCTCAATTTGGAACCTAAACCGTCCGGTGCAAGATATAATGGAATCATAACTAGGATCTTTTGGGTTTCAATTCGGTTTCTACACAGTACACGGTGGACGGTTCGAATCAAACCGGGGTCATTCATATCTAAACACAATAAATAAAGATATTTTATAATGAGAAAAGTGTCAAATAAGTCTCTTTTGAACTTTATAGAAAATATTAATTAGGCTTGTGCTTCAGTAGGTTGAGAAAGTAGCTATGAACAGATACTGTATTGTAACAGAGTCAGTAGTACTCAAAAAAAATATTACAATTAAACACATTAACTTGACAGTTTAATGTATCTACGCCGGCCCAATAATTAGTTATGCATTATTAATTAAAGTTCTTGCAACCAAACTGGCAATCAATTGCTATCGAACAGTTGCCGATCCCATTCTTTATCAAAAAAAAAAAAAGATGAAGGCGACAATTGCTTTCTTCCTCGATATGAAGAAAGCGACCAATGATCGCCTTCTTCTTGTGGAAGAAGGTGACCGCCAACTGATGCTGTGTATTTGGTGAGTGTGAAGGTGAATTGGTAAAACGAAGAGTTAGACTCCCCGAGTGTCGTGTCTCTCGAGGATGGCGAATGGGAATCAAATTAGTGTTGACCTTAATGTCGTTAAAAGGTAAGAGTTACAAGTATTACAAAAGATTGGTTTGATAAGTAAGTTTGGGGGTTGTAGATAGGAAATTACACTAAGGATGCAAAAGGGAAATGAAAGGGGTGTGCACCAAAGTCGAACACATTGATTGATCTTCGAAGGGGATTTGGAAAACGAGTTTTGTGATCGAGTAAGGGAGTCAAGGTATTAGTACCGAGTGGAGTCACACTCAAACTCTCAATCCTCATTCGGTTGAGGCATTTCATCGAACATTTAGTCTACCACTCCTCTCGGATCTTGTCCTTTCGGACTAAGAGCGGAGATATGGGTGAGTGGGGCTCGTGAGAGGCCGCTATCATGCATACTCTCACTTCCCTACAGATTACTAACTATTCCGGCCGAAATAGAAGCAACGCTTAAACAACTTCAACCATACAAACATCAATCCTACTCCTTCTTCTTTCAAACCCATAGAATGATTCTAAACAACAATCAAGAGTTCAACAAAGGCTCGCACACCCAAAATACTCTACTCAATCATGGAAATTATTCAAAGCAATAAAATAGAGATTACTTTCAATTAATAAATCTAATCTAACAATTCAATGAAAAGAGTATGTTACCCAAGGAGTGTTGAGTCTACATCTTCAATCCATCTTCAATCCTAAGATCTATATTAATCTAATAGAATTTGAGTGTGTTCTTCCTCCCCAAAGGGGAAGGAATAGTAAGAAAATTCAAATCTGAAAGTTGGGAGGGTCCTCCTCCCAAAATGGGAGAGAAGGGTTTAAATAGCTGCTCAAAAATCGAATTTCCGTTGTTGCCCTACTGGTCTGCTTCCACGCCTGTCACACGCGTGTGGCCTTGCGTGGGAGCTCTCTAGATTAAATCCACGCCTGCTCACACGCGTGTGAGGGCACGTGGCAGCCTCCTGCTTGATGAATTCTTTGATTGTTGCTTCTTTTGGCCCAAAACTTTGTTGTATCCTTCGGAAATGACTCGAAGTATTTTTCTTGAGCTGGATTTGTCAAATAGAAGTTAATTAGAGATTTTATCCATGAAAGTGATCATAATTGGGTGTAGGAACATTAAAATATTATCTAAACATGACCCGAAATTTGACTATTTTTGGCACTTATCACCAACTGTCGTCTATAGTGATGAGGCAACCGTTCAATACTGGATGATTTGATTGCCAAAACCCTAATTAGTGGGTATTATCAGTGGAAAAATTATTATTGGGTCTTAATGCACCAAAATGATGATAAATTAATGTGTTTAATTGTAACTTTTTAAATTCTAAATGTCAAAATGGTTTTTCGTATAATTAAATTTTAGGAACTTAATTTGACCTCTTCCCTTTTATAATTGTTTAATCAATAAAAATAAACTCTCCAATCACACTTATGTGAGATCGTCTCATGGATCGTTATTCGTGGGACGGGTTAGATCAATATGCAAATGTAATACTTATATTAGCAAATATAATACTAAATCAGGATTAAATGTTTGTTACTTATAAAGAAAAATGTAATACTTTTGAGAACAAATGTAATACTTTTATATTTTGATGTAAAAATATTACTTTTTTCTCCAAAAATATTATATGTTTCCTTATAAGTAATGTTGCACCTACAATGGAACATGTAATATTTTTACATCAAAATGTAAAATTATTATATTTTTTCTTCAAAATTATTACATTTTCTCATATAAGTAATATAAATATTTAATTCGTAATTTAGTATTACATTTACTGGTATAAGTATTACATTTTTTCTTAATCCAATTCGCTCACTGACAAAATTTCGTGAAATTAGATTCTCATTTATTCACTTGTATTTTGTTATCTAAATTTTGTTCAAATATTTGTTGTTGCCAAAACATCAAACTTTCGGTAGATTATAATGTGAATAAGTACTGTTTGCCGGCAATTTAAATAAGTAGCAAGACATATACGTCTTGGCCTGAATGCATACCTACATTGTACTTTGATTTGACTAAACAAATGATTTTCCTTTTTCCCTTCAATGTACCTTTTAAAAAAACGTTTTTAAGGAAAAATTTCGCTTTTAATGCTTTTAATCATGGACTATTGTGGCATTATTATATTTAGTTCTATTATTTTAATTTTGCCATATTACATCACTAATTTTGAATAATTTTTACTTTTAGTTCTTAAGTATTGTAGCATTGTCACATTTAATTTAGTCTTATTCTTTTAATTTTGTCATATTACATCCATGACTTTGAGCACTTTTCACTTTTAGTTCTCGACTATTATGACATTACCACATTTAATCTTACTCTTTTAATTTTACCTTATTATATTCATGACTTTCACTTAAACATTTCATTATTTTACCGTTAGAATTGACAAATAACAAAAAAAAAAAAAATCCTTACACATATCGTAACTCATATTTCAAACACATTAGAAATATCGTAAACATCAAAGAATGTAATATCGTAACTCATAGAAATATGAGTTACGATCTGTATAAGGATTTTTTTTTTTTTTTTTTACCTTTGTTATGTGTCAATTTAAGGATATCACTGTGTTTCAATATTGTAACTCATATTTCTAAAAGTAAACTAATAAAATTTTTAACTGAAGATTAATGGTGGTAATCAAATGAAAGTAGTGGATGTAATACAACAAAATTAAAAGAATATGACAAAATGTGGCAATGCCATATTTGTCGAGGATTAAAAGTGGAAGTTGTTCAAAGTCATAGATGTAATATGACAAACTTAAAGGAATAAGACTAAATGTGGTAATGCCACAATAGTCGATGACTAAAAGTGGAAATTGTTTAAAATAAAAAATATAATATGACAAAATTAAAAGAGTATAATAAGACTAAATATGAAAATGATACAATAATCGAGGACTAAAAGTGTGAAATTTGCTCTTTTTTTTTAGTACTATTGACTCTGTTACAATGTAGCATCTGTTCAGATCAACCTACTAAAACACAAAAAGTCAACAATTGCCTCCACTAAGGCTTGAACTCACTCTCATCATTCATGTGGGAGTGTAAATTGGAACATCGAGTGCTATTAAACCACAAGGTCTTTGACAAATTTGCTCTTTATTTAAAATACTCATAAAGAAAATTCATGTTTCCTAACCAGAACAATATCGCCCGAGAAGTTTTGCATACATGGAACTTGTACAGACATATATAAATATTACCAAAATGGTATGAGTCCTTTATTTGCTTTCTTCATTTTTGTGTTATTGATATACACTCAGTGAACTTATGGAGTGTTTGGTTGGATATAGTTAGAATTCCTTTTCTATTTTATTTTATGACAAAGCAAATTACAGTGTTTGGTTAGGCAGAATTATAATTTCACGAAATTGCAATTCTATCATTTTGTTGAATTGCAATTCATCAGTGTACCCAAATGAATTATAATTTAATAGTTGTAGGAAACGAAAAAATGGAAGAAATAACAAATGTACCCTTGGTTGTTATTATTATTATTATTATTACACAAAAGACATTTTTGTTTTCATATCACTTTTTTCCTTTTCATTCCCAATAATTTTATTCCTCCCCACTAAACAATATATTTTAAATTTATACTTTATTCCCACCTTATTCTTTCTCACCAAATAACGTACAATTTCTTTCTTCCATAATTCTTTCCTCAAACCAAACAGCTGTGGGTTGCTTGTAATTTATTAAACAAGTTGAAAGGTGACATACATGATGTTTGATATCGATCACATAATTATTGCTAAATGCGGCAGCCGATGCATGCTGCGTGACAGTACGTGTATGTTAATTGGAATTCCAATATAACGATGAATGTAATTAAACCGATACATAATTCAATGCATACTACATTCGACTAATATACAATACAAACAAAAGTAATGTCTATACGCAAGTCCATTGAGAATGAAACTAGACAGAGGAGTAAAATAATGTCTATATTCATTCAAGCGTGTCTATTTTCTTGTTAGAAAGTACTGAGAGAAATTGTTAATGTGCACATAAATTAGGTGATAGCATATTCATGCCAGTTTGAGAAAAGTGTCAAATAGACCATAAAACTAATTATTCTAGTGTAATTGAGTAATTTAACTTAAAAAGTATTCAATTAAATCATTAAATAAGTATATACTATTTCTTTTTTATAGTTACTAGGTAATTCAAATGGGAAGTTATATTGTACGACAACTCTAACCAAGTTAATCAGGTTGTTGACTTCATAACCATAAGGTTACAAATTTGACGCCAAGCATAAGTAATCTATTGTACTTCTTAGTTTGAGCTGATTAGCTATGAGTAACTTAGGCTGGTTTATATCCTTCAATTCTAATCCTTTAATTTGTTGGCTAAGGTCGCAAAGTAGCGTTTACCAAATGCACACCCTCTGTACAAAGGGAGAAAGAGGAGCGCGATTGTTGTTGTATGAAGGGAAGAAGAGTTATACGAAGGAAAGAATAGAAGCGTTGCTGCTACTGATGTATGATGTCGTATTTCTAACAATTAAAAAAAATATTTATGACGCTGATTTTTTTCAAAAACCGACGTCATAAATAATATATATTACTTTTGCTTTATTTTATTAACATATAACATCTATTAGGACTCTATGTATTTGAGTCAGATTATGACTCCCTATTCCAGGCTTCCTGTGATTCCCTATTCTAGTCTGAGATTCTCTCATTATATATATCCCTGTAATCTGTATCTTTGAACTATCTCATTCAATAAATTCATTCAGTTCTCATCTGGTATCTGTTAGCTAGGGTTACGTTCCTAATAATTATTCATGTCATATGTCCGTACCACTGTCTCGTCGCTGTCCATGCCGTTGAAATCATGCAACAAAGTGATAGCAATTGGGATCATGGCAGTCCGCGTCGAGATCAGCAACGTGATAAACATGGCTTTAATGTTAAGTGTCAACTTTGTCCTGTCTTCAATCACGTGGCACCCAATTGTTTTCTACGCTTTAGAAAATCGTGTTTCGTTTGTCATAGTTTTGGTCATGTGTTGGCCAATTTTTCTCGATGCTTTGATGTTCAATGCCAACTTTGTAATGGTTTTGGCTACACGACACCCATTTGTGTTTTGCGCTTTGAAAAACAGTGTCTCATTTGTTCTAGTTTCGGTCATGAGGTAACCGATTGTGTTTGGCGTCGTTCAAGGACTTCGGATCCTCAAGCTAATTTGGTGTTTCAGAATGGTTTGGGCGCCTCATCAAATTCTCATACATGGTTACCGGACACCGGAGCTACACATCATGCAACTCCAGACACAGCTGCCCTTTCTACCTCGAAGAAGTACACTACTGGTAATGACACTTTACGTCTCTATGATGGTATGGGCCTGTCTATTAGTCGTGTTGGTCATGCTACTTTTGATAACTCATCTAGGTCTCTTAAGTTATCTAATATTCTCCATGTTCCTGGTTTGTCAACATCTTTACTGCCTGTTCAAAAGTTTGCATCAGACATGCCTCAAAGAGATAGGAGTAGACAAGGGCTTGTAATCAGACATGCCTAGACGCTTCAAGATGTCATTCATATAACACTGTTGAGAGAGCAGCAAACCATCACCACACCGCACCGTCTCGATACCAAGAAAAAACCCAGGCTCTCCAAGATCTCGTATCTTAAATGTAGCAAATAACTTAGCCAACAACGAATCCACTGGGTCCTGACTACTACCCATAACAAGGATACCATCAACATACACCAATATAAACATAAAACCAGAATCCATAGAACAATGAAAAAGAGAAACATCTGTCTTGGAAGTGACAAAGCCCACAAATAATAGAAAATCATGCAATCGATTGAACCAAGCACGGGGTGCCTGCTTCAATCCATACAAAGAGCGTCTCAACAAATAGCAACTCACAGGCAAATCTCGTGCTCCTCCTGCAGGCTTGACTGTACAGGTTTATCCTACTGATCACACATGTTACTCACAGGCAGTCAAGCATCCTGAATGGCGGGAAGCAATGGATCAAGAGTTTAATGCTCTCATACATAATCAAACGCGGTGTCTTGTTCCCTCCAAGCCTTATATGAATGTTATTGGTTGCAAATGAGTTTTTCGCACTTAAAGAAAAACAGATGGTTCCATTGAGAGACACTATGCTAGGTTAGTAGCAAAAGGTTTTAATCAGGTTCCAGGTCATGACTTCTTTGATACCTTCAGCCCTGTGGTAAAACCTACTACTGCCATATTACTTCTCTCATTAGCTATATCCTCTGGTTGGGTGATTAGACAACTTGATGTTCATAATGCTTTTCTAAATGGTAATCTGTCTGAAATTGTCTACATGAAGCAACCTCCTGGTTACATTGATGCTCAGCATCCAAATCATGTTTGCTTGCTTAAACGATCTCTATATGGTTTAAAGCAAGCTTCTATAGCCTGGTTTAATCGTTTGCACTCATTTTTGCTCTTTGTTGGCTTTCAAGCATAAAAAACAGATGTGTCTCTATTATATTTTTCTCAAGATTATGCTTATGCGTACATCTTAGTTTATGTGGATGATATACTTGTGATGGGGAGTGATCTAAATCTTGTAACTCGTTTATTATCAAAGTTGTCTGCTGCTTTTAAGATTAGGGATCTTGGTGAACTTTGTTTCTTTCTTGGTATTGAGATAGTTAAATGTGATGGTGGTATACTACTTTCGCAAAAGAGATATATGATGGATATTTTAAAACGTGCTGGAATGGCAGAATGCAAAGAATTATCTACTCCTATTTCTGTTTCGAAAACTATTCCTTTTAGTGCAGACTTGTATGAGGATCCTACCCAATATAGGATTTTGGCAGGGGCACTACAATATCTGATTGTCACGCGCCCGGATCTATCCTTTGCAGTCAACCAACTGTGTCAACATATGCATGCTCCTACAGTTTCACATTTGGAATAATTGAAACGAGTCTTGAGGTATGTTAAGGGAACTATCACTTATGGTCTGCGAATAAGAAAGTCACTATCTAGAGATTTCCATGCTTTTTCTGATTCTGATTGGGCTGGTTGTCCTGAAGACCGAAAGTCGACTAGCGGTTATGTTGTGTTTCTTGGGTCCAATCTTGTGTCTTGGGTCTGTATGAAACAAAGAACTGTTGGTAGATCTTCTACTGAGGCTGAGTACAAAGCACTAGCAAATGTTTGTGCTGAAGTAGTTTGGATTTTGTCTTTACTATGTGAGATGTTCCCAATATTTTCCTTCCCAAGTTATGGTGTGACAATCTTGGTGCTACATACATGTCTGCAAATTCGATTTTTCATGCGCGTACCAAACATGTTGAGATTGATTATCACTTTGTTAGAGATAAAGTTGCTGCAGGAGATATTCATGTCAACTTTAATAACGTCAGTTTGTCAAAAATTAACGTTAATTAGGCGACGTGGTATCCTTTTTCTGTAGTAGTGTTGATAAGGGAGCATTTGGTTTCAAAAATTGGAATTAAATGATTACTTAATGATCTAAATAAAGTTTTGTAAAAGTAATTTAGGCGTTTGGAATAAAATAAGAATCGGAATAAAAAATTCTAAATATATTATAAAATATAATAATATTATGTAACAAGCTCTTAAAACAAAAATCAAATCTTTCATTATGAACCTTGATGAACAAGAATGGTGAAGTTTTTGTTTTTTTTTTTTGTTTTTTTTTTCTATTCTTTTCCTAATTTTTCAGTCCAGCATGCAAAAGTGAACTTTATCTCCATAATGATAGAATCAAATTTCTGATTCTGGAGTGAATGTCATGTCGCGGGTCCTTAAAAATAAACAAACAAACACGAGAACCATATTTAAATCCAATTCTCATGCTTAAAAAGTATAAACCAACCGCTCACTTAAAATCAACTTATATGGAGTTCGTGCCTATTAAACTATAAGAAATTGAATGTATAATTTGAATCCAAACATACTATTTTAAGAAAGTTATACATTATAATTAATCAAATGGAGTCTACCATTTTATCCGATAAAATGGTAGTCTACTTTGACTAATCTACACTAAAAAATATTAAATCATATTCTTTTTTGAAAGGAAAATCATATTATTAATATATTAACTTGTATTTAACAGCCGACATTTAATGTTTGTTACTAGCAACAAATCATATAATAAGTTGTCCCATGCATATTATGTTGACTTGATGAGAACAATACTTATGTGGAAGAATTTTATTATTGAACAATCCAATTTACAATGCATACATGAAGAGAAATATTTATAAGGATACAGAGAGTTCTAGTTAGATGAAGAGTGACAAAAGATAGATTCATAATAATAGGAAAAAATGAATTCTAGTCTGACTAAAATACAGAGTCCTAATATATACATGAAGTAGCAATTTTAGGTGAGGTGTGATGAATGTGGTGGCAGTGGTAAAACGAGGAAAAGTCCCCGAGTGTCGGTCTCGAAAGAGAAAAATCAGAAGATTGCTATGCTTTTAATCAAAAGAATGCATAACGGGGCATGTGAGGTTGTTGAAGAGTGTGAATGGCATTTAGGAAGTGTAAGTGTGAAAGAGATAACTAAAATCAAAGTAACAAATAATAGGAAATAAGGGAATGAATTGTGCTATCTATGTTGCCGCATTGTGTGTCTCAAGCAGTGGTCTAGTGATTCAATTGTGTTGGCTATTCAAAAGAGTATGTTCTCTTAGTCCTCTTCCATCTTTGTGTACTAGGGCTTAGGCTTACGAGTACCATTTTGCAACCAAAAGCCCTAAGAGACATTTTATCAAACACCTAGGCTTCATACTTTTCTACTATTTCCAATCATGGAATTCCATAGGATCCAAGATTACAAAAAGCTATAATCTAACTCAAATCAATATCATGATAGAGTCAAGGTCTCAAACTCTCAATAAATTGGCCAAATCTACACAAGATCTAATCAAACCAACAATCAATAGACAAGAATAGATCTCCATCATCAAATAAATCAAATCCACATTAAGAAATAGGAACTCACACTAAGCAAGCATAGATTCACACAACTGAATCCCTGGATAGAATTAGCTAAGCATAATCATAGATTCAAGATTATAAACCAATTCAATCTAAGAATAAGAAATGCAAATAGAAATATAAATAAGATTCAAAATAGAAATCACCTAGTAAATGAAATTGTAATCTTCAATCCAAGCTTTTGATCTTCACCTCTTCATACACAAAAGAAATGTAAAACTAAATGAGTCATTTCCATTTTTTGTCCAACTATTATTGAGGCATTGCCAATTTTAGTCCACTTCATTAATTTTTGCCACATTGCGGCCAGTCTTATTTAGTCATTGCCACTTTTAGTCCACCGTTAAAATTTTCGCCAAATAACCATCCAAAACATGGGTATTTTGATCTTTTCATGCTTTGATCATCTCCTTTACCATCTATAATGATTTTCCTTACAAATTTTCATCCAATGAAGAGGTTCGGCGAAAGCCATGACTTTGTAATGTGGCTCATATGGCTTTTGCCGGACCTCTTCAATTGATGAAAATGTGTAAGGAAAACCACTACAAAGAGTCAAGGAGATGACAAAAACATGAAAAGACAAAAAATACCCCTATTTTGGATGTCAATTTGACAAAAATTTTAATGGTGGACTAAAAGTGGCAATGACTAAATAAGACTGGTCACAATGTGGCAAAAATTAATGAAGTGGACTGAAATTGGCAATGCTCCAATAACAGTAGAACCAAAAATGAAAATGACTCAAACTAAATCTAAGAATGGAAATTTGGGAACTTCTAAAACCTAAAAATTGGAAAGCTAAGAAAATCATAACTCCCTGAAAAATCCTATCAAGCTTCCTTAGATAGTCTCCCCAAAATTGCCCTAAAATAATTTCCTCCGCACTGTCTTGTCTACGAGCTCATCCACTCATGGATGGCCTCGTGAATGGATACTGGATGGCCTCGTGGATGGATACTGGAATTCATCCACAAGGGCTTCACGCGTGGATGGAACTTCCTAGGCCCCTCGGGACTTTGTTCCTATTCGGTTTGCTCGTTATGCCCATTTCTCGTGCCGAATGGCTCCCGAGACCGGTAAAACGTCTTAAAAATACACCAAACGTAGTTTTGCACATGGTTATCTAATTAAAGCACAAAATAATGGATCTCAGCTGCACTATGCTTACTTCCCAAGGGGTCACGGTTACTTCCCAGGGGGTCACCCATCCCGTGACTATCGGAAGTCAAGCACGCTTAACCACAGAGTTCTTTGGCTAACTGGTTGCCATATCCTTCCTAAAACCAATTGGTGATAGGTAGGTGGACTAATACCATTTAACCACATCCTTCCATGGTAAGCCACATCGCCACGTCTCGAATCGAGTAGGGGCTGAACTCGGCCAACCTTGCCGACGCCCAACAATCCCCCTCCCAGCACCTGCATCAACCTCACCAAGCCCAGCTATCACATCCCACTTGGGATTGGACTCGGCTGGACTCGGCTTTCGCCTCGCCATCGATTCGAACCCGTGACCTCGGCTCTGATACCAATTGATGGATCTCAGCGCTGCACTATGCTTACTTCCCAGGGGGTCACCCATCCCGTGACTGTCGGAAGTCAAGCACGCTTAACCATAGAGTTCTTTGGCTAACTGGTTGCCATATCCTTCCTAAAACCAATTGGTGATAGGTAGGTGGACTAATACCATTTAACCACATCCCTCCATGGTAAGCCACAGCGCCACGTCTCGAATCGAGCAGGGGCTGAACTCGGCCAACCTTGCCGACGCCCAACACAAAATATCGCAAATTAGTTATAAAAGAACACTGAAATGCTATAAAACTATCGTGATTTATACCTAGATATATAGTCATCTTGGGAGCTTATCAATACACCACTCAAACTTGAGATTCTCTAGAGAGAATGTTGAGCTTGTCTCTGATATCATTTAATCTTGTTGTGGTTAGTGGTTTGGTGAAGATGTCTGGCAGTGGGTCTTTTGTAGAGATGTAGTTTACACGTAGTTCCTTTCATACTACTTTGTCACGAATAAAATGGTAGCTAGTCTACTTCAACCTATTTGCTGCTTTTATGGAATAAAGGATTTACACACAAATAGGTAGCACCAAGGTTGTCACACAAAATTTTTGGTATTTTTGCATAGTAATACCAAAATCTTCAATTAAATTAACTAATTATGTTATCTCTTCTAAGACATTGACTATAGCCTTGAATTATACTTCTATTGAGGATCTAGTAACGATCTTTTGTTTACGGCAAGCCTAGGAAATCATAATTTTGCCAATAAAAACAACAAAACTACTAGTAGATTTGCAGTCATCAAGACATCCTTCCCAATCAGAGTCCAAAAATGCATGAATGTCTTTTGAGTCTAATTTCATAAAACGTAGTCCATAGTCTAGACTAGCTTTGACATACCTTAAAACATGGTTTATGGCAACCCAGTGGTCATTGCTTGGAGATTGCATAAACTGATAGAGCTTGTTTACTGAAAATGAGAGATCTGGATGAGTGATGGATAGATATTGAAGTGCTCCAACTATGTTTGTTGTTGTCATATGATTGAGTTGAGTTTGTTGCACTTAGCTTGTTGTTAATAGGAATTGGACTGGAGATTGGCTTATAGTGTTCCATTCCGGATCTTTTGAGTATTTCAAAAATGTACCTTCTTTGTGATAGGACCATCGTCTATCTTGAATCCTATGAAGAAGCTTGGAGGTCCCATATCTCAAATTTGAAAATTTCGACTAGTCTGTTTGTTATGGAATTAAAGCCAAGAGACTTGTGTAGCTGCTCTTATTAGTACGTTATCAAAATAGATAAGTAAATAAATTTGAGTATTAGCAGCAGAATAGATAAATGTGTGCACTACTTGATGAACACTTGATAAATTTGAGTACAGCCAACGACCCAATCCCTTATTTTCTCATACTTGTTTTCTTATATTTGTTTTATCTTCACTTTGCACTACTTGATGAACACTTACACCTTCAAATCTCCATTCACCACATCCACAACCCACAGTCAATGCATCACATGACTCAATCAATCGAAAGCACTAGCACTTAACACACTTCCACGTCCCTCCTTCGAGACCGACACTCGGGGAGTCACACACTCCTTGTTTTATCTTTACACATACATTCACATTATTCAACACCTCACCCCTACGCACAAAATACTACACAAGCTAAAGCTAAAGACAGCAAAGACCAAATTGGCGTCGTTGCTAGGGAGGGCAATAAGTTGTCAATTGTTTTGTTTTTTTTTATTTGATTAAATGATTGTGAGAATTAAGTATTGTTAATCCATACCATTTTATTTTGTTTCATTTTCTATTTTATCTGTTTTTGTTACTTACTCCATTGGCTACTTTTAGTCAATTGTGAACTATTTGCTTCATTGAAGATCTTAGCAGGTGAATGCACACGAGAGCAAGAGGAAATCAAGGCTTATTTCCTTATATACCGGAAATTAACAGAGCAACTAGGAAGAAAAGCGTCTGAAAATCACAAATGGCTTCTTCGAGCGCTACAAGAAATCCCCAAGGAAGAGGAGCGGCTATACCAAACCCACCCCCAGCACCGATAAATCCACCATGACAAGTTAATCACAATTAACTGATTTTGGAAGAACCACAAGTCAATAAAGTGAATCCACCAGAACACATACGGGAAGATGATTACTATGAAATACCTCAAGAACAACAAAGATCCATCGCAGACTATATGACGCCGGATTTCGACATGCACAATTCAAACTATGTCCCACCAATGGAGAATGTCAACTTCCATGTGCACCCGACCATACTCACGCTGGTTCAAAATAGCCAATATTCAGGATTACCTACAGAGGATCCTCATGCGCATATCACTAGGTTTATTCGAACATGCGGGATGTACAGACAGGAAGAAGTTAGCGAAGAAATTATCAGACTCAAGTTATTCCCATTTTCAACAATTGGAGATGCAGCACGTTGGTTAGAGAGTCAAGATGATCATCATTTTAGATCATGGCAGCAGTTACATAAGGAATTCATGAATGAGTTTTTCCCAATCACCAATACTATGAGAATTAGGAGACATATTGAAGAATTCAAGCAAGGTAGATTGGAGAGCCTAGGAAAAGCATGGAGGAGATTTAATGTTCTGAAAAGACAATGCCCGCAAGATTTAATGCATCCATGGGACGCGATCAGCTCATTTTATGGAAGCTTGACTGATGAATGAAAGATGCTCCTTGACTCGTCTTCAAGCGGTGTTATCGTCTCCTTAGCATTACTGGAAGCAGAAGAGTTGATAGAAAGGATATCAAAGAATACTTCATGTTGGTATGACCGAAGAGGAAAACATGGTAGCATGTATGAGATCAATAGTCACGTGGCAAGCGAAGCAAAAATCGAAGCGATGAATCATGAGATCAAGAAACTATAGGCTATGGTAGAAAAGATGGAAGGAAAACCGAAACCTTGCATGGCATTAACATTATATTGCAATATCTGCGGAGGACCGCACGGCACTAACATATGCACATCACCATCTGCGGCTGAGCATGTGGAGGCGGTTGATTATCAAAGGAATCCCAATTATAATGCTTATGGAGGAAATCAAAGACAAAACAACAATTGGAAACAGGGTGAGGGATGGAACAACAACAAGAATGAAGGATTTCAAGCACGAACGCAGTATAACTATTGAAACAAACTTACCTATGGACCAAATGACAAAGGAAGACTTATGTATGGTCAGAATCAAGGAAATGGAGGCCAAATGACCCAGTTTAGGCCTCAGTACAACTCTCAACTAGATTACACCCAACAAAGAAGGGACGATATAAGAGAAGTGGATGAAAGACTCACGAGAACAATTATGGAACTGAAGAATGATCGAGTCAATCTAAAGCAAGAGATTACGCAAGAAATCAGACAAGAAATCTTGAGTTTAAGATAAGAATCAAAAGCCACTCTCAAGACAATTGAAAATCAAATATCTCAAATGTTTAAGATGATGTCTGAAAGACATTATGGACAACTTCCCAGTAACACAGAAAATAATCCCAATGAGAGAGTTAATGCAATAGAAGCAACAGAAGAAAAACACGAAGGATGCGATCCAATGGATATAATCTGTGGACAATGTAAATGCAACAAAGAAGGAAAGACCGGAGAGATTACCTCTTGTAGTCCAAGCCTTGAATCAAACATAGCAAACACCTTTTGTAGAATCTCAATGAAGAAAAATGAAGGCAAAATCACCTCTTGTGATCAAACTGAAAAGAATGAGTTGCAGCAAAGCAAAACCAAAACTTCAAAGGAAAAGGAAACGGCAAGGAAAGGTACATTCAATGCTTTTATTCGAAAATTCTTTAATGATAAGCAATGCAGTGAATTGTTTGAAGATGATGATTGTGATAATTCTGCTTGTTTGAGCGAAGAGTCATCGGCTTGCATGACTACGGGTTACCCCGTAAAGAAGGGTGACCCAGGAGCTTTAGTAATTCTGTATTCTATAAAGGACATGAATTTTCCAAATGCTCTAGCCGATCTCGGAGCTTCGATCAATGTGATATCTTCTAGTTTTTTTGAAAAGTTGAATTTACCAAGTCTAAAACCGACGAGGCTAACGCTTCGCCTGGCCGACAGAACCACACGGTATCCGGAAGGCTTAGCGGAGGACGTGTTAGTAAAAATAGGAAAATTTCTTGTTCCTGTCGATTTTATAGTCCGTAAAATGGGAGAGAATGAGCCCAATGGCTCTTTGATACTTGGTAGACCATTCTTGGCCACTTGTCATGCTCGTATAGATGTAAGCTCGGGGGAAATCACCTTGAGATTTAATGAGCAAGCCAAGAAGGAAGGAAAAGAAAGAGCAGAAGAGAAGGATGAAGAAGTGAATGCAATGATCAAGACTAGGACCAAGACGAAACCGAAATGGAAAAATGAGAAATTTATTTGGAAAAATACTTGGGTACCGAAATGCTTTCAAACAGCTGCAAAGGAATATGGTTGAGTACTGAATAGGAACACACTGCGTCTAGCCAAAGACGTAAACTGTGGCGCTGCTTGGGAGGCAACCCAAGGTTTAATAAATTCTTTTATGATTATTTTTACGTTTTGTTTTAATGTTTTAATAGTATTCTACTTGGTACAATTTTTTTGGGAGACTAATTTGTAGGTTTAAAGATCGGAAAACGCAGTGGGAAGGCCAAATTTGGGCATAAGGCGAAGGAAAAAACCGAAAACCAAAGGAAAGCTCGGATTGGACCATCCACCATCCACGCGTGTGGGATGCGTGGATGATTTCCAGTAGCCATCCATGCACCCCACCATGTGTGTGGGTGGCGTGAACGCTACAAGGTGGCATGATAAAAACCCTTCGGCCGAACCACGCCTCTTGCACCCCCAAATCACAAAAACTTCTTCTTCCCCACGCCAAAACACCATCCAAGTCAAAGGTTTGAGCAAAGTTTAAAATTTTTCATCTTTGAAAGGTTAAAATCATCAACCACAAGGTAAAAATATCTTCTTTTATCTATATTCATGATTATTTATGGAGTTGGAATAATGTGGTGTTGAAAATTTATCCTACAATACTTTGCAATGTTTTGAATGTTTTGAATGTTTAAATTGGTTTATAAAGCATCATAGAACTATCTCTTAATGTTTTCTTCCATTATTGATGAATGCATTGATGGATTGAAATTGAATTTGGAGCTTAAGTATGAACACCATTGTTTTGCAAATGGGTTTGCTTGATTTCTTGTTTATATTATGAAGTTGATGATTGAATTGAGATGTAAGCTTGATATAGAACCATTATATATCCTCAATTTGATGTTACACATGCTACATTGTTAAAATTGAATTTTCACCTTCTAACCCTAATTCTTGAATTTGGGGAAGAAGATGAAGTTGACTTTTTGAAATTGTTGACTTCTATGTTGACTTCTTGTTTGACTCTTGAATTGAATTATCTTAGATTGAAATTGAGCATGTGTGTGATATTGGAATTGTATTGTTAATATTTTCATGATGGAAATTGATCAAATTATAGGGGAAACTATGGCAAAATTTTCGAAAATCCCTACCCCCTATTTTCGAAATTCTCCTATTATTGACAAGAAATTCTAGCTACAATCATTGGTGTCTTATTGGAAGATAATTGCAACAAACCAATTATTTTATGCATTATTTTTAAATTCTTTAAATTTTGTTGGATGGGAAAACGAAAGGAGATGGCAAAGAAGGCTAAACATGACCACGCCAAATCCAGTAGACCTAGGACGAGAGTCCAACCTCCACGTTATCAACCACAAACAGATGTCCCACCCGTTCCCCAAGAACGAGGCACCAAACCGCTACGGAATTTAACAGCAACCGAGCGTGCCTTGGTAGATGTCTACCGAGGAAAACGATTAAGTGAGGGAAGATTCTTTGACCAAAACGTGTTGCAAGAGTTTGGATGCAAGGATGACGTGAATCGATTGTTGAGGCAACCCCAGTTGGGCAAACTTTTTGAATGGCGGGGCCCGACTTACTCGCCAATTACTTATGAATTCTTAGCTACGCTCGACATCAAGCGTGAAGTTAATGACGCGAGACAGATAATTAAGTTTTCTTTGTTTGGCGACCGCTATCACATTTCAGTGAATGATCTGGGAGTAGCCCTTGGTTTTCATGATGAGATTCAGGTATCCATGCCATACTTTGGGAATTTCAAAACTGATTTTGATAGTGACAGGGACGCTGTGAATTACTAGAGGGAAATTACAAACGGTCAAGAATATGACTCATCTAACTTGAAGGCAAAGCTTATCTCCACCAACTATCTAAAAGCCATTAAATTGGCTTTAGCTGTGAATCTCTCAGGAAGGAAGACGAACAAGAACAAAACCTATAAACAAGATTTATTCTACATGTGGAGCATGGAAAATGGAATCAATGTCAACATGGGAGTTCAAGTTAAGAGATGGTTGCAAACCCAAACGAAACAAAAGGTACAATTTGTTGGTCCTTTGGTGACTAGATTGTGCCAGGTTTTGGGCCTTGGAAACCATCTTGCAGGTGAAAAAGATGAGGCTCCAATGGTTGCATTTTCTGTGAGAGAGTTTCAAGCTATGTACCTCAAATGGGGAGGAGATAATGCACCAGATGAAGGAATTAATGGTAACTCTGATAAGGATGATGATGAGGGAGATGATGCCACACAAGCGCAGGAGCAAGGCGAGCTTAGTGCACCGCACGAGGGCCACTTGAAAAGCTTTCCACAGGCAGCTCCACGAGGAACATATGGCATATATGCGCGCGCAGAGCTCGCAATATGAGGAGCGTTACTTGGCACAGAATGAGGAGATTCTCTGCACGAGGAGAGCAGTGGAGGAAAATGCACGCATGATTCAGGAGCTTCAAGCTCAATTTGCCAAACAGTTCAATCCTCCATCTTTTAGAGACTAGTGATGTGGTGGTCATCATCCCGACACTTTGACACTTGAAAAGGAAGTCCCCGGATACATTGTTACTACGTGGTTGTCGCATGAAAACATTAGGTTCCCTATGCGTGGGGTTCCGCCTTTATTTCTTAATTTACTTCTTATTTCTTTTATGCTTATTGCTTTTATTTTTATTTGCTTTACTCTTATGCAATTTCATATTCGGTAGTGTAGTTGGATAATTGTTACTATTAAGTAGTTTAGTATATGCGTTTTATGATTTTCTTTATTTTGCTACGAGATATTCTATCAAGTTCTTAATAATTAAATTGTCTCACAATTGCTATTGCATATCTTGCTATCATCTTTTGAAATAGAGCTTTGATAACGGAGGCCGACTGACGTTGGAAGCTAAAGTATGAAAAGTATGATAACGGAGGCCGACCGACGTTAGAGCCCAATATGTTTATATTCTTGCCTGCTTGCATGATGTTCAGCTCTTATTTAGGTAGGACCTTAGTCAAGGATCTCTCGAAGTGGGAGTGTGCACTCTTTAATTTGAGAAAGATAATTTTTAGCGAGGCCGGGAATTGAACTAATCTTGGTAGGGCATGGGGCAAAAGGTGAGCCTGTTGGTAAGCTTAAGAGTGAAAAATCCCTTAATCCCAAAAGAAAAAGGCATGAGGGGTTGCATGGAGAAACAGTTGAAAAGGCACAAAGGCCAATCATCGAGACTAAAAATTGAGGAAAGGCACTTCGTTGGGTTGTGTTCAACCATAGTCTTCGGTAAGCAAAAGCTTTATCTGGAGTCAGTTGTCCACATAAAATGATCACAGGAATTGGGAAAGTAGAGATGAGGTGAGCCGCTTTGCTAGGATTCGGGTACCCATTGCACTGTCTTCGAAAAAGCATGGAGCTCCATGTAAAGTCGGGTCGCTCGATGGCGTTATCCTAGGAAGTGAGAAGAAAAGAGGGACCGCACCAAGCCATTTGCGGTGAGTGGTCCATGCCCCTACCTTCACTTATTTTATCGTTGGGCTTTGGCGTTTAAGACGAAAGGGTTGATTAACTAGTGTACATCATTCCCACTAGTGGGATCGGCTAGAGGCCCTAATTAAATGAGAGGTGAATTCGAATTTTGGATTGCATGTTTGCGCGTGGTGTGAGAAGTGTGTTCCTTTGTTTTAATTGTTTATCTACGAAGGGTTTTTACTTCTCGGAAATATTCCTTGAGTTGTATGGCATCTAACCAACATCTTTTGTAGATAACACACAAGATTTCTCCCTCTTCGATAGTCTTAAGCACTCATCATTTTGATTGACCAAGAGTTCCGTTTTGTATGAGTTGGTATCTTGGAAGCTTATATGCGTAAAGGAGAATTGTCTTGCTTGAGGGCAAGCAAGAGGTAAAGTATGGAAACTTGATAAGCTCCCAAGACACCTATTATTTGAGTATAAACAAGGGTGTTTTATAGCGTTTTTAGTATCGTTAAGTGATAATCTTGTTAGATTTTGTACTTTAAATTCATTAACCGCACACAAAGCTACCCTTGGTGTAAATTGAGACATTTCAGAGGTCACGGGAGCTACTAGGAACAAGGAACGAGCTAAACAAGCAAACCGAGCAAGTCAGGAGCCCCGGAGGGCCCGGAAAGAGGCCTACACGCGTGTTGGTGGCGTGGCAGCTTTCCAGTAACTGTCCACGCCAGCAGCCACGCGTGTAGGTGGCATGGATGGAGCAATGCGCGAAAATATTTTTAGGGTGAAATTTCGGAGACTATTTAAGGCACCTTGATAGAATTTCAGAGGAGTTCCTCTCCCTTCTTCATTTTCAAAAGTTCCCTTTTCATTTTCTTAGTTTTTAGGATAGTTTAGTCTTGCAAATTTCACCTTGTAAAGTAAGACTTGAAGCTTGGATTGAGGAAACCATTTCTCATTACTAGGTGATCTCTATTACATTTTAATCTATTTTTATTATTTTGTTCTTAGATTGAATTAGCTTTTGCCCTTGAATTCTTGATATGTGTGGCTAGTTTAATCTAGGGTTTAGATTGTGTGAATCTATGTTGCTAGTGTGATGATCTTATGTCTTATTTTGGGTTTAATTGCTTTGTTTGTTGGAATTCCTATTCTTGTCTATTGATTGTTGTTTTGATGAGATCTTGTATGGATTTGGCCAATCTAAATGAGAGATTGAGCTCTTGACTCTTTCATGTCTTTGATTAGAGTTGAGATTGAAGCTTTGTGGCAATCATAGATCCTATGGAATTCATTAGCAATAGTAGGAAAGTGTGTAGCTAAGGTGTTTGATATAATGTCTCTTAGGATTTTGGTTGCTAAAAGGCACTCCTAAGTCTAAGAAGCCCTAGTACACAGAGGTGGAAGAGGACTAAGAAGACACACTCTTGAATAGCCAACATCAATGCTTCGCTTACCCATTGCTTTAGACACATTAGGATGCAACATAGATGAACACGACCCAATCCCTTATTTTCTCATACTTGTTTTCTTATATTTGTTTTATCTTCACTTTGCACTACTTGATGAACACTTACACCTTCAAATCTTCATTCACCACATCCACAACCCACACTCAGTGCATCACATGACTCAATCAATCGAAAGCACTAGCACTTGACACACCTCCACGTCCCTCCTTCGAGACCGACACTCGGGGAGTCACAGACTCTTCGTTTTATCTTTACACATACATTATATTTACATTATTCGACACCTCACCCCTACGCACAAAATACTACACAAGCTAAAGCTAAAGACAAAACACCAAGTGGTTTGCCAAGACTGGAGATCCGTGCTTCAAAAGTCCAACGAAGTCCCCTTGTTAGAGAGCTACTCTAATGCAGTCCTTCTTGCTGACTCACCCTTCACTATTCCACAGTTGCATGGCCTTTACGTTTAATAGTTAAGCATCAACGAGTTTTGCCTTCTCAAGATCTTCAAATTTAAGTCTCCAGATCTTAATTTCTTGAGAAGATGAAGTAGTCAGAGTTGATCTATTAGAAATAAGGAGAGATGATTATTCTTCTATTTAGAACTTCTATATCTCTGTCGTCTCAATCTTGAACCATCTACCACCTTTAAATAATACTCTGTCATAGGCAACACGGTAAACCTTAGAATTGAACCCTTATTACTTAATTACCGTGATACCCTTTGAGGTGTCCAGATGATAGGGACTTTCATGTAATCACACCTCTTTGCCGGTAACCGCTCTACTTAACTCAGCAAGGATAAGTCGGTGAAGATCAACGGATATTCCCCGGATGCTCTGATGTAGAGTCTAATAAATCAGGTCTTTACTTTTTACACAGACAGACTCTAGACTTAACCCTAATTAATTTTCCATAATAAAACAACCAATTAAATCACTGGGGTTTAGACTTAAAACACTAACAATATTCTCATACGATTTACAAAATATTTATACAATGCAAGCTATATAGTACAAACAAATATTGGCAAGTATACGACTTCTTGATAATTTTATTTACTCAAAACTTTGAAAGTCTATTCAACCCCACCTCATTCTACCCTTGAAACTTAGGCAAAAACTTGTGTGAGACCGTCTCACCGTGAGAAAGGTCAGGTCGATGTGAAAATGTCATACTTATATGCACAAATGTAATACTTATATGCTCAAATGTAATACTAATTAGGAATAAAATTTTTGTTACTTATAATGGGAAATGTAATACTTTTACATTTTGATTTAAAAGTATTACATTTTTCCTCAAAAGTATTATATATTTTTCCTTGTAAGAGAAACATTACTTATTATGGAAAATTTAATACTTTTGATGAAAAATATAATACTTTTATATCAAAATGCAAAATTTTTACTATACATTTTTCTTCAAAAGTATTACATTTTCCCTTATAAATGACAAAATTTTTATTTCTAATTAGTATTACATTTGAGCATATAAGTATGACATTTGCATGTTGATTCAACTCGACCCGACCCGACCCGTCTCAGAAATAAGGATTCGTGAGACGGTCTCACACAAATATGACCCTTAAACTTATGTTTTTTTTTAATTAATATTTGGTGATAAAAAAAATTATTTTCTTGACGCGAATGTATCATATGTAAGGCAGTGGACAGGGTTATATATTCCGAACCAGTTGGTAACAAGCTGTATTACGAATTACATACCATGAAATGGGAAATGTTTTGCATTCATGAATATGCCCTACATCGGTACATCCTCTCCAGATGGATTCATATAATGATATGCATGCCACTAATATCCTTATTAATCTTAAATAATTATTAATATAATCAAGACTTCCCATTGGACGCATTGTGTTAGGATAAAATAGTCACCTTCAATGTACCGAAGAGGTAGCTAGGTACATCTTATTGCGATTTGTGTATGGTTTTACATTGTGCACACTTTCAAATAGTAGTAGTTGCATGTTTCTTCTTTGTCACCCAAAACAAAAAAGTACACCCCCTTCAAGGTAAGAGTTACTTCTACTAGAAACTACTGCACAAATTTTTATATATTGATATTAAGAAAGAGAGAAAAGATTCGAAGTTCATGGCATTCCAAGTTACAAAAATTTCAATTGAATTGAATTAGCCTTTATATAAAGACAACTACATATAAAAACTTTAAAAGTTGCACATATACATCTTGTAAGTTATCAACATGAGTAACTCAACAGGTCACTGCACAAAGGTAAAATTTCTCACAAGAGACCATGAATCGAGTCTCATCTGCAGCAATGTGAGAGCACCATGATTTAACCCATTGTATTACCCAACCCTCTCAAATCTTGCACACAACTTCAACTTCACAAATCTCAACGTGAGACTTGGGTTTGCCAACCCCAACAATACATTGGAACGTTTGAACCAATTATTAATATTATTTTTTTTTTCTCATTATGGGAATGGCCGGAAAACCACATGGAACTCAAGGGATTGCTGTGGTTTTACTCTGGATTAGCGCTGGCAGGTAGTGACGGTCGATATGAAAAATTCTCAACTCACAGCACGCTTGCTCCTTCTAGCCAACTAAGCCTAGTCGCTGGCCGGGCGTGCAATGTCCAATAACGCCGTCTTTTGTTGCGTCTAACAAAAATCTGTTGAATTTTAAGGCTAAATTTCAACGTCTTACGCGGAAACCTTAGCCATTCTAAATCTAAATCACGTTTGTCAACCTTGTTACAGCTTTGGTCAATACAGTAAAGTATGAAAAGGCGACGAAGGTCACACTTAATTATTACTGACGTGGAAACCTTCGCCACGAATATCACATTTCCCAATTCTTTTTTTCTACAGCTCTAATCGAATACTTTTGGTGTCTAAAGTAACTTAAAGATTTCTGATTGATGTGCTGAAGCGACACGTAGGTTGAACGTCTGGCAATTGGTACTCATCTCTCAATACAGTCATATATTATATGTATTTAATGTCCGTGTCTAGGAAACTGTTGCCTTGTAAAATGTTGGACTTGTAACCCATTTTGGCAAGTGACAACTAATGAAGTCACTATATAGAGATTCTCTCGCATGCTTTGACTCTCATTCTCACATTTTTTGTATTGTATGTGATGTAACATAAAACTTTTAAACTTTAAGAAAATTTTGTACTTATTAGTATGATATGATGATGATGATGTTGAAGAGATTGTAAAATTGATGTTGGATTTAAAATCACTTATTAATATAGAGATTTTAATGGACTTTGTTATCCTTAAGTGGTAGGAGTGTTTGGTCCAAGAAATATTTTGAGATAATATAATACTTTCAAATTAAAATTTCACATAAGGTATGAATATAAGATATAATGTGATTCTTATAAATACTATAAAAAATGAACTAAAAGCAAAGGTTGAGTCTATGTGAGATAAAATTAACCAAACGTTGAATAGAATCTTCTTTTGTATTTGATAATTGTTTGTCTAGGGCAAGTAAAAGTCTAGAAAATCGTGGGGGAGGGGGAGGAGAGGGAAGCTAAGTAGGGAGGTTGAATAGACTTTTGAAACTTTTAAAACTTGTATAAGAATCCGAATTTCGCAACGAAAGTCTTTGACTTGCCAAGATTGGTTTGTACCTTGGTTTAATTTGAACAAGTGTAGTGTATGTAGTATGGATTGTTAGCATGGTAAGAGAAACTTAATGTAAATACTTTCATAGATTTTACTGTGGTCTGAAAAAACCTTCCTACTCAATTATTCTCCTTAAATCAATGAGAGATTTTACTCTGTATTTTGGATACAAAAATACATGTGATCGATAACAAACACTTTCGCAATCACATTGATACTTCCTTCTACTTGATCGTCCTTGGATCCAATCTATGATCTCCTCTCGTAAACTAAATCTTCATTGTCTAATCAATCTTCACCAAGGGTCAACCAAAAGTCAACTTATTTAGATGATCTTCCAACACCTTTAAAAGAAAATGATGGCTTTGATTTGAGGTTAGAGCTTTAGAATATTCATGCATGATTCTATTTAGCTTTGAACATTGAATATTTCTTGAAAACTTTCTAATCACTCGTGTATTCTCTGCAACTTGTAAATTAGCAACTTGTTCTAATCTTAGGGTTTTCCTATTATACATTAGGAGAATGAGGTCTTGATTCAAATTCAAATATGCTTATTGATACTCAAGCAAATAGTAGTTGTCCGAAAGCGGCCACAACCTCATATTCCCAGTCCCACAATCCTTTAGTTGTTATATCATTAACCATTGTATAAAGACCTCTTCCACATATGTGTATGTCCCAAGCTTGCTTCAAAATGACTTGTGCTTCATACATGTGCTCACTTGTTACTTGTTTTCCAATCATGATCATGTGTGGCTAAATGCATAGGGAATTGGATGAAGTCGACTTGTGAGGATGCATGTATGATTTGAATTGTAGTTAGGAAGTGAGGTGATGCATTAATTGATACGGATTCTCATTAGAAGTGGACTTTTGTATAGACTCTTAGGTGGTTTGCCCAAGCAGGCAAGAGGTCTAGGAGGTGTGTAATTGCCAAGAGATTGGTACTAAACTATAGCCTACTCCACTTTCAATTCCCACCTTACATCGAGAGGCGAAGCTTAGAAGAAAATGTGGCCATAATTTGTTTGATAAAATGACTCAAGTAGTAGGGTTGCTACAATGGTAGGTTTCTACTACTTGGTAGCCCAAATAGACCTGCGAAATTTTAGCTTCGTGCAAATTATATAGAAACACATACAATTAGACCCTAGACCTATATGCAATGAAATTGTCCTAATCTAACAAGTTTTTAGGCCTAATGGACATCTAATATAGCATATTTCACACCTAAATTACCCCTCAAACACGGCTACTTTTGGCACTTATCAAAGTTTCCACACTTTAATTTTGCATGTCCTCAAGCAATTCACAATCAAACGCTAATCATTTAAGTGCCAAAAATAGTTGTGTTACTCAATCAATTAACCGGTCTATCAACTCTAGGGTGTAGCCAACCGGAGTGGGTGAAATCCCCCACATTATCTACACAGAATGGTAACCACATGCCATACACTCTAAGAATATACAAACGAAGCAAAACCCGTAAGGTCTCATTTGGACAATGCAACACACACACCCTTCATACGACCAAGCATGCAATCCAAGTTAGATTCACCTTAGATTTTACAAAGGCCTTTAAGCCGAGCCCCCTAGTGGAAACGATGTGCACACCTCAACCAATACTTTTCAACTAAACTCCAAAGCCCAACGAGTAAAATAAGTGAGGGTAGGGACATGGACCGCTCACCGCTAATGGCTTGGGCGGTCACTGTTTCTTCTCACTTCCTAGGATAACGCCATCGGGCGACCCGATTCACATGGAGCTCCATGGTTTTTCGAAGACAGTGCAATGGGTGCCCGAATCCTAGCGAAGCGGCTCACCTCCGCTCTATTTTCTCATCTTCTAGGAGCATTTTATGTGGACAACCGACTCTAGGTATAGCTTTTGCTTTTATGAAGACAATGGTTGAACACAACTTAGCGAGATGGCTTTCCTCAGTTTTTATCTCTAGGATTGGCCTTTTGCCTTTTCTACTTTTCTCCATGCATCCCCTCATGCCTTATTCTTGGGATTAAGGGATTTTTCACTCTAAGCTCACTAATAGGCTCACCTTTTGCCCCATGCCCTACCAAAATTAGTTCAATTATGGGCTTCACTTTCACTTATCTTTCTAAAATTAAGGGGTGAACACTCCCACTTCGAGAGATCATTGACAAAGGTCTAAGCAAAATAAGAGGTGAATATCATGCAGGCATACAAGAATTTAAAGCTCATTTGGTCTAAGCAATTGCTTGGTAAAGAAGGGGTACTTCCCATGGATATTCAAAGAGAAAAAAAAATTATTTTTGGCATATGATTAACATTCTTCCTAGATAATGTGAACAATGACACACTCTCCAAAGATCAAACACACTCATAAGACAAAACCAATATATCAATCAAGCAAACAAGACAAATTAAGCACAACGTGCGTCCTTTCCACCCTTTAAAACAAACATCGTCCTCGATGTTGCCTTGAGGATCAAGTGGAACAAAGGAGCATGGTCATTCAAAATCAATCAAACCCTTTCCACACTTTAGAAGTCTTTCCGGGGGTGTGGGGTATCAACAATATAGCATTTTGTAGGTGCAAAATAGTATGTGCTTATCAAGTATGCAAGGAACATGTACAAAAACTTAATTTCCACACTTTAGAATTGAAAAACGAGGCATGAAAAGGTAAAAGGGATAAGAGGTTTACAACCAAAGTAAGCATCCCTTCATTTCCACACTTTAAGCTTATAACATCTCTTTTGCCCTCGTACTCCAACCTACATAAAACAATGTTAGTGCAAGAAGACAACCAATTGACGTGCAATGGCCTGATGGAAGTCCTTTTTTTTTTTTTTGAAAACCAAATCATAAGGAATAGATTAAAACAACTCAGAAATAGAGTCAGGTGGGACAGAGTCCCAAAACATCGTATGTGCTTGAGAATAGGCCAAAGTAGCTAACGTGTGAGCACCAAGATTAGTTATTCTTGGGATAAAATGAACTAAGCAATGAGCAAAAGAAGACATAATAATCTTAGAGGCATTGATTGAAAATGCAACATATGAGTACAGCTCAGTGTCCGCTGAACGCAAGAGCCGCTGCAGTGTAGAGCAATCTGTGTAGAGGTTGACGGCTGATAATCCTCTTCCCCGAAGCCAAGACAGAACCTCTTGGCAAGCAATCGATTCGGCCATCAACGGGGAAAAGCAATCGGAGATCGGGCCATTGAACGCGGCGAGGAATGAACCATCCGGTGAGGTAAGCACTGCTCCAACCGTTGCTTTGCCGGTCGCCGATTGGTAACCTGCATTGAAACAGCATTTGAGATGGTGGCGATTGGTCGCATGGGCGTGAGTGACGTTGTGAACAGCCACCGCCGGCGATGGGTGTGAGCTGCTCTGTGCGCCGTGAACCTGCTGCCATGCTGCGACTGCCGCCCGAGCCTTGCTGCAAACGTTCTTCGGCCGCGGCAAACTCCTGTCCCAGACCGTCTGATTGCGAGCATTCCATAAATAATATAGCACTGCCACAGCGAGCAAGATATCAGCCTCCGTAAGTGAAGTCAGCAAGGTAGAAAACCATTCAGTGAATTCATCACCCATAGGTGGTAGTTGCAAGGCAGATTCATGCCAAACAAATTTTGAAAAATCACATAATAAGAGTGAGTGCATAGTGTTTTCATGAGCTACCCCACACATTGGACATGCTAAATCCACATCCACTCTCTTTAAAACCAAGTTCACAGTAGTAGGGAGGACATTTGAGAGGGCTCTCCAAATAAAAGACTTCCATTTGGCCGGAGCTTTCAATTTCCAAAGATGTAGCCATTTATCAAATGCTCCAGGTTCAAGAATATAAGAGCCAACAATAGCCTTATACCCTTGCTTGACCGTATAACAACCTCCTGGGTCTCCATACCAGAACCATGAGTCATCAACCCCCGGGCTGACCGGGAGCCTCAAGATACGAGTCACATCAGCAGGTATAAAAATATCCTTCAAAATATCCTGGTCCCATGTTCCAGTAGCCGGATCAACCAAACCAGACACTAGAGCTCCATCAAGCTGGGGGGGCATGTCAGTCTGGACTGTTGGGTTGGGGGCATCTGATAACCATGGGTGTCTCCAGATCAATGTTGTACTACCATCACCAATGCGCCTCCTGACCCCGTTCTGAATCAACCCATGGGCAGCCATAATACTTCGCCAACAATAACTCGGGCAATTACCCACAGTAGCATCAATCCTAAAACAAGGTAAGTAATTAAAACAAAAGCAATAAGAAAGATATGTAAATCAAGATAGGAGATGATTCTTGGCACGGCCAAACCTTGGAGACTCATAAAAATTGGATGAAAAGGAACACGATGCTCAACAAATTGTCAAGACCTGTCCACGTGGACACCACGTGTGTATGTCCACGTGGATCAACACTGGAAAGGTTCCACGTTGTCACCACACGTGTGGGCAACATGGACAACAGTGCTGATCACTTTCTTCGTCTCCCGGCTTTTGCCTTCCACTTTTGATCCGGTTTAGCTCAATTCGTAATGGCTTAGCACCAAAATCACCTGCAATGTTAGCTCAAACAAGACTATTCTAAAAAGAAAATTACTAATAAACGAAGGAAAAGAAAAAGTAAACAAGAAATAAAGTTCTAACATCTAAGGATAACGTTGGGAATGCCTCCTAAGCGCGCCACGTTTAACGTCTCTGGCTAGACGTGGTGTGCCCTATCCTTTGAAGTACACCGATTTTGGGACCTTACCAAGCGTCCCATGTACCTTTGCTTCAAGGAATGCCCCAAGATGTAGGACATCCTTGAATTCCCAACCAAATAAAGGAAGAATAATATGCGTAGTTGAAAGAATTTTAGCCTCGAACACCTTCCTTAATTCCTCTAGGAAGGTGTGAACTTCCCTTATTTTCTCATTCTCTCTTCCACCCCAAAAGATCTTTTCATTTTGAGCATAGGGTTGATACCATATCTCCTCACTCCCATTTTTAATTTCAAATGTAGTGAACTCTCTCCACTCAACTTTCTCAATCAAGTCAAAAGTGAAAATCCCTTCATTTTCCACCATCTCCTCTTCACATATTCTCTTCAGTCTCCCCACTCTATTCAATTTATTTCAAAACGCCTATAAATACCTTCATTCAAGAGTTAAGAAGGTGTTGGTCTATTATGTAAAAATATACAAGTGATTAAAAGTTTTCAAGTGTTTTATTCAAGTGACCAGTAAGAGAGATAAAAAGCTTTAACGCCAAATCTAGGATAAAAGCTTGTGCTGCTCAAAGTGAAGATCAAGTTCAACATCAAGAGCCAAGTCTTATAGTTGGAGAATCAAAGATGCTTTTTCTTTGAAATTTGAATCTCTACTCAGTACAAATAGAAAGAGGCGAAGGAAACTCGGTTGGAGTTGAAAAACCTGTGAAACCTTGGGTCGGCTTGGTGTTCACGACTTGAGTATTCATTTTGTACTAAAGGGATTAGTGCAAACCTCCTTAGAAGTTCAAGGAGAAGAGTGGAGTAGACTGAGTTGACCGAAGCACTATAAAATATCTCTATCTCTATCTTTACTTTAATGCATTCATATTTATATCCACACTCAAACTACTAACATTTCAAAAAACAAACCTTACATGCAAAATAACTTTAAAATGATTTTTCTTTTAAAAAAAAAAACATTTTTCGCTGTGCATTCTCAACGAATTGTTAACTGTGAAGAAGTAACCTTCGAATCTACTTAATCGAATCATTAAAATTTTTAAAACGCAAACAAGTCTATTCACACCCACTGGGCCCGCTAACTTTTAACCCAACCCTTTCAGACCGACAAATTCAAGTGGGTTACTTTAATAATCAATTTTTCATTCACTCATTATCTGTTTTGATGTTATAATATATCAATTTCTTCGTCTCACTTAAAAAAAATTGAATCCACATTGATCCGATCCAAACCGGTTGAACCCACGTATTTAAAGTTTAACACTATTGTACTCTAAACATTCGATTGCTCTAATTTTTTTTATGTGATCAACACATCAGTTGTTGCCTTCTCGCAACATAGATTCACGAGCTCTCTTATAGAATCTCGCAAAAGGGTGCCCTCTTCCTTCAAACCGATGCCTCATTTGCTAAAGTACTCCACATTGCTACATTTTAGTCCAACTCAACACAAACGTTTCCAAGACTTTTATTTCTAACTAATAACAATCCCTCTCTTAATCTCATAATTCAACTGATAAGCTATCTATAAGTCTTATTTTCACAGTAATTATCCTGTGAATCGCAAATCGTACAATTCCTACGCTAATAATTACCTCACTGATTGCCTTCCTAGCCAACTTATTTATAAATTGACCTAACTTATTTATATATATATATATATATATATATATATATATATATATATATATATATATATATATATATATATTCAAATGTGGTTGCGCATTTCCATGCGATCGGTTCGATATACGCCACTAGTGTTAACAAAATACACCACTTAAGAAAATGCACAACAATAAAAATGTACGAAAACGCACAACACACCAAAAATAATGCACTATAACTCTCTGCTCTTAATTGTGCATTTTCGGACACTGTATGGTGTATATTTGCATATCTAGTGGTGTGTTTTTTGATAATGTGTATCTAATGATGCATATTTGTGTTATGCATTTTCTAACATTGAATGGTGTATATTTGTATACCTAGTGGTGCAGCTGCACTAACCACATGTTAAGGAGAGATTATATATATATATATATATCAAATATTTTATCGTTTTACTTTCACATCCTGATTTCGCAATGATATCAGGAGTCAGGAGTCAGGACAAGTGGAGCACAACTATTTATACTCGTATTTTGGAAGGATTCAGATTATTTTTTGCACAAGCATGCATTCATTTAATTTGGCATCATTTGTAGGTTAGTCGAGAGATAAATTTTCAACTAGATTAATTATTAATAAAGGGAAAAAATTGTAATAATTAAAATAAAGGGATTAGTATATAACTCAGTAATAATTAAAATTGTGATTTTTTAAATATTATATTTTTTCAAAAACATATTTTATTATATTATAGGAAATTTTGGTTTGTGTGGCATGGGGCTAATAAAAAGGTTTTTCTTTTTTTTTTTCTTTTTTTTTTTTTCTTTTTGTATTTCCGTTTACCTTTTATAAAGAATCTCCGAAATAAAAGTATTATTGCCATTTATACTTAGCAACAGGGGTTGGATACAAAATAATTTTCAAACAACTTGTTATTCTCTTGGACCAGAAGTAGAGAGCGGCCCAAAACAGGGTGCGTCCTGATGCTTCAGCTTGGGACACCCTAATCACAATCGTTATATCGAGGACCATGGTCCAAAAACATCGTAAAGAAGCGGTTACCGTCACATGTTAACGGAGTCCCGTAACTGAAATTACAGTTTCTCTGAAATAAAATTCCCTTGCAGTGTATATAAAATGAAACAGAATAACAGTTTCACATATTTGAGTGTATATTATCCAATGAAAATGTAGTTATATCGAAATGATACTGTAGTTGTGTTATATGAAAGTATGTTGTATATAAAATGAAAATGAATAACAGTTTCACATATTTGAGTGTATAATGTTGAATGAAAATGTAGTTATATCGAAATGAAACTGTAATTGTGTTGAAATGAAACTGTAGTATATTTAAAATGAAACTGAATAACAGTTTCACATATTTGAGTGTATATTGTCCAATGAAACTGTATTTATACTGAAATCATATTGTAGCTGTGTTGTGATGAAACTATAGTGTATATAAAATGAAACTGAATAACAATTTCACATATTTGAGTGTATAATGTCGAATGAAACTGTAGTTATATCGAAATGAAATTGTAGTTGTATTGAAATGAAACTGTAATTTATATAAAAAGAAACTGAATGTGTTACACAAATAGAGATACTTTACTCATAACGGCGCGGACGGGTACCATTTCTTTTCATTAAAAGAAACGACACAGTTTTAGACTATGGTCCACAGTATAATTTGTGCTCTAATCACAATTGTTATATACTTTGGACCAAAGTTCACACTACATTGTGTGCTTTTGTCTAAAAGTTGTGTGTCTCTAGTTAACATATTATGTGTCCTCAATTAATACTTAAGTGTCTGTAGATAAATTAAAGTCACATAATATGTTAAATGGATATTACGTGCCAACAATTAACATATTATGTACAAGTAGTTAACATGTTATGTGCCTTCAATTTTTTATAGGTACATAATATATTAACTATAGAAACATAATATGAATACCATTTTCGATCGGCAAAAACTTGTGTGAGACCGTCTCACCATGAGACGGGTCGGGTCAATATGCAATTGTAACACTTATATGCACAAATGTCATACTTATATGCTCAAATGTAATATTAATCAGGAATAAAATTGTTGTTACTTATAAGGGTAAATGTAATACTTTTAAGGGAAAATACAATACTTTTACATTTCAATTTAAAAGTATTACTTTTTTCCTTAAAAGTATTATATTTGCCCTTATAAGTAAGGGACACTTGTCAACATGACTTATTATGAAAAATGTATTACTTTTTCTCTTATAAGTAACAAAAACTGTATTCTTGATTAGTGTTATATTTGAGCATATAAGTATGATATTTGCACATATAAGTATGACATTAGCATGGTGCTTTGACCCTACCCGACCCGTCTCACGAATAAGGATCCGTGAGACGGTCTCACACAAGTGTGACCCTTTTTTATCAGAGTCCATATTGAAAGGTGGACTTGGTCCATACTATAATTTTCCCTCTAATCAATACTAGAACATGTGTGTGTAGGGGCTGCTCCTTAAAAATAAGGTTAAATCTAAATCATTGATAGGAGCGCTATCAAATTCATCGCCTTTTTTTAACGTTTAACACTAATTAGGGGTTCTTTGTCTTTTGTAATATCAATAACCAACTCCTAACCACCTTTGACAATATCCTCTTCCCATCTCTCTTTCCTAATCCCCATTTGTTATCTTTTCAGAACTCTTTTCATCTTTCTCTATACCTAAGCATTAGGCAAAACTGTAGCGATTGTCCTCCGATGGAAGAATTCGATCAAAGTATATTTTCCATTTAGGGTGTGTTTGAAAAGCAGGAAAATGGTTTCTGGAAAATGATTTCTGAAAAATGAGTCATTTTTCAGAAAATATTTTCCTTTCTTGTGTTTGGCTGCAAAACAGAAAACTGTGTTGGTGTGTTTGGCTCATTTTCCAGAAAATGGGTAAGAAAATGAACAGAATTATATAATTGAATAGTTTAATTAATTTGTTTAAATGTAACAACATTTATAACAAATATACAATCCAAAAAATAAAATAATCACAACAAAATAATATCTATCTCATAAAAAAATAAAAAAATAATCATAAAAAATAAAAGTGGCCAACTGGTTTCAGATGTCAAATAAAAAAAATAAAACTCATAATATCTATCTCATAATAAAAAAAATAAATTATTACTTAAAAACAAAAAGAAAAAGTTGAAGATGTCAAGAAGATAGGATGAAGATGAAGAAATTAAAGCATTTAGGAGGCCTAAGGAGATGGAAGAAGCAAAGGAGAAGGAAGAAGCAAACTTTGGAAAATGACTTCCCCAAAAAAAAGGGGAAGTCATTTTCCATAAAATTGGGCTTATTTTCCATTGACCAAGAAGTTCATTTCCATTGACTCTATTTTCCCCCTTCTTCCCAAACACCAAAAACCCGAAAAATGATTTCCAGAAATCATTTTCCGGATTTCCAAACACACCCTTAATTTCGATCACGGTTAATCGTAAATTGTTATGCTGCTCATATATTTAAATCTTTTAACATGTATGCACGCATTATTTTTTTAGAAAGGTTTTTTTTTAAATACATTCAAATACTCAAGGAAAAGCAACTTTCTAAACACATAATATTAAGATTACGAATAAGATGCACATTATAGAGTAAATTTATGCACCTTAAGGTTTAAATTTAGGCATCTCTACTGCACAACAAATCTCCAAGGACTTACTACTTAGATACAAATAAATTGTGAGATGAATTAATAGCAAAATCATAACTTGACTTCTTTAAACTTATATAGTAAGTAGTCAATGCCACATTTCCGTAATATGAGATGTTGAACTTGACATTCCAAGTTAATGTCTAACATTAGCAAGTTGACCAGCAATTACCCGGTATTGAAATCGACTTAGAATTTCATTTATAAGAATCTCAAATTTAGTTAACTCAACAAAAATTTGCCTAAAACAATGTTAATTAATTTAAACACTGATGGGACGTTCGGTTGGTAGGAGGAATTAGGGGAGAAAAGAATTGTAATTCGGTGGAATTGCAATTCAAAGAATAAAGTAAGAATTGAAATTACAATGTTTGGTATGCAGAAATATGAGTACAGGGAATTAAAAGGTAAGAAGCGACAAAATAACTAAAATGCCCTTATGTTGTGGTAGATGTTGTAGTAATAGTAGTGGTAGTAATAGTAATAGTAATAATTAATTCATTCATTCAAATAATAATAATAATAATAATAATAATAATAATAATAATTCTTTCAAAATAATAATAATAATAATAATAATAATAATGATAATAATAATTCTTTCAAAATAATAATAATAATTCTTTCATTTTTTTTTTAAAAAAAAAAGAAAAAAAAAAAAAGAGAAATGGTATGGGAGGAGGGTAAAAATTGTCTTTACAGCAACAAATTGCCCCTCCTCTCCACCGAATTGCATCATTTGGAGAGAATTACAATTCTGCGGAATTGCAATTCCTTCCCACCAAACACTACAGTTTGAGGCCATGATAGCGTTAATAAAGAGATGAGGCTGTGTATCATGATTTAAGAAATAGTAAGTAGATGGAAAAGTTATGCGCATGGCGGAAAAGAGAAAGTACAAATAATGTACAGTAGAAGTTAGATAAGTAGTTCGGTGACAATTATGGGAGAGTATTATGTGCAAGTGTGGACACAAATGAAGAAATGAATGGTCATTGTATTAACTGAGATGGATCAGCCATGGTGCATGTATTGTCATGCATGGAAAGAAAGTACGTACATTAGCTGACTCGAATCATCATTTCCCCCAGTCTTTTGTGTAATCTCTGAATCACTGCGACTAATACTCACCCGTTCACGTCAAAGTGACCAACATTACTTGCCATTTCACGTGCATTCGTGTAACACCACTGTTCACAATTTCCTTATATTATTACGTGAGAAGCTCGAATATATATGTGAAGTGCGTGTTTGTATTAGTTGTATAACGGGATTTTCTTATAACCAAAGTTTTGTAAACTTGACAAGATTATATTTGAATTTTTCAATATAGATAGCAATTTTAGATGAAGTATTATAAAAAATGAGTTAATATCATGTGATCGAGGTCCTACGAGTATATATAGTGATATCCCCTTAAACTTTCAATTTTTAACTAATCGTGGTCCTCAGTAGAGTCAACTGTGTAAGTTGAGAAAATAACTATGAACTGATACTACATTGTAATAGAGTCAATAGTACTCAAAACAAAAAAATTAATCATCCAGGATCGTTCAACTTAATTTCGAGTTAACCCTTCAACTTTTAAATTTTTAACAATCTCTAGTCCTAACATTGCCCTTAAACTAACAGAAGGAAGAAGGATTGTTATATTTGAAAGTTGAAGGATTATGATTGTTTAAATTTAAAGTTTAAGACTAAATGTAGCGATAACACTATACTTGGAAGACCCCCAATTAATTCATATTAGTTATGTTAATTAAAAAATATATATTTACTAGAGCATTATAATAGATTATTGTTAAGAGTATCACCGAGTATGGACAGTACTTATACTGTGGACCATGGGTCATGGTTGATACTGCAGTAGTGTTGAAAGGATATTGTAGTTGTGTTGAAAAGATACTGCAGTTGTGTTGAAAAGGAACTGCAGTTGTGCGGAACAGAGGCCGTGTCATTCATATGGAACTGCAGTTGTGTTGAACGGATACTGCAGTTGTGTTGAAAAGATATTGCAGCTGTGTTGAACGGATACTGCAGTTGTGTGGAACGGATGAACGGCCTCTGTTCCGTGCAACTGCAGTTTCCTTTCAACACAACTGCAGTATATTTTCAACACAACTGTAGTATCCGTTCAACACAATTGCAGTACCAGTTATGATCATGGTCCACGATATAATATGCCGAGTATGGATGCTCTATTGAGGAGGAATATATTCCTTTTCCTATAAAATTGAGCGCAAGTAATTGATTGAAGGTTCTTGGAAAACTTTGGGGGCAACGCACTCTTAGAAAGGTGAATATATTAGTACATTGACCAATGGGAGTCTAGTATAGATGAATAGTTGGGGGCAAATTATATCGTGTAACTTAGCTGGACCCTTATTTATTGGTAATATTATGTAAATTTATTTTTAGTAAGTTCATTACATTATATTATAAATTTATTTTTAGTGTATTGTAAATCAAAATGAATTTATAGTACATTAAACATGAACTTATAATATATATATTAAAGGGGAAATCATCATTTTGATTTCTCAATTATTTACAAATTGTTAATGTAGTCCTTAATTAGTTTTTCAATTTCAACTAATTTGATCACCGAATTGTTTAAAATTTCATTAATTAAATTGTTTGAGGATCAAATTGATGAAATTTTTTAAATGGGAATCGGAAATCACCATTTTAGTCCCTCCATAGGAGTTAATTGACGAAACTTTAAACAATTCGAGGATCAAATTAGTTGAAATTAAAAACTAAGGACTACATTGACAGTTGGGAAACAATGTGAAAGACGTTATCATTAAGGTGCACCAATGTTAGAAAGACAAATTGCGCGATGCATTTTTAAGTGATTTTACTTGCACAGTTGCACCAGTTACTAGCACTTTTATCCCATGTTACTTGCACCTAAGTTTGAGACTTGCACCAAAGTTTGAGTTATTTAAGAAAATGTCACCGCGTCTTTTTTTTATGTGAACGGTTGCGATCGATTCTCAGTTCTTTCCGAGACATTCGTTCTGAACTGAGAGCGCCTATATATGTATATAGGGTTGCACTCTCTTGCGTACAGTCGCTCAAGAAAGAACTGCGGACAAATCACAGTCGTTCACGTATCCAGATCAACGAATCAGATGCAATTTTAAAAAAATGACGCGGTGGCATTTTCGTAAATAACTGGAACTTTGGTGAACCTATTTTCGCACCTATTTTCACTTACAAGTGCGAGTAATTTACCTTATTAATATTCATGCACCTATTTTCACAAATATTTTCACTTTCAAATGCAAGTAATTTACCTTGTTAATATTCATACATCTGGTGCAACCTAGGTGCACCTAATTATAACATTAGGGGCACCTAGTTATAACATTAGGTATTGGTGCTCAGTGTACAATTCACTTACACCTGTAATACATTTTACTTGTATCTGCAATACTTTTTACTTGCACTTCTGTAAGTAATTTACTTTGTTAACATTCATGTACTTGGGTGCAAACTATGTGCACCTAGTTATAACATTAGATGCACATAGTTATAACATTAGGTGCACTTAGTATTATATTGATGCTCATTGTACAATTTACTTGCACTTGTAATATATTTTACTTGCACATGTGCACCTATTTTCACTTACAGGTGCAAGTAATTTACGTTGTTAACATTTATGCACCTATGTGCACCTAGTTATAACATTGCGTGTACCTAGTTATAACATTACGTACAACTACATTCCTGACACGTGACGCGCTGTGATTCGTCCGCAGTTTTCTCTTGGGCGGCCAGTACGCACCTGAACGCGATCCTATATATATATATATATATATATATATATGTATGTATGTATGTATGTATGTATGTATGTATGTATGTATGTATGTATGTATGTATGTATGTATGTATGTATGTATGTATGTATGTCTGCGCGCGTGTGTATGCATCTGTATGTGTATGTGTGTATGCATGTTTGTGTGTATGTATGTATGTGTAATCTCACGTAATTGAATTATCTAATTGTCTAAATATTTAAAACCTAAACATATGAACACCTTTACAGCTCTGCCTATGATTTTTCTATTTACGGAGTAAAGATTATGCTGATTAATTAGAGATCAGAAAATTTTATTACTCTAACACATATACAGTATACTATTCTAACACATAAAGTATATTATTCTAACACAAAGTACATTATTCTAACTCATAAAGTATATTATTTAATTTCAAAATATTCATTATTTAACGCGCACATAGAAAAAAATTTCTTTTAACATCAAAATGACGTGGTTTGAAATTAAAAGATTACATAAATTTGAGATAATTCACACGCACTCACAATGTTGTAAAAAATAAAGAAAGAAAGAAAAAGGAAAAGAAAAGAAAAGGAAAAAAAAAAAAAAGAAAAACAAAAAAGAAGAAGAGAGACTCTAGCCTAGGCCCATTAGAAACTCTAAAAAACATGTAAATCGTGATGTGTTGCCATTTATTCAGAAGAAACTTTTTA